>OZ014522.1:441715146-442922146 GCA_963966055.1 Lathyrus aphaca | reverse complement strand
CATGCTTATTCAGGGTATTGTGTTTGACTACGACAACAATTTGCAAGGTTACCGTCAAAGGTTCATACGAGCTTGGGGTAAACTGAACAAGGTTGACAGCAAGACTCTGGAACCAAAGTACTCCATTCCTATGGAACCTTATCTCAGATGGGTACGAGCACGTGCTCAAACTCTTATGATGCCATATTCTGCTATCCTGCCAGTTACCATGGAGCCTGTTGCTGAAGGAGATACTCCTTATATCATCCTTCATCCAGACATGCCCACTGACATGGAAGAGTTGCAGAGGTCCTGGATCTAGTTGAAGGAACAAAGGGATACTTTTGAGACTCATTTCAAAGCTAGTCAAGAAAGAATCTTGGAGCTGACAAGACAACTTCACGAAGAGCAGAATCTCAACACATACCTCCATACAAAGAGAAAACGTCCATGGGAGACTTAAAACCCCATCTTTGTATTTATTTCATTTTATTGTAAGCCCAAGAGGCAAACAAGTTTATTGCTTACCAATAAAAGTTTCATTTTTGGTTCTTTTAAACAAATTTAAATCATGCGGTCCTTGAAAACATTGCATAAGCATATACATACCATATCATTGCATCACAGGTTTCACAATAGATTTCTCATCTTCTCGCTGTTTATTTTAGCAGAAATGGCTCTCGAACAATCTGTCAATGATCTTCAAGCTCAAAATGCTCAGTTTCAAGAAGTGATCATGAATTTGTCCAAGGGGAAAGAAGAGTTGAAAGCACTTCTCTCTGAAAATCCTGAAGATAACAAGAATGGTCAGTTAGAACAATTGCAAGCTGAGACGGAAGAAATGAGGTTCCAGATGAATGGCCAGGTGGCTCTTATTCAAAGTTTAGCTCAGGGTCAAGAAGAGCTAAGAACCTTAGTCCACAAACTTCAAAGTAATGGAGCCAGGAATCTAATCGTCAGTCAACCTCCGTTAAAAAAAGCTGACTTGGTTGAAAGGAAGATGAGGATAAAAGAAGGTAAGAGAAAGGTTTCCACTGATTGTTCTTCAGTTTAAAAAAAAAAAGACCTGGTAAGGTTAATCCACCTCAACACAAGGAATGTAGAAGACAGTTTACCAAATTCAGCACTCCAATGTCGCAAGTTCTGCAATGCTTGTAGGAGATGAAGCTAATTTCCTTGAAAAATCCTCCTCAAAATCCTAATACTTCCTCTCCTTGCTATAATCCCAAAGCAAGGTGTGGATATCACTCCAACTGTCCCGGACATGATACTAATAGTTGTTGGACATTAAAGAAAAAGATTCAAGACCTGATTGACGAAGGAATCCTCGAGGTTACGCCAGAAGGCCAAATTGAATTCTACTATCGTCCATCAAACATCGAAGCTGCAAGACAAGTTGCCCAAAGTAGAAAGAAAGAAAGCCTACCTATTCCTGTTGAGATATGGGGCACGTTGGGACATCCAAGTGGCAAATTTTATTTCATGGTGAAATATACTGCTCCTGAAAGTTCACAGATTGCAATTGAAGACATTCAACCAACTGGATGGGACAACATTTGAACTTTCATTTGTAATTTCTTTTATTTTGTTTAAACACTTACTATTATGTTAAACTTTTGTTTTCATTAATGCATTGCATATGTTTGTCTTGAATTAATCCATTCGTTTCACTATATTTTGAACTATGCTTCATATCTCTATTTTGTGATATTTAACTCTTGATAAAGCTATAAGCCTGTAGAGGGAGGATGACGAAAACAATACCATAATCTTATGCAATATGCTTTTGAACAGACTATGTTGACGATGTACAGGCATTGTTTCAATTCCTAAACAGTGGAGATATAAGGAAGTTAATCCCTAGTCAACCTTTTTGAGCCTATGAAGTAGGATTTTTTCATTCTCATGCAAATTAAAACCCTTATTCATAACCTGGGGCAGGGAAGTTACACGGTTAACTCAACTATGCAAATTGATGTGTTGTACACAACTAATGATATTTCCCTGTAATCACTAAAGTCTGCAAGTCAATACCTAGCAAAAGAAAAGCTCACTAAGTCAAAACCTATGAAGGAGACTTAGTAAAAAATTAAGACATCCCGCTGACTGTAACCTTGAAATAAATAGTTCAGGCAAAAAGAAGGGATAATAAAGTCAAAAGAAAAAAAGGAGGTCATTATAAATCCTCAACAAAGAAAGATGACTGAATGTTCAAATGAATTTTTGGTTTTTGAATCATCACAAATGTCAGTGTTACAATTCTAAATTCCTTCGAAGCTTCAATGCATAAGTTAACCGAACATAGGACTGAAGAACATCATGAAGAATGGGTTGGGTACAAATAAATTTGAGCCTTTATCCTTTGTTTCTTAAACCATGAACCAGGCCACGTTAAAACCCTTTAAAAGTCCTAACTGAAGTATGGTTAGTTCAAAAGTGTACTGCTACAAAAAGGTATCCTGACTCCTTTAGGGCTTATTATAAAACTTGAGTTAATATCACAGTTTTCACAAAAATTATTTTTTCTAAAATAACTCTTTTTCAAAACTTCAAGACAGACATAAGCATTTCATTTTTGAATATATTTGTTTGCATATACCTGAGTGTTTGATAAACAAAGAAACTTACAGGATGAATGTTCAATAAACCAAAGTCCTTCTGATAAACAAAGTTGCTTCCTGGATCAAAGTCCATGTATACAAAGGGGCATAGTCATTATCTCCCAATCAAGGGGGCAGGTCATGATACTGCCTAACTCATTTGGGGCAATCAGGACATGATTCAACTATGTTTAAGTAGCCAGGGTCAGATCTCCTCATCTATCTAAATTACCAAGGGTAACATTACAGAGTTCATAATGCCAGGGGCATAGTGTAACACGGTGGGAGAACTGACTTTAGTTATGTTGCGGATAGCAAGAGTCGCCACCGACTTTTATTTTATCCAAAGGAAAGGCATAAAAGAACAGGAAAGACCTTTTAAAAGATTTTTGGGTCCGGGGGGTAGGTTATGTAAAGGGAAGGTATTAGCACCCTTTACATCCATGGTTATCCATGGGCTCTTAGTTACTTAGCTCACTTTGAATTGTTTTTGAAAATGTGAAGTGTGTGAATAGAAATTTTCATAAGAGTTTAATAATGATCCATGTACGGATGCGTAAAAAACTTGTGTTTGAAAATTGTTTGAAATTGTGAAATGTTTGAAATTTGTTTTGAAATGGTGAGCAAGTAACTACGAGGAACCTACCCTAACGTTTAAGTATTTCTGTTCTTTATCCTTTAAATGGTAAGACTATCCCTATTATTAAAGAATAGGTAGTCATTACCTTGGATGTGAGGGACAAGTGAGGGACATCTGTTTAATGAAGGCAACTGTGGGGTGTATTAAGCATCTTTTGGATGGACTGTCATCATTATTCGAAAGGGACAAGATCTTTATGAAGGCAACCATTTAAGGGACTTGATCTTTGATTATGAAGGGACTAGATGACTTTTCTTTTAAGGGACTTTGCTTTATACACTCCACTTGACCTTTTATTAGGCAACATTGAGAGGCAACCCTAGAAAGTGAGATGGCGATCAAAGATCGACTTACGTGTGTGAGTGTTTAATTTTATATTTATCTTTTAATTTAAATGATCTAAATTCAATTTTAAATACAAATACATGTTACACTCCCTATTTTTACTAACCATAGCATGAAAATTAAATAATTTAAATATTACAAAAAATTACACCAAGGAGCAATTACATAATAATAGAGCAATTTAAATAAATAGCAAAAATAAATAAATAAGTAAATAAGCAAAATATAAATAATAAGTAAAATAAATAAGCAATTTAATTGGGTTAGTAATAATTAAAAAATAAATGGGGTTAGTGAAATAATAATAATAAGCATAATTTAGAAATAAATGGATTAGTAATAAACATGATTAGTAATAATAATAAACAAAGCAAAATTTTAATGGTTAATAGAAAAAATATGAACAATTATATTAATTAATTATAAAATTTAAAATTATAAACAAATTAAATAAATTATGAACATATTATGAGAAATTATTAAATTTGCAATTTTTAGAAATTATTTACATATATAATTAATTATAAACAATAAATTGGACATTTTAATTTCTACACATATTTATATACAAAATTTTAAGTTTATAAACAATTTATTAAATCAAATATTTTAATTAAATTATGAATACAAATAATAATATAAAAGAAGAAAAGAAAATTAGGGTTTAATTGTTTAGAAAAATGAATTAGGGTTTAATGTATATTCAAAAAATATTAAGGCTTAATTTGTAATAATAATCTATTAATTAAATAAACATACATATACATATTAAAAAAAAAATATAAAGAAAAACATGAATATATTAACTTTGATTTTGAGAAAATAATATATATATGTTATTTAGAAATTTATTGAGATTTATTTATGAAAATATATAATGAATAATATAAGAAAATAAAATTAAAAGAAAATAAAAAAATAAAAAAAAAACAGGACCTGGGATTTGAACCCAGGTCCTTTACCTGGATGATGAGAAGCATGACCACAGGGCTGCGCTGCACATGATGCAAGAAGAATGAGCACCATTTGGTTTTGTTCTTTAAACCTGAAAAATCAAAAAAAAAAGAATGAAAAAGCAAAAGGCCTGGGGGAGGATCGAACCCAGGACCTCTCAAACAAACACATATACACATTACCAATCCTGCTGGGTGAGCGCGTCTGTTAAAGTAGTGGCAACAAAACATAATATATAATGTTTCATGATTAACCTGAAAAATAAGAAAAAAATGCACAACGCCAGGATTCGAACCAGCGCCCTCACGCAATACACAAGCTAGCTTTACCACTGAGACAAGCGTTCGCTTGTGAAATATAAACAAAGACAAATCATAATAATTTAAAACAATAATTTGAATATGGATTTCGCGCGCAGCTTCTTCTTCTTCATTCAAATTTCCTGCGAATTCTTCTTCGAATATTCCTGCGAATTTTCCTGCAAGTTCTTAAACCATAAACCTACGTTTTTCAATCATCAAGCAAATCATAATTTCAATACAAATTTGAAGCCCAGATCAATTATATGAAGCTCATAGGTCACGGCCATGTTCTTAGAATTCATTTAGGTGCCCTAAATACTAAGTTCCCGAAATTGAACTCCAAACCCTAACAATGGTGGATTTTGATACAGTCCATAAGAGTCAAATTAAACCATCCAGAAAGCTTCTAAACATCATAACAAACACAAATCCACAGTTAGTTTTCATTATAAATGCACAAATCATTCAAATCGAAAAAAATTTAAAGAAGAACAAGATGCATTCGGGTTGTGTGTATGAGCATGAATTGGATGCATTTGAGAGTTGGTTTCGACTCAATGAAGATCCAGGAACCTTCTTGTGTCCTCAAAATACCTTAAAATCTCTTGAATTAGTGAAACCGAAAATTGGATTTGGATGGTTTTTTGTGAAGTTGAACAATGTGCAAAGAGGCTGGAATCCGTGTCTTGTGATTGTCTTTGTGTTGTTTATATATGAGTGAATGAATTAGGTCAAAAATATTGTTCAAGACTTTGGATTTTTTGGTAGTTTGAGATTGAAAAAGATTGGCCTTTAAAGTTTGAATATTCTTGATCTCACATTGCTATTTTGGGATGATTTTCATAACTCTTGTATCAATTAGATCCAAATATTATTTATGACATTCTAGAAGCAAAATAATTTTAAATCTTCACTATTTTTTATTTTATTTGAATTTAAAATGACTTTTAATATGAAAAATCATAATAAATAAAAATAAAATAATGAAAATAATGAAAATATTAAATTAATTTCGTGCAAGATGTCTTAGTGTGGATTGGGTCATCATTTGGCAAGCCCATTTGGAAGAAATTGATTTTAGACCTCCATTTTCATCATAAACCAACCCAAAATTTCCCAACTTTCCAAGGGCACCCATCCTTCAATTTTAATTCTATGAGGGTGTTCTTGGACATTTTGGAAAGCTTTAAGAGTCCTCTAACCAACCCCACTGGTTTCATGTCCATATCATTTACCATTCTCAAGTTATGCCCTTTTGAAGTTGTTGACTTTTTGTTGACTTTCAAAAGGACCTATAATGTCTTAGCTCATACCTTCCAAATGAAGCATTTTTGGGCTTGGCTTGTGAGACACAAAGTTGTAGAGAATTAAATTTCCTTCAAAATGAGCTTTGGATGGAGACTTGGTGATGAAGTATGTGAAAGTTATGGCTGGTCAAAGTTTAGTTGACTTTTACTAAGAAAACCCTAATTTAGAAACTCTTGATTCTTGATGATCTGAAATCTCCTTGATGAATCATGATCAACCCTTGATCAAATGATGAATTTTAATTCATATACTTGATGTTGGCAAAAAATCATGAAGTTTTACTTTGGTTTGACCACAGTTGACCTCAGTTTGACTTTTTAACTGCTTTGACTGATTTTGACTTATCTGATCATCTGACTGAGCAAACTTTTGAGAAAAGTCTTGAAACTTGTCATGGGGGTTCTTAAACACATATAAGATGTTATGAAGCTCACTTGAAGTCTTGGAAGTCCATTTAGCCTGATTAAAGTCAAAATCCTAGTTTTGGATGCACTGCTTAGGAGGTGCATTGTCTGAGGGAATTGTCAACTCTTCTGACTATTTGTGAACTTTGTGAACCTTGTGAACCATCATAAAATGTCTTGTGAACCTCATGGGAGGTATTGTGAACCTTGTGAACCTTGTGAACCTCATGGGAGGTCTTGTGAACCTTGTGAACCTCATAAAGTGACTTGTAGACTTCATGAACCTCATGAAAGGTCTTGTAAGCATTGTGAATCTTGTGAACCTTCATGAAGTGACTTGTAAACTTCATGAACCTCATGAAAGGTCTTGTGAACCTTGTGAACCTCATAAAGTGACTTGTAGACTTCATGAACCTCATGAAAGGTCTTGTAAGCATTGTGAATCTTGTGAACCTTGTAAACCTTCATGAAGTGACTTGTAAACTTCATGAACCTCATGAAAGGTCTTGAAAGCATTGTGAATCTTGTGAAACTTGTGAACCTTCTTAGCACACAAAGTCTTGTATTGTGAGGGCAAATTTTGGGGTGCAACAGCTGCCCCTGTTCAATTTTCTGAAACCTGGGGGGTTAGATTGGTATGTTTGCCAGTCGTGACCTGGAAGGTTGAAGGGGATTGAACACAAAAGCCCAAAAATTTGCACTCACCAGTGCATAGAGTGATACAGATGGCTAATTGGATATGCTTGAGTGGGCTTAAGGATGCCACTTGGAGAAAAGTTCTTCAGATGCATTTATTGGAGGATAAAGCAGTCTAAAATATGAAGGTATGATGATAACTTTCAGGAGGATAAAGCAGTCCTGAGATATTGATAATATGCTTTCAAGAGGATGAAGCAATCCTGAGGTAATGATGATAGCTATCAGGAGGATGAAGCAGCCCTGAGGTAATAGTATGCTTTCAGGAGGGTAAAGCAGTCCTGATGTAATAATATAATTTCAGGAGGATAAAGCATTCCTGAGGGATAAAAAGCTATCAGGAGGATGAAGCAATCCTGAAGTAATAATATGCTTTCAGGAGGATAAAGCAATCCTGATGGAATAGTATGTTTTCAAGAGGATAAAGCAGTCCCGATGTACAAGAAGCTGTCAGGAGGATAAAGCAGTCCTGAGGTAATAATAAGCTTTCAGGAGGATGAAGCAATCCTGAGATATTGATAATAGCTATCAGGAGGATGAAGCAGCCCTGAGGTAATAATAAGCTTTCAGGAGGATAAAGCAGTCCTGATGTAGTGATGCTTTCAGGAGGATGAAGCAATCCTGATGTAATAAAAGTTTTCAGGGGGATAAAGCAATCCTGATGGATGATATGCTTTCAGGAGGATGAAGCAATCCTGAGGGACAAGAATCTTTCAGGAGGATAAAGCAATCCTGAGGGATGATAACTTTCAGGAGGATAAAGCAGTCCTGATAATCATAAGTCTGTTTGCTGGATAATTAACCTGAAAACAAGGTAGCATTCTGTATGATAGTATTAGCTTATGTATTATGTATGCATGTATAATATGATGCACCTAAGTGATGTATTATGTATCTATGGATATGTATGTTATGATGTGATGTAAATGATGTATGTATGATATGATGTTGCCTGAAGCGTCTGGATATCTTCGTATAACAACTGCTGGCCAGGGAAAATAAATCCCGATTCGTTGTTGAAGAATATGGGGAACTCACTCCGTCTTGTTTTGATAATATATTATACATAACCTCCCGTCTGCTGGGGATAGCAAGGTATATATAACCTCCCGTCTGCTGGGGATAACAAGGTATGTATATCCTTCGTCTTCGTTTGATAGTAAGGTAGATATAACCTCCCGTCTTCGTTTGTCGTACCCTTATTGGAAAGTAAATTCCCGAATATTCGTATGAGGATAAAAGAGATGGATATAAATTCCAGGGGAGATGTGACTTTATGAAGATGGATTTGTCCTACTGAAGGTTTGTAACTGTCTTGTAAAGATGAACCGGCGAAGCTTCGTTGAAATCCTTTCCTCGTTCGTCCTTAGTAAATACTATTACTGCATTTTTATGCATTTCTGGTAAACATCAATCATATTAAAAAGCATACATGCATTTTTGGTAAACATCAATCATATTCAAAAGCATACATACATTCAAACACAACCAATGGACGTTTCGCTTATGTAAATAGGGTAAAAGTAAATCTGGATTCAAAAGATGGAATTTATTTATATCAAAAAGTGACCCATACATGGGTAAATTTGTACAAAGAGACATAAACCCTAGTAAGAGGATTTTGTCATAAAGTTTTTACAAAACAAGGAAAATCAGCTATGTGAGAAATAATCCTATTGAGTTTCAATTCTACTATTGCCATTATCTTCAAGTATCTCATCTTCTGCTGTTGAGACGAAAACGATTGGATTGAGTTTTATCTGTTTGAGCTTGAATGAGTAGTATAACTGGTTGCAGTTTTCATGGGTGATCCAAACGAGACATAGTCATACGCTTTAATCCCTAACTTTTGCCTGGATTGCCCTTTCAGGTTTTCAATCCACCGGGATACCCTTTTTTGCCCAAGCCGCCTTTTCAGGTTTTCGACTTGCCGGGTGTACATCTTTTTATATATATCCCTAATTTTTGCCCAAACCCTTTCAGTTTGCCGGGATGCCCTTATTTTTTCCTAGGCCTGTCAACCTAGTGGGTCTCTTTTCATGCGTAGTATTTTTTAACTATGTCTGCGTTTACAGGCTGTGGGAAGTCTTCACCATCCATAGTAGTAAGTATCATGGCACCTCCTGAAAACACTGTCTTGACTACAAATGGGCCTTCATATGTTGGAGTCCACTTGCCCCTAGGATCACCCTGTGGTAATATGATACGCTTGATTACCAGGTCACCGGCCTGATATACCTTTGGCTTAACCTTCTTGTTAAAAGCTTTGATCATTCGTTTCTGGTACATCTGGCCATGACAAACTGCTGCTAACCTCTTCTCATCAATCAAATTTATCTGGTCAAGTCGAGTCTGAATCCACTCATCTTCATTCAAGCCTGCATCCTTCATAATTCTTAAGGAGGGAATCTGAACTTCAATGGGTAGAACTGCTTCCATACCATAGACCAAGGAGAATGGGGTTGCCCCTGTTGAAGTACGTATTGTGGTATGATAACCATGAAGAGCAAATGGTAACATCTCATGCCAATCCTTATAAGTAACAGTCATCTTCTGTACAATCTTCTTAATGTTCTTATTAGCAGCTTCAACTGCCCCATTCATCTTTGGACGATACGGAGAAGAGTTGTGATGCTTAATCTTGAACTGCATGCAGAGATCAGTAATCATAGTATTGTTCAGATTAGAGCCATTGTTAGTAATAATCCTTTCGGGGATACCATACCTACATATGAGATTATTCTTAATGAATCGGGCCACAACATTCCTGGTCACAGATGCAAATGAAGCTGCCTCTACCCACTTCGTGAAGTAATCAATAGCAACCAGGATGAAACGATGCCTATTAGAAGTAGTAGGCTTGATCTCAACAATCATATCAATGCCCCACATGGCAAAGGGCCAAGGAGCAGTCAACACATTCAATGGTGATGGAGGTACATGGACTTTATCAGCATAAATTTGACACTTGTGACATGTTCTGGAGTGTTGATAGCAATCAGCCTCCATGGTGGACCAATAGTAACCTGCTCTCAATATCTTCTTTGCCATAGTATGTCCACTAGAATGAGTACCAAAGATTCCATCATGCATATCTTCCATAATCTCAATTGCTTCCTTCTTATCCACACAACGAAGCAAAGTTGAATCATGATTGCGCTTGTACAAAATCCCATTACTCAAAAAGAATTTAGCAGAGAACCTTCTCAGAAACTTCTTATCTTTGACAGATGCCCCTTCAGGGAACTCCTGAGCTTCAAGATATCTTTTCACTTCATAGAACCAAGGCTTCTCCTCTGCCCCCTCAGTGTCAATCTCATTGCAGTATGCAGGCTTCTCAAATCTGTCAATGGTAATCTTGGGAGCTTCATCATCCCAACTGATCTCAAACATGGATGCCATGGTGGCTAATGCATCTGCCAACTAATTCTCTCTCCGTGGAATATGTCCAAAGGTAATTTCTTTGAAATGTGGAATCAAAGACAACACATGCTCTCTGTAAGGAATGAGGTTATCATGCTTGGTATCCCAATCTCCTTTAATCTGACTAACTACCAGGGCTGAATCTCCATACACATCAAGGAACTGAATCTTCATATCAATAGCAGCTTTAATACCCAGGATACATGCCTCATACTCAGCCATGTTATTGGTATAATAGAAACAAAGTCTGGCAGTAATCGGGGTATGACAACCTTCAGGGGAACTAATCACAACACCAACACCATTACCAAGTGTATTAGAGGCACCATCAAAAACCATAGTCCATCGGGATCCTTGTTCAGGTCCTTCATATTGTCCAGGTTCTTTGGTAATAATCATAATGTCTTCATCAGGGAACTCAAAACTCATTGTCTGGTAATCATCTACTGCTTGGTGAGCCAAATGATCAGCCACAACACTTCCTTTGATGGCTTTCTGAGTAGTATATTGTATGTCATATTCTGTCAAGATCATTTGCCATCTTGCAATTCTTCCGAAGAGAGCAGGTTTCTCAAATATGTACTTGATTGGATCCATCTTCGAAATCAATAAGGTAGTATGAGTCAACATATACTGTCTTAGTCGGCGAGCAGCCCATGCCAAAGCGCAGCAAGTTTTCTCGAGCAGTGAGTATCTTGTTTCACAGTCGGTAAACTTTTTGCTAAGGTAGTATATTGCCTGCTCTTTTCGACCAGACTCGTCATGTTGCCCCAACACACACCCCATTGAGTTGTCTAATACTGTTAAGTACATAATCAAGGGTCTTCCATCAACTGGTGGCATCAAAATTGGAGGTTCTAGCAGATATCTCTTGATTTCATCAAAGGCAGTCTGGCATTCATCATTCCATTCCATCACCTGATCTTTCTTCAACAATTTGAAGATTGGCTCACAGATGGCAGTTAATTGGGAAATAAATCTTGCAATGTAATTCAATCGTCCCAAGAAACCTCTAACTTCCTTCTCAGTACGGGGAGCTGGCATCTCTCGTATAGCTTTCACTTTTGCAGGATCCACTTCAATACCTTTTCCACTGACAATAAAACCCAAGAGTTTACCAGACCTAACTCCAAAAGTACACTTGTTTGGGTTCAATCTCAACTTGTATTTCTTCAACCTCTCAAACAATTTATGCAAATGATCAAGATGTTGCTCTTCATTTTGAGACCTGGCTATCATATCATCCACATATACCTCTATCTCATGATGAATCATATCATGAAACAAAGCCACCATAGCATGCTGATATGTTGCCCCTGCATTCTTCAAACCAAATGGCATCACCTTATAACAAAAAGTGCCCCACTGTGTAACAAATGTTGTCTTCTCCATATCTTCAGGAGCCATCTTGATTTGATTGTAACCAGAGAAACCATCCATAAAAGAGAATACCTTATGCTGAGCAGTGTTGTCTACCAAAACATCAATATGAGGAAGCGGAAAATCATCTTTGGGGCTAGCCTTGTTCAAATCTCTGTAGTCCACACACATACGTACCTTACCATCTTTCTTAGGAACCGGCACCACATTTGCAACCCACTGAGGATAAGAAGTCACTGCTAAGAACCCTGTTTTGAACTGTTTCATTACCTCTGCCTTGATCTTTTCTGACATCTCAGGACGCATACGACGAACCTTCTGCTTCTTTGGACGGCAGTCTTCTTTCACTGGTAAACGGTGAACCACAATGTCTGTATCCAACCCTGGCATATCTTCATAAGACCAAGCAAAGATTTCCACATAGTCACGTAACATCTGAATCAATCTGCTCTTGACACTATCCTCTAAATCAGCCCCTATCTTGACCTCTTTCCTGTTTTCTTCAGTTCCCAGATTCACAACTTCGACTGGCTCTTCATATGGCTGTATAGCTTTCTCTTCTTGTTGTAACAACCTAGCAGGCTCTACAGGTACTTCACAATCGTCCTCATTTCCGTCTTCAGTTTGATAGATCGGATTCTCGAAATTATAATTGGCAATAGTAGAACTGTTATCAACAGGATCCAGAGTGGATGAGGATCTGCATTTTAGTGATGTGGGTGTGTGTAAGAACACATAGCTGATAAAGCAAAAATAAAAGAAAAGAAAGACAAGGAACACAATATTTACTAAAACGAAACGTCCACTGATTTTATTGAATGAAGTATGCAAATGAAATGACAACCCGTAACAAGCACACCATTGTGCCCCGGGTAAGGCACAAGGCTTAAGAGTTCAATTGTTTAAGAAATTACAAACTTAAAAGCAACAACACAGTAATAGTATTTACTCCTGACTAAAGGAGATAGGGATAACATCTTCAGCTTTCCAATTATTGAGTCCAGCACCCACAGTAGGAAAAATCCAAGCATCCAGATTGTAGTCTTCATCATAGTCTCCCACAACATTGATCTGATCTTTCATAACCCCTTGATTGGTGATACGAACAGCACGAGCACGACGAACAGCCTTCTGGGACTCTGCAGTGAAACCCAAACCAAACTTGTCAGACTTGTATGGGATATCAGGAAGCTGACCCCAAATAGTACAACCACCTTCATCCACCACAGCTCTAGCATCGTTGAGGGAGGTCATTGCCATTGTTGGAGGTTTTCTGGTGACCACAGGAACTTTCTTCACAACAGGAGGAGCTACATAATCATTAACAATCCAGGGAACCACTTCAAATGTATGACACGGAGTTTCAATGTATTCACCTTCCATTTCCAGATACTTGAAAGTGTTTACATGGCTGACAAAGTATTCTTCTTCTCCATAGACAGTAACAACCTTTCCTTCCACCGGATATCTCAACTTTTGGTGTAATGTAGAGGTTACAGCACCTGCCCCATGGATCCAGGGACGACCAAGCAGACAAGAGTACGAAGGACGAATATCCATCACATAAAATGTAGCAGTAAAAACCTGGGAGCCAACTTTGATTGGAAGATCAATTTCCCCATGTACTACTCTTCTAGAACCATCAAAAGCCTTCACCACAATATTACTGGGCTTCAGCACAGCATCTTCAGGACTCAGCTTATTCAGGACTTCCTCGGGTAACACATTTAGAGAGGAACCATTGTCTATCAATACATGGGACAGGGTAGTGCCCCTGCATTCCATTGAAATATGCAGAGCCCTGTTATGATCGCTCTTGGCAGGGGTCAAATCAGCATCAGAAAATCCTAACCCATTATCATAGGTCAGGTGGGCAACACAATTCTCAAATTGGTCAACAGAAATAGCATTGGGTACATGAGCAGTCTTCAGGAACTTGATCAAGGCTTTGGCATGAGCCTCAGAACATAACAACAAGGACAGCATAGAAATCTTTGAGGGAGTATGCCCCAACTGATCAACAATGTCATAATCACTCTTGCGAATGATTTTCAATACTTCTTCCATCTGCTTAGAGAGATCATCAGCAGCTGGCACATCAGTAGGTATAGGCTCAATAACAGGACCCTTGCCTCGAGCATCAGTGGTAGAGGTAGCAGCAGGAGTAACTGCATTCTTGGAAGTCACTGGAGGAGAGAAGACTCTTCCACTTCGCGTGATCTTACTTGATCCAGCAATATTATCAATATCAACAGGCACATCAGCTAAGGGCTCCTGCTTAACACCATGGATGTAAACATCAGATCCATAATGCCAAGGCACAGCCTTATCAGACGTATACGGAATAGGACCAGGAGTAGTAATGACCATAGGAGCCACTCTGGCTTCAGCAACAATTTTCACAGGACCTTCAGCAGTAATCCTGATTGGACCTTGATGGGTGATTTTAATAGGTCCCTTTAAAGTGATTCTCACCGGCACTTTGTCAACCATGTCAACCTCTTCAATCTTCCTACCTTGAGTAATATGATCCACCATACTTTCTACAGACGATGGAGTCCTCTCAAACACTATAGTATACTTATCCATGAGACACTGAATTCCATCTCTCAATCTCCAGCAACTATCCGGCTTATAGGTACAATACAAACAATCTTCACGACAACCTGGAAAGAGCCCAGCCTGTACTAACTTTTTCTTGATAACAGATAATGGTGTGGTCAACTCCGCAACTGAATAGACATGTAGATCTTCATCAATGGCATTGACAGTGTTCTCGTGATTTGGCATTGGAGCAGTAATCACATTTGGAGTACCCGGAGGGTCAAACTCAATCTCTCCAGCCTCAATCATATCTTGAATTTTGTTCTACAAGACCCAGCAGTTATTAGTATCATGACCCTGACAGTTTGAATGATATGCACATCGTGCATTGGGATTGTACCTGGGAGAGGTAACATTAGGATTTTGAGGAGCCTCTTTCAGAGTGATAAGTTCAGCCTTCAACAAATGTTGCAATGCCTGAGCCATTGACATGTTGATCTTAGTGAACTGTCTTCTAGCCCTCTGTTGGTTGCCCTGTGGATGCTCTGTTGTTGTAGGAGTTGGATTTGAAATATGAACTGCACTAACAGACTGATGCCTTCTGTTACGATCAGGCTGACCATACACAGCATTGGATTATTTCTTCCCAGTGGGAGGCTTCTTTGCAGCACCTGATGAAGAAGTACCCACTTGGATTTTGCCATTCTTTATACCATTTTCCACTCGCTCTCCTGTCATGATCAACTCAGTGAAGCCAGATGATGAGCTTCCAATGAGATGACTGTAAAACGGACCATTCAGCGTACACATGAACATATCAACCAATTCCCTGTCAGTCAAAGGGGGTTGAACTCTTCCAGCTAAGTCTCTCCACTTCTGAGCATACTCCTTAAAACTTTCTTTGGCACCCATGGACATGCTTTGCAGCTGCATGCGAGTGGGAGCTAAGTCAGCATTGTATTGATACTGCTTATAGAAAGCTTCAGCAAGATCATTCCAGTCTCTGATGTTGACACTCTCCAATTGATAATACCACTCCAACTGAGCTCCAGATAAGCTCTCTTGGAAAAAATGGATCCACAACTTCTTGTCAGCAGTGTGAGGTTGGATTCTTCTGACATAAGACCTCATATGCAGCTTAGGACAAGAGACCCCATCATAAACAACAAAGGTAGGAACCTTGAAACCAATGGGTATGACAACCCCAGATATCAGACTCAAATCCTCAAAATCCAGCCCAGAAGATTTCTGCAACTCCATAGCATCCATTCTATCCACCATCATCTTGAATTTGTCCTCATTAGGATCATGGTAGTAATTAGCCTCAGAATCAGAGTCCCCCATTGTGTTGTGGAGACTGCCTCTCTCTTTCTCAGATTCCTCAGATTCATAGTCTTCAACCTGTTCTTTGGTCTTGACAGGACCTCTGAACCTTCTTCCCATGTTGATCAGGCCACCTGACCTTCTAGTCTTCTTAGTCTTCTTGGCCAGCAGTGTCTTCAATTCATCTTGCCCCTTGGACAGGTTCAAGATCAGCTCTTAGAACTGTGCATTTTGTGTCTGGAGATCCTTAACTGTTTGTTCAAGAGCCATTACTGAAATAAACAGCGAGAAGATGAGAAACCTGTGCACAATGATAAACCTGTGATGCAATGAGATGATATGTGAATGTATATGCAATGTTTTCAAGGACCGCAAGATTTAAATTTGCTTAAACAAACAAGAAGGTAAACTTTTATTAGTAATAAATTTGTTTTGCCTTTTAGGCTTACAGAAAATGAAATGAAATAAGTACAAAAGATGGGGTTTTAAGTCTCCCATGGACGTTTCCTCTTTGTGTTGAGGTATGAGTTGAGATTTCGTTCCTCGTGAAGTTGCTTTGTTAGTTCTAGGACTCTTTCTTGGCTTGCTTTGTAATGAGCCTCGAAAGTATCCCTTTGCTCCTTCAATTGGATCCAGGACCTCTGTAAATCTTCCATGTCAGTAGGCATGTCTGGGTGAAGGATGGTATAAGCAGTGTCTCCTTCAGCA
Organism: Lathyrus aphaca; assembly: GCA_963966055.1. NCBI lineage: Eukaryota > Viridiplantae > Streptophyta > Magnoliopsida > Fabales > Fabaceae > Lathyrus > Lathyrus aphaca. Next base: position 442,905,540 of record OZ014522.1, on the reverse strand, counting down.
ACAGGTTCCATGGTAACTGGCAGGATTGCAGGATATGGCATCATGAGAGTCTGAGCACGAGATCGCACCCATCTGAGATAAGCTTCCATAGGAATAGTGTACTTAGGCTCCAGTGTCTTGCTGTCAACCCTGTTTACTTTTCCCCAGGCTCGTATGAATCTCTGATGGTAACCCTGAAGATCGTTGTCGTAGTCAAACACAATGCCCTGAATCAACATGTCATGAGGACCATCACTCCGAGCGTAACCAAACTGTCGTAAAGCTAGAGAGGGGTTGTAGGTGATGCCTCCTCTTATGCCCAGAAGTGGAACATTGGGGAACTCCCCACAACGATCAATGATAGTGACATTCTCCATAGACCTGGAGCACCAATGGATATCTGAATGAGAGAGTGACATGATCCTCTTGGACCACCTGAACCCTTGCTCATTCTTCATCACTGAGCGAGGAAGGTGAGAAATAAACCACCTAGATAGCAAAGGTATGCAACACATCAAAGTTCCTCTTGCCCTTGTAGTACGAGTATGAAGAGAGTGCAGAATGTCTCCAAGCAATGTAGGTACTGGATTGTGACTCAGGAATATGTTGATGGCATGAACATCTATGAACTGATCTGGATTGGGGAACAATACTAAGCCATAAATCAGCAAGGCTAAGATCTCCTCAAAAGCATCATAGCTCATAGCCTTCAAGAACATTTGAGCTTTCTCTATCAACACCTTGGCTAGGACACCCTTGACTCCGCTTCTCGTTTCTAGAACAATGTCAGACTTCTTCAGATGTAGAGCTGCAGCAATAACTTCTGGTTTAGGCTCTTTCTCCAAGCCTGTGAAGGGTCTTTGATCAAGAACAGGTATACCCAGAAGTTTAGAGAACTCTTCCATGGTTGGAACCAGTTGGTAGTCGGGGAATGTAAAGCAATGGTGCTTAGGGTCAAAGAACTGAAACAGAACACTCATCATGTCTTCATTGAACCCTGAAGTGACTAGATCCAATAGGTGACCATGTCTCTTGATGAACTGAGAATGATCAGACACTTGAGAAACCAACTCTTTAAGCTTAGGAGGTATGCCCACAAAGTTGATCCTGATGGTGTTTCTACGAGCAGAAGCCATGACCTGCAAAAAAGAACAAAGATAAATCCTTTGGTCCTTGAAATGGTTAGTGAAAATGCTATGCTTATGATGCATGATGATGTCATGATGTTATGCTCAATCACAAACATGTGGCACACACAAGCAAGTCACACAATAGCCCTAGGTTTAAAGGCTTGCATGAGGTTCAAAGGTAAGTACCCTCCCCTGAAGTTAGTTGGTTCATCCTGTCCTACAAAAGTAACCAGGTTCTAAGGGATCTCAATATCATTGATCCTTCACAAGGGTGGTTGATCAAAAGGCAACTTACTTGCCAACCAAAACCCTCCAAGTTTAAGATCTCAATGAGTGTAGTATCGAGTGTCAACCAACTTCAGTCTGCACCAAAGCCGGTTACCTCACTACTTTCTAAAGGCCAAGATGAGTTAACTAGGGTTCTAAAAGTTAGTTAGTGCATTGACAACATATGGCAGCCTCATATTATCCTCAACTTGACTTAAGGAACATAAGCACCAACCAAGAAGTCACACTAACTATGGCCACCAGATCAACCATATCGATATACGTCGTACAGTTTCCTTGGTCTATTGTCATTTACCTAAGGTACACTAGATCCGGGTTAGGACCTTTCACACATAAGAGCACCCCAACAAGATAATATAAAGCAAACAGAGCAAACAATTTAAAGTGATCTAATTCCTAAGGGTACCCCTCTTTTATTAAGTCCCCAGCAGAGTCGCCAGTTCTGTAACACGGTGGGAGAACTGACTTTAGTTATGTTGCGGATAGCAAGAGTCGCCACCGACTTTTATTTTATCCAAAGGAAAGGCATAAAAGAACAGGAAAGACCTTTTAAAAGATTTTTGGGTCCGGGGGGTAGGTTATGTAAAGGGAAGGTATTAGCACCCTTTACATCCATGGTTATCCATGGGCTCTTAGTTACTTAGCTCACTTTGAATTGTTTTTGAAAATGTGAAGTGTGTGAATAGAAATTTTCATAAGAGTTTAATAATGATCCATGTACGGATGCGTAAAAAACTTGTGTTTGAAAATTGTTTGAAATTGTGAAATGTTTGAAATTTGTTTTGAAATGGTGAGCAAGTAACTACGAGGAACCTACCCTAACGTTTAAGTCTTTCTGTTCTTTATCCTTTAAATGGTAAGACTATCCCTATTATTAAGGAATAGGTAGTCATTACCTTGGATGTGAGGGACAAGTGAGGGACATCTGTTTAATGAAGGCAACTGTGGGGTGTATTAAGCATTTTTTGGAGGGACTGTCATCATTATTCGAAAGGGACAAGATCTTTATGAAGGCAACCATTTAAGGGACTTGATCTTTGATTATGAAGGGACTAGATGACTTTTCTTTTAAGGGACTTTGCTTTATACACTCCACTTGACCTTTTATTTAGGCAACATTGAGAGGCAACCCTAGAAAGTGAGATGGCGATCAAAGATCGACTTACGTGTGTGAGTGTTTAATTTTATATTTATCTTTTAATTTAAATGATCTAAATTCAATTTTAAATACAAATACATGTTACACTCCCTATTTTTACTAACCATAGCATGAAAATTAAATAATTTAAATATTACAAAAAATTACACCAAGGAGCAATTACATAATAATAGAGCAATTTAAATAAATAGCAAAAATAAATAAATAAGTAAATAAGCAAAATATAAATAATAAGTAAAATAAATAAGCAATTTAATTGGGTTAGTAATAATTAAAAAATAAATGGGGTTAGTGAAATAATAATAATAAGCATAATTTAGAAATAAATGGATTAGTAATAAACATGATTAGTAATAATAATAAACAAAGCAAAATTTTAATGGTTAATAGAAAAAATATGAACAATTATATTAATTAATTATAAAATTTAAAATTATAAACAAATTAAATAAATTATGAACATATTATGAGAAATTATTAAATTTGCAATTTTTAGAAATTATTTACATATAGAATTAATTATAAACAATAAATTGGACATTTTAATTTCTACACATATTTATATACAAAATTTTAAGTTTATAAACAATTTATTAAATCAAATATTTTAATTAAATTATGAATACAAATAATAATATAAAAGAAGAAAAGAAAATTAGGGTTTAATTGTTTAGAAAAATGAATTAGGGTTTAATGTATATTCAAAAAATATTAAGGCTTAATTTGTAATAATAATCTATTAATTAAATAAACATACATATACATATTAAAAAAAAAAATATAAAGAAAAACATGAATATATTAACTTTGATTTTGAGAAAATAATATATATATGTTATTTAGAAATTTATTGAGATTTATTTATGAAAATATATAATGAATAATATAAGAAAATAAAATTAAAAGAAAATAAAAAATAAAAAAAAACAGGACCTGGGATTTGAACCCAGGTCCTTTACCTGGATGATGAGAAGCATAACCACTGGGCTGCGCTGCACATGATGCAAGAAGAATGAGCACCATTTGGTTTTGTTCTTTAAACCTGAAAAATCAAAAAAAAGAATGAAAAAGCAAAAGGCCTGGGGGAGGATCGAACCCAGGACCTCTCAAACAAACACATATACACATTACCAATCCTGCTGGGTGAGTGCGTCTGTTAAAGTAGTGGCAACAAAACATAATATATAATGTTTCATGATTAACCTGAAAAATAAGAAAAAAATGCACAACGCCAGGATTCGAACCAGCGCCCTCACGCAATACACAAGCTAGCTTTACCACTGAGACAAGCGTTCGCTTGTGAAATATAAACAAAGACAAATCATAATATTTTAAAACAATAATTTGAATATGGATTTCGCGCGCAGCTTCTTCTTCTTCATTCAAATTTCCTGCGAATTCTTCTTCGAATATTCCTGCGAATTTTCCTGCAAGTTCTTAAACCATAAACCTACGTTTTTCAATCATCAAGCAAATCATAATTTCAATACAAATTTGAAGCCCAGATCAATTATATGAAGCTCATAGGTCACGGCCATGTTCTTAGAATTCATTTAGGTGCCCTAAATACTAAGTTCCCGAAATTGAACTCCAAACCCTAACAATGGTGGATTTTGATACAGTCCATAAGGGTCAAATTAAACCATCCAGAAAGCTTCTAAACATCATAACAAACACAAATCCACAGTTAGTTTTCATTATAAATACACAAATCATTCCAATCGAAAAAAATTTAAAGAAGAACAAGATGCATTCGGGTTGTGTGTATGAGCATGAATTGGATGCATTTGAGAGTTGGTTTCGACTCAATGAAGATCCAGGAACCTTCTTGTGTCCTCAAAATACCTTAAAATCTCTTGAATTAGTGAAACCGAAAATTGGATTTGGATGGTTTTTTGTGAAGTTGAACAATGTGCAAAGAGGCTGGAATCCGTGTCTTGTGATTGTCTTTGTGTTGTTTATATATGAGTGAATGAATTAGGTCAAAAATATTGTTCAAGACTTTGGATTTTTTGGTAGTTTGAGATTGAAAAAGATTGGCCTTTAAAGTTTGAATATTCTTGATCTCACATTGCTATTTTGGGATGATTTTCATAACTCTTGTATCAATTAGATCCAAATATTATTTATGACATTCTAGAAGCAAAATAATTTTAAATCTTCACTATTTTTTATTTAATTTGAATTTAAAATGACTTTTAATATGCAAAATCATAATAAATAAAAATAAAATAAATAAAATAATGAAAATATTAAATTAATTTCGTGCAAGATGTCTTAGTGTGGATTGGGTCATCATTTGGCAAGCCCATTTGGAAGAAATTGATTTTAGACCTCCATTTTCATCATAAACCAACCCAAAATTTCCCAACTTTGCAAGGGCACCCATCCTTCAATTTTAATGCTATGAGGGTGTTCTTGGACATTTTGGAAAGCTTGAAGAGTCCTATAACCAACCCCACTGGTTTCATGTCCATATCATTTACCATTCTCAAGTTATGCCCTTCTGAAGTTGTTGACTTTTTGTTGACTTTCAAAAGGACCTATAATGTCTTAGCTCATACCTTCCAAATGAAGCATTTTTGGGCTTGGCTTGTGAGACACAAAGTTGTAGAGAATTCAATTTCCTTCAAAATTAGCTTTGGATGGAGACTTGGTGATGAAGTATGTGAAAGTTATGGCTGGTCAAAGTTCAGTTGACTTTTACTAAGAAAACCCTAATTTAGAAACTCCTGATTCTTGATGATCTGAAATCTCCTTGATGAATCATGATCAACCCTTGATCAAATGATGAATTTTACTTCATATACTTGATGTTGGCAAAAAATCATGAAGTTTGACTTTGGTTTGACCACAGTTGACCTCAGTTTGACTTTTTAACTGCTTTGACTGATTTTGACTTATCTGATCATCTGACTGAGCAAACTTTTGAGAAAAGTCTTGAAACTTGTCATGGGGGTTCTTAAACACATATAAGATGTTATGAAGCTCACTTGAAGTCTTGGAAGTCCATTTAGCCTGATTAAAGTCAAAACCCTAGTTTTGGATGCACTGCTTAGGAGGTGCATTGTCTGAGAGACTTGTCAACTCTTCTGACTATTTGTGAACTTTGTGAACCTTGTGAACCATAATAAAATGTCTTGTGAACCTCATGGGAGGTATTGTGAACCTCATGGGAGGTCTTGTGAACCTTGTGAACCTCATAAAGTGACTTGTAGACTTCATGAACCTCATGAAAGGTCTTGTAAGCATTGTGAATCTTGTGAACCTTCATGAAGTGACTTGTAAACTTCATGAACCTCATGAAAGGTCTTGTGAACCTTGTGAACCTCATAAAGTGACTTGTAGACTTCATGAACCTCATGAAAGGTCTTGTAAGCATTGTGAATCTTGTGAACCTTCATGAAGTGACTTGTAAACTTCATGAACCTCATGAAAGGTCTTGAAAGCATTGTGAATCTTGTGAACCTTGTGAACCTTCTTAGCACATAAAGTCTTGTATTGTGAGGGAAAATTTTGGGGTGCAATACATAGTCACTGTTTCCCAATCAAGGGGGCATACCAAGTTACTGTTCAATTCATTAGGGGCAATCAGGTCCATATTCAACAATGCTTAATAGCCAGGGGCAGCTCTCCTCATATATTTGAATTACCAAGGGTAACATTACAAAGTTCATGATGTCAGGGGGCATATTATTGTGGGGCATTCTACTTATTTCTCTTAAGGTAACTACATTCAGATACTTCCATTATGGGACAATTCATCCTCAACCAAGGGGCAATGCTCTCTTTTCAGATCTAATACCCGGAGCGTATATGGTCCATCACAATTTGAAGACACGTTCCTCTCATTGTATTACCTTGATATTGGATTCTCAGCAGAAGCCATTGTGGAAATTAATTGTCTACGCCAGCAGTATTAGATGGTGTCAGTATCATGTCTTCAGATCCAGCTATGAGGATTTCTGGGAAGGTATTCAGGAAAGTTAAGAATCTCAGGAGCTTTAAATCCAATTGTTTATACACTCTCAAAGTTGAAACGATTCTGTTTTCGAGTTCAACTTTACTTTTCCCTCTTTATTCAGGATTACTTTTCCCCTTTTACTAAAGCGAAAAACGTTTGTTGGTTATGTTTGAATGTATATATGCTTTTGAATATGATTAATGTTTACCAGAAATGCATAAAATACAATAAAATCATTTACTAAGAACGAACGGAGGTAGGAATTCAACAAAGATTCGCCGGTTCATCCCCACAAAGTAATCTTTACGGATATCCTTACGGAATACCTCAAGTAATATCTTATATTTCCCACTCGACAAAGTCTTCAAGCAGTTTCATATCCTCCGAAGAATTAAGTCTCCCGGATCTATGTCCATCTCTTTTATCCTCAGTCGGGATATTCATGAACTTATTCCTTCAATAAGAATTACGACGAACAAAGACGGGAGGTTCTAAGTACCATATTATTAAACAATACGGGAACGAAGTCCTCATGTCCCACAGCAACGAACCGAGATTTATCTTTCCCAGCCAGCAGTTGTTATACAGAGATACCCAGACACTTCAGGCTACATGATTCATACATACATCATTTACATTATATCATGGCATACGCATCCATAACCCATATGACATTCTTACTTAAGAGCATCATGCTATACATGCATACATCAAATAATCTTGCATAAACTAAATTTTTCTTTTCAGGATAGTCACAGGCAGATAAACACTCAAACAATTCAGAGATAATCGCTACGAAGATTCATTTCTGATGATCAATACAAGTTATCCTTGAGATGGAACATAAATGGTCTATACAAAGACCTAGTGTTCAGTCCAGGATATTACCAGAAGCAATTTAGGAGTAATCGCCACGAAGATTTAATCATGATGCTCAAGTTGTCCTTGGAAGGGTACGTAAATGATCTATACGAAGATCTAGTGCTTAACCCAGGATATTTCCAGAGGAGATAATCGTTACGAAGATTTATTTCTGATGGTCAACTATCTTTGGGATAGTGTGTAAATGATCTATATGAAGATCTAGCACTTAATCCAAGAGATTCTTTCAGAAAAAGTTCAGGGATAATCGCCATGAAGATTTAATCCTGATATTCTTTTTGTCCTTAGGAAGGTATGTAAATGGTCTATACGAAGATCTATTACCTAATTCGGGATATTTCCAGAAGAGATAATCGCTACGAAGATTTATTTCTAATGGTCTATGCAACAGTTTATCTGTGGAAGGGTACGTAAATGATCTATATGAAGATCTAGTGCTTAATCCAGGATACTTCCAGAGGAGATAATCATTACGAAGATTTATTTCTGATGGTCAACTATCTTTGGGATAGTGTGTAAATGATCTATACGAAGATCTAGCACTTAATCCAAGAGATTCTTTCAGAAGAAGTTCAGGGATAATCGCCACGAAGATTTAATCCTGATATTCTTTTTATCCTTGGGAAGGTATGTAAATGGTATATACGAAGATCTATTACCTAGTCCAGGATATTTCCAGAAGAGATAATCGCTACGAAGATTTATTTCTAATGGTTTATGCAACAGTTTATTTGTGGGATGGTACATAAATGATCGATACGAAGATCTTGTACTTAGCCCAAGATATTACCAAAAGCAATTCAGAAAAGATCGCCACGAAGATTTGATTCTGATGCTTAAATTAAATATTGTTCCTAAAGATGGTTCAGAGTCGATCTATACGAAGATCTAAGTACTGACACCTAATGAAGGATATTGTTTTCCCCCATAGATAATGCAGAGACGATCTATACGAAGATCTAGTGCTGACATTCAACTCAAACCATGTTACAGGAATGATTCAAAGACGGCCTATACGAAGACCTAGTACTGATATCCAGTGACAACCTTTTGATACTATCACCTCCTGATATTATGGATGGCATCTATGAGCCCATCTCCATCTCCTCTGAGTGGCATATTAAATCCCATTCAAGCATATATAACCAATCAGCAGTGTTACTTTACGCACCGGCGAGTGCAAATTTTTGGGCTTTTGTGTTCAATCCCCTTCAACCTTCCAAGTCACGAATGGCACACAGGCCAATCTAACTCCTCCGGTTTAAGAAAATTGAATAGGGGCAGCTGTTGCACCCCAAAATTTGCCCTCCCCTAGTCAAGACATTGTGCTCCAAGGTGTCCCAAGAGGTTCATAAGATTCACAAGGTTCACAATTTGTCAGAAAGTTTGGAAGTTCCCTCAGACAAAGCCTCCTCCTAAGCAATGCACCGTAAACTAGGGTTTTGTATTTCATCAGGCTAAATGGACTTTCAAGGCCTCAAGTGAGCTTAATAACATCCTACATGTCTTCAAGAATCCCTATGTCAAGTTTCAAGGCTTTCCCAAAAGGTTTGCTCAGTCAGATGATTAGATATACAAAAATAAGTCAAAGTAGTTAAAAAGTCAAACTGAGGTCAACTGTGGTCAAACCAAGTCAAACTTCATGATTTTTTGCCAAAATCAAGTTTATGAAGTAAAATTCATCATTTTATTAAGGGTTGAACATGATTCATCAAGGAGATTTCAGATCATCAAGAATCAGGAGTTTCTAAATTAGGGTTTTCACAAGAAAAGTCAACTGAACTTTGACCAGCCATAACTTTCACATGCTTCATCAAAAATTTCCCATCCAAAGCTCATTTTTAAGTAAATTGAATTCTCTACAACTTTATGTCTCACAAGCCAAGCCTAAAAATGCTTCATTTGAAAGGTATGAACCAAAACATTACAGGTCATTTTAAAAGTCAACAAAATGTCAACATCTTCCAAAGGGCATAATTTGAAAATGGTAAAAGATATGGACATGAGACCAAAGAGGTTGGTTAGAGGACTCTCTAAGCTTTCCAAAATGTCCAAGAACACCTTCATAGCCTTAAAATTGAGGGATTTGTGCCTTTGCAAAGTTGGGAAATTTTTGAGAGGTATATTGAGCAAATGGGGTCTTAAAACCAATTCTTTCCACGTGGGCTTGCAATTTTGTGATCCAATCTTTACCATGACATCATGCACGACCCAATTCTCGTTTATTCAGATTTTTATGATTTATTTTATGTTTATTTTGATTTTATTCATTAAAATTCAATTTAAATAAAAATAAAATATGAAAACTCAATATTTAGATGTGATTCTTCTTCTAGAAACTCTTAAAGACCATTTAAATTGATTTGATCACATACAAATTCGTGCTAAGACAATTGGGCATGAACAAATTTGATTTTTTGACTAATTTGGCAAGAAGATTTCTTCACATTCAAGTCATCCAAAAGCCCACAAAAGTCATATTTTTTTTGACCTAATTTCACTCAACTATAAGTAAAGAACTCAATACAAACACAAGGGACGGATTTTTGAGGTAAGAACATAAGGATCAAAGTCAAGAAAAAAACCAAGAAAAGTCAAATTCGGATTTTGATTTTGAAGCTATTTCAGTGCAAAATAAAGGTTGCAATACCTTCCTGGGTGTTCATTGAACGTATATACATCATTAACATCATCCAAATCATGCTCATATGCCATGACTGAATCGTTTTTATTCATCTTTATTGAGCTTTTCGATTCCATGAATATACTTGTTATAAATGATTTCTAACATTTGATTTGTGTAAATGAGACTACAAGGAACGTTTCTGGGCAAGCAATTTGAAGAATCATGGCCAAATCCGTAGAACACCATAATTAGGGTTCTTTAAAGTTTTGTTTGGGGGTGCACGATTGAATCAATTTCTGTTGAAATTGATGTTGTATTTGTATTCAGGGACTTTATATTAACTAACTTGGATCATTACAAATCATTTATCCATGTTATTTTTCAATATTGGGTGTGCAGGTCTTATAGTGACGAACAAAATCCATCACTACAAGTTTTAGTAACGAAAAAAGAGTCACTAAAACCTAAATGGACGGTTCGAGGTTTAAGACGAAGCTGCGCGCGAAATTTAAATTCTAAAACTAGTTTTATTATATAATAATCTTTACTTGTTTTGTATCACAACAGTCGTATTAGCCCAGTGGAAGAGGACGCGCGTGGATGAGTATAAGGACTGGGTTCGATCCCTAGTTCCAACATTTTTCATATGTTTATTTTTATTTGCAGGTTTAAAATATAAGGATTTTGTCTCATAGGAGTATCACCAGCGCATGCTGGTCTGGTTGGTTTTGTGTTGCGTGATTGAGGTAAAGGACCTGGGTTCAAATCCCAGGTCCTATCTTTTTGGTGATTTTTCTTATTTTATTTGTTTTTCTCATTTTCTTTATTTATTTTTTTTTAATAATATAATTAAAATATTTTCTAAATAAATAACCAATAATATCTTTTTATATAAACTTTATATTTTCTAAAATTCATAACTATTTTCTTAATGCTTATTAATTGTATTAATTATTTCTTTTTATATTATATTTGTATATAATTAATATGTATATTTTATAAATAAAAATAATGTATTTTTAATTATGATTAACTAACCCTAATTTTTTCTATTAATCCTAAAAAACTTAATTTATTTTTCTAAACCCTAATTAATATATTAATCCTTATTTCTTTTATTATTATGTAAATAATTTAATGTTTTTTATTATTATTATTAAATTGTTTAAATTCTTATACTTTCTTAATTAACTTCTAAAAAATTTATAATTTTTGTCTAACCTAAAATAACTTCTCTTTTAAATTCTAATCTTAAATTCTTTTTACTATTATCATTATTATTATTGCTATTATTTTATTATTATTGTTTATTTATTATTTTATTATATCTATTATTATTATAATTCATTTTTTATTTGATTATTATGTATCTGCTAAAGCCATGTAATACTTATAGATTTATTTTCCATATTTATTTTATTATAAATATTTTATTGTGTGGTTATTAATTTTAGGGTGTGTATAACCAAAATGTAATTAAAATTAACTTAGAAAATTAATTTAAATAAGATAAATATTTGAAACAAAAGACTCACACACGTAAGTCGATCTTTGATCGCCATCTTACACTTCCTAGGATTACCCTCCTTAAAGTTGCCTTTATATGGTCAAGTCCCTCGAAAATGGGGGTGTATTAAAAAGCAAAGTCCCTACAGAATATAATCATCATAGTCCCTACAGTTTAAAAGATCAAGTCCCTTCGAGGTTGCCTACGGAATAATGATCTTGTCCCTTCAAATAAATGATGATAGTCCCTATGAATTGCTAAAGACACCCCTTAAGTTGCCTTCTATGACCATACAATGACCCTACACATGTCCCTTAATAATATCCAAGGTAATGATTACATATTCCTTAATAACAGGGATAGTCTTACCTTTGAAAGGACATATAAGAACATGAATGACTTAGTCTAGGGTAGATACCTCTTAGTTGCTTGCTCACATTTCAAAATACTTTTTACACCTCACTTTCTTAAACAATTTTTCAAAACAAGGCTTTGTATACATCCATACGAGGATCATTACAAATTACTTTGAAAAATTTCTAATCACACACTACATTCTTCAAAAAACAATTTAAGTGAGCTAAGTAACTAAGAGCCCATGGATAACCATGGATATAAAGGCTGCTAACACCTTCCCTTTATATAACCTACCCCCCGAACTCAAGTCTTTTAAAATAGGTCTTTCCTGTTCTTTTATGTCCTTTCCATTTGGATAAAATAAAAGTCGGTGGCGACTCTTGCTATCCGCAACATGACTAAAAGCCAGTTCTCCCACCATGTTACAGTATGTCATAATCCTCAGGGGAAAGCTTCCAAGAGTATGCTCAGAGATGGAGACAGTTAGCTGCTGTTGTTCAACCTCCAATGTCTAAAAGAGAAATTGAAGATATGTTCATGAACACCCTACAGGGGACATACATTGATAGGCTGGTTGCTTTCTCTTCCACTAGCTTTGCTGATGTGGTCATAGCAGGAGAGAGAATTGAAAGTTTGTTAAAGATGGGAAAGATTTCTTATAACGGCGCCAGCTCCAACAGCACAAGGAAACCTTTTGTGGGGCCTCGAAGGTCGGGTGAAACCAAGTCAATACACATGGGCAGAGGTAGGCCCCAGTACATTCCGAGATCAATAGTCATTGTCACTATTCCCACTCCATCACCTCAACAACAATACACTCCACAACCACAACATTTCCCTCAGCAACAACATTTTCCTCAACAAAGTTCTTACAACAACAACAAAAACAACAACCAACAGCAACATCCTTTCCAGCAAAGGCCATCTCAAGTCAACAGGGTAATCAATCATATCCCGATGCCCTATACCACTTTACTACCACAACTTTTGAAACTCAATCTTGTTGAATTAAGGATTCTGGCTCCACCAGATCCTCAGAACCTTCCAAGTAATTACGACGTCAACGCCAGATGTGCCTTCTATTCCAATGCACCTGGCCATACCACAGAAAAGTGCAGAGCATTGCACATGAAGGTCCAGGATTTAGTGGATTCCAAGGCTTTAAATTTTGCACCTCCTCCTAATGTCACAAGGAATCCTATGCCTAGCCATGGTGGGCCCAGGATAAATGCAATTGAGGAGGATCAACCAGTGAACCTAATTGAAGATACTGCAAGTATTCAAACACCTCTGGCAGAGGTTAAAGCCCAACTTTTAAAATGCCAGGTGTTCCCAGGTTGTGAGGCCTGTTGTGAATCTTGCAAAGTTTCCGCCAATGGTTGTGCAAGTTTAAAAAGTGGCATCAATGGTCTTATCAGAGAAGGTATCTTGCAGATAACATCAACGGTTTCTACAACATCAATAATTCCTCCTACAGCACAAATAAGCACCCCTCTTACAACTTCAAAAATAATTGTTCTGACAGACTCTGCTACAAAGTCAACAATCATTTATTCTACCACTTCAACGGACATTAGTTCAATCGCATCCGCCTCTACAACAATAGCAACCATTGATAATGAAATCTCCATAGTCACCATATATTACGACCCAGCAATGGTCCCCGATTCCAACAATTTTCAGCAAAAATCTCAACAACAACCCAGCTTCAATCTTCCACCATCACCATCAGTCAGAAATCCTATTACCATTTATTACGATCCACAGACAATAATAGTTCCTACTTCCGCTGTAGTTAGTCCAGTCACCATCATGGTACCTAGACCCATTCCGTATGAAAAATATAATGTTATGCCATGGCACTATGGTTCAGACCTCTACTGCAATGGGAAGATAGTCACTCTTGATTCTTCAACTTATACACCACATATCGATAATGTCGGGGGAGGTGGAGGCTTTACTCGAAGTGGACGTCTCTTCGTGTCACAAGTTCCGAGAGTTAACACTGAGGCAGAGGCTGCTGCCAAGGCTAAAGGCAAAAATGTGGTGCCTGAAGAACCAGTTTTGAAAGAAGCTCAGAAAACGTCCTTTGATCAGGATGTGGATGAATTTATGAGGATAATCAAGAGAAGCAATTATAAGGTTGTGGATCATCTCCACCAAACTCCTTCCAAGATCTCCATTCTATCATTGCTATTATGTTCAGAAGCTCATCGGGATGCATTACTTAAAGTCCTGCACGCAGCCTACGTGCCTGAGGAGATCACGGTGAATCAGCTAGAGACAGTGGTTTCTAATGTTAATACTAGTCATGGACTAGGCTTCACCAGTGCTGATTTGACTACGGAAGGTCGTCATCATAATAAAGCTTTACACATCACTCTAGAGTGTATAGGGGTTGTGCTTTCACATGTTCTAGTTGACATTGGGTCCTCACTCAATGTCTTGCCAAAGAAAGCCCTTGTTAAGCTTGAATATGATGGTATAGCTCTCCGACCAAGCAATTTGGTGGTAAAAGCATTTGATGGTTCCAAGAGGTCTATTCTTGGAGAAGTGGAGCTGCCTGTGATAATTGGCCCGTAGGTCTTTCAAACTACTTTCTACGTGATGGACATTCAGCCGGCCTACAGTTGTTTGTTGGGTCGACCTTGGATTCACGTCGTTGGCGCAGTTACGTCGACCCTTCACCAGAAATTAAAATATGAGTGGGAAGGGCAAATTATCACAATCTATGGTGAAGAGGACATTTTTGTTAGCCATCTGGCTACCTACAAATATATTGAGATGGATGGTGAAATTCACGAGACCATGAGCCAAGGTTTCGAAGCACTGAACGTCAATGAGGCGACAACTGAAGTATTTGCTGCATCCCAGGAGGATAGGATGGGTATTTCAATTGTCGCCTACCAACAAGCTCGGAAGGTTGTTGAAGATGGGAATGCCCAAGGTTGGGGCAGGCTGCTACCTGTGGAAAAGAAAGAAGATAGATTCGGTTTGGGTTACAAACCATCCCGACAAGATCAAGCAGGGGCTGCTAAAGAGCTCAAGTTCATAAGTGGGGGAATGCTGACCCTAGATGTTGTCCATAATATGGAAGACGAGGTTGAAAGCGACCTCAACCTAGAGAGCTGGATTCTTCCAAGGATCCCGGGCCAACAAGTCCTTAACTGGTCTTCCCAGGAAATTATAAGAGTTACTCCTGCACAGTAATTATTATTTCCTACTTAAGCATGCATCAAGTCTTGTATCTTGCCCAAGGTGTCAGGAATCATTTTGTAATAGGGCCATATTTGTATTTTGTGAAAATGAAATATCAATGAACAATGGACATCTTTTGCAAACAATTTTCTTTTTCGCTCACTGTCTTTTCATTTTTGTTATTTTTCGCACAAAACAAGAAATGGCAATGTTTTCAAAATAATAACTTCATTCACACTTTTTTCTGAATAAGATTAAAATCAATCACTAAAAAGAACAAATCTCAACCCTTGCAGAGATAATCTTCCAGATTGCACCGACAACAACACTGCTATGACCTTGTATGACTCCGACAATCTAATTAATCAAGCAGATGAAGGGGTTGATGGAGACTATGATTTGCCTGAAGAGTTGGCTAGGTTGTTGAGGCAAGAGGAAAAAGTGATTACTCCTCATCAAGAGGAGGTTGAGACCATCAATCTTGGTACTGAAGAAGAAGTGAAAGAGGTGAAGATTGTGGCCAGTCTGTAAGCTCCAGTAAAAGAATAGCTCATCAGTATGCTTCGGGAATATGTCGACGTCTTTGCTTGGTCCTATCAAGATATGCCATGTCTAGATAGGGATATTGTCATGCACAGGCTACCATTGAAAGAAGATTGCCCGCCAGTTAAACAGAAGTTGCGCCGCACTCGCCCAGATATGGTCATGAAAATCAAGGAAGAAGTACAAAAACAGTGGGACGCCGGTTTCCTTGTTGTAACTAGTTACCCGCCGTGGGTTGCTAACATTGTACCTGTGCCTAAGAAGGATGGAAAGGTGCGTATGTATGTGGATTACCGGGACCTGAACAGAGCTAGCCTGAAGGATGATTTCCCATTACCTCACATTGATGTATTGGTAGACAACACAACTCAGTTCTAAGTATTTTCTTTCATGGACGGATTTTCTGGATACAATCAGATTAAGATTAACCCGAAGACATGGAGAAAACAACTTTCATCACACCTTGGGGAACATTTTGTTACAAGGTAATGCCGTTTGGATTGAAGAACGTCGGTGCAACATATCAACGGGCTATGGTAACGTTATTCCACGATATGATCCTCAAATAAATCAAATGCTATGTGGATGATATGATTGCCAAGTCCCTTACTGAAGAAGATCATCTGGTGAATCTGCTGAAGTTGTTTAAGCGTCTGAGGAAGTATCAGCTGAAGTTGAACCCCAACAAATGTACATTCGGGGTACGTTCTAGTAAGCTGTTGGGTTTTATTGTAAGTGAAAAGGGAATTGAGGTTGATCTCGATAAAGTCAAAGCTATTCAGGAAATGCCTGCACCTAAGACTGAGAAAGAAGTTCGAGGGTTCTTAGGTAGATTGAACTACATATCAAGGTTCATATCTCATCTCACTGCAACCTGTGAACCCTTGTTCAAGCTGTTAAGAAAAGAACAAACAGCCAGGTGGAATGATGATTGTCAAAGAGCTTTCGACAAAATCAAAGAATATCTGCAAGAGCCTCCAATTCTCATGCCTCCAATCGAAGGAAGACCTTTAATCATGTACCTGACATTATTAGATGGGTCAATGGGGTGTGTGTTAGGCCAGCATGACGAGTCTGGTCGAAAAGAGTATGCAATATATTACCTAAGCAAAAAGTTTACCGACTGTGAACAACGTTATTCACTGCTCGAGAAAACTTGTTGTGCTTTAGCGTGGGCTGCTCGCCGACTAAGACAGTATATGTTGACTCACACTACCTTATTGATCTCAAAGATGGACCCCGTCAAGTACATATTTGAGAAGCCAACACTTACCGGAAGGGTTGCAAGATGGCAAATGATTCCAACAGAGTATGAAATTCAATACACTTCTCAAAAAGCCATCAAAGGTAGTGTATTGTCTAATTATTTGGCTGAGCAACCCATTGATTATTACCAGCCCATGAGATTTGACTTCCCTGATGAAGACATCATGTTCTTGAAAGCAAAAGATTGTGAAGAGCCAATTCATATTGAAGGGCCTGACCCGGAAGAAGCATGGACTATGATGTTTGACGGGGCAGTTAATTGCAACGGCCGCGGAATTGGTGCAGTGCTTATTACACCTAAAGGAGTTCATATGCCTTTCTCGGCAAACCTCACCTTTGCATGCACTAACAACGAAGCGGAATATGAAGCCTGTATCATGGGTCTTGAGGAAGCCATTGACCTCAGGATCAAAACCTTGAATGTATTCGGAGATTCAACTTTGGTAGTCAACCAGACCAACGACAAATGGTACACTCATCAGGAGCATCTAATTCCATACCGTGATTATACAAGGAGATTTTTGACTTTCTTCACAACAGTTAAGCTTGAATACATCCCTCGAGATGAGAATCAGTTTGCAGACGCTTTGGCCACCATTTCCTCCATGATCAAAGTACAATCTGCCAATTATGTGCCTCAGATTTTGGTATCCAGACTAGACAGACCGGCATATGTATTCTCTGTGGACACTGTCACCGATGACAAGCCTTGGTACCATGACATCAAATGCTTCTTGGAAACTCAGACATACCCACCTGGGGCATCATCAAACGATAAGAAGACATTGAGAAGGCTGGCCGACAATTTCTTCCTCAATACTGATGGTTCATTATACAAACGAAACTTTGACATGGTCCTGCTCAGGTGTGTTGACAAGAAGGAAGCAGACCTACTGATGCATGAAGTACATGAAGGTTCTTTCGGCACCCATGCCGGAGGACATGCAATGGCAAAGAAATTATTGAGATCAGGTTACTACTGGATTACAATGGATGTAGACTGTTGTGCCTATGCCAGAAAATGCCACAAGTGCCATATCTACGCGGACAAAGTGCATGTGCCTCTGAATCCTTTGAATGTAATGTCTTCACCTTGGCCCTTCGCCATGTGGGGCATTGATATGATTGGAAATATTGAACCAACTGCTTCAAATGGTCACAGATTCATCCTGGTAGCCATTGATTACTTCACCAAAAATGGGTTGAAGCAGCTTCGTATGCAAATGTCACCAAGCAAGTGGTAGCTCGATTTCTAAAAAGGGATAGCATTTATCGATATGGAGTTCTCGAGCGAATCATTGCTGATAATGGTTCCAATTTGAACAATAAAATGATGGCAGAACTTTGCCGGGACTTCAAAATTCAACATCACAACTCTTCTCCTTACAGGCCAAAGATGAATGACGTTGTTGAGGCCGCTAACAAGAACATCAAGAAGATTGTGCAGAAGATGGTAGTTACCTACAAAGACTGGCATGAGATGTTACCATTTGCCTTGAATGGATACCGAACCTCAATCAGAACGTCTATTGGGGCAACACCTTATCATCTTGTGTATGGTATGGAAGTTGTCCTACCTGTTCAAGTTGAGTTACCTTCCTTACGGGTAATGATGGATGTGAAATTGGATGAAGCAGAATGGGTCCAGTCCCTATACAATCAACTGAATCTGATTGAAGAGAAAAGATTAGCAGCCATCTGTCATGGGCAGTTATATCAGAAACGGATGAAGAAAGCCTTCGATCAGAATGTCAGACCTCGGGAATACCAAGTGGGAGAGCTTGTTCTGAAAAGAATCCTTCCTCCTCATACAGACCACAGGGGCAAGTGAACACCAAACTATGAAGGTCCCTATGTGATAACTAAAGTCTTCTCGGGTGGATCACTGATGCTCGCAACCATGGAAGGTGAAGACTTCCCGTCTCATTTGAATTCAGATGCAGTTAAAAAATACTTCGCATAAAATGACCCGCTGGACATAAAAACAGAATGTGAGTCCAGAAAAAAATAGGGCATCCCAGCGAGTCAAAAACATAATAAAAGACTCGAGCAAAAATAAGGGAAAAATCAAAAAAATGTACACCCGCTGAGTTGAAAAACCGCATTGGACAGCTCAGGCAAAAAATGGGTATCCTGGTGGATTGAAAACCCGAAAGGGCGATCCACGCAAAATCAGGGAATATGCAAACAACTGCATTCTGAATTCGTCTGTATCACTCACAACATGACAAGCTTCGAAAGGACAAAGTGTCAGTTAGAATCAGCCTTCTTCAGAAAGCAAGATAAAGAAGAGCGTCAAGGTCATATAGGTCATAGCAAAGGAAGCTCAGGGAACGCCAAACTTCAACATTTCCAACACTTTTATTTTCTCAATTCACAGCAATCTCCTCCTTTCAAGGGATTTGCTTCTTTGATTGTACTTGCCTATTCATGGCACACAAATTAATAAAATCAGAGTTTTCAGTCACACTTTGTTTTGTACATTTTTGTTTCGTCTGCAAAATGTCCAATGTTCATAATATAACACTTGCATAAAACATGCGAGCCATTTTAATAAATTCTTGCAGGAAATATGTTGCTCTCAGGAAAATCTAACTCCTATGACGGAATCCGGTTAAGGATACCTCGGGACACTTGTGCGATTTCCTTTGTCTTAACAGGTTGAAGGTACTCAAGGCAGGCAATCTTTCGCAACATGGGGCATATCAAGCATTAAATCCCCAGCATACTACTTCCCAGAAGTTATTTCCTCCCCAAGCGGGATCTCCTGAGAAATGCCTGACAACTTTTTTACAGCAAAGTGATCAAAGACCTTTCTTTTCCCCATCAGAAATTCCAGATTTCCTTCATCCTCAGCAGAGTTGGTGGAATTGACTCCCCACAGAGTTGCCTCCCCAGTAGAGCAATACCTGAAACACGTCTCCAGCCGAGCTGCTAAAACCTCATCATCCCCATTAGGAGTTCTCCCTCCGGACAGATCAATCAGTGATCTCTTTCCTCAACTGGGTTCTCCCTCCAAGCAGATCAGCCAGAGATCTTTATCCCCGCAGGATCCGAGTCTCGGATCGAGTTTCTCATTTGCATAATCATAGCATTCGCATCATATTCACCAAAATAAGCGTAGCATTCCGTCTAATACGGAGTATTATAGCAAAAATCAAACATTTACATGATCATAAGCCAGGTTCAAGCCAGTTACCTGCAAAAACCATCATCACGTCACCAGCAATATACAAAAATCATATCCCCTGCAGATAAAAGTCAAAGCATCCCCTTTGCACTCTCAAACACAGATGCATGTTTACATTTATACATGCTCTTTTTGACACTCGTCTGTGTCATCTTATCCCCCTGCAGGTCGCCAGAATACCTTATGCACTCCCAAATACAGATATTTGTTCTTAACTTATACATATACTTTTTTTGACACTCGCCCGTGTCATACTTCCCCAACAAGTCAAACACTCGTCCGTGTCTAGCACATACTTCACCAGCAGATCATACTTATACATAAGTCTCCAATGCTCGTTCGTATCTTGTATATATCTCCTCCTCAGCAGATTCAACACTCGTCCATGTTCTTCGACAACCGATTGATACTCGTCCATATCATCACCCTTAAACATGTGTCGGCATTTGTTTCTACCGATACTTGTTTGTATCATGGTACTAAGGATGCTCGTCCGCGTCTTTGATATATACACACCATCAAACACTTATATATTTTATTTTAAAGGCGTAAGCACTCGTCTGTGTTTACCATCCCCCAGTAAGTCACCAACAAAACAAATTTCTTCTATCCGACATTCGTCCTATGTTGTGATACTTTCGGCAGCCGTCCCCTTCCAGGTGATCTTCCTTCACCTTTGGATGACTGCCCCTCATCCATTCCCCAGTGGAATCCCCATTGTTGGAAACTTCTATCTGGCATTCGTCATATATCGTGATAAAGAGCAGCCGTCCCCTGCTAGGTGATCGCCCTTCACCTTTTGATGATTGTCCCTCATCATTTATCCGATGGCCATCCCCATCGTTGATCTTGTTATCTGACATTCATCCTATGTCGTGATATTCCCCAAGAGCAGCCGTCACCTTTTGATGATCGTCCTTCACCTTTTGATGATCGTCCTTCATCATGATTTTCTGATGGTCGTCCCCATCGTTGACCTTTTCTATCCGGCATTCGTCCTATGTCGAGATAAGGAGCAGTCGTCCCCTATTAGGTGATCTTCCTTCACCTTTGATGACTGTCCCTCATCAATTATTTCATTTATTCTTTTACCTGATGATCGTCCCCGTCGTGGTCCCTTTTTACTTTTCCTGATGATCTTCCTTCATCAGTTTAAACCTGATGGTCGTCCCCGTCAGTACTTTCCTCATTTCTTTAATCCCCAGAGAGTTTTATTTCCTTACCCGATGGTCATCCCTATCATGGTCCCTTTATTTCCCCAGCTTGTCGGCCGTCCCCGTCATTGCTTTGCTTACCATTTTACCCCCAGCAGTCGTCTTCTTCTCGATGGTCGTCCTTCATCGCTTTCATTTGATAAACATATTATACTTCCTGTTACAATTTATATCCCTTTTCTTCTTCTCCCCAGCGAGTGCAAATTTTGGGCTGTCTTTGGTTTTCAACCACAAGTTATCTTGTTTGTCTGTTAAGCCAGGCGCTTACATCCTGCACAGCTAACTCATGCTCGAATAGGGGAAGCTGTAAACACCCCAAATTTTCCCTCACTTGTTCTCACACCATGGCTTTTGATCTTTCATTTTAGCATTGCATAGGCATACCATCTCATATTGTATATTAATTCCACTGCATATGTTCCATTTCATTTGCATCTAGGGCTTGTGATCTGAGCAATCCAAGAAGTGATCTGAGCCATCCCAATGGTCTTGAAGCTTTCCAAGAGGGTCCATGTGTCTTCCATGATCATAATATGCTCCCCAAAGTTCATAAAAGTCAAGGGATCACAAAGAATGGCAAAGGCATAGAGGCAGAGCTAGGGTTTTCCTGCATAGATGACCAAAATTAGGGTTTTGGTTTCAGAGGCCTTAACCCCAAATTTTTTGGTCATTCTTGTTTCTAATGGTCTTAATATGTTATAAGGATCATGTGTACCAAGTTTGATGAAGAAATTCACTGTGGAAGTCATCTGATCATTGGGTAACTTCTTGAGCAAGTCAAAATCAGGGCATTTGAGGCCTCCATCAAGGGTACCAAAGGGTCATCATCATCAGTTTTTAGTCTCTATGATCTTTATTTGATCTTATAAGTGGTTAGAAGTTCACAAAGTTGAAGAATTTTGAGCCAAATGCAAACTTGCTATTTTTGGAAATAACTTGTAATGGAAACTTTCCATTTTGGGAAAGATTTTCAACCTATTCTTTCATGACCAAAAATGCTTCAAATGAAAAATTATTGGGCATGAAAGTTGTATATTATGTCTTTCCCTTTTCAAAAAGTACTAGAACATGTCTTGATTCATCCTAGAACTCAAGATATGGCCTTTCGAAGTTGGCTTAAATCCTATAATTTTCAAGTTCATGCCAAGGAGGATTTTTTGCAAATTCAAGTTTCAAGCCATTTCATGACCTTTAATTGATTGCTAGGCATCATACAAACATAGTGAAATGCATTTGAACTAAAATTGTGCCTTATATTGTAAGATTCAGCAAGACATTTTCACAAAATTCACAAAGAGGGAAAGTTGCAAAACCTCTTGAAACCTTCCCTCCACTTGTGCCAGCTGCATAAAACCAATCTTATGGCCCTCCTTGATGCAAGCTGAGGCCAGACACCCCTTGAAGCCAGCTCTGCCATGGCCCATGCTTGAGGTACAAAAACTTTTGACTTTTTGCAACTTGCCCATACCAATCACAATAGGCCACACCAACTCTTTGAACCAATCACATTTGTATATACTAACCTCAAACACTCCAAAGCATAACACAATCAAGCCTGGAACCTCCAAGAACTCAGCATTCACAAAAATCACAAAAAGCTTCCCTTCTTCGATTCTCAAAAACCAGCCATCAAACTTTAAAACAAACTTCACCAATCATCTTCAAATCACTCATAGAACACAAACCATCCACTAAAATGGCCTGAAAGCTCACAAAGCAAGGATATGATTTCTGGTGCAGCAGAGTTGAATCATCAAAACCAGTCATTGCAAGCTTGTTCCAAGCATCAAAGCATCCTCAGGAAGCCCATTAGAGTTGATTTGCACCAAAGAGAGGTCCAGAAAGCCCAGAATCAGAAAGCTCAACCTCAGGTATACCTCAAGAACAATTTTTCCAGAACTTGTTTTTTAAGTTACAATATGAATCTGTATGATCCAATGATCATTGGGATGTAATTTGTTTTGAAAATGGTTGAGATTTGAGAGTGTATGAAGCTTCTGAACGTTTGACCTAAAATTTGTTCTTCTTCGATTCTCTTCGTATGTGCGTGATTAATTGTTTTTGTTGCTGGATTTGAGTTTATTGATGTTTAAAGATTAATTCTAGAGCTTTTGGTGAGTTTTTATGGTGGTTTGAGTGAACTCAGGGGAGGGGGTGCCGGAGAAGATGACCGAAGCTAGCTCCGGTCACCTGAAAACACTTAGGGTTTGTAATTAGGGCTAATCTCCCCAGTTTGAATGTGAGTCGTCTGATTAGGATTAGCGCGCGTTTGGACGGATCAGATGCATCCACTTAATTTAAATTCGTAATTAATTAAGTTAATTAAACTCAATTAGTCAGATTTGATCCAGGCCCTTGATTTACGCGCCAGTCAACTCCCTCCATTCCCATTTGAATCCTGACCCTCAGATGCGTTTACTTTTCATTTAAATCATTTTATTTTCATTTTTATTCATTTATTTTGCATATTTTATTTAAAATAGTTAAAAACATCAAAAAAAATATGATCTTTTGCATTTCTGATCCAAATATTTTTCTTAACCCAAAAATGATTTTAATTTTATTTTTTGCATTAAAAAAGCATTTTTAAAATATTTAAATGTTATTTTTAATTAATTAATGGATTTTAATTAATTAAAAATGCATTTAGGTTTCTAAGAATCACCAAAAAATTCATGAACCATTCCAATACATTTAGAAAGATTTTCAAACTCGTCATACAAATTTCTTTTTAGGTTTGATCATAATTTCACAATTTTCTTTGAATTAGGGTTCTTAAAAATCACATTTTCTAACCCTAACTTGGAAAATTCATTTCTGCCTAACCATGATGAGTTTGAACTTGATTCTTTTTGCATTTTTTCACATATTGTATGTAGTTTCTAGGTTATTTATCTCATGAATTTATCTTTCATTTTCAATTTGATTTACATTTTTCCTTAGAAATCACCCAAAAACCCTAGTAAACTTAGAAAATTCATAACTTCCACTAGGTTAAGCTTCTGACCTTCTCCTTTGGGGTTTGATTTTGTATAGGTTTAGGGTTTGTTTGAGCTTGATTTCAATTTTTTATCATGATGTATGCTTCTGTTTTGGTCATTTGCATCTCATACATTCATGAAACCCTAATTTATCATGTTCATTTGCATTCATCTTTGCATATCATCATCATGTGAACTTTCCATGACATTTCAAGCATTTTTATGACATCTTAGATATCTTAAGACATGCTTGAACATTGCTTGATCATTTCTTCATTCATTTGATATGCTTTTCATCCATTACATTCCATGAACATCCATGTGTTTTCAAGTTTCTAAGCATGCTTCCTTTTCATCTCACACTTGTATTATCATACATATGCATCTTGTATGACTTTTCATCATCTCATATGCCATTTACATTGCATTTTCACTTCTGACTTTGGTATTTACATCTCATTTCAATTCATTTCCTTTTACTTTATGTCTTATGCATTCATACTAGCATTTTAAGGATCTTTTGGTAAGTTATTTGGGAGGTGGATTTGCCTTCACTTTCCATCTCTTCTCATCATTCATATGCATATTTACTTGTCTTTGAAGTGAATTTGTTTCACTTGTGTTCCATCCTTCTTACTTTCTTTCTTTCAAGTTACTTATCTTCCTCAGGAAGTAAGTAACTTGTTCTTCTTTCTCTTTCTCTTTTCATCTACTTCTTCCATTGGTGGCCTTGAAGATCTTTCCTCTTGAGCCTAACAAACCATAGGATACCTAAGCATGATAACTTTTAGGG
The DNA here is from genome assembly GCA_963966055.1 of Lathyrus aphaca. Classification (NCBI taxonomy): domain Eukaryota; kingdom Viridiplantae; phylum Streptophyta; class Magnoliopsida; order Fabales; family Fabaceae; genus Lathyrus; species Lathyrus aphaca. The sequence goes on along the minus strand of OZ014522.1, from coordinate 442,880,463 downwards.
TTGTGAATAGTCCCCCTTAGTCTTTTACCTTTGAGTCTCCTTGAGTCATCTCTTCTCATCTCAATAATCAAAGGCTAAACTCTTAAAGCTTTAGGACTTTGAATTAGGGTTATGCTTGCATCCTTCTCTTAGGATGGAGTGTATAATTTTAATCCTAAGTGTTAAACCTTTAATTTGTTTACACCTCTTAATCAAAACACACTAATAATCACCAAGACTTTATCTTGTAACTTGGGCCTTACATTAGGGTTCTATCTCTTCCTTTTGGTTAAGAGGGACTAACCCTAGTGTTTAATGGACAAGTCCCCCTCAAGTTGTCTTACAAACTTAAAATCCACTTATTAATCTCATACCTTTAATTAAAATCCATTTAATAAAGGATTGTTATATAATGAATTTAGTCCCTAACCATGGATTAAGTTGAGGATCTTCCTCATCTTAAGTGTTTTCATCTATTATCCTTCTATTAGGATGGTGTAATGAGTTCATTAATATGTGATTAGAGATTAAACTCATTACTTAACACTAAACAAAAACTCAAAAAAAACATTTAAATAATCACAAGTAGGTTAATGATCTTAATCCTACATCATCATGGTAATTAAGTTGAGGTGTTTATCTCATACTTAAGTAGACTCATTATCCCTAATCAGGGAGGATATAATGAGTTTACAAGCCCTTGATTTAGGCTTAAGCTCATTAACTTATGCAAAACACCAAAAGCAATAACAAGACTGAAAACACAAAAACAAACAATAATCGTCTCCTTCGGGATTCTTTTCTCATCACACTCATTCATAAACGAGAACTTGCTTCTTCTGTCTAATGCAAAACAGTTAGCACTCGAGCCAGACGAGTCATACACTTGAGCATAGGCAAGCAAGCAGTTCACAGTCAATTTATTTTCATTCTGTTTGAGTCGAACTACGGTGTTCTGACTTCCTCATTGCACGAGAGGATACGTAGGCATAACTTAACAGTTATCGAACAAAAGTCTCTGTGTCCCCACCCCTCTCTCATTTCAGCTTTCTTTTATAAGCCTCAGTCTTAAGCACTCACTCTCTTTTGCACTGACACACTGTACATTCCTTCCTAGCTTTTCATACTCATTCAGCACATACACTATCCCTTTTAAACACAATCAAGTAAGCGTGGATCCCTTCGAGTACGACAGACGATCTGGGTGCTAATAACTTCCCAAGTCGTAACCAACCCCCTTACTCAGTTTCTTTGGTTTGCAACCGTCTTATCCATCTTTTCCCAGGTTTATGCAGCATTTCCTTTCCTTCGGGATAAAAATTCCTAGTTGGCGACTCTATTCAATTCGTTCATTTTCTCTTTTCGCCGATAGTTCGCGTCTGCGCCAGGGATGCAAATCTTTGGGAGCGACAGAATGGCACCGTTCGAAGCTCTATATGGTAGGAGATGCAGAACACCTATGTGTTGGTGTGAGACAGGTGAAAAGGTTATGCTTGGACCTGAAATTATATAGCAGACTACTGAAACTATTCAGATGATTAAAGAGAAAATGAAAGCATCTCAAAGTCGACAGAAAAGCTACCATGATAATAAAAAAAGGACTTAGAGTTCAGTTAGGGTGACCATGTGTTTTTGAGAGTCAACCCGATGACCGGTGTTGGTCGTGCTTTGAAATCCAAGAATTTGGATCCTAAGTTTATCGTACTGTATCAGATTATGCAAAGAGTGGGAAAAGTTTCTTACAGAGTGCATTACTGCCGAAACTTTCGAACCTACACGAAGTGTTTCATGTGTCGCGGCTAATGAAATATGTATCTGATCCATCACATGTCATCCAGAGGGATGAAGTGCAAGTTCGTGACAACCTCACAGTGGAAACCTTACCTTTAAGAATTGAGGATCGTAAGATGAAGCATCTAAGAGGCAAGGAGATACCTCTTGTGAGAGTAGCTTGGGGAGGAGATGCTTGTGGAAGTGTTACCTAGGAACTGGAGAGCAAGATGCGGGAATCATATCCAGAGTTATTCCATTCAGGTACATTTTCGAGGACGAAAATAAATCAAGTGGGGGAGAGTTGTAACACCTTAATTTTTATAATTATTTTTTTTATAAAATAATATTAAGAATTTTGGAGTATAATTGGAAATAATTAAAGAATTATGTGGTTTTTAAAAATAATAATATGAGGATGAGGTGGAATATTATTATAATATTACTATTTAAATGAGAAAAGGAGAAGTTAGAGGTCAAAGAGGCAAAGGTGGAATTTGCTTGTTTTATGTAAGTGGAAAAAGAGATACAATTTTCATTCATCGTATTTTTTTTGACGAAGAACAGAGAGTTCGGGAGAAAAAGGAGAAGAAGAGAAAAGCCAAGGAGCGTAGACCAACGGGATCGAAGTTTGTGAAGAAAATCATCCCAATTCAAGGTAAGGGGGGAGAATGGGTTTTATAATTGGTGAATTAACACAAAAGGGTAATTGGGAGATCCTTCCTCCTTTAGGGTTTATACATGAGAATTGGAATTGGTAAAATTTGATATACGTGTATGAGTAATTTGTGAATTATTGTTGTGTTTATGATTTGATGATGGATATTGTGTGAATGAATTTATATGTTGGTGATAATGGTGTTAGACTGTTGTCGCTCCCCGGATTTCCATCCTGGTACAAACGCGAAAGTGGCGCGGAAAAAAGAATAAAGTCGCCAGCCAGGCATTTTTATCCCAAAGAAAGGGAATGGTAATGCTGCACAAACCAGAAGAAAGAAGAGGAAGGAAACGGGTCCTGCGAACCAAAGAGACTGAGTTCGGGAGTCGGTTACGACCTGGGAAGGTATTAGCACCCAGATCGTCCGCCGTACCCGACGGGATCCACGCTTGCAAAGAATACCGTTTCAAAGGGTGAGGGTATGAAAACTACAGCAAAAGAAATGAAAATGAACTGGAAAAGAATTGAATAAGGAAACAAAGAGAAAAAATGTAGGGAAAATAAAGATTGTGCTCGAACGGGCCCTACCCCGCTGCCTACGTACCTCATCAGGATAATGAGGATCAGAGACGCCGTAGTTCCCCTAACTAGGGGTACTAAAAGGAAATTGCTTGTGAATTAAGGCTTGAACTGCCTATGCCATTGCTCAGGTGTTGCAGACTCGGACGACGAGTGCATAACCGTCTTGCAAAGTGACAAGTAGGAGCAAGTTCGCGTACGGAGCGAATGAGATGAGAAAAGAATTCCCTAAGGAGAGACGCTTATTGTTTGTTTGTGTTTTTTATGAAGCTTTTATGAGTGTGTCACAAGGAAGTGAACTCAAGCTCTTTTCCATGGAATGTGCACTTGTCACTACATTCCAAGATGGAATAATAGAACAAGCACACTCAAGTAAGGAGAAGATCCCCAAAACTTGAACCCAAAGATTAGGGCCTAGGCTCACTAACTTGTTTACTTATTAAGTGTTTTGGTATTTACAATGAAGAAGTGTTTTTTATGCTTTTCTTTATGAAGAAGATACCTTGATCAGACTTGTGCATCACGAGGTAAACTTGTATTATCCCAAGATGGGAAGACTACAAGCATACCTCATGGGATAAGGCTATGGATCAAGACATCACTTCAAACTTATTAAGTGTTTTTTAAGAGTTATGAGATGAGAAGAGAAGAAGAACCAAAAGGATCATAAAGGTAAAAGCTAACGGGAAAAGTCTAATCCTAATATTCACATGCTCGTATGGTCCTAGGTTAGTGAGGCTCACTATCCTAATGAAGAAGGAAAAAAGAAGAGAAGAAGAAGATAAGCTCCATGGTGGCCTAAACACACCTCACGCAAGACAAGAGATAAAGAAGATGAGGAAGAAATAAGATAAAGAGATGAGAATGCGATATGGAGAAGAAATAAGATAAAGAGATGAGAATGCGATATGGAGAAGAAATAAGATAAAGATATGAGAATGCGATATGGAGTAATCGAACGATGCATAAATAGAGCCTACACCGGTAGGACTTCCAGATGCAACAGCATGCAATAAGATAAAATCGGGACACAGTTGTACCTAACGGAGAAGGTCCGTTGCCTCTTCAATATGCGCAAAAGAAATCCAGAATAAGTATGTCAAGTCCAAAGTGAATTCAACAGTCAATCGCAATTGTTAAATATCAGGGTATCCAGTGTAATCACTCGCATCCAAGACGACCAACCAAATTAGAACCAAGAGATCGGTCTGCACAATATCAAAGCTTAACTGCAATTTGTATCAAAAGGTCCTATTTGCCCAAGCAAGATTATGAAAATAGTAATCAGGAGGTCATCATCAAGTAATGTCCGCAATCATCGAGATCAAGCAAGAAAAACCTACAAAACCTTAAACACCAACTAAAACAATAAATCAAATACAATTCTATTAAAGCAAATTATACGAAATTAAAATCTAAAGCCAAATTGAAATTAATAAACAAATACAAATAAGACTAATAACATTCTAAATCTAAATCTTAACCAAAGTTAATCAAAATATAAAACTAAATAATGATTGGTTAAACAAAAAAACTAAAAAAACAATATGCAAAAATCAAAAAAACTAAAATAAAAAGAAAAACAAAGGGAGGGGGTCAGCCCGCAGATTGCAATGCAGGGACTGGTAAATTCAGTGGGCTTAACCCACATTAACATCAACAACAATAACGAAAAGTCAGAAATGCTTTTTAAAAAAAAGGAAGAAAAAAAAGAAAAAACGATATAATCAGTTTACAAATAAAAAAAATAAACGAAATAAACTAAAGGAGGTCAACACATGCTGAACCAAAATCTCCTCATTCTCTTTCGAAAAAAACAGCACGCCGCGGAGCTGCCGTCTTCAACGGAAATCAAGCTGTCTCCGTCTCTCTCCGATCATCCGCTGCTCAACAACATTTGGTGGCCTTGATCTGTTTATGTCTCCGATAACAAAGACATCACCGCCGCGACGTCAATGCTTCACGGACACATCACCTTCTCAGCGCTTCAGATCGTCAGCTTCCTCTTCTCCGATTCGGTGAGTTTCAGTTTTAAATCCCAAATCTCTTCATCTCCTTCTCTGTTCTGTGGATCTGTAATGGTTGTTGTAATGAAGTGGGTTTTCTGTTTGATTTGACACAGAAGATGGCGGAAGGGATTTGTTGAAGGTTATGAAGGGATTTCGAGGTGTGTTACGATTCGTGTTCTGTTGTTGTTGATGTAGGCGGAGTATTCGAAAGTTGAAGGGTGAGTGGTGATGCGAAGGGTTAATGATGAGGTGCGGTGATGGTTTGGTTGGTGGTTGAAGAAGAATGGAGTAGTGATTTATGCAGGGTTTGGTTTGAATTTGAAGGAAGAAGGTAGTTCGAGTAGGGAGTGGGTGTATTGTGAAATCGATGAAGGTTTGTTGTTTGGATGAAGGTTTGATTCGTGATAGGAGGGTTATTGCAGTCAGATTGATGAGATTCTGTTTTGAGGTTGATGAAGGAGAATGTGAGTTGCGGAATGCGGGTTGGAGAGTGTGAGCTTTGTGAGGTGAGTTGTGATGAAGAAGAGGTGAGGAGCGGAATGCAGGCTTTTGTTTGCTGATTGTATGAAAGGTTGAAACGTGAATAGTGATGCCGTTGTGTGCTGTGTGAATGAGTTTTTTGTTTTTGGGAGAGAAAAAAAAGGGTGAGTTCGTAGTGTGTGGGACGAATCGCGTGACGAAAAGGTATAATATTCGTGCCTTGTTTTCTGCGTGTGGGCCATGGTGAGGTAGTGGAATATGCACGCGATGGCAGTGGGTATCAATATTGTTGGATGAATCTCTCTTTTTTTTTACCGTAACAGCAAAGAAATATGCAATGTATTGTCCATATGAGATGATGATGGTTGGGAAAGTAGGAATGACTATGATGAGATGGGTCGAAGGGCCCTTTGTCCTATCCAAATTTGTACATAACCAAAAATGAAATGATTTTATAATGTCTTATTTTGTTTTGGGGATTTGAAGTAGAAATTGATAAATAATAAAAAAGAAAAAATCTTAGGAATGAATAATAAAAAGAAGAAATTAAATTGTGGTGACAATATGATTTAGATATTATATTTTTTTTGGGATTTTTATAAACGGGTTAAGAAAATGGACATGAAAATAATGAAAAATGGTTTATTGGATCTGAGAAGTGGGTAGAGATTTGGGATTTATGGAATGGATATGGAATAGAAAATCGGATAGAAATATGGACAAAATATGGTATATGAATTTGAATGAATAACGAGTGGATATTGAGATGTGGTTAATAATAAAAAAAACGGATAATGGATAGAGAACAAATGGTTCAGACACGAAACGAAAAAGAAATGGAATTTTGTCAAAAACACCAACGCGACCACGACCAGGAAATCCTGATTCCCACTTGGAACCAATCTTGAATAACACGGCTACCATAGACCTATTCGCCACTGAAATAACAGTCATCTCATATAAATCACTGCTTGATATCCTGAAGGATTCCACACACCACAATTTGATCTTGAACGCACAATGACCGAGAAATAGCCCACTAGCATGAACAATTCGCACTTTGAAGAAATCTCCTGATGATGGGCCTGATGCACACTGAACAATCCTTGCAGACATGGAACTCTTTGAAGACCGCTAGACCAGGTAAATAAACCCTAATCCAGTGACAAGAGCATAAGAATATGATGTCATTGATTACCGCATAGTGAAATCCTTAAATCCTCTGATAATCTACAAATAATGACGTGAAACCCCAATCCTTCAGAAAATACGATCCCATGTCCTAAGACCCTATGCAAATGATGTGCAAAATGTATATGAATGCGAAGCGAAAAGCTGACAAAGATAGAAAACCATAGGGCAAATTTAGGGTGTCTACAACTGTGCATGTGTTTATGTTATGTGAATTGAAGGATAAATGTCATATAGGAAGAGGAAAACTAGAGAAGATGAAGAACATTTATAGTTTCCCAATTTGATCCACCAATGTTAGATTAAATAATTAATTGATGTTAGGAGTATATAATGGTATAAAATATGAGAATTTAATGGGGATAGATGCTAAAAGTAAGTGAAAATTAATTGGTTTTGGTTAGACGTGACGAAGGGAAGAAAAGAGGGATTTTAAGAAAAAATGGAATTTTCACGTAGTAACCTGACACGGGCCGTGTCACAGGACACGGGTGGCCGTGTCAGGCCACTGGAAGAAGAAGGGGGAATAAATTGAAGAAAATGGGCATTAGTAAGTGTGACACCGGCCGTGTCACACGACACGGGCGCCCGTGTCATCCCTCTGGTTCTGGTGAAAGTTAGTTGGTTTGAGGTGCGTGTGCAGAGCACCTGACACGGGTCGTGTCAAGGGACACAGAAGGCCATGTCAGGCCTCTGTATTTTGGAAAATTAAGGAATTTTGATACGGTTTTGACCCATTCTTTTAGTTTAGGTTCCTCCGAGTATTTAAGGCAATAAATTGAGGTTTAGTAATAAGTATAGGACTTGACAACTAAACTTTAGTGAATGAAATTGTGATGATTGTATTAGAGGCATAAGTTTGCTAATATTGCAATTGAGTTGTGTAAATTATGAGCATGTGTTATATGTTTAACATAATGATATGATGATGTGATTGATAATTGATGAGATCATTTGGATCGCGAAGGCATGACTGTTGTCATGCGTATTGGTATTATGGTGTATGTGTTTGAGTCTGCATATGCATACATATTTGGTGGAAGGATCATGTCTCGGTGGAGCGTAAGTGATCATTCGGATTCATTGTGAATCGTTGGTGCAGGGATGATCGTGTCTCGGTGGAGCGTAAGCGATACATCCGGGTCCGAATTAATGAACCATTGTTGAAAGTTGGTACCGCATTGTTGCATTGTGTCAGTGAGTCACATTGCATCTGTTTGAATGATTGTTGATGTTACTTGATGTGTATTTAAGTGTGATTATCCTTGAAGTGTTATTTGCACCGTTATGTTCTGAAATTATTTCTCACCCCTTTGTCGGTTTTGTTGTGTCTACGCTTCTTCGAAAGTACAGATAATTTAGGTGCATGAGGAATGCTTTTGATGTTGATGTCTGTGTCCTAGGACCTCTGATATGTAACGGGAACGGGGATTTTTATCATAATATTTCTTTTGGCTTTCGTAAATTTTCTTATAATTAAGTATTGGGTTAATGAACAGTATTAAGATTGAATTGTAAGGCCTTTGGGCATTTTGATGTTAAAAGATTTATTTTCGCTGCTTGTTTTGAATAAATGAAAGAAGGTTGGTTGATGATGTAGCGACTCACTTTAATGGATTAACTCTGATTTTATGAAAAATTTATATAATTTTAGAACGGGGAAAAAGTGGGTGTTACACAAATAATCCAGAGAAAATACTTTAACTGCTGAAAAATTTGTCAATGACCTCTTAGAGACCAATTTTGTATCTAAGGTCGGGTATACAACTTGTCTCTCGAACTTTGTACTCATAAGGAAATCTAATGGAAAATGGAGCCTCTGTAATGACTACACCAATCTCAATTGGGCTTGCCCGAAGGATTCTTACCTTTTTCCTAACATAGACAAATTAGTCGATAGTTCTGCAGGTTTCAAACTCATGTCCTTCATGGACGCTTATTCCGGCTACAATCAGATACCCATGTCCGAAAAAGATAAGAGGCACACTGCCTTCATGGCCCCGAAGAGCAACTACTACTACAATGTAATTCTCTTCCAATCACAAATTAGGGACATGCTCGAAGTTTACATGGACGACATGATCGTCAAGTCCACCCAGGAGTCCGATCACACATCCCATCTCCAAAAAGTCTTCGACCAGGCGAGGAAGTGCAAACTACGCTTCAACCCCGAGAAATGCACCTTTGGTGTAAGGGCGGGGAAGTTCATCAGTTTCTATCTTACAGAAATAGGAATCCAGACTAATCCCGACAAGTGTCATGCTTTCTCAGAATTTCCTACGCCTAACTCAAAGAAGTCAGTTCAGTCCCTAAACGGCATGTTCACCTCGTTATCACGCTTTGTGGCAAAATCTTCCCAACACGCCTCACCCTTCTTCAAATTGCTCCACAAGGAAGCAATGTTCGAATGGACGGAGGAATGCGAGCAGGCCCTACAACACCTCAAACGAGCATTGTTAGAGCCTCTAGTCTTGTCCAGACCAACTGCCGGAGAAGTTCTCTATTTTTATATTTTTGTTAATACCGAGATCATTAGTGTAGCTCTCATTAGAGAAAATACAGAAGGGCAGAAGGCCGTGTATTTTACATGCAAAGCGCTGCAAGGACCAGAGCTCAGATACCAACAAATCGAGAAGGTCGCCCTTGCTCTCGTAAACACAGCAAGGAGACTAAGGCATTATTTCCTGGCACATACCGTGATCGTACAAACTGACCAACGTATCAAGCATCTACTTTCCTGATCAGATATAGCTGACAGAATGCTTAGATGGTCACTAGAACTATCCGAATTTGATATACACTACGAAAGAAAAAAGCTATAAAAGCTCAAGCCTTGGCTGACTTCGTGGCCGAAATGATCCTTGTGGAAGCTATACCTAAAAGCACCCATAAATGGGTCATCTACGTCGATGGAGCATCCAGTCCATCAGGCACCAAAGCGGGGATCATCTTTGAAAACAAAGAGGGGCTCGTGGTTGAAGTATCATGGGTTCTCTCTTTCCCAATGTCTAATAACCATGCTGAGTATGAAGCTTTCCTGGAAGGACTCCGCTTGGCCAAAGACATGGACACACAGGAGATTAAAGGTTATACTGATTCCTAGCTCGTAGCATCATAGGTCAAAGGGGAATACCAAGCTAAAAACAATGATTTGGTTGAGTATCTGGCATTGGTACAACAGAAGTTGGCACAGGTCAAGTCCTGGGAGGTACATCACATTCCTAGTGAACGCAATTCTCAGGCAAATGTCTTGTCAAAATATGCGAGCACACAGAGGAAAGGTGGAAGCAAGTCTATCATACAGGAAACATTTTCACGCCCTAGCATTGAGAAATCCTCTGAAGTCATCGACGTTAACGTCATAGGTGACAATAATTGTTAGATCACTCCAGTATACCACTACTTAACAACAAGTGAGTTACCCGAAGATAGCATAAAGCTATCGCCACTAGATGTCGCGCATCTTCCTACGTCTTGATAGACAACAAGCTATACCACCGAGGATTTTCCATCCCACTTCTCAAGTGCATCGACGAAGAAAGCATGTCAAACATCTTGCATGAAATACATGGAGGTATAAATGTATAACACCTAGGAAACAAATCCTTAGCCCGAAAGGCTTTAGGGGAAGGATACTACTGGTCAACCATGTAAAACGACGCCAAAGAGCACGTGAAGAAGTTCCAAAAATGCCAATGTCACAGGGAGATGCACATCGCACCCCCAGACGCACTCAAGACAATATCGTCGCCATGGTCATTCGCACAGTGGGGTATGGAATCCTTGGACCCTTCAAAGTAGGTTCGTTTCAAAACAAATATATGATTGTGGTCGCCGATTATTTCACCAAATGGATAGAAGTCGAGGCTCTGGCCAGAATCATTGCATTCAACATTTAGCAATTTTATAAGAGAAACATCCTAGACATGTTCGTCGTACCTCAATCCCTGATCACGGACAACGGTGTAAGTTCAAAAAGAGCCTAAGTGGGGGGTGAATTAGGTCTTAGATAAGTTTTCCAAAATTTTATCGGTGGTTGAATTTTTCTTGTCTAAGGTTCTAAGTTATGAAAGCGGTAAAGCAGAAAAGTAAAAGACATCAGGATTTATATTGGTTCCCCTTACAGACCGAGAGTACTCTAGTCCCCTTACGACTCGTAAGAGATTTTATTATAGTCTTAGAATTGTACAGCCTATCACAACAAAACCTGGTGAAGCCTACTTTCTAACAACTATACAAACAATATGTTGAAGAACAATCATCTTAATAACACCAACCCTTGTGTCCAACAATCCTGGATCACAGGTCAACAATAGAGAAACTTCCACAATATGTAGCATGCTTCTACAAACGGCACACAATTTACTGACAGAAACTTCCAAGACTTCATCACCAAAATAGGCACCAAGCAGTACTTCGCATCAGTCGAGCACCCCCAGACTAACTGGCAGGCTGAAGCCACCAACAGAGTAATTCTATGAGGCTTAAGACAAAGACTGAGTGAGGCAAAGAAAAGATGGGTCGAGGAACTCCACAATGTACTTTGGGCCTATCGGACAACTCTACATTCGACCACCGGGGAAACTCCATTTTGAATGACATATGGAACATAAGCAGTCATCCTCTTAGAGATTAGAGAACCTTCTAGACTGATAGAGTCTCCTCTAGAAGAAGAACTCAACGATGAAGCATTGAGGGAAGAGCTCGACTTAGTCGAGGAAATTCGCTCAGGGGAAGCTATCCGCGAAGAATCCCTAAAATAAAAGATTGCATTGCATTACGACGCCAAGATCATCAAACGGGAATTTCAGGTAGACAGTCTTGTCCTGCACAGAAATTAGAAAGATTCACGTGGAGGCAAGCTTGCAGCGAACTGGGAGGGCCCATATCAGGTCATGTCAAAAACTTCCATAGGAGCCTACTACCTCGAAGAACTAAATGGAACCATTTGCTCGACCATGGAACGCTGAAAAGTTTAAACAATATTATAGGTAAATCCAGCTAAAGCGCGGAATAGCTGCCAATGGATCTACCTTGTTAACGGAGGGGAAACATCATGCCACAGGGATGTACTGTGGTATAAGTACAACCCTTAAACACAATGTAAGCGAACTCTTTCCCAGTTAACGGACATATGATTTTCCCAACGTGGACACCTTGGACGAGCTCCGTCGTTGCCATACCAGCATGTTAGAACCCCAACCTGGGATGGGAAAGTTCTAAGCCTTAAGGGAATAAGGAACTCGACTGAGTCCTTGATCCCCTTCTGCGATAGCAAATCTCACTCCTCGACATGTTCCATACATTGTCGAGTTCATCCTAACACATCGAGTATATCCCCAGTTCTATAACTTGACCATTTAAAGCATACATAGGATTATAATAACAATGCATAAACAAGACAGAAAGGGAAATAATTATATTTATCCAAAAAATCTACCATAAGGCCAGACATTATCATAAGTTACATAAAAAGGGGACTAAGTCCCATAAACCAAAAGTACATCAAAAGGCACGTAGACCAAGAAAAACATGGAGCGCATGCCACAAGGCTTCACTCCTCGTCTGGAGGAATGACTACGCCCTTCTCCACGCGATGAAGAGCACCAGTACCGTCCACAACCAACTCCACTATGGGGTTCTTCACTTTAAGCTTCTCAACAGCGTTGTGAAAGCCGAACGAGGCCATTGTCAATATGTCCTAAGCTAGCAAGTAGATTCAAGCGATCAATTCGTCCCTAGTAGTCATTGTAACTTCCTCCTCAATTTCATCCTCCCAGGCAGAAAACTTACTCTCCGCCTCCGCAACCTTCTTCTTCAGATGCTCGTTATCAGTGGATAGGCCCACCATCTTGTCCCTAATCTCGGTGACTTCCCTCATTAGCTCGAGCTTACTCTTATAATTCCCCTTCGCTTGGAGAAAATCATTCTCAAGCTTGGCATTTTCGATTTCCAGCTCGGCAAGTCTATTTTTGACAGTTTGGAGATCCTTCCAGGGGACAATATCTGCGTCGTTCAAGGTAAGGGCGACTTCGAGGATCCGCATCATCCCCAAAGCATCCTAGCATAGCTTCGATCTCAGATGCTTGCGATCAATAATTAGAATAGCCGATGAATCCAATTCTGGAACCCGAACAGATGACCCCTCGCCAACTAGCAACATTTGGGTCACACACTAGGGAAAGACGAATGTGCCCAAAGACACAACAGCAGTCTTTGGAGGGGTAGACTTCTCTTTGACCTTTGGTTTTTTTCTTAGCGGAGAACTGCCCACAGAAGTACTTCCCATAGTAGGAGTGCCCGAGGCAACAAATCCATAAGGGTGGCCTGGTCCTTAACGGCCTCGACCCTACCTATGGGTCCCTTCTTCAAGTTTCCCTTGTTTGCCTTCACAAGATGCTCACGCATCTTGTCCATTTTATCTGCAAAACAAAAATAAACAAGTCAGTTACCAATTAAAACCTCGGACACAAGACAATGAAACTAAACTCCACCTAAGAGTTGCATCGCCATATTATCATTCGGGCAGCTGAGTAGCACCTTGACATTGATTAGCCTAGCCTGGGTGGCCGACATTCCATCAGACTTCATAACAATATACCCGTCTGAATTCACAAGGTCCAGAGGGTGAAAACTAGACACAAAGTTCACGAGTGTATTGTACGACATCGTGTCATTAGCACTTAGATCCTCAGGCTTCGTTATGTAATGGTTACTGCTGTGTTGAAAGTGGGCGTCCACCCACTCCAACGAGAAATATGCTACTAGCCTCTCCCTACCCTCGACAATCTCTTTGTAGTATAACGATCTTTGGTAGTCTGAGTGCACAGATGGATTACGTAGAACCGGTACTTGAAGTTACAAACAGAGTCCAGATAGGCCTTGAAGAGCCTGCTCGGTTGTTTGAACGACACCCAGCTATGTGGACCCTCTTGAGACTTTCTCTGAAGATGAAAGACACTGAAGAACAGGCTCACGACGCACATATCTCCAGGTAACGACTCACCAGCTCGAAGGCCCTGATGAACGCCAGGGCATTAGGGTGCAGTTGAGAGGGTGCGAGCTCGAGATGTGTGAAGATGGCCTCTTGAAAATCTGTGAAGGTAAAACGGTACCCGACTTCACGAAACGCGAATTCATACATGGGGAACCGAAGAGCGGGATAACGATAGCATATCCTCTTATCAAGTTTCGGAGTAAATGTCCACCAGTTCACGGGATCCCCCTTCTTCCTCCTCTTGATACGGCTCCACGAATCTGAAACGTTCACAGAAAACTAAGAAGACGTTTCTTGCAGCTCGTCCATGATCCATAATTTATCAGCATCAGGGATGTCCCCGATACCCTGAGCATCACCCAAAACGTTGTCTTCGTGTCCACGATTGGCTTTCCGACTCCCTTCACCTAAAAAGCAGAGGAAATACATTGAATTCGACAATCTCAAGTCCATCCTTCCACTGCAAGTCAAGTGAAAGGGCGACGATTAGGACCGAGGATATATCCCCAGTTCGGCCCTTTTTTCCAGTTAAAATATTAAAGGGAACATGCCCCACATGTCGGGCTCGTCCTCGACTAAGAGAGTGAGAAACCTACAGGGAAAAAGTCCCTCTACACGATCATCATCTACAACGGCCTAATGCCCGGTCACTAACACTAAATTATCTTAACCTGAATCTAACAAAGATCAACCCTCAGTTTATTCATGTTTTGCAAATTTAACCCTAGTTCATCATGTCATTCATACGCTCTTGATTAACATTCATCGAGTTTCCAGAAATTCATGGAGATTCCCAGAAACTTTGATGGTTCCCATGAACTTCATAGGAAACCTGATGAATGATCATCACTCAGACAGCAAGTTGAAGGGAAGAAGATGAAGATTACCTTGGTCCATGGCAGAATCCATTGCAGATTGCGGCGACGATGATGTTTCCGGCAAGAATTTGCAGAGCGAGAATTTTACGGTGAGAGGAATAGTTCGTATGTAATAACCAAATGAACGTCATTTTCCCCATTTTATAATGTCCTAAGCTCGTGTGGGGAAACACAAAAGCCAAGTAATTATGGCCTAGGACTAACCCTTAGGTGTCATAAATAAATTACTACACATTCCAACATGTGTCATTAAAGTAGAAATGTTTTATCTTCTAAAAACAGAAACTTTTCCTTAATGTATGTGGAACTTCTTCACATACCAATTGCCCGCTACTCTAACTAGAGATTTAGGGCTGATCACTTGCTCGGGACTTTCTAGGCAAAGAGTTCGTTGATCTGAATCTTCGCTACTAGATCACCTTAAGTCACTGTTCTCGCTCAAGCACAGCGAATTGGGGGACTCTTGTTCTGGATTGGCCTATCAGGTGTCATATGCCCAATTAAGGCTCAATCCAGATTATCTTTGGGCATAAGCCCAACAAGAGATTCGCGAAGACATGACTGTTAGGAAATAGAGTTGTTAGCATATAGTCGCTGGGGACTTCCACCATACGCGCTCTAACGGCTTTCACGCGACCAACCGCCTTTCGAAATTACAGGAAACAGTTACGCTCGGTCAAGGGCCACGTGTCCGCGATTCACGGGCATATGCCCTTATAAATATCCTCCATCTTTAGAGGGCCAGGTATTCAATTCTAATCGCTCACATTCTATCTTAACGATTTGCTTTGCTTCACCCTGAAACTTACTTGAGCGTCAGAGTACCTTGCAGGTACACCACCCCTTCTCCAACCTTTGTTGTAGTCTCAACTGAAGACCACGAGGACCTGTCCGGATTATTTATGTACAATTACGTAGAATAGAACTAGTTGCTTTAAAAAAAATTCTATTGTTATTATAAAAAAAATCTTGAATCATTTTCACACCAAATGTTTTTTTTATATTTTTTGTTTACTCGATATCTGTTTACTTTATTGATTTAAAATATTAAAATAATTTATGGTTAAATATATTTTGTGTTCCTCTACATAATTCAAACTTCGTGTTTAGTTACTAAAACATTTCCGTTCAAACAATTGTCTTCATAAAGTTTTTCGTCCAGACTTTTCGTCTCTGCCGTCTATTTCATTTAATGGAGTTGACGTGTCAAGCCACGTGGTATTGTTAGTGTGACAAAGATACTGATCTGGTATACCACATGACTAAGGTCAACAACATATTTAAAATCCATAAAATATCGTAGCTAATATTTAGTTAAAATCGTAGTTAATCTCTAATTAATTAATAACTTATTTCAACATCCAACAAAATCAATTCAAATTAAAAAATTTCAAAATAGAGAGCTTTCTCTCTTTCTCCTATAACCACTCAATATATATCCCATAACCATTTTCCCTACCTTTATTTATTCCTAAAGCTAAACTACCCGATTGACATAATAAAATCATAACTGCCAATAACAATAAGTCTAATAAAAGCATATATTTGATGCGAAGGCTGCAATATATCTAGCAGTATGTTCAGATGCAACATTACCATTTATGGAGGGATCCTTCTTTTATTATTATTATTATTATTTATTTTATTATTATTATTTCAAATAAGGTATCTTGTTTTGTATTGTGGCCAAAGTTGCCATCACATGCTCACAATTTTTTTTTTGGTTTTAACCCTTTGTTTCTTGGGGAAAGGAGATATTGTAATCTAGTTAGCAATTTGAAACATTGCTATAGTTCTTGGATTTGTTTTAAGCATTAATGCCAACATGGGTTTGTTCAGGAGAGTTTGTGCGTTAGAACTTCTAAAGAAATACATGATGATTCTATTTCTACAAGGTCAAAGAAGAATGATGTAAACTCTATCTTTTGATTTGGAGAAGCCGCCATGGAAATCATGAAGTTTTAATGTTCAAGAATTTTGCAAATTAGTTAGAAATTTGTTTGAAATTTGTTACGAATTTTGGATTTATAAATATAATAAAAAAAATAGAAGAAATTGTCACATGTTACGTCACGTCAGCATAGATGTCATGCTGGTAAAGCCATATATCAACTTTGTTAAATAGAATTGACGGCATGAACGAAAAATAAAAACGTAAAACTTTAGAAAGATAATTCATTAAACGAAATTCTTTTTAAGATTAAACACGAAATTTGGACTACGAGGGCCAAATGCATTAACCCAATAATGTATTAATACTATAAAAAATTTTGTGGTCGAATTCAAAATAAACTTGTACACCTTTCTCTTTTATGAAATTTTAAAATAAAAAAATTGTTTATGTATTTTTTAATTTCAAGAAAAATTTAATATATACTTTGAGAAATTCATTTTATTTATTGAGATAGTATTAAAACATTAAATATTATTATTTTTTAGTCTATGTATTTTTTAATTATTAAAATTTTTGTACATTGTATTTTATAATAATATTTAAAATAAATTTAAAATAATAAAAATCATTTCAATAATTACCAAAGAAATAGCTAATGTTATTTGAATTTAACTTTAATTTTAAAACAAAAATCTAAATTTCTCTAGTTTTTATAAATAACATTTTTTTTTTTTCTCATCTGTCACAATTTTCTTCTCTAATTCCTTTTCACTCACCTTTTATCTTTTTTTTAACAAATGTTTGAAAATCAAACTGTTTTTACGAAAGAAAGTAAGAAAAAATCCTCTAGATCTTTTTTTAGTAGTTATCGGTAGAATAATTGTTCTAAAGTGGATCTTTTCAAATCAAATTATCTTGTTTTAATCTTGTACGGTATTTGATTTAAAACATAAATATAAAATTTTAATCTTGGTTTTTTTTTAATAAAATAATTATAGTTTTGTTTGACTGTGTTATTTAATGTTTATTCATAAAATTATGCTTTGAATTTATAATTTTTTTAATCAATGTTTGATAATAATAAAAAATCACTTCTATCCTTTGACGGTAATAATTACAAATATAAATATAAATTATGTTTTTGAATAATTTTTACTTTTCTTTTAATTAATTAAAGGTTGTATTGAAAATTGAGTATTACAAAAGAATGAGGTTTTTTTATAAGAAAGTTTGTTCATAATTGTTTTTTTTTGTTTTTTTCATTATGATTTTTTTGTTTGTATAGATTTTTTTTCTATGTTGGTCTTAATATTTGTTGACTTTTTTTAAGTATTTAACATTTATTAATCTATTATTTAAAAAATTTAAATATATTTTCATCAAAATTAATATATATATATATATATATATATATATATATATATATATATATATATATATATATATATATGATCAATTTACTACAAGAGTAAGTCTTTTTAAGTTACTCAATAATCGTAGCTTTTAAATTAGATTCAATCAATAGTTAAATTAACATTTATACTTATAACCTTTGGATTGAATCTAATTTAAAGGTTACGATTATGGAATAATTTTTTTTTATAAGCAATTGAATTAATCGGAGAAAAAGAAAATCTCCAAGGACAAATAATTACAAATCAAAATAGGGAGGAAAACAAACTACAACCCCCTAAGAGCCCTAGCACAACCTCCACCAAAGGACTTACAAAAAATCAAGCGGAAAATGGAACCACTCGTACAAACTACATTTCCTTTCGAACAAACGACCTAAAGACAATCAATTTCAAGAAGATATATTAATATCATGAACAATATCTTCAATGTTACAAATACCATCGTTGAAAGATATATTGTTCCTAGCTTTTCAAATATTCCAACAAGAAATGAACCAAATCGAATTCACCATATTCGACTTGCAACGGCCAATAAGACTTAAATCCCAAGCTTTAGCGTGACAGTAACAATCACTCTCCTTTATCCTTCCTATATCAATCCACTCACAAACTTTATTCCACGCGATCTTCGATTTGTGGCACGAGAAGAAGAGGTGATTGGATTCCTCTAAATGATGAAAGCAAAACATATAAACCTATTCATGATCGTTAATAATAATATTCATATCAACCAAGTTAAATCTCGTAGGTAATCTATCTAAAGCCAACCTACATGAAAAAACTTGGATTTTCAACGGAATTGACGTCTTCCATATACTTTCCAAAAATTCTGCAATGGTCTCATCCAAAACAGAATTCGTGGCATGAGAATTTAAAACCGAGTAAAAAAAGCTCACCAAGTATCCTCTTGTTATATCAGGCAGCCATGACCACACGTCCTTTGATCTGAAGGTAATTGACTGAACTTCCAGCAAATTGAGTCAATCTTGTACTTCTGATTCCAGGCCAGCAGTTCCTTCATTTTCAAAAAAAAATCTCTAATCCAACACTAGATACCATCTTGCCAATATCCCATGTCAAGAACAGATTTATTCTTATAATCACTCCTTTGGAAAATCCTAGAAAAAGTTTCTTTCAAGGTGGGTTCATCCAACCATTGGGACTTCCAAAAAGTCGTATTCCTACCCGAACCTACCTTGCACAATAAAAAACAGCAAAAGCTTGCAGGCTCTGTTTCAGCTGTAGTTGATAAAAGGTCTTTCACCCACATAGAATCTCTTAAGCACTTACCAACATCCTTGTATGAGGGAATTTTAATACTCAAGTTTCCATAACGGCTAACAAGCGAAGACCTCCATATTTTGTCACCATCTCTAACAAATCTCCATAACCACTTTGAGATAAGAGCTTTATTAAATCTTCCCACATGTTTTATACCAAGACTTCCATCTTCTTTCGGTTTGCACACCGTATTCCAACTAACCCAAGATATGTAATTTTTTATCGAAGATCCCGCCCACAAGAAACGTCTTTGAATTTCTATAATTTCCTTCACTACCTTCTTAGGCATCTTAAAAAACGATAATTGATGTATCGGAATTTTTTCCTGAATCAAGTTGATTAAAGTGATTCTTCCTCCTATGGATAGATTACGACCTATCCAAGATGATAGTCTATTTCTCATTATTGCAACAATCGGCTTCCAGAAAGTAATACGATGATGGTTACCACCAACCACCAAACCTAGAAACCGAAAAGGGAGATTTACAAATTTGCAATGAAGAAATTCAGCAGCAGACTCAAGAATACCTTTTGGCACTCCTACATCGTATAAACAACTTTTCGCATAATTTATTTTCAGCCCAGAAGCTAGTTCAAAAGATCTCAGAATAGCTTTGAAAACCCATATATTTGATACTGCACCATCCCTTAAAATCAATGTATCATCGGCAAACTGTAAATTGTTAGACGTAGGAGAGTCCATGTCTGACAGCAAGTTAAGAGAGATGGCTGATCTAACCAAACTTGTAAGCCCTTTTGCCACTATCACAAAAAGGAAAAGGGATAGGGGATCGCCCTGTTTCAGCCCCTTCGTTGCTTTAAAATCTTTTGAAGGGTTGTCGTTGATCAGGATTGACATGAAACTCTTGAACACTAGCCATGCACCCAACGCAACCAATTATCTCTGAAACCCATCTTTATGAGGACAAACTCTAAGAATTCTCAATCAACACAGTCGTACGCCTTTGTGAAATCAACCTTGAGAATAAAACAATTCTTCTTGAACCTTTTTGCATAATCAATAATTTCACTAACAAGCAAAACTCCATCCATTAGCTGTCGGTCAGGGATGAAACCTGTTTGTGCAGAAGAAATCAGTTTATGAATTACAGAGCCCAATCTAGCAGCCATCATCTTGGAAATAGTCTTTGACACACAACTGACCAAACTAATAGGTCTAAAATCTTCGAACTTCTGAGGATTATCAGCTTTCGGAACCAAAGCAGTGAACGAAGACTTACTCTTAAAATAAGTTGATCCTGACTATATATATATATATATATATATATATATATATATATATATATATATATATATATAAAAGAAGTATAAATAATATATATATATATAACTCTTTATGGATAAGATTGGTTCAATAAATTATTTATACTTCTTTTATTTATATATATATATATATATATATATATATATATATATATATATATATATATATATATATATATATATATATATATATATATATATATATATATAACTCTTTATGGATAAGATTGGTTCAATAAATTATTTATACTTCTTTTATTTATATATATATATATATATATATATATATATATATATATATATATATATATATATATATATAAGTCTTTATGGATAAGATTGGTTCAATAAATTTTATATATATATATATATATATATATATATATATATATATATATATATATATATATATATATAAAACTCTTTATGGATAAGATTGGTTCAATAAATTAGTTATACTTCTTAGATGTATATGAGATTTAAAAATATATATTCTTTGATTCTACATATAAAAAATAACTATTTAAATTTATTTAAAAATTAATGTATTTGATTTATTATATTGATTATCGAATAAGTTGATAAGAGATTAATTGATATATAATGTCAGTGTAAATATTTTTACACAATCAATGCATCATAGCCACTCATATATAATACTTTGAATGTGATGAAAACAAATGTCAAACAATTATAAAAATCTTATGATTATGATTAATTGAGGTGTAAAACTGTTTTACACCGTCAGTGTATATCAATTAAATTCAATTATTAAATTTTTTTTATAAATTGAATCAAAGAGAATATAAAGTCTTCTTCTTTTAAAATATTTTGGATGTCTTGTAGATATAATCTAAATTTTAACTATTAATAGTATCGGATGTTGAAACATGGTTACTCTTACTCTTAATTTTTTCTTTAACAAATACTCTCACTACTACGGAAAACTCAATTAACAACGGTTGGGAAAAACATATAATGACGTGGGCGAGTGTGTTGTTGTATATGCGGTACTTATAATCACGGTCCTGAAACAGTTGTTCTATTCTATAAAGAGCGCGTCATATCACAATGATTATTTTAAATACTCATTGTTGTATAGAACTACCTATAATCATGGTTATTTTAAATAATTGTAGTTGTATGTCTTTTAATTAAAAAAATTGCACCAACAACAACAACAACAACAATAACAAAAACAAGAACAACAAAAACAACAATAATAAAAATAAGAACAAAAATAATTAAAAAAGAACACCAACAACTAACATTGATAACTTGAATTCATACTTTCCTTGTCTCATTCAAGTTGTAGAAGAGATGATGGAGTTCTAAAAGTTGGAGGTAGATGTTGTGCTGAGACTTAAACCCATGACCAGACGCTAACTATGACCACAGTTATTTTAAATACCTGTGGTGAAAGGCCTGTTAGTATTTTGAAAAAATAAGTAAAAGATGTTACCTATAACCACGGTTTTTTATATATCCGTGGTGAAAGGTCTGTCACCATTTTGAAAAAATGTGAGTAATATGATTAAAATAAATTCAGAAAAATACAAAACACGAAATTTAATCTAATTAAGTAAAATAATATTTTTGAGATTTTTTTTGTAAATTTTTTAAACTATGAAAATAGTAAAAAAAATCATTAAAAATTGAAAAAAAAAAAGATGAATTTGGGGTTTTAAGGGTGAAGTCTCGTAACTACCCGTAATATGGGACTATTGATCGCACGATTTTTCTACTTCAAATGCATGAAATAGATTTAAAAAAGGAGACGATTTTCCCTGAAACCGGGTTTTCCGACCAGCCAAACCTAAAACTAAAATATAGGCTATAACAATGGTTGTCTAATTTAACCGTTGTAAAATCATTTACAATTTATTTTTTAAATAATGGACTTAGGTGACACACGTTTAATGTACTCTAAAAATTGGAAGAAGAAAAATGTAGTTACAAAGAATCGAAGTTTGCTACATTTCATTTATTATTACGGTGGTTTAAGTCAACCGTCATTAAATGACATTTTATACATCCAGGTATTGAATGAGCGCGAAATTTTTAATCTATTACAACAGTGTAAATGGATCTGTTGTAAGTTTGGCGTTGTTGTTTGTGCATTTTGTAGTAGTGTCTTAATCTTGATTTATAATTATAAAAATGATTTTTAAAAAATGTAGAAATTATAAAAGGAAGACTTATAAGAAAATTAAAGTGTTTGTTTTGAATGTTTTATTAACTTTGAAATCAATTTTTGTAGGGATTCCGAAAAATAGGAATTCGCCAACGAGAATTTCAAGCGAGAACAAAAAGAGTTATTGTCAACAATCAAATGTCAAAAGAGTCAATCATATTTGGCCATAAGACTCGTTGGTGTCTATGAAAATTCAGCATCGAATTCTGGTCTCGGGTACATAGGCTCAACCTCAACCAGGTCAGGATCAATGGAACGAAATATCCATCTCACTAATTTAACTAGTGAAAATGAGAAACTGAAGAAGGAGAACGAGAAACTTAAGAGTCAATTGGATCTTGCGAAGAAGCAGTGCAACGAACTGGTCGCTTTTGTTCGCAACAATATCAATGTTAGGGCTGATCAAATTAACTGCATCATTTGAGAAGAAACAAGCGTGTCCAACCACAATGCGGCACATTCTGGTGATGGAGCTGTAGGCCTAGGAAAATGTAAGGATGGAAAGGGTGTGAAAATATTTGGAGTTTGGGTGAAGGGTTGTGGAGAAGGAAAAGACAAAATGAAGATTGAAAATAGTGACAGTAATCGTCGCAAGAGGGGACATGAAGAGGCTATTGGTGGTGAAAATAAGGAGTTGAATAATTGATGAATCTTTAAGTGTATGGATAATAGTAGTTGTTAATTGGTTATTTTTTAGTTTGGATTTGGTTATGCACAATGGTTTTTGGTTATACATTTTTAAAATGTATAGTTTTTATAAAACTATCATTGGACAAGTTTCATGGATATATGTTTTGCAATACATATTCATTTAGTTATACTTTATTTTATAGCTTATTTTATAGCAATGAGAAATTTTAGAATGACGATGGAAATAATGTGATATTGGGGTAAGATAGATTAAACAACTAAGTAAAATTGTCTATCAATAGTTTAGATTAAGAAAAGTTTTTTATTTTGACATTAATCTACCATTGAACTAGAATAAAAGTCATAAGAATAAAGAATAAAAAATAAGGGTTTCAATTGTTACTCTTTAAAAGTAATTTGTCAAATAATAATGAACATAAACAAATTTCGTATTTAAAATTATTTAAGTTTGTTATCATTAAAACTAATTAAAAAAATTGCCTCAACAACCATCTCATAAATTTTCACTCTATAATAATTTATTTGATGACTATTCTTTGTGATTGAATAGTTTGTTATTTCTTCATACAATTAAATCCAAGTGCAAATCAATCATTGAATAGTTTGTAACGGTCCAATTATACCTCAAGGTAAGGTAGCGGATATGATAATCTCGATTAATAATTTTTGACATTGGGATTTTGGTATTGAAGTTTCAAACTTGGCTAATAAGTTTAATATATAGTTTATTATAATTGGTTATGAGTTTGTTGTATAGTTTGTTTAGAATTAGTTGTAAATTACTTGTTGTTCAAGTATTAATGAAAGCTCTATGCACATGTTATAAGGACACTTATGTCTATTATTGAATAAAGGGCTAAAGAGTCTTTTGGTTTCTATAAGTTTATGTGTTTTTATTTTTCGTCCATGTATCTTTTCTTTTCTAGATAAAGTCCTTAAATGTTGAATTTCATTTGTTTTTAGTCCTTAAAATTAAAATCCGCAAGAAAAACCATGTTTCCTGTGGATTTTCCTTCAAATTTTAACTTTAGGAACTAAAGCCAAAAGGATTTTAACATTAAAGGATTATTTCCAGAAGAAAAAATACAGGGATGGAAATATAAAACACCCCAACTTACAGGGACTAAGAGAATATTTAAGCCTTGAAAAAAGAATACTTGATTCAGCAAGTGGTATCATCATCCTGATTGCAATTCCCTCTAACTAAAAACCACAGTATTTCAGTTACAACCACCTTCTTCCCTCTATCCATCATCATTCCTTCTTCTTTATCTAGCACCATCACTGTCGTGTTTAACCTTATTTTTCATGCATCTTGTATGTTCCTCCTAAAAAATATGACTCAAACTACACCAAATAAATTCATTCAATCATACATTCCAATAGATGCACAAGCATTAGTTATGTTATTGTACATAAGTTCAAAGATGCAAAGAAACTTTTACAAATCTAGACCTACTAGTACAAATGTTGTACACAATGCTAGAGCATCATGATACTTATTTGTAAAATAACCCTTTATGATAGCAAGTCAAGATATTTTTAAATAGTTAAGAAAATATTACAAATTTATCAACAATCTAGGGATTAATTGGAAGCTTCCACTTCACTCGACTCTAAGAAGTAAGAGGGAACCCCATACTTTATCTGAGTCACTCTCTTGCACATGATTATTCTTTTCGATCTTCACCTTAAGTGCTAATATTTTTCCAGCCACAGATGTTCCCCCTGATGATCCACCAAATGCATATGCAGAAGAAGCGTAATCAGTCCTTTTTGACTTATTTCTCTCAACCTCCATAAACCTCTCAATATCCTTCCTAATATTTATTTTCTTGAATGAGGAACTCTTCTTTTGACTCATGATGATAGCTAATTTTCATCTCGAAAGATAAGAATAATATAAGAACGAGAAACCACTTTCTACAAGTCCTACAGATTCGTATAAAATGAAGTCTTGACCAAATTAAAATAAGCTTTAATTGAAATGAGAGAAATTGATTTTTCATGTTTGCACGCCTTTTTTTATATTTTTGTATTAAAATAACTTTGCGACCTTGTTTGCAGATACTTATTGATCATAATTTTGTCACTTGAGGGAATCTTGTTTTGTCTAATCAATCTAGAGTAGAAGATGAAGGTTTCATAAACTTTCTTCTATCATATACCTTTCTAGGCTCCATTACTAGCTTTTTACATTTGTGATCATCATCAGCAGAAGTCTTTATTATCCCAACAGTTTTCATGAATCCTTTGCAATAACGACCTCCTACACTTAGGTCCTTTTCAGTTGCAAACCATCTCTGAAGAGCATTCTTCTACGTCTGATTACTTGTTTCAGAATGGAATAACATATTATCCATGTGTAATCCCTTATTTGATTTCTTCGACAATCAAGAAGGTAGATAATCTCTCATATCATGCTTAACTCATCACCAGATTGTATTTGATGAACAACATGATCCACCATATTTCTTGATATGTCAACAATATACATGTTTTTCACAAAGACTTCCTCAAGAAGTAGAACGTCTTCTTCAGATGTCAAAGTTCTTTTCAAGACATCCTTACATGGGTTATTTCCATTTTATACAAATACTTCCATTTCAGCATAATATCCTTATGATGGGGAGAAATGATACATTGATCAACATCCTCACTAACACCACCATTATTCGTGTTGTTACTCACATTATTCTCCTTGATTTTTCTCATAAGGTTTTCAAAAGGAAGGTATTCAACTGGTATTCAGGGTTTTAATATGATGGGTTCAAGATGGTCAACAGGAACAACAGTATTAGCATCACAAGGACTTCCATTTTCTTCAGCAGGTAACGTAGTTTTTTCTAATATGTCAGTTAAACTTTGCTCTTCCTCAAGACCAATGACATAAGTTTCCTTATCTTCATGAGGAGTTAGATCGATTTGAACCTTATATATGGCATGTAAGGCCTTACTTTTTATAACACTCATATTTTCACATATAATGTCATGACTTCTTGTTCAACATTGTACTCGTTCAACATATGCTTTATATACAAAAATTGTGTGCAACTTCTCTTTGCAGCCAAATATTCAGCCTCATCTATTAATAATGAGACATAATTTTGCATCTGGTTGAGCTGATATATAAAGTTGTTCCTAATAAGTAAGCACCTATCAAATGTGTTATTCATATCATCTACATTTTCATCCCAATCAACATCACAATATCAAACCAGTATAGTGTTGGTGTCTTGTGAGTAAAGTATACCATAATCACATGTTCTATTGACCTACCTCAATATTTTCTTAACTTTGAGCTAGATGATTGGCCTTGGATTTTTCTTGAAATCCTGTACACACCCCTTAACTTTCATCCTTTGTCAGCTTTAAATGAGTAGTACAATAAATGTGAGAACAAGATTTGGTTATGCTCAATATCTTTATGTTTTGATAATAACAATGAAGTATTTAAGTGAAGGAAATTTTGATATACTCTAACGTTTGTTATTGTGCAAGATTGACAAACAGGTTCTAACTGTAACACCCCAAATTCGATTATGAGTAATTGTTGTTTATTTGAAGATATATGATGATTATGACAATAGGTGGTTATGAGGCCTGATTCATTGTGGTGAAATTATTTTAATAATATCAATAATGAGAATAATCATATAGTATTATTCAAATTATTGTTTATTATTTAAAATAATAGAAGTATGAGTATGGAGGTTATGTTGGTCATTTGGGAGTATGAGAGTATTTTTAGATAATATAAATAATTAGTGTATTATTATACTATTATTATTATTAATAAAAATATTGAGGAAAAGGGCAAGGTGGTATTTTTGTGAAGAAGAACTTTGAGGAAGAGAAGAGAAGAGGAAGCTCTAGGATCGAGAGGAATTATCAGAAAGTATTGGAAAAAGAAGGTGAAACTGTGAAATTCTCTAAGGTATGGGGAGTTTTCATATCTTATTATAGTTTTATAGAGTTTGGTTTGTGAATAGATTAGGTTTTGTGTATTTTGAGTAATTATTGTGTTTGATGACATAGATTGAGTTAGAAGTGTATGAATTGATGAATTAGGATGTGTAGAATGATTTGGAATGATGTATTTGATGTCTAATTTGATGCCTTGTTGTTGTATGTGATTAATTATTGATTGGGTAAGAAGTTTTGGGTTGCATTGGGATGAATTCGTATGAAAAATTGAGGTGTTTTAGTGTGTAATTCGTGAAAACATCAAAAAAACTGCTTATGTTCAGGTGTTAACCGGTTAACCATATGCGTTAACCGATTAACCAGTGTAAAATACGCGTTTTAGGCACACAAAAATGAGGCGTTAACCGGTTAACACTATAATAGAGGCAATTTTTATTTTTGAAAAATCCATAACTTTTGATCCGTAACTCCGATTGGGGTCTCGTTTGAAGCGTCAAAAAGCTAACGAGCTGAACTTTAATTTGATGAAATAAAATGAGTGAGATGAGACATTTTTCAGTGCTGAATTTTTAGAAAAAGTTGAATTGATTTTATGATTATAAACGTGGTTTGATTATAAATTGATGATTTGATGTTGTTGATGAAAGAAGTTATTTTGTTGTCTTATTGATAAAATAAGTTGTTATGTTGTATTGTTGGAATTGGTTTTATGATTATAAACGTGGTTTGATTATAAATTGATGATTTGATGTTGTTGATGAAAGAAGTTGTTTTGTTGTCTTGTTGATAAAAGAGTTGTCCTATTGTATTGTTGGAATTGGTTTTATGCTTATAAATATGGTTTGATTATAAATTGATGATTTGATGTTGTTGATGAAAGAAGTTATTTTGTTGTCTTGTTGATTAAAGAAGTTGTTTTGTTGTCTTATAGATAAATGAAGTATTGTCGATGGGTTGTCATGATGAAAGACATGATTATATGATGATTATTGTTGAATATGAAATGAATGATGTATATGTTGATTTTTTTGATGAATGGAGGAGAATTAGCATCATTGCATTTCATAGAATTTTATGATGGAGACTTCAACATATTGGTAGCTTCAATCCTATTGTGCGGATTGAAGTGATTTGGTGATTATGTTGTGTTCCCTTGTAGAGGGTTGATGGCCAGTGTACATCGCATGGAGAAAATCGGTACCACATGCATTCTTTGCATTTCATTATAGTTGACATTGCATATCAATGATGAAATTGTTATGATATTGTGAAGATTTTGTTGATGATATTATGATGTTTTTTGTACTTATTCTGTTTATTTTCCATGTCCTTATATTACTATAATGAATTGTGATTTCTCACCCTGCCTGCTTTGAAATGTTGCCTCTTTTGTGGGTAACCTGCAGATAGCCAAGAGCAGATTGTGGTGCTGGAGGAGGTAGCCTCAGAGTATTGTTATTTATCGCTTTAGTAGCAGCTAGGGGTATCCTGCTCTGAGATATGTAACATCGGGTGGGAATATGTTTAAGGGATTACTATGTTGTGTAGTTAGAATCATTTTATGAGTTCTTATACATTGATTTTATTTAGTGACAATTGTTGACAATGACGCAAAGATTTTTATGTTTTTATGAGATAAGGAATATATTTGAATTTATGATTCCGTTGTGCAAAGTTTGAAATTTAGTGGTGGATGTTACTAAAGAAATTATTATTTATTTTTTAAAAGTTTTGAAAACCCTTGATTACGGAGCAGGATTGTTACTAAGATGTTTAATGACGAATGTGACACCTTTTTACGGTGAACTCTGATTTTTTTTAAGTGTACTTACCGCGTACAGCATGTTGGGTTAGAAGGGTGTTACACTAACTCTGAGGGAGCTATTACAAACTGAAGGTTCTGATATGATAATATCCACTTATATGCAAATTAGAAGCGAGATTGCTCAAGTGCCAACTCATTAGAAAGATCTTGAGAAAACTAATGTTGTTGTTGCAATGTTTTCTAGGATATTGACTCTGAATGAGTAAGACTCTGATACGACAATGTTCTGAAGACCAAATGTTGAAGACTCTGAAGACTTGAGGTTCTGAAGACGGAATAATCTGAAGACCAAATACGGAAAGACTCTGAAGACTTGTAGTTCTGAAGAACAAGGGTTTCGAAGACAAGTGTTGAAGTTCTAAAGACTGAAGACTTGAGATTCTGAAGAACCCATCATTCTTATCTCAACTCATGCTTCAATATAAGTATCAACCATAAGCCTTTGACATTATGATAAATAGGATCAAGTATTACTCTTCTCTTTGCTCATGCTTCAAACATCTATCAACCAAAAGCCTCTAAAATTCTGAAGAAAAGAAGTAATGGTCAAGAAAGTTAATTTATCTTTGTTCATGCTTCACACATTTATCAACCAGAAGCCACTGAAGATAGAAGATAAGAATTAACAGATAAGAGGGAATAGTACAATAGTACAAAGACACTTTGTTCCACTATTAATTCCACTACTCCAATATCCTAATTCGGTAGTACAAGAAGGACAATTGTGTGTACTATTTTTTCACCCTCAGTAATGACATTCTTTTGGCCAGTTGTGATGTAACGGATATATTTCTCAAGCGCCTGTATAAGGATTGTTAAGTGAAGAAGCAAAGAGGACAAACACTGCCATATCTTTTATGCAAGACTACAAAGCTTAAACGTTCAAATTTCATTTGTAGTATCAAGTTTCAAAAGCTCTTAATTTTTGTTTACACCTGCTTATTTCAGAAGCAATTATTTGTAAACAAACCTTGTAGCAAATTGTTGTTTGCATTCCCTAAAGGACCTAGTTAAGTTAGGAGCTTTAGGAAGACTAAGGTTGCGGGTTTTTGTGGTTTTTAGTCACAGAAGCATTGTCTGATTCTAATATGTTGATATTATAGTGGATTGAGTCCTTGTTGAAGGAAAAATCACCTTGGCGGGTGGACTAGAGGTAGCTTTTGGTTGACAAGTGAAACAGGATAAATTCTTGTGTTCTTTCTTTCTTTTTCTATTCTTTTATTTGATTGAGTTTGTTCTTATGGAGATTATTTTTCAAACACCATTCAACCCCCCCCCCCCCTTTCTAGTGTTTTCTCACACCTTCAATTGGAATCAGAGCTCTGATTCTGATTGTGATTTTGAGTTATCATACACTTAATTGTGTCAGTACCAATCCAGCATTTTTGTGTGAGTTTATTTTTGATATTATGCCCATATCTACTCCATCAACCTCAACCTCAACATCTAACGAGAAAGAGCATTACAGCGCCAAACCACTGATTTATTTATGGTGAGAAGTTTGATTACTGGAAAGATAGAATTGAGAGTTTATTTCTTGATTACGATGTATACCTATGGGATATGGTAGTCGAAGGCTACACACATTTAGTAGATGCTACCGAGAAGAAAGTCGCAAGGATTTCTATGAGAGATCAACAGAAGAAAGAGTACAAAAACCATGACAAGGCAAG
Organism: Lathyrus aphaca; assembly: GCA_963966055.1. NCBI lineage: Eukaryota > Viridiplantae > Streptophyta > Magnoliopsida > Fabales > Fabaceae > Lathyrus > Lathyrus aphaca. The sequence continues at coordinate 442,849,778 of OZ014522.1, read as the reverse complement.
GACGATTTCGTTTAATGTTATCTCTTATACGGAGTATGAGAAGATAACTAACAGAGAAACCTCCAAGTCCACCTTTGATTCTCTTTAGATGACTCACGAAGGAAATGCGCAAGTTAAAGAAACCAAGGCTCTTGCCTTGATTCAAAAGTATGAAGAATTCAAGATGGAGGAAGATGAAACTGTTGAAATAATGTTCTCCAAGTTCCCAATGCTTGTTGTTGGGCTGAGAGTATTAGGCAAAGAATACTCTATTGCTGATCATGTTAAGAAGATTATTAGAAGTCTCCTTGCAAAATGGAGACCAATGGTAAGATCCTTAAAGCTAGCAAAAGATCTGAACATTCTAAGTCTTGAAGAACTCATTAGTTCTTTAAGAAGTCATGAGATCAAGTTAGAGCAAGATGAGCCTCAAAGGAAGATTAAATGTGTTGCTCTAAAATCAAAGACTGGGAAGATGAAGGCATACAAAGCCAAACAAGAGTCAGATGGTTCTGACATTGATTCTGAAGAAGAACTATCTCTGATATCTAGAAGACTCAATAGAGTATGGAAACATAGATATGATAGAATCAGAGGTTCTAGAAGAAACAACGGTCAATCAGAACCATCAGGGCAAAGAAGACAAGGTTCTGGAAGGGAGAATGTTTGTTACAAGTGTAATGAACCAGGACACTTCAGAACTGAATGTCCAAAGCTTCTCAAGAAGGATAAGAGTTCAAAGAAGAACGTCGCCCATGAAAAGAAAGGAATGTTAGACACATGGGATGACTTGGATTCTGATGAAGGATATTCTGACAAAGAACGTACAAATGTTGCTTTTGTTGCAAAATCAAGTTCTGACGATCTTGAAGAACCTAAGGATAGAACAACATCGAAATCAAATTCAAATTCAGACACATAAGAGGTATTTTCTAAACATACACATAGTGAATTAGAAACATGTATCTCTTAAATGTTGGAAAGTTATCACAAACTCCAACATAAGTACACGGGTCTTAAACAAATATATGTAATTATAATGGAAGAAAGAGATAAGCTAAAACATAGTAATTCTTTTCTATATGAAAAAACAATTCGTTGAAAAATGAAAACACTATTTTGAAAAACAAAAATCCATGTCTAGAAGAAGAGTTATTGTCTAAGGTCTCTAATACTATTTGCATCTACAAGTATGATAGAGTCTTCCAATAATTTCTAGCTAAGAACATATATAGAAGTAAGCTTTCTTCGATGATCTATGGTGTCAGCCGAAATGGTTACAGAGGATTAGGAAGCAAAATGTTTGTTAAACGTGATGAAACAAAACCTTTGAAGATTATACCTTTGTATGATTAGTTTGTACCTTCTGGTACCAAACTTGGTAGTTCTAAGTTAATTCACATACATACACAGACACAACAATCTAAACCTAAACGTATACATAAAGTTCAAATTCCTTTTGATTATCAATTTGCACGAAGACCCACTGGTTGCAAGAACCTTGGGAAGACTGATGATACAAGACCCAAGATATGGGTACCTAAAGACAAAATAGTATATGTTGCAGATATCCTTAACAGTATAGTTGACACGACAATCATGGTACCTGGATAGTGGGTGCTCACGACATATGACGGGAGAAAGGAGTATGCTCCAAAACCTGGAACTTAAGCCCAGAGGCAACGTCATCTTTAGAATGAATCAGAAAGGTAAAATAATAGGTGTAGGTACAGTAGGTAACAATAAAATTCCTTCCATTAAAAATGTTTTGTTAGTAGATGGTCTAGAACATAATTTATTGTCAATAAGTCAACTTAGTGACACAGGCTATGATATTTTATTTAATCAACAATGTTGCAAACATGTGAGTCAAAAAGATGGCTCTGTTATGTTTAGTGGAAAGAAGAAGAACAACATTTATAATATCAAATTCTCTGATCTTAGTGATCAAAATGTAAAATGTCTTATGTCTGTTTCCGAAGAGCAATGGATTTGGCATCGTCGAATAGGACATGTTAGCTTGAGGAGGATTTCTCAGCTAAACAAACTAGATCTAGTCATAGGCCTGCCAAATCTAAAGTTCTCTTTAGATGCGCTTTGTGAGGCTTGTCAGAAAGGCAAATTTTCTAAAATTGCCTTCAAGGCAAAGAATGTTGTGACAACCTCAAGACCACTAGAACTTCTTCACATTAATCTGTTTGGACCGGTGAACACTGCGTCAATCAATGGAAATAAGTATGGACTAGTCATTGCAGATGATTATAGTCGATGGACATGGTTAAAGTTCTTAAAACACAAGGATGAGTCACATTTTGTATTCTTTACCTTTTGTTCACAAGTGCAAAATGAAAAGAATTGCAAAATTGTTAAGGTTATAAGTGATCATGGAGGAGAGTTTAAGAACAAATATTTTGAGGAATTGTTTGATTTCGAAGGCATTTCCTATGGCTTCTCTTGTCCTAGAACTCCACGGAAAAATGGGGTTGTGGAAAGGAAGAATAGGACTTTGCAAGAAATGGCTTGAACCATGATCCAAGAAACCAACATTGCAAAGCACTTTTAGGCTGAGGCAGTAAATACAGCATGTTACATTCAGAACTGAGTCTCTATTAGACCTATTCTAAGTAAGACTCCCTATGAATTATGGAAGAACAGAAATCCCAACATTTCTTATTTCCATCTGTTTGGATGTATATGTTATATGCTAAACACTAAATAGAATCTTGGCAAGTTTGACTCCAAAGCACAGAAATGTATGTTGCTCGGATATTCTGAATGCTTTAAAGGCTGCAGAATATCCAACACATAGACACAAATAGTGGAGGAATCAATTCATGTTAGATTCAATGATAAGTCTGACCCTGAAAAGCCAGAGTCAGCTGAAAAGTTTACAGATCTTAAGATCGCCTTCTCATAACCTAAGGAGGGAGAAGAAGAGAAAGAAGGAGAAGCTAAAGAATCATAGACTCCTTCACTAGAGCAAATGATAATTCCAACGCAGAAGAATAGTAGACTCAGAGATTCTCATTTTGAAGAACTAATTCTGGGAGACAAATCTGCCCCAGTCAGAACAAGGTCTACTTTCAGACCTTCCGAAGAAAATCTTCATGGGTTGGTGTCTCTGATTGAACCAATAACTACAGAGGAAGCTCTCAAAGACAGTGATTAGGTTCTGGAAATGGAAGAAGAGTTGAACTAGTTCACTAGAAACAACGTATGGGATATTTTTCTGAAGCCTAAAGGTGTTCATGTCACTGGAACCAAATGGATCTTCATAAACAAGTTGAATGAGAAAGGTGAAGTAGTCAGAAAAAAGCTTAACTGGTTGCACAAGGTTATAGTCAGCAAGAAGGAATTGATTATATTGAAACCTTTGCTCCAATCGCGAGGTTAGAATCTATTCGATTATTAGTTTCTTTTGTTGTAAATCATAACATCATCTTATATCATACGGATGTTAAGAGTGCATTCTTAAATGGATATATCTCTAGGGAAGTGTATATTCATCAACCTCCTGGTTTTGAGGATATTAAAAATCTTGATTATGTTTTTAAACTAAAGAAATCATTGTATGGTCTAAAACAAGCTCCCAGGTCTTGGTATGAGAGACTCAGTACATTCCTGTTGGAAAATGATTTCTCTAGAGGAATGGTTGATACTACAATCTCTTGAAAAACGTTTAAGAATGATATTCTTGTTGTACAAATTTATGTTGATGATATCATTTTTGGTTCTGCTAATCTTGTTTTGTGCAAAGAATTTTCTAGGTTAATGCAGACAGAATTCGAAATGAGCTTGATGGGAGAACTCAAATTCTTTCTAGGAATTCGGATTGATCAATGTCCAGAAGCAACATATATTAATCAAAGCAAATATGCCAAAGAACTATTGAAGAAGTTTGAGATGTTAGAAAGCAAATCTGCCAAAACCCATATGCATCCAACATGCATTCTGGAGAAAGAAGAAGCAAGTTCTAAAGTGTGTCAGAAGCTATATCATGGAATGATAGGATCCCTTCTGTATCTAATAGCTTCTCGACCAGATATTATGTTCAGTGTTTATTTGTGTGCCCGATTTCAAACTGATCCAAGGGAAACTCATTTGACAGTCGTCAAGAGAATCCCGAGGTATATCAAGGGAACAACAAATCTGGGTTTGATCTACAAGAAGACTTCAGTGTATACATTGTCTGGTTATTGTGATGCAAATTATGCTAGAGATAGAATCGAAAGGAAAAGTACTTTTGGAAACTGTCATTTTCTAGGAAACAATCTTATCTCTTGGGCTAGCAAAAGGCATTCAACAATAGCACTATCTACAGCAGAGGTAGAATACATCTCAATATCTTTATGCAGCACTCAAATGCTCTGGTTGAAGAATCAACTCGAGGATTTTTCAGATAAATGAGGGTAATATTCCTATCTTCTATGATAACACAACTGCTATTTGTTTGAGTAAGAAATTTATTTTACACTCAAGAGCTAAGCACATTGATATAAAACATCCTTTTATTATAGACTATGTTCATAAGTGAATTTTAACGTTAAAATTCATAGATACAGAACATCAATAGGCTGATATCTTTACAAAACCATTGGCTGAAGATAGATTTCTTTTTATTCTGAAGAATTTAAATATAGGCAGTTTTCCGGAATAAATCCTTTTCAGAACATGCTTAGACCTTGTGCAAAATGAATGTTGTGACTACAAGCAAATATGGAGTTGTGAAAGTTTTGAAAGAGGCTTATACTAGTTAGAAGACGCTTTCTTCAGTAACTAAGTTAAGTTCTGACTCAACATGAGACAAAGCAAAGTATTCACTACGCACATAAAAATGATTTGCTAAATCATATTTATTATTAGTGACACCATGAGAATTGTGATTTAGTGAGCGAGAGTTTCTGAATGGTTACCAACAATACTCTTCCAATTTTTTTATGAACCTACTCTTACTTATTATAATTTCGATGGAAATATCGCTATGTTCATATTCTTCTCAACGATTAAAAACACAAGAGACGTATCACTTATGACTAAAAACCTTATACCATGTTGGCAACACAGGAAAAGAGTTCTCCCCCAAAGTGAAAGAATGTCACCAAATTATCCTTACAATCATCAGGGATTATAACTCACCTAAATAAAATAGGAAATAAAATGAACTAAAAGAGGCTTAGTGCCTTAATAATTATCATTTTTTGACAAGAGGTATTTTACCGCAACCTCCGTGTATGCCTGGATTGGAGTAGTTAGGAATTAATCCATGAGAACTTCCCCTAGTGGCTTTGCCTCCTTCTTAATACCAATGGCATTCACACCCATTGTTTTGACCTTTTTCAGATTCAGGCTATCTACATAGCATTTCTTGGTGATCTCTTAGTTTCCTAGTATAACCTCGACTCTCCCATATGAAAGTAGGTACTTCATACAAAGATATAATGTAGATAGGGTGGCTTCGATCTGGTTAAAGGCGGATCTCCCTACAATATTATTATAAGAAGAAGGCACATCAATGACAAGGTATCATACATTAGTATGCTTGGTGTATTCTTCCGCTCCAAAGGTGGTCTTCAATGTTACATAACCTTTTACCTGTACCGGTTGGCCCGAAAATCCCACCAACGATCCTTGGAATGGTTGGAGATTATCTTAGTAGAAGGGAAACATATCAAATGCATCTTAGTAGAGGATGTCTGAAGAGCTCCCTTGATCAACCAAAACCCCTTTAATCTCACAATCATCACATCTTACGGTGATGACCATGGGATCATCGTTATGTTGATTGGATGTCAACTACATCTTGGGAAAGTTATTTCAACTTCTGGAGCTTTTGGTTTACCTAAATCAGAGTCGGTGGGTGAACATTCAATAGTTAGGATTTTGCAGTGTACCTTTTATGGGTGGAACTCAACTCTCTGTCCCCAACAAATCCTCCTACAATGGTATTGAACGTATGACGAATAGCTTTATTGTCACCTACCTTACTTGGTTCCTTTCCTTTATTGGATCCATGACTCCCCAAAGAATATTTCCCATGAGAATTAGATCTTCTTGACATTTGAGAGGAATTGTCCTTGACATGCTTCTTTGGTCCTCCTAAATTAGACGTTATATCTCCTTATTGAGCTGATGGTCGCCCTCAATATGGTTTCCTTTGACTTTGTGGAACGTACAACAACTATTAGGCTCGGGTCTCATGTCGTATGTCTTTGGAGCTGGTGGTTGAGGGATATTATGCATGTAGAGGATTTATCGTCATATTTACTCCTGTAAGTTTTGAGAGACATAAAGATTTTAATTAATTTTCCACTTCGCTTGAACGTTATTTTGTCCCTAACAAGCAACTTGCACTGATTCCTTCATGAGTGTTGTGAATTGTCAGCATTGGAGGTGTTTTTTTCATATCTTGGACCTTTTTTTTCAGCGTTTATTTCCTCATCCTTGATGTAACATTTTATCATCGTCACCACTTCATCTAAGGACGTTGTTGACCTCAGGAAGAGAGTTTCGTTGAAGTATCCCACTTCTAACAAATGGACGATCGGTCCAGAGGACAAACGACCAATAGAGTTTGGGTGAAACGAGACATTATTCGCCTCCTCTATCCTCTCTAATGGACACCTTACAAATATTTCTGATATAAAAAGATATTCTTTAATTAATTTTTAGAATAATTATTTCTTAATAAAATTATACTCTTGAAATTAGCTCATAATCAAATCAAATAGCATAAATTACACCATAGCACTTTGGTGCTTGAACCCAAGGACTTGTCTTATTGTCATTGAAATATAAAATAATAATGTATTTTCTAGTTCTTAGACTGGTGTTTTGAGTTGCATTGCAAGAGATGGGGAGGGAATTTTGCAGTACGTGCAATGTTAGAAATGCAATGTGATTTTTGCATTTGATGGTGGCAATTTTAAGAGAGCTTTGGTCGTAAAATTCTGTCTTTTCTTTTTGATGGAAACAGGGAATGATGTTTGGTTCAATAGGGGCAAGCCAGACAGGTGTAAAGCTCCTATCAAGCCACGTGTCCAATGTTTCCATGCAAAGCAGCAAACTCTTCCCACAGCCCCACGTAGCTTACAATGCTCCTTCCATTCCAAACGTTCGAGGTTATAAATCCCCTCCACGTGCTAACATTCCATTCATCACAGAAACAATCCTTCACAAACACCTATCCACCACGTTGCAACACACATACCATACCACATTAAAGAAAACAAAAAATGAAACAACATAAGACCTCTTAAACTATCGATCAACATACGCATTTTGCTCACTTCACTGCAAAGTGAAGTGAGTGAGAAGAGTATATATAAATACAATGGCGGATGTTCCCGTTTCGAGTGATAATATTGTTGGAACAGTATTATTACCAGATAAGGAACAAGAAAACTCCATTATAGTATCCACTCTCATTCACGTTCTCTCCTCGACAAATAACGTTGCTGTTCCAAACCAACAAATGAAGCGGGAAACAGAAGCAGCCACGTCATCATGTGGAAGTGGATCCCTCCCGAACCACTATGATCCTTACACGTGCCGTGCATGTAAAATCAACGGCTGTATCGGTTGCAGATTCTTCATTGAGAAAAAGAAAGAGGAGAAGAGAAAAAAGTACAGGGGAGTGAGGCAGAGAGCATGGGGAAAATGGGTGGCTGAGATACGAGACCCAAAAAGGGCCACTCGTGTTTGGCTTGGTACTTTTGCTACGGCGGAGAATGCTGCAAGAGCTTATGATCAAGCCGCTATTAAGTTTCATGGTGTTAGAGCTAAACTCAATTTTGAACCCTCTGATTATACTGTAACTGATGAAAAGATGCGAAGTGCGAAAGTGCAGGAACATGTTGGTGAGATTGCAGACATGAATCAAACAAAACCTACAATCTTATCATTCGGATCAAGAAGCGAACTAGACTAGAGCATGTAACATGAGAAAAATAAACAGCAACTTTAGTGCTGTGAGTTTCATGTTGAATAGATAATAAGCTCAACGTGTTACTTTATATGCGTAAGTTTTGCTGCTAAAGAAAAAAGTTTTTTGACACTACTACATCATCTATTTCATTCATCTCTTCAAAAGTTAATTTGGTACAACTTTAATTTTCAAAATTTTACGAATTGAATATCTTAAAACGAATCAAAGAGTGGATTAAAAAATTTCAATAGCTTGTTTTGATGTTATAATGGTAGTAACCAAACTGTTATTTCTCTTCTATAAGATTTATATTTTTATTTTGTCCATCTTCTCCATGGTTTACTATTAGACAGCCCGTCTTCAAGATGAAATGTTTTGGGACTAATCATTTCTCCTTAGTAAGCAGTACCCTAGAGGTAAAAATAACTAAATAACCAAAAATGGTGTCAAAACAAAAGAGAAAAGTTTCGTTCGTGGAAGAGGGGTTGTGCAAGGATCCAAGAAATTCATGTTGCAAGAGAATTTTGGCTAGGGAATTTCATCACAAAATCACCATGATCTCTGAGTGTAACACTAGAAAAGAAAACTAGCAATTGCCAAAACTGATACTTCCTTATAATAATGTTAAAATTTACGAAGACAACGCTAATTAATAATTCCCATACCCAAAACCCAATAAATAACTATGTTTTTTCTGTCCAAACAAAAAAAAAAAAACAAAGATGTCCAAGCTTGATTGCTATTGCAAAATGACAGTGACAACAATGACAGTGCTATCAAACCCTTCCACAGCCTTTATCAAGAAGACCAGTATAGAATCAGTTATAGCCAGCAAAAATCTCAATCTAACACTCAACCTGCCCTAACCAAAGTAGAAGCTAATCAAAATTTTATTTCCGCCAGACCAATAATTTAACAAAGCTTTCCATGTTTTTCCCTTTAAAAGTTATTGCTTATGACACTGTTGATGACCCACTAATAGTCTGTTTTGCCACATAAATTTGTTTGACCTTTGCCGAGGGAAAGTTCTTATCCCCACCCATAGATTGGTTTCTTCCATGGTATCTACGATGGGACCATTCACCGCCAGAGCTATTTCTCTGAGAAGCACCACCACCACCTCCTCTCTGATAATTACTATGTCCCGAGGAATGATCATAATGCTGCTGCTGGGTAGAAGAAATGTTGATTTGTTGCGAGGGCTGAGTCCTGTAACCAGAACTTGCATTCTGGTTATTACTTTTGCTGCTATTTCCATTCTGAACATCCACTTTGGCAGCAGCATTTGTACTGGTTTTTTCAGATGGGGTCTTAATAATACCCTTGGATAAAGTCTTAGAAGAAGTGGAATTTGAAGTTTCCACTAATCCAAGTTCTTCAGGTAATTGGTTGACATTTACATCAGCTGCTCTAGAAAAATTCCTATCACTGTCGGAAGATGTTGAAGTCCGAGAACCAGTAAATCTTTTGACATTTAGTGACTGGTCAACCGAAGGGCCATGGCTCATCTGAGAAGTTTGAGCACTTTCTTGTTGATGCAATGGCATTGATGGTGGAATAGATGAAAGTGGTGCGTTAGGAACATGTGGCCATCGGGCTTGCACTGACATCTCAGTAGAGTGCTGCCACAAAGTTCACACATTTGTTAGCTACTATTACACAAATAAAATACATCTTGAAAAGATAAATAAAAATAAAGCAGAAGAAATCAATGCCGTTTACTATCTTTTGGAATAGAAGAAATTAGAAATAACTCGTTGAAAAATTCCAAGAGGCCAAGAAAGGTAAATCTTTTACCTGAAAAGGAGAAACATCATACATAGCCACTGGAGATGCCATTGGCAGAAGTGGTGAACCCGGAGCAAGATGTTGAATTTGAGAAGGCATGCTAGCAGGATTCCTCTGAGAAGATGTCATATTCATATTGTTCACATCCCCTTCACTAGTCCCAGCTGCAGAAGTTGTAGGGATGTGTTTCCAATCAGGCTGCTTTCCAGAAGGGATATAAGTCGTGCCCATGAAACTCAAGCCAACTTGACCAAATTGTCCAACAGGTGCAAAATGGTTATAAACAACCATGTGTGGAGGCCCTTGGACTCCTGGAATGCCTCCAGGCGGAGCAATAAAAGGTCCAGTAAATCCTGTTGGAGGACCATAAAAGGATTCAACGCCAGAATGACCCTGTTGCCAGCTCCCAATTGGCCTTGATGTTGGTGCGGTAGTTTTTTGAGGTTGCGACTGTGTCGTAGATGCAGACTCATCATGTGGTCCAAAAGCAAACACAGGACCACCCATCATAGGATTCATTTCATAGAAAGGAAAATGAGAAGGTGGGCCAGAAGGAAAATGAGGAGGGACGGCAGGAAAATGTGAGATCATCTGGCCTGAAGAATTCTGTGCATTTGGTAAAGCAGGCCACAACGAAATTGGTGGTGTCTCAACAGATAAATCAGCAGGAAGAGATACACTAAGAGGCTCCTCAGATCTAGATTGGCTAGCAGATTGTTGCTCACGACCTACTCCTGCTAAAGTAATTAATATTATTAGTTATATGCCAGAAGAAACAAAAATAAATAAACTGAAGTCTTATAACGAGGGAAAAAGAATCACCTGCTACTGCCCTATCAATATCTTCAGCTACAAAACTTTTAGCATCTGAGACAGAACAAGTACCCAACCTATTTCCAACAGTCTCATCACTACCAATGGCAGCAACAGCAACAGCAGAAGCAGCTGCTTCGGCTTCAGCTTCCGCATCACAGTCTTCTAAATGGCCATGAGATTCATTACCATGCTTTCCTTTCTCAAAGAAAAGACTACAATTATTGTCTGATCCAGCAAGGTTGTGGGATATTTGCATGTCTGATCTAGATGATCGAGGGGGGCCAATACCATGAGACACACCACGGCTGCTAGGAGGAAGAACAGTTGGAGATGTCACTGCACCTGAAAACAAAAAGAAATACCGTCCATAAGGAGGGAAACTTGACATACAGAAATATTACTTCAAACTGCAAGAAAGTACCCTTTCAATGTTATTATGACAATAAATGACCAAACAAATTCCAATATAAAACTAATTTTCTCACCAAATTGAATTTTCTCTCCAGCAAGCAAGGAATTTATTGGACTGGCAGCAGATGAGAATGCTTTCTCTTTTATCAAAATGGATGGTGCTGGCAAGCTGGATTCAGTAACAGAAGCTGCCATATTGGCACTAGAAGCCTGTGAATCAAATTGCTGAGGATTCATAGCCTCGTCAAGTTGTGTCTGTGTCAACGCCATGACCTGTCATGCAATTTTTATATTATCAACTCAAATAGAACACACACAAAATATAACTTAATAATTAAAGCTTCCCATCCTTAGAGTATACCATTTTGACCCCCCAAACACCCTGCAAAATATGAATTTCTTCTCCTTCATTACCTTTGTTACTTCGTTCTCAAAAAAATATATAATGCAACTAAAGATCAAAGGAACAGCATTTTATTCATTCATATAAAGCCGAACGATGCATTGATTTAATCCCTTGATAGAAAATGCAATTACTTTCATAAATGGGTTTAATCATTGTGATTTTTTTACCAGTTTTGAATGTTTCAATCTCAAAATCATTGGGATTTCATCCTTCATTGAATTTTTATAAAAAAAAAAAACTGGAATAATTATAAGAAAAAACCCATAGATAATCAATCAACCAAAAAGTGACAACCTTTATTTAAACAAAGTTGATAGGCCAGGCAAGATTTTACACTTGCTTTGCACGGTAACAGGGACATATAGCATGTGTTGAAAAAACATGGAAGCACGAGAGACAAAAAGAGTTACTTAATTAACAAGCTTCATTCCATTGTATACCTCCCAAATTGGGGGAAATGAAAAATATGAGATGAGGGAATGTGATGGAAGGTATTCCATCATATTCCATATCACTCCATTCACTTTAAAAAAACACTCAATCCCACTCCATTCCATCAATCCAAAAATAACCTAAGTTGATTGTGAAAAGACATCTGACTCCCTACAGATATGATTAATCAGTTAAGTAGAATGTGTTGGATTTGAGGAAATTTCTAGCAGATCACTTGGGGTTTGTTTGGTACACAGCAGGATAAGGTTTGATAGTACAAGACCTCATTATATAAGGCCTAGTTGTTAAGACAGATAGTTGAGTGCAGTGTTTGAAGGTAGTTGAAATTGATGGCAGAGCATGGCAGAAAGCCAAATCTAGCCAAATTAGAAATTATGGCATTTCCATTGCCATTGTAATCTTAAAAAAGGAAGTGTGAGTTCAAACCTGCTGGCTAATTTGTACATTGCCCCAAGAGCCCAAAGATGTCTGAACATTTTCATGGACCTTGTTCTTGCTTTCACGACCAGAAACTGATGGGAGGCTTGTATGAAGTGATCTGCAAAATGAAAAATAAGATTGCCGTTTCTTGTACAGTTACAGCCATAACAGCCATATGAACATTTACAAGACTGCAACTACCTGTTCGTTTGAGATCTTAGATCAGGCTGGGCATCAATTTTTGTAGTAGGCGTGCCTATAGGAGGTAGTGCCTGGGACAGTAAGTTTGGATTATATCCAGATGAGGAATCACTCTTTGTCATTCGGTGCCCATCGGCAGCAGCGGACCCTTCTCCAGTAGAAATGGATCCTTTGCTTGAATTGGCCATGGTCACAGTACTTTGTGAGGCGGAACGGGTTTTCCGTGGCATCTAGTATGAAACAAAAACACAAATATAAAAGATGAACAATAAAATAAGATTATTCAGAAAAATAGGAACTGGGAAGGTTATATACCTTTGCAACACGAGATTTAGCCTTGATTTCTTTCTCTCTTTGCTCTCGCCGATCATTTATCATTTGCCTCTTTGACCGGACCTCTATGAAGTCGTCTTCATCACTGGGAGCTTCAATTCCAGGTTGCTCAAACACACGTATAATTCCACTTTGCAATGGAGCATCAACATCTTCCTCAGAACACAAGTTTCTTTTGAGATTACTCTGCCCAGAATGTGAAATGCTCTGACCCTTTGTTGACTCTTTTCCTTCAACCCTCTCAGCTTTGCTTCCAGAATCCATGCCATGTAAACTTTCTCCCATCGATTCTACTGGCTGTTTTCCCATTTTATTGGTGAAAGACTTCCTAGATCCAGTTCTTCCAGACATGCCAATTCCCCTTCCAGTGACATTTGACTGATGGTCCAACCCAAACTGATCAGTTGGAAAAGAATTTGAAGGCTGCCTCTTATCTGCACTTTCCCGAACTCGGAACTCGGTGCGCTGTGTATTCCTATTAGGCCTCCTCATAAATCCTCTGGAGTCTGCTCGATTAACCCTGGAAGCTGGACCTGGGCCTGGACCAGGAGCTGATGATTTAGAGCTTGGAGTTTTTACTGTATAGACATATCTCTGTCCTCTACCACCAGATACAGGAAACCGTGCTTTGGACTCCATTAAATCTTTCTCTTCTGAACCTGAATGAAGAAGTGCATCTTTGATATGAGGCTGAACTTCTGAGTGTTTAGCATTGGATGAAGTGCTGCTGCTCTTTCCAACTACATTTTGACTGCCACGCTTGTCCAATTGGAAACTAGAAGCAGTCCTTGTGCTATTATTAACATCACGGGGAGGAGCATTAATTTGTCCCTGCTTTATTCCAGCCAAATTTTCTGCATTTTCACTTGGCAGTGAACCATGAGATAAACTTCTGGAATTACCTGGTTGGCCAAGAACAGACTGATGCCTGATATCATTCTTAATAAACGACTCAGAAGACACTGGACCACTTTGAACGGGCATTTGGCTTCCAGAGTTGTGATTAAAAGGGAAACCAGATGGGATATTAGGCTGAACAAACGACATTGATTGAGGACCTAGAGGCATCATCCCTTGTGATACAGGAGATGAATACCTAAGCTGGCCAAATTGAAATAAAGGAGGTTGTGATGGGTGCATGTGATGAGTGAGGGGTGCACCGACCTGTGGATGCAGATGCAGTGGCATCTGTATAGAACCTATTTGTATGGCTGGTACTGGAGAGGGTATCAATGATGGACCAGAAAAAAGACCAAATTGAAGCTTAATGGGCAAGTCAGCTTGACCTGGAGCAGCAGACGTGACAATTTGACCCGAAGATGTGTAGTGTGGGCCAATAATAACTGAAGATGGTGTACTATGATTGGCAGAGAAGCCAATAGAAGCTTCCACATTACCCAAACTATCAGATGCAACATTTTGAGGTTGCTTTTCTGATTCCTGGAATAAAGTAGAAGAACTATTGAGATTTACCTGAGAGGTATCGTCAACAGGTTGAAGTACTTTGCCATCACTGCATGAATTGTCAAAAGGTGCTTCGAGAGTGATGTCAGAAGCCTGCTGTACCCTTTCAAACTCCTCATTGGGCATCCCAACCTGAACACCCTCATCAAACCCTAACACAAGGTTATCCATCAAGTGTGGCAATTCTTTTTCTTGCAAATGCATATTTTCAAAATCCTGGTGGAGGCCAGCATTATCATCTCCTTCATGCACTTCCTCTTCTTCCCGGTAATCTCCATCTTCATCATATTCTTCTTGTTCCTGGAGCTGCTCATTATTCTCAGTAGCCCACTCATCATCATCACCACTAGAGACAGCACATGAAGTAACTACATTCTCTTTACCATCTACAGCAGGTGTTGCAATGGATTCATTACCTGGAACTGATACAGGGCCGATTTTGTTTTCTTCAGAAGTCACTATTGCAGAAGAGTCTACAGAGTCATCTAGATCATCGTGAGAAAGATGAGTTGGTGAACTAGGGGGGCTTGAAACAGAGAGTGAAGACTGAGAATCACACCTTGGTGTGGCCTCCACTTTATGGTCCTCATTCTCAGCAACCTCTTGGAGGGGCTTGACTATTTCAGGTTGCCCGTGATTCACATTGTCATAACCAGTTGGCATTGAAGAGTCACTCCTTGTTCCCTGATTATACGGTATCTCATTTTCTAGGAATGCAGAAGAGGCGGTGTGTTCATTTCCACTCCTGTAAGTTCTGTGAACTGAAGCAAGCGGAGGGGGGAGAACACGCGGCTGCCTAACAGAATACCGGGACCTCCCCAGGGCAAAAGGTCCATCTGATTCAGAGTTCTGGTAAGGACGGTCAGGAAATGGAGGAAATGCATTGCCACGGGGACGATTCTGTGCCCAACCATCAAATCTTTCAACAAAATTTTCATTAAAATCAGAATGCACGTCTGTATTTCTGCCAACATGATCTACATCTGCAGGTTGATTCCACCTCGGGGCTTTAACATGAGCATATTCATCTAAATGAGCCTCTGAAATCCCTCCTTTATAGTATGTCCTTGAGGGTATTAATCCAGCACCACCATTATATTCTTTCCTCATAAATGGCTTTCCACCGATGGACGGGTCTCTACGGGGACTGTTGTGACTATTCTCTTGATCCTGTGAATAGAATGCCGGGCTATTCCAGCTCTCATATCCATCTCTTCTCCATGAATTAACTGGTTTACCTCTATCAATGAAGGTGGAAGACAAATCTCTCGGAAAATGAGACCTAGAACCAATCTCCAATGGCCTATTCACACTCGATGAATCAGAAGATGCCGAAGTTAATATCCTGTCAACCATTCTTTCACTATCCTCCCAATCACCTACATCTGTAGCCCTGGATGCATCTCTTTCATTCGCATTTCCAGTTATTTTCTCATCCACAACAACTGGAGCATTATTATAACCTTTGGCTGCTTCAGCCTGCCTCCTAGCAATTTTTTGTTCCAGTTCTAAAAGCTTTTGTTTAGCAGCTTGTTTCCTCCTCTCCTCTTCTAAAAGCAATCTTTGTTTCTCTTCTTCCCTAGCTAGCCTCTGCTCTTCAGCCTTCTGCAAAGCTTCAATCCTATCTTGTTCTGCCCTCCATGCTGCCTCTCTTGCTTCTTCCTCCAACCTTCTTTGCCTCTCTTCCTGTTCTCTAGCAAGTCTTAATCTTTCCTCCTCTTCTCTGCGAGCAAACTCCACTGCCCTTTCTTGCTCTTCAATGATTCTCTGACGCTCTTGTTCTTGCAGTCTCTGAACCCTTTCAAGCTCAGCCTCAAAAGATTCTCTAGCAGGATCATGGAAATCTGTTTGCTTGAGTACATCCTTCTTCTTCTTCACCACCCCGACAAGACCTGTTGAAAAAATATCCTTCCCATCAAAAGCAGAAGCTGCAAAATCTTCCCCGTAAGTCTTTTCACTCTTTGGTAAATTGCGTTTTTCCCTGCCAAAATTAAGCAAAGGATCATTAACAGAAAGCCCTTTACCACCCAACGAAAATGAAGACTTCGACACCGAGCTCTGGGAAGAATCAACTCTATTCCTACTATATTGATCACCGCCAACATGCCGATGATCGCGTATCCCATTTCGTTCACCATACGATTGTGCCATATTATTCCAAGGTTGTTTCACACCTTGTCCATACCCCGCATCCCTCCTTCCAGATTCTTCATGAACAACCTCTCTAAAAGGGGATGAATTATACTTATTATCCTTCCCTGCATCTTTATTTCCACTGGAAGGCCTTGCACCACCAACACCATTCTTATCATTCCCAGCAGCATCTTTCACACCAAATCCATCTTTCGAAATAGACGAACTCCTCCATGATGAGGAACTAGAGGAATTCCCTTCCCTTCCTGGCATTCTATCATAAGGGTCCATCTTAGGAACTTCACTAGAAGAAACCTTACCAGCATCATTGCCCCACAGCTGTCCCCTCTTATCAAAACCAGTACCATACTTCTGTGGCACAATGCCAACCCGAGGCATATCAAAATCCCAAAAAGCATCACTTTTTGGAATACCATGATCCCTTCCCTCTCTACTCCGCTCAGTGAAACCATGACCAGTATCACGCTCATCATCAGCCCAATCAAATCTAGGGTTCAACCTTACAAGAGGCAAAGGACCAGGAAAAAACTCATCCTGATTCATCCCACCTCTGCTTTGATTTGGCCCTCGAGAACCAATAAAACCTCTACTCTCCCGACCATTCTCAACTGGAAAATTCCCGGTGCCAGGAACATTGTATCGGGCATTCACATTAGCATGCGAGAAAGCATTAGCACTACCATTAGCATCGACGTCCACCTCCTTACCCTTCTTCTGCTCAATAGATACATTCTCATTAGTGAAATTCTTAGGCTTTTGATTCGAATTCTCTGGGATCTTCTGATTCTGGCTAGGCCCAGGTGCAGGAGGCACCAACGTGGCACGCAAAGAAGGAAAATCCTCTCCTCTCAACACCGCCGAGGAAACAGATGGAGTAGCAACCGGTCCAACCGCCTTAATAACAGACCGCGGCACATCCTCCTGAAAACCCGGCTCTTTCTCTTGCAAAACCACGGCAGCAGGCTTGGTCCAACCCATACCTGAAGAGGAAGGCCTCGAACCATTTCCCGAACCGGCTCCTCCGGCCGGACCTCCTCCCGATCCAAGAGAATCAAACCGTTCATGTTCTTTCCGCAATGAAGGTAGGTTCAAGGGGGGTGGAACGGAAAGCTTCGCCCCCACCTTCTGCGAGCTTCGAGGCCGTGAAAGAGGCGCCATGCCCCCACCCCCAGTGGCGGGTCGTGCCGCCGTTCGGGTGGATCCGATAGTGGTGGAGTTTTGTCCATACGACTTGTTGAGATTCACAGACACATACTTGGTGCCGGAATTTGCCATCGCAGTCGCACCGCAAGTGTGAATCGCCAAAGCATGAAAACCCTAACCCTTATTATAACTCCTCGTGATCTGATTCGTGGATGATCGAATCAAACAGGCTAACCTATCCCTGACAATGATGATCGAAATGAATGCTTCAGGTTTGATCGATCGAGGATCGATCGATCTCTGTGTGGTTTTTTTTGTTTGGTTTTTGTCCAATTAGGGTTAGTGTTATGTGAATTAGGGTTTGAACTTTGAATTGAAAGGGGGAGTAGGATAAGAGAGTAACCTCCGGGGGCGTAAAATAGAGCGCAGCGGTGGTTACGAGCGCGGCGAATAGAAGAAGCCCTACTCTCTAATTATGTGTTTTGTATAAGCGAGGTAAGAGGGAGAAAAAAGAGAGAAAATAGGAAAATGAAGTTAACAATGAACGAGCTCAACGAGTAGACCAAACTAACTTTTCTGTCTTCATGTTTTGAACCCCTATTTTTTTAGATATTTATGTTTTTGCCACACTGTCCATTTTATTATATTACTCTTATTATTATATTATATGATTATTATGATTATTATAAATCATTATAAATATTTGAATAATTAAAAACATTTGGATTAATGCTAAAAGATAAAGATGGCAATGGTTAAGGTTTTAGAATTTTAAGTGTGGGTTTGGTAGAATAGAAGTAGAAAAGAGAGAAATAGGTGAGAGAAAAGGAAGAGAGTTTTTTTTAATAATCAAAGAAATATATTAAAAGGAGCATGAGAGGTGCTCAATCCTTAACAATAAAGGTTATATCAGAAGAGAAAAAGAAAGACAAGAAAGTAAGAAATTATTATCCAACTAAATAAGTCGACAGGTTGTTTTGTCACATCGTCAAATCCACAATGATTTGGTCATTAAACTTTGCCAACAACCAATCCTTTGACACAAAAATAAAGGTCTTCAAAATGTATATCTCCCTTATTCAAAGATGGTGGAATTTCTCGTTGTCCACAACGCCCAACACACCGCTAACCAAAGACAACAATGATACTCAACCTTAAACTTGCTTGAATAGAGTTTCTTGAAATGTAAATACAATATGGTTAACGATGTTTATTCCCCACAAAATTCAATATGAAGCCAATGACAAAGTCGTTCCCAAGTCAAGTTGGTCACATCACAAAAACAGGGAAGGTTGAATAGAGATTCGTCAAAATTAAAGCAAAGCGAACAAGCGGAATCAGAAAAGATAATACCTTGTCTCTCGAGATTCAACTTTGTGGGAAGTCTATTCAGTAAGCATCTCCACCCAAAAAAATTGGATATTACTCGGCGCCTTTGATCTCCAAATATCCGTTAAACCTTTATGAATTAAAACATCCATTTTCGTGTACTCTGCAACAGGTTTCGATGACAGTTTGTAACAACTTGCAGTTGAAAAACCTTTTGAATCCAACTTCCAACTAAACTAGTCAACTCCCTGTTGTAATGGCTGAACATTCTGAATTTGCAGCAAAAGTCGGGAGTACTGAATAGCGGACTGGTCGAACAACGAATTATAGTTGGCCAGGAACTTCCATGTCCAGGAATCTCCAATCCACTCTCACATCTTCAGAATGTTAGCGGGACGTGCATTGCAATGACAGAAGATTTCTGGAAATACAGTTGCAATCGGTTCCATACCTAGCCACGAATGCTGACAGAAATCAATAGAATTTCCAACTCCAAGTTTCCCACGAACGGAATCATTGAACCAATTAGCATTCATATTAAAGACCATCCAGATGCCACAAATATCCTTCCACCATAACGATTGCTTTCGCATCGCCGTAATTGAGTCACAAGAATTTGACAGAATGTTAAGTTGCAGATTTACGAACATTTCCTTTAGTAAACCAGCCCACCGACAGTCATTATCGACCAAAACACACCATAGCCATTTACTAAGGAGCGTTGCGTTAAACCTCTCAACATGTTTAACCCGACATCCCCTTCCTTCTTAGCCTTGGAAATGACATCCCAATTCATCCAAAAAACCTTATTAATCTTGTTTGTCCCTCCCCGACGGAATCTCCATTGAATAGAAATCAATTAATGCACTACAACCTTAGAAGCTTTGAAAAAAGTAGAAAATAAATCGGAATATTTGATAAATCTACATTCAGCATAGTTGTCCTACCGGTCATAGAAAGGTTATTCTTATGCCATTTTGAAAGCCTTTGTCGCACCTTGAAGATAATGGGAATCCAAGTACTCTTTGTAACACCCAAATTATTTCCCACGAAATTCCAATTTAAAATCAGAGTAGTTAAAATATAAAACGAAATTTGAGTGTTACATTCACTGCCAAAATACGGCTCAACTGATACGTAATACAAATATTATACTTGCAGCGGTAATCTCAAAAGAAAACATAAAATAAAGGTTCAATAAAAACATTTTTTCTTAGAAAAAAATAAATAAGAAAATGTCAATCATCGTTCCCGAAACCCCAAAGTACGTATCAGAGTCGGCTCTTCTAACATGAAGTGCACTGACTTCACTGACAATGGACTCTACTATTCCTGATCACCTACACATTACCAACATATGGTAACATTCAAACAGAATGGGTGGGATACTTACACCAACAAAAGAGAAAAATAATACAAATAAAAGTTAAGTATCATCAAGTGTTCACCATTTCTCATCAATCAACAAATTAAACATTTACGTTGAGACACCTAACAATATTATGCACATAAACAAAAATCAGTGTGAATGAGACTACACTAGACTCAATGCATGTGGTACCATCTAACGATCCTTGTTTCATGATTCAGTTCCCATCGGAACTCTCGACCCCTATTTCATGGTCCAGTATGATCCCTCTTTCATGATCACACCCACGACCCCTGTTTCATGGTCACGTACGATCCCTATTTCATGATCGCACCAACAACGATTCCCCTTTGGAATTCGGATGGATATTGTTACCCTACCTTGGTACACCATCCACAACTATGCACATGCCATGCACCATCAATGACAATATGCAATGTATATAACAACGACCTCATGCAACAACATCAACAACAATATATAACAACATCAATGTACAAATATACATATTAAATCATGTTTCTACAATGTTATTTACAACATCCTGCAAAACAAGCACGTAACCCCTCAATACATGCCCATAACGTCATTATATCAATCCCAATCCACTAGTGTATAAAATAAAAGGTTTTATGGAATTTTTCAGAATGAAAATGATTTATGTTCACTCCAGGTCTCGCTAAGCGATCTCTCTACTCGCTAAGCGTGCGAGCTTCTTCTTGGAAGGGTCAAAATTTCTCAAACACTCATTAAGCGAGCTACATCTCGCTAAGCGGGAAACACGAATTCTGCAGAATTCCTCTGCAAATTCAGCCCAATTATGCTGCGATTTCTCCTTTCTAAAACCCTTCTTAATCCTAGAAAATCACCCATATAATCCATTCCTCCTACAATTAATCACTTAATTCAATTAGTTTCAACGAATTCAACCATTCCTAATCGTTCTATCATACTTTTCATCAAAATTTTCTCCCTTTTCATGGATTCTCACTTAACAATTCTATGCTCAATATTTGTATTATAATACCCTTAAGAGATGAATGAAATCTCACTTTTACCTTAATTTGACGGACGATTTCTCTCCCTTGTCGGAATTCTCCTCTTATAGTTCTTGCCCTAGTTCCTTTTTTCTCCCTTTTCTCAAGCTTTCTCAGTTCACGATCAGTTTCTACGAGCTAACTTCCCTTTTCTCTAAATTCCAAACATAACTCTTAGACCCCTAATAAAAATTCCCCATCTTGCCCTCAATATTCTCTTTCCTAATTACCAATATATCCTTTCACTTCATATTTCAATTTCAATATAATATAAATTATTTAAATTCATATAAATTAAAATAACATCATTATTCCCTCAACATACCACAAAATTCACAATTCACACAACACACAAAAATTTCCAATTATTTAAATTAAATAATTAAATAAATAAACCGGGGCATTACAATTCTCCCCCATTTAGAATGTTTTCGTCCTCGAAAACTTACCTGATGCGAATAAACTAGGATACGACTATCGCATCTTACTCTCCAATTCCCAAGTCATGTTCCCACCGGCAGCTCCTCCCCATACCACCCTTACGAGAACAATTTCTTTGCCTCTCAACTACTTTACCTTGCGATCATCGATACGTTCTGGTAGTGCTTCAACCCTAAGATTCTCTCTTACCTCAACTTCATCCATCGATATCACATCTGACGGGTCCGGAACATACTTCCGAATCTGTAAAACATGGAATGCATCATGAAAATTTGATAATTGTGGTGTCAACGCCACTCTATAAGCATCAAGTCAAACTCTTGTAGAAATCTGGTACAGACCAATAAATCGAGGAGTAAGCTTTCTCGACTTCAAAACTCGTCCAACACCGGTCACCGGAGTAACCCTCAAAAACACATGGTTTCCTTCTTGAAATTCAAGATTTTTCCTCCTCTTGTCGTGATAACTCTTCTATCTACTTTGTGAAGTTCTCATCTTATCTTAAATCAACTTCACCCTCTCAGTGTTCTGCTGCACGATATCAGGTCCAAGTACAACACTTCCGCCAGACTCATGCCAACATAAAGGTGTTTGACATCTTTGACCATAAAGTGCTTCAAAATGTGCCATTTCGATACTGGAATGATAATTGTTATTATAAGTAAACTCGATCAATGGCAAGTGATTATCCCACACATCCCTTTAATCAAGCACACAAGCCCTCGACAAATCTTCCAAAGATTGTATAGTCCTCTCTGTGTGCCCATCAGTTTGTGGATGATAAGCTGAACTTAACTTCAATTTTTAACCTAATGCTTCTTGCAAGCTCTCCCAAAATCTAGAAGTAAATCTCGGATCTTTATCTGACACAATACTCAAAGGAGTCCCATGCAACTTCACAATCACATTGACATATATCTCTGCCAATTTATGCAAGGAAAATGTAATACCAATCGGAATAAAATATGTTGACTTCATCAATCTATCAACAATTACCCAAATAGCATCGTGCCCTCTCGGAGTATTAGGTAACCCCGTAACGAAATCCATCGATACAATATCCCATTTCCACTATGGAATATCCAACGGTTGCATCAAACCAACAGTTTTCTGATGTACTACTTCCGACTTCTGACAAGTCAAACAAGCATAAACAAACTGAGCCACATCACGCTTCATCCAAGGCCACCAAAATATCTTTTTCAAATCTTGATACATTTTTGTAGCTCTCGGGTAAATACCCATACTACTTTTATGTCCCTCTTCAAGAATCATTCTCTTCAATTTGAGGTCATCAGGAATACAAATACGCTCTCGGAACCTTAGTACTCCATGTTCATCGACTCATAATTCATTACCTCTAGCCCATTCATCACTGACCATCAAGTCCACCAATTTCACATCCAACTTCTGACTCTCCCGTATACGATCAAGAAAGTCATTGTTAACCTTCAATATTCCCAACATTACACTATAAGGTGTCTGCTCATAACCCAAACTCATATCTCCAAATTGTTCGATCAATTCCAATTCTCTAGCCATCATGATCTACATATGCAATGTCTTACGACTTAAGGCATCAGCCACAACATTGGCATTTCTAGGATGATAATTCAAACTAAAATCATAGTCCTTCAAGAATTCGAACCAACGCCTCTGCCTCATATTTAACTCTTTCTAGTCAAAAAGATACTTCAAACTCTTATGATCATTGTATACTTTAAATCTCGAATTGTATAAATAATGCCTCCAAATATTTAATATAAATACAATGGCTATTAGTTCCGAACCATGGGTAGGATAATTCCTCTCATGAATTCTCAACTGTCAAGAAGCATACGCCGCCACTTGACCGTCTTGCATTAACACTCCGCCTAAACCCATCAGATAAGCATCACAATAAACCACAAATGGTTCATCTGGTTTAGGTAAAGTTAAAATTGGAGTGGTAGTCAACCTCTTCGTTAGCTTGATGAAACTCGTTTCACACTGGGTGTCCCACACAAATGGATTATCCTTACAAGTTAATTGAGTCAATGGAAGTGCCAACTTTGAAAAACCTTGAATAAATCTTCGATAATAACCAATTAACCCCAAAAAGCTTATAATTTTCGTCACTGACTTCGGAGTCTCCCATTATAGAATTGCATCTACCTTGGATGGATCCATAGCAATCCCTTCTCCCAAAATTACATGGCCAAGAAAACTCACTTCCTTCAACCAAAACTCGCACTTCGATAACTTAGCCTACAACTTTTTTTCTTTCAACACTTGCAACACAATCCGTAGATGTTCAGCGTGCTCTTATTCTGACTTAGAGTAAATCAAAATATCATCTATAAAGACAACAACAAACTGATCCAAATAGTCATGGAAAATCTTATTCATATATTTCATGAATACTCCAGGTGCATTAGTAACTCCAAACGACATCACTACATATTCATAGTGTCCATACCAAGTCCTAAAAGTTGTTTTCTGCACATCTTCATCCTTTACTCTTATCTGATGATAACCCGATCACGAGTCAATCTTGCTAAACACACGAGCACCTACCAATTGATCCATCAGATCATATATCCTTGGAAGTGGGTACTTGTTTTTTATTGTCACTTTATTCAGTTGCTTGTAATCAATACACAATCTCATACTATTGTCTTTCCTTTTCACTAATAATATCAGAGCTCCCCAAGGCGACACACTCGACATACAAACTTCTTTTCTAGTAGTTCCTCTAACTGATTCTTCAATTCAGATAACTTAGAAGCCGACATACGATATGGTGCCATCGAAACAGGTATAGCTCCAGGCACAAGATCAATACTAAATTCCACCTCCCTCTCTGGCAGAACATCCACAATGTCATTTGGGAATACTTACGAAAATTATCTTACCACTAGCAATTCTCCAATTACCATTTCATTTTCCACCGATAGAGATGCAAACAATGCCAATATCTGAGCTTCTTCATTCAAAAGTCCTTTCAACTCTAGCAGATAGATAACCAGCTTTTTCTTCCTTTTCATCAGGAGTAAAAAATTGAACTGACTTGCTGAAATAATTAATGTGAACATGATTGAATTCCAACCAGTTCATTCCCAAAATTACATTTAAACCTCCCAACGGCAAACAAATTAGGTCCACACTAAAATCATTACCATATATCGATAGGGGACAGTTCAAACAAACTATAGAAGTAGTCAATGATTAATCAGCAGGGGTCTCGATAACCATTTCTCCTTTCATATGTGAAACAATAAGACTTAATCTTCTCACGCAGTCAATATAAATAAATCAATGCATAGTGCCTGTATAAATTATAGCAATCAAAGGCGTATTATTAATATAGCAAGTACCTCTGATCAGTTGATCCTCACTGGAAGTTTGTGTTCATGTCAAAGCAAACACCTTTCCTCCATTCGCAGCTTTCTTTGGTTTCTGACAATGGGTACTGATATGACCTTGCTCTTCATAGTTATAGCAAGTCACCAGATTAGTTTTGCACTCTGCAATCAAATGTCCAGTTTGGCCATATTTGAAACACTTATTCATGTCACCCGTACATTCATTGATACGATGACCCAGCTCACCACACCGATAATACTTCAGAGAAGTAGGAGCATCTCCCTCGCTTAGCTTCTTACCATTAACATGCCTCTGCTTACCTTTATCAGCTGGAGTTGCATAAGGCTTCCCACGATTCATTTGTTGCTTTCCTCTTTTCTCAGCCAAACTCTTAAAGTGATCTGATCGAGCCTTGTTGTATTCTTCAAAGATTCTACATCAATCAACTAAACTCGGGAATCTTCTGATCTTTTGATAACCAATTGTCTATTTTATCTGAAGCCTTAAACAATTCTTGAACTTAACACACTTCGAGAACTCAGCAGTCGCTTCACTATAGTGCGGATAGAACTTTGCCAGGTCAGAAAATCTGGTAGCATACTCTGTAACCGACATATTCCCTTGCTTTAATTCCAAGAACTTAATTTCTTTCTTTCCTCGAACATCTTTAGGAAAGTACTTCCAACCGCTGACGAGTGCCAACCCACCAAGTAATTGCCTCACCAAACGCTTCCAACCGCTGACGAGTATCAACCCACCAGTCATCAGCTTCTCCCACTAACTTGTGAGCACCCAACCACACTTTTTGGCCTTCAGAATATTCCATCACTCAGAAGATCCTCTCGATCACCTTGAGCCACTCTTGTGCTCCATCCGAGTCATACTTTCCTTTGAATGTAGGTGGATCATTCTTCTGAAACTCATCATTCTCATGATCCCCCGCATTCATCGGATTCTACACAACTTGAGCCATAACCTGCATAGCGGTGGCAAGTGCAACATCATTCCTCTCAGCCATTCTAAATCTGCCACGCAACAACCAAAACAACGATTAAGAAATCTACAACAACACTCAACAACGACTCGACGACTCAACTACTTGGTCGGACTGACCAACCAGGCTCTGATACCACTTTATAACACCCAAATTATTCCCCACTAATTTCCAATTTAAAATCAGAGTAGTTAAAATATAAAATGAAATTTGAGTGTTACATTCTCTGCCAAAACACTACTCAATTGATACGTAATACAAATATTATACTTGCGGCGGTAATCTCAAAAGAAAACATAAAAATAAAGGTTCAATAACAACATATTTTTCATAGAAAAAATAAATAAGAAAATGTCAATCATCATTCCTGACACCCCAAAGTATGTATTTGTTATCCCTAAATTTCGACGCTATCAATTAATGAGGTTATTTTGGCTTAATAAAAGAGTTTTCTTGTGATAAGCTAGAAGTAAGGTTCTTACCTAACTAAATGAAGGATGAAAGTTGAAGGAACATGCCTATAAGTTTCATACTTAGTGAGATTCTAAGTTTGAAATATTTTCTAAGTGTTAGAGGGATTCGACCAATTGCATGTTCGACGAAGATTGCAGTTACCAAGGTTCTTGCACGTTCAATTTTAGAGGGAACGTGTGTAGTTTTCAATTCAAAGACAGGGATAAGTGACGCAAGATGAAGCTTCTTCAACATATAGTGGGACAAGTGTCATCATCTTAGGATAGTTGTAAGAGAAATCGTCCAGAGTGGTTACTTTGTAATGTATATAAATAGCTTAGTCTAGTGTTAAAATAAGTATATGGAAATCATATGTACTAGTAACTCCGTATACTCAAAGTATCCGCATGTAGAGAAACGAGTGCAGTGAGAATGTACGTGATTGAAACACCACCAATTTATCTTCAATGTCAAATTTATCTTCAAGTAATTTATTTTTGAAGCCATTTATCTTTACAAATCCTTTGTTTTAAAGCCATTTATGTTTTAAAATCATTTATCTTTTCAGCAATTTACTGCATTTCCTTTACAATTTCAACCCTTTTATCTTCCCAGCAATTTAACATTTCTCGTCTTGCCTTTAAATTTCATCTACTTTCGAGCCTTGTCTTTACTTTCCTTTAAAATTCCAAGCCTTGCCTTTTACCTTAATTTACTTTGAAAGCCTTTGTCTTTCACTTTATTTTCCTTTTAAAACAAATTATGAATCTTGTTGAAAGATTCAAGACCTTTTTTTCTCAAAAATGTGATATACCAAATCAACCTCTTTCTTAGCACATGTCGTAGGATCAATCTGGTCGATCCTGCGAGTAATTGAAGGTATTTTTGGTATCTTCATAGGACCAGAGGTTGTTTATCAATTTTGGGGGTAAACAAATTGGCACGCCCAGTGGGACAGTGCTAAGATAAAAACATTTTTTTAAGAAGTGTTCAGAACTTCTCCCTTTTTGTAACGTCCTCTGTATAACTTCTGTGTTTCGTAACTTTCTTTACGTGGACGGTCTGGTAGAAAGAACGGTTACTTTTGTTGTATGCATTTGAGAAGGGGCAAGGTAGCCATTACAGACCATTATATCCCTAAAAGAAGAAACACATGAAGGATGACGTCTAGCCTAGGAAACCCAAGTGATTCAATACCCGCAACAAGTGGGTCAAATCCGCAACTGGGTAGTTCGAACGTTCATAGTACAAACACACAAGATGGACAAAGGAATGAGGCCATCCTAACCTCCAATCCTTCGACATGAGCTTCGACCACACCAAATGTGACGTCAGAACCAGCCCTTTCGACAGGACCAGGAGAAACAATTAATAGATATTATACTCAGCCAGTGTTGGACTACACTGGGCCAAATGCTCAAACTCCGCCACCAAGTTCGTATGCATTTAGACCATTTATGCCCACATCACTTTCTCAGGCTTTTCCCAAAATCTTTGGTGTGTCAACCACCATGGCAGGATTGAGAAATGCTCCCCTGGTTTATTAAGACAATGTTGTTTCTTCACCTTTGCAGGAATTTGGTTCTGCAATAAATATGAGAAGGAATAACCATACTAGAAGCTTGGGGCATTCGACTCAGAGTCATGCTTTGACAAATGAATATATGGCCTATTTAAGGCAACAAATGGTTGAAAGCAACATGTAAATG
The DNA here is from genome assembly GCA_963966055.1 of Lathyrus aphaca. Classification (NCBI taxonomy): domain Eukaryota; kingdom Viridiplantae; phylum Streptophyta; class Magnoliopsida; order Fabales; family Fabaceae; genus Lathyrus; species Lathyrus aphaca. The sequence goes on along the minus strand of OZ014522.1, from coordinate 442,821,609 downwards.
GTTCATACTATATCCCAAACTACGGGAGAAATGTTTCAACCTTTGATTCAAAATATGACTTAAATGAATCAACAGATGGTGTCTCAAATGGCGCGCATAGCAGAATTCATGGGAGTCTCAACACCAGTTCGACAACCCCATCGCTTACCAAAAGTAAGAGAAATTATGCAGCTATTGAATCAAGAGAATTCACCTATGGTCGAACCGGTAGACGTCGAACCCATTGGAGGTCAAAGACAGATATTAATAGAAGAGGAGCCAAGAGTGAGAGTGGTAAATAGACATCAAGATGCAGACCATGTAGTACAACAAGTTCAATAGAATAATGTGGCAGCAGAGAATAACTTGGCAGCTCTTGTCGAACGAATAATGGCGCGAAGTGGAATAAAAACTGGTTTTGCTAGGCCAAACTTTACTTCGCCAATAGTGGACTATATAGTCCAATCAGAATTGCCCCTAGGAAAAAGGTTCCCAAATTTACTAAGTTCTCAGGGGATACAATAGAATCTACGGTCGAACATGTGGCACGGTACATGATAGAGGTTGGGGAGATTGCCAATGATGAAAGTCTAAGAATTAAATATTTCCTAGCTCCCTTACCAAGAATGCTTTCACTTGGTTCACTACTCTGCCACCCGGTTCGATATGTAACTAGACTCAATTAGAGCATTTGTTTCACGAGCAATTCTATATGGGTCAGACTAAGATTAGTTTGAAAGAATTGGTCAGTGTCAAACGAAAGTTCAATGAGTCCATTGACGACTACTTGAACATATTTCGACTGCTTAAGGCAAGATGTTTTACTCAAGTACCTGAGCATGAATTGGTCAAAATGGTTGTTGGTGGCCTTGACTATTCAATCAGGAAGAAGCTGGATACCCAGTACTTGAGAGACATGGCCCAATTAGCAGACAGAGTTCGACAGCTTGAGCGTCTAAAGGACGAGAAAGTTAAGGCAAACAAACATAAAAAGATAGCTTACGTCGAATATCAAGATGAGGTCGAAAACGTCTATGACGAAACTCTACCTCTAGATGATAACGAGATAGACTTAGATGAACTTAAACATGGTCCTCATTATTCCTTTAAACTATTAGTTCCCTCAAATGGAAAGAATCTAGTCGAAATTGAAAAAAAAAACGATAGATTTCCAAAGAAAACATATACTTTCAACGTCACCAAGTGAGACGAAATTTTTGATTTACTAGTTAATGATGGACAAATATTTGTACCTCCTGGTGTTAAAACACCACCTTTAGATCAAAGAAAGAAAATAGGTTTTTGTAAATACCATAATTATTTGGGTTATAAAACTTCTCAATGTTTTCTTTTCAGGGATTTGGTGCAAAATGCAATCCAGGAAGGAAGACTCAAGTTCAGCGACAAGCCAAAAGCACAGATGAAGATAGATACTGATCCTTTTCAGATGGCTGAGGCGAATTACTCTGAGCCTTCTGCAGTGAACTGGGTTGACGTCGTTGAGTAAGTTGCTGATGACAACAGAAATCCTGATTCATTTGAGGTTATAGTTGATCCTGTGACAGTTGAGGTTACTGAGAACCCCAACAATGAGGCCATAGTGTTCGAGGCCAATGAGGAATTGACCAGTGAACAATGGGAACAACTGATATGCAAGGTTGTCGAAGGATTCTTCAAGACATCATCAGATGTCAAAAGGTTTAATGTTGGGGTTACCATCATCCCCCATGAGGAGGTCAAAGAGTCAAGCCTCCCACTCATTACCAGAGAAACTGCTGAGAGTTTCGTAAAGATGGATGAGGGCACTGATGGCCTAGAATTGAACTTCTCCAAGATGGAACTCAGGGATGAAGTTAATGTTAACATGGTCGAAACAACAGACGACCAGGTGATGAATATGGATCATTCTGCAGTCCAGAAAGACCACTATAAGAAGGCTTATCCCAAGGAGTATGAGACAATTGTTGATTTCTTGCAGAGATGCCAAATCAAGAAGTCAGAAGTGATGTTATGTCCAAGATGTAGTTCCATCTTCGACAAGAAGGTTGCTCGAAGTCTTCAACAGTCGAATAAGATGCATGGGGGGCAAAAGGAAAAAATTTCCCAAAGGTATGCCCATTTCGACCCAAGACGTGATAACCCCTATCAACAAGGGGCATGCCCCAGTATCTCAAGTCTAAACAACCCACATTTAAACCAAGTGGGGAAGTTCCCAGTGACAAGTGGTTCAATCCTGATGAGTCAGGCCGAAGGGGAGGAAAAAAGTGGAGAAAATTTGAGGTCGAAAGAGGACCCTCAATGGGATACATAAAGGAGGTTAAGACCTCTAACAAAGCTGCATATGTATCTGAGAATTACAAGGGTAATAATCCTATGTCCGGGTCGCAATGGCGTAGGGAGCATCACAGGAGGAAGGCTCAAAGGGAAGCCTATAAAGGTGATTGTGCTGAATCCAACACGAGTGTCCTTGGTGGAGCTAGGGACAATCTTAAAGTGATTAATAAAGTGCCTGTGGGGCACAAAGGACTTTCGTTCAGGAACAAAGAAGCCGACCTCAAGGAAGAAATAAAAGTTGAATTGAAGGTTGTCGAAGATGAAGAGATGATAGAGAACTTTGACTGTGAATTTGAGGCTTCTCAAGACGTTTTGGTCAATGTAGTTTTAGTAATGCCTAGAGAGTATGACCACATCAATAAGGTTGAGAATCTGGATGCTAATACTGAAACAAAAATGGCAGCACATCAACCAGTGTGCTACTATGTAATGAACAACGATTGCGTCGAAGAGCAGAACGCTTTCTTTGAAAGACCCACTGAGGCGATGAGGGGGCACCTGAAACCCCTTTATATTACTAGAAAAGTAGAAAACATGGCCATCAACAAGATTTTGGTTGATTGTGGTGCTACAGTACACATAATGCCACATTTCTTGCTACCTAGAATTGACAAGTTCGACACAGACCTAAAGCACCACAACTTGGTCCTATCGAACTATAAGGGCATGACTGGACCTACTATGGGGGTCCTACAAGTTGAATTTATTGTGGGATAGTCATAATGCCTACTCTCTTTATGGTGGTAGAAAGTAAGGCTAACTATAATCTCCTGTTAGGGAGAGAATGGATACATGGCATATGAGCAGTGCCATCTTCAATGCACCAAAGGGTCACCATATGGAGGCCTGATGGTATTGTCGAAAACATCGAAGCTGATCAGGGGTACTTTAAGGTACCAATGAATCACGTAAAAGGTGTGGAGTTCAACAAGAACCTAGCACATATTGGTCCATGTGCACCAGCGAGATTCGAGTTCACCCCAGATGATCACGCGTATTGCACATTGAACCTCCATCTCGTCGAAGGATTCCGCTGGGATAGAGAGGTTGCAGGAGAGGCTGGAAATCTCCCACCTTATTTCCCTGATCCTAAAATCCAGCTCACAGGCTGGGGAAGCGAAGGCAGTAATAATGACTGACTTCGACGCGTTAAAAATAATTTCGGCCTATGTGGCTGAAACAAGGATACAGGCGGCCTTGGAGGCTGCATGAAATGATATGGTTGTAGAGGCCATCACTAAATTTATGGAAGAGACTCCTGCAAAGGATTTTGGCCAAGAGCTCTCAGATAAGGCTCAAGGAGATTCAGACCAGAGGCTTAATGCCATTTATGATAATGAGCCTTAGGGATTTGAGAAGGACCCTTTGTCATAAAGTACCAAAATGTTGGCTCAGGATCCTTTAGAAGAAATAGACCTGGGGGAAGGGGAGTTGAAAAGGCCTACATACATCAGTGTCAACCTCGACCCTGAACTTAAGGTTGAAGTGGTCCACCTGCTGGAAGAATTTAAAGATTGTTTTGCATGGGACTACAATGAAATTCCTGGTTTGGAAAGAGAGCTCGTCGAACACAGGCTACCAATCAAACCTGGGAAGAAGCCTGTCAAACAAAATCCAAGACGGTTTGCCCCAACAATCCTCACCAAAATCAAAGAGGATATTGAGAGGCTGCTTCGATGCAAGTTCATTCGCACAACTAGGTATGTTGAATGGTTAGCTAATATCCTACCAGTAATTAAAAAGAATAGTTCTTTAAGGGTATGCATAGATTTTAGGGATCTGAATTATGTAACACCTAAAGATGAGTATTCAATGCCTGTGGCAGAAATGTTGATTGATTTTGCTGCGGGACATGAGTATCTAAGTATGCTAGATGGTTACTCAGGATATAATCAGATATTCATTGCGGAGGAAGATGTTCCTAAAATTGCTTTTTGATGCCCAGGCGCCTTAGGCACCTATGAATGGGTAGTTATGCCTTTTGGTTTGAAAATTGTAGGGGCATCTTATCAAAGAGCAATGAATTCAAATTTTCATGATTTCATAGATATGTTTATGCAACTATACATTAATGACATAGTAGTAAAGTCTATCTCTGGACTCGATCATGTCGATCATCTTAGACATTCCTTTGAAAGAATGATAAAATATGGTCTTAAAATGAATCCTCTCAAATGTGCTTTTTATGTGCAGACATGAGACTTTCAAGGATTTGTGGTCCATAAAAAGGGGATCGAAATCAATCAGAATAAGACTAAAGCTATCATGGAGGCTAAATCACCTTCGACAAAGAAGGAGATCCAATCACTCTTAGGTAAGATCAACTTCATAAGGAGGTTCATATCAAACCTGAGTGGAAAGACTCAAGCTTTCTCACCCTTGTTGCGTATGGGCAAATAAGGATTTCAGTGGGGGCAAGCTCAACAGGAAGCCTTCGACAAGATCAAGGAGTACTTGAGTCAGCCTTCAATTCTTTCTCCACCTTGTAGAAATAAAAGTATGAGATTGTACATAACTACTTCAAATAGAACTTTAGGGAGTATGTTAGCCCAAGAGGATGATAATGGCGTCGAAAGAGCCATTTATTACCTTAGTAGAGTTTTAAATGATGCAAAAACTAGGTATAGTACGATAGAAAAATTATGTTTATGTTTGTATTACTCTTGTAGTAAATTGAAACAATATATAAAGCCATTTAATGTTTATGTTTCTTCTCGTTTTGATGTTATTAAACATATGTTTTTCAAAACTATTTTGCATAGTTGAATTGGAAAATGAGCACTAGCATTAACTGAATACTCTTTAACTTATAAACCCTTAAAAGTTGTTACGGGGAAAGTGGTTGCAGACTTTATATTCGACCATTATATATATAAGAGTCCCTTGAATTATCTTGAGATTGAGCCGTGGAAGTTATACTTCGACAGGTCTAGTCATAAAAATGGGTCTGGAATTGGAGTGCTTGTTATTTCTCCTAATAAAATACCAACAACACTCAAGTATAAAATCGAAGGTCACTGTTCTAACAATGAGGCTGAATATGAAGCCTTAATAACTGGACTTAAGGTATTGTTGGAATTGGGGGCAACTCCTGTCGAAGTAATGGGAGACTCAGAGTTGGTAATAAAACAAGTCACCAAAGAATACAAATGCATAAAAGATAATTTAATTATGTACTTTATAGTAGTAAATAGACTATTGAAAAAATTTCAATCGGTCACCTTTCGACACATTCCTAGATTACAAAATCAAGTCTCAAATGACTTGGCTCAAATTGCATCAGGATATAAAGTTTCAAAAGAAAAATTACAAAGTGAAATTGAGGTTATAGGAAAGGTTGTGTTAGTGGGTTTATCCCCATCAGATTTAGAAGAAACTAAGCTTGGGTATGTTGACGAAGAAAACTTTGCAATATTGATGGTCGATAGCATAAGTGACAAAGATTGGAGGAAGCCCTTAGTGGACTACCTAGAAAAGCCAATAGCATCGACGGAAAGGAAAGTCAAATATCAAGCCTTAAGCTATGTTCTATTAGGGAATGAATTATTTAAAAAGACTGCTGAAGGACTATTGCTTAAATGCCTTAGTGAGGCTGAAGCATATTTAGCCCTTTCGATTGTCCATAGTGGAGCATGTGGAATGCACCAAGTAGGCCACAAAATGAAGTGTATTTTATTTCAACAAGGTGTGTATTGGCCTGCTATGTTCAAAGACTGCATAGAATTTGCCAAAGGATGTCAAGAATTTCAAGTTCATGATGGCATCCAACATGTGCCTGTAAGTGAATTACACTTTATAATAAAACCTTGGCCTTTCAGAGGATGGGCTTTGAATTTGGTTGGAGAAATTCGACCATCATCTTTAAAAAAAATTACATTTTGGTAGGGATTGATTATTTCTCCAAATGGGTCGAAGCGATCCCATTGCCAAATGTCGACCAAGAAGATGTAATTAAATTTATTCAGAAACATATCATATATAAATATGGCATCCCAGAAACAATCATTACAAAACAAGGGTCTGTATTTACTGGTCGAAAGATGCAAGAGTTCGCCACAAAAATGGGTTTTAAACTTTTGACATCTACACCTTATTATGCTCAGGCCAATGGCCAGGTCGAAGCAGCAAATTAAATAATTATTGGTTTGATAAAAAAGCATGTGGGTAAGAAGCCAAGAAATTGGCACAAGACATTGGACCAAATCTGTAATACCCCGTAAATTATTTTAATGCTCTGAATAATATTGATTGATATCAATAGGGTATTGGGTTTCTCTGAGATGTTTTAACAAAAATAATTGGAGCAATCAGTGAATTAATTTATATTAACTAATATTATCTGACTCAGAGGTTTTATTAAATTGTGGATTATGAGACATTTTTTGATACTCTCTATTTGGACCCGTTGTGGGAAAAATATGTTTTCCCGTATAAATGTAACACGGTGGGAGAACTGACTTAGGCATTTTTGTTTGACAAAAACATGTGCGGATAGCAAGAGTCGCCACCGACTTTTATTTTATCCAACTTAGGAAATGTATAAAAGAACAGGAAAGACCTTAAAAAGATTTGAGTTCGGGGGGTAGGTTATATAAAGGGAAGGTGTTAGCACCCTTTATATCCATGGTTATCCATGGGCTCTTAATTACTTATCTCACTTTAACTTGTTTGAAAAATGTGTAGTGTGTGTTTAGAAAAATTTCTTTAACTTTGTAATGATCCTCGTATGGATGTATACAAAGTGTCTAATTTGAAAATGTTTCTTTAAAAGTGGGGTGTGAAAAGAATTTTGAAAAAGTGAGCAAGTAATTAAGTGCTACCTACCCTAAGTTGGTCTTTCATGTTTTTCTATTTCCTTTCCAGGGTAAGATTGTCCTTACTATTAAGGGGTAAGTAGTCATTACCTTGGATTTGATAAGGGACAGGCGTAGGGTCATTGTATGGTCATAGAAGGCAAGTGGTAGGGGTGTCTTAGTAATTCGAAGGGACGATCATCATTTTTCCGTAGGGTCATCGAGGGATAAAATCATTTTACCTGACTCTTCTAATTAACCGTGATTAATTGTTAGTTAGGGAATTTTAAGCTTTTGGGAATGAAAATGTACAACTTGTGAGATGGTTAGAACAACCCTAGGTTGATGCGGAATTGTTGTAGAATTTAATGGGGATGGCTTGAGATGGGTATCTCATTGAGTCCCATGGGAAGCTTGAAGGTAAAGTCTTGAAGTGGGTATAACATTGAGTCCCACGGGAAGCATCGATAAAGTCTTGAGGTGGGTATAACATTGAGTCCCACGGGAAGCATCGGTAAAGTCTTGTAGTGGGTATAACATTGAGTCCCACGGGAAACATTGAGTAAGTCTTAAGGTGGGTATAACACTGAGTCCCACGGGAAGCATCAGTAAGGTCTTGAGGTGGGTATAACACTGAGTCCCACGGGAAGCATCAATAAGGTCTTGAGGTGGATATAACACTGAGTCCCACAGGAAGAAATAGTAAGGTCTTTAGGTGGGTATAACATTGAGTCCCACAGGAAGAAATAGTAAGCATTTGAGGTGGGTATTACATTGAGTCTCGCGTGAAGTGTCAAGAACGTCGAATAAATGTTTCATTTTGTTTTGGTTACTTATAGAGAAGTGAACCTTAGACTTGAGAATGTTTAAATTTGAACCTTAGAGACAAGAGAACTCTAAGATAGGGAACTCACTGAGATATTTTTATCTCACCCCATATTGTTGATATATTTTCAGGTACTTCAGGTTCTGCGAAGGGTAAGGATAAGGTCGTTTGATTATCCTTGCTTATCGATGGCTTTTCTTCCGTTGTTGATATTTTGAGATCTTCGGATTTAGTTCTTAGTTTCCTTTTGCTTATACATCTTGTATTATTGTTAACCTTTTGTTGTAGTACCTTATGTATTTAGTTGGCTAAAATTTTACAATGTGTTGTACTAAGAACTTATTTGTATTTTAGTACCAAACTTGAACTTATATATGAAAAATATGCTTTGATGTATGTATTTTATATATGGGCTTTAGAAAATCCTTTGGGCATGTCAAACTTCACCCAAAGAAGCAACCAATACTACCCCGTTTCGACTTACTTACAGGCACGACACAATTTTGCCCCTTGAAATTTATCTTCAGTCCACAAGAATTCAAAGGCACCATGATATTCCAGCTGAAACCTATTGGGTCATGATTTTAGACGAGTTACTTGACCTGGACGAAGAAAGACTTCATGCCTTAGAGTTATCAAAAAGGCAGAAGAAGAGGATAGAGAAATCCTATAACAAAAAGGTGAAATTGAAAACCTTTTCAGTTGGTGAATTAGTGTGGAAAGTCATATTACATATGGATCGAAAAACTATATCCTTAGGGAAATGGTCACCCAAATGGGAAGGCCATTTCCAAGTTACAAAAGTTTTCAGTAATAATGTGTATGAGATTCATGAGATTGAAGCTGATTTACGAGTCTTTAAAGTAAATGAGAAATATTTGAAAAAATATAGGCTGATGCTTCAAGAGATTCATATAAGAAAATAAAAATTACATTGATAATTAAGGGGTCCATGAAGGGCCTGTAATTACAGGAGTCTAAAAACATGGTTTAACAACCAAAAGAAAAGAAAACCTAGAATTTAATATCCTCCCAAGTGAGGGAATTAAGGTAATTCATCCCGTCTTCATCATCTTCATCATCAAGTGGTTTCTCATTCTTGGGAGGCTCCTTGGTTGTAGAGGCCGTCCTACCCCCATTTATTTGGGAACGAGTGACTACCCCTACACGAGGAGAAGGGTTCTCTTTCTTTTTTATGCTCTTCTCCTATTCGTGTGAAACAATGTCATCTACTTTCTTTGTAGAATTCTCCATGTTGTTGTGATGAAGAAGATGGACTGAATAAGGGTTATTTATAGGAGAAAGGCCTACGTGCTGATTGGCCAGATAAAAGGCAGCCAAAAAGCACGCAAAGTCTTCCTTGGGAATAACATCCTAAAAAGGCGTTTTGGCTCCAATGGTTAATTGGGAACTTGTGCCACATAAGTATGAGGCATTGAAAGCCGAAACGACGTCGTCATAATTAAGGGTAGAGCAATAAAGCTTTGACCTAAATGCAAGTTAGAATCTTTTTTGACTAACTTAAAGATTATGTCAACAACCAAATAAAAAACAAACACATTATTTATGCAGAAAAAGAGAACGTAAGTCGAAAGTTATAAAAATGCACAAATTAAATGGGGCAATGATACCCTAAATTTTCATTACATAAATGCCACATCATGGCCAAAATAAAATTACACAAAGAGGGAAACACAAAGTCCTAAAACGTGACAGAAGTCGTCGAAGATCAGAAAGGGGGCTTTGTCGCTCCCCAGATTTTCATCCCGGTTCAAACGCGAACTGTCGGCGATGTTGGAGGTTGGGGTTGAATAGAGTCGCCAGCTAGGCATTTTTATCCCGAAGGAAAGGTAATGCTGCATAAACCTGGAAAGATATGTATAAGACGGTTGCGAACCAAAGAGACTGAGTAAGGGGGTAAGTTACGACCTGGGAAGGTATTAGCACCCAGATCGTCCGTCGTACTCGACGGGATCCACGCATACCTGATTGTGTTTAAAAAAAAGGGATAGTGTATGTGTTAAACTGTGTATAAAAGGCTAGGGAGGAATTGATGTACAGAGTGTCAGTGCAAGAAGAAAGTGTGTAATACCCCGTATTTTAATTAAAGCTCTGAACAATATTAATTGGTAATAATATTATTTCGGAATACTCTAAGAAATTTTAATGGAACTAAATAGAGTAATTCCTGGGATTATATTTTATTGATTGATATTAGCTGACTCAGAGGTTTTATAAAATATCGGATTAAGAGACATTTTCGGATACTCTCTAATTTTGACTTATCGGTAAAAATATAAAGTTTTATATTATATATATATATATATATATATAGAGAGAGAGAGAGAGAGATTATGAGAGAAAGAGAAAGTTGGTAAGAAAGGAAGAAAAAGAAGAAAAGGAGAAGAGAAGAGAAGAGAAAAAGAAGAGAGAAAAAACCCTAAAGCTCCAATTTTTCATTCCTGATCATCCGTCCGTCGAATCAACTCAATCTTTCCGCCAATCTTCATCTCTCGAGGTGGGTTCTTAGTTAGAAACTTTTATCTTTGATTTTGGTTGAGTTTTAGAAATATTTGTTGTTAGGGCTTAGTTGGAAACCTAAGAAAAATCGGAAGTTTAATGGTTAAAACTCGATTAAAACCTACCTAAAACACTCATATTATGATAATGGATACGTTTGATCATGTCTTGTCGCATTGGTTGAGGTTTGGGAGTGATTGGGTGTGGGGAGAGTGATTTACTGTAAGGCTGGAACTTCCTGAACTGGTGTAGCTCGCTCAGCGAAAGTTCCAGGGCGATTTTCGCTCAGCGAGAAGGAGCTCGCTCAGCGAGACCTGTAGTTTCAGATTTTGGTTTTTAATTCGTAACTTATGATTCGGGTGTCCGTCTTGAGCGTTCCACATATCGTTTTGAAACTCAAAACATAATCTATCTATTAAGATTAAGAAACATTAATTTCGAGCCGACTTTTACCCGACTATTTTTCAAATGACCAAAACTTGATAAAATGGAACTTGTGAGTTAATGAAAATGGAGAAAAGGTACGACTTGTGAGGTATCTAGGCTTCCCTTAAACTCGTTTGATTTATGTTTTATGTTTCATTTTTAGGATCCTCCGTAAGGTCTTGTATAAGCCTCTATGTGGTTACTATGTGTTTCCCTAGAGCATCCGTAAGGACTTGAGGTATCCGTTGTGTATGTATGGGCGTTGATTTGAGAAGTGTAGACTATAAGTCCTCTGTAAGGTCTTGAGTAAGTCTTGAGGTAGGTTATCCTTAGTCCCACGTGAAGCATCCGTAAGGACTTGGGGCAAGTGTTATACTAGTTATGTGTCAATCTTGAGTAAGTCTTGAGGTGGGTTATCCTTAGTCCCACGGGAAGTATCCGTAAGGATTGAAGCGCGTGTTATATCTTTTCCTCCGTAAGGTCTTGTATAAGTCTCTATGTAGTTACTATGTGTTTCACTAGAGCATCCGTAAGGACTTGAGGTAGACATTTCTCTTTGTGTCTTTTGAAATCGTGTGTGGACCCTAGTTTCCCCTGTGTCCTTGTTCCTTGTGTAAATTAGTTGGTGAAGCATGCGAGTTTCGTTGGAAATGACCCTTAGAGCCGAGAGAACTCTAAGATAGTGAACCCACTGAGATGTTTTATCTTACCCCATGTTGATGTTGTTATTTCAGGTACTTCAGGTTCCGCTAAGGGTAAGGATAAGGCGACTTGATTATCCTTACTAGTTGATGGCTTAATCTTCCGCTGTGGACTTTTGAGATCTTCGGATCTAGTTCTTAGATCTTTTGTAGTTGAACATATTGTACTATTATATAGCCTTGTTTAGTACCCTATGATGTAGTGGCTATATTTAATACAATGTGTTGCTAAGAACTTATTTATATTTCAGTACCAAATTATTAATATTATATATGAAAAATATGCTTTATGTATGTCTTTTGTATATGGTTATTACAAAGTGAGTGCTCAAAACCGAGGCTAAGAAAAGAAAGCTTAGAAAGAGGAGGGGGAAGACGAAAAGACTTTTGTTCGATAACTGTTAAGTTATGCCTACGTATCCTCTCGTGCAATGAGGAAGTCAGAACATCGTAGTTCTACTCAAAGAGACTGGGATGTTTTTGATGTGAACTGCTTGCTTGTCTATGCTCAAGTGTATGACTCGTCTGGCTCGAGTGCCAACTGTCTTGCATTAGACGAAAGAAGCGAATTCTCGTTTTCAGAGTGATTGTGATGAGAAAAGAATCCTGGAGGAGATGTTTATTATTTGTTTTTGTGTTTTCAGTTTTTTATTATTTTTGGTATTTTGCATAGGATAACGAGCTTAAGCCTTAATCAAGGGTCGTAAACTCATTATATCACCCCTGATTAGGGATAATGAGTCTACATAAGTATGAGATGAAAATCTCAACTTAATTACCTTAATGATGTAGGATTAAGATCATTAACCTACTTGTGATTATTAATTGTTTTTGGATTTTGTTTTGTGTTAAGTAATGAGTTTAATCTCTAATCAAGGATTAGTGAACTCATTACACCATCCTAAGAGAAGGATGATAGATGAGAACACTTAAGATGAGGAAGGCTCCTCAACTTAATCCATGGTTAGGGATTAAAATCATTATATAACCAGCCTTTATTAAAGTGGATTTTAATTAAAGGCGGAATTAAGAAATGGATTTTATGTTTGTAAGACTAGACCTGAGGGCGACTTGTCCATTGAACACTAGGGTTAGTCCCTCTAAACCAACAGGCAGAGATGTAACCCTAATATAAGGCCCAAGTTACAAGATTTAGTCTTAATGATTATTAGGTGTTTTAATTAAGAGGTGTAAACAACTTACATGTTTAACACTAAGTATTAAAGTTATACACTCCATCCTAAGATAAGGATACATGTATAACCCTAATTCAGAGTCTTGAAACTTTAACTGTTTAGCCTTGATTATGAGATGAGAAGCAGAGACTCAAGGAGACTCAAAGGTAAAAAATATGGGAGACTATGTGCAACCCTAAAGTTATCATGCTTGTATATTCCTATGGTTTGTGAGGCTTAAGAAAAGATCTTTAGATGGCCACCAAGGAAGAAGAAGCATATGAAAAGAGAAGAGAAAGGAGAATAGGTTACTTACTTCCTGAAGAAGTTAAGTAACCTAAGAGAAAGAAAGGGAGCAAGATAAAGCATAAGTGAGTCAAACTCACTTCAAATAAAAATAAATATGCAAATGAAGAGGTAAGAAGAGGTTGGACGTGGAGGCAAATCCACATCCTAAACAACTTACCTGAAGCCCCTGAAATGGTTAGTATGAATGCATAAGATGTGAAACAAAAGGAAATAAAGCAAATGAAAATGCAATGATCAAGACCAGAAGTGCAAACACAATGCAAATGTGTTATGAAATGATGCAAAGACATGTATAATGTTCATGCATGATCATACAAGAGATGGGATGCAAAGGAAGGCAAGTTAGAAGCTTGAAATCACATGAATACACATAAGAAGTAATGAATGAAAAACATACGAAATGGATGAAACAATGATCAACCAATGTTCACACATGTCCTAAGGTATCTAATATGACATACAAATGCATGGGATGTCATGACAAGTTAATATGATGAAGGTATGCAAAGATGAATGCAAATGAGAATGGCAAATTAGGGTTTTAAGAAAGTATGAGATGCATATGTCCACAACAGAAGGATAACACATGATAAAAATTTGAAAATGCAACCAAATGAACCCTAAACACACATAATATCACTCCCCAAAGATGGAGGTCAGAAGCTATACCAAAGTCAAGTTATGGTTTTTCTAAGTTAGGTTAGGGTTTTGGGTACTTTTTCATAAAAAATGCCAAACAAATGGAAAATGCAATGCAAAAATATGAGTTAAATACCCTAGATACTACATGCAAAGTATGAAAGGATGCAAAAAGAACCATGTACAAACTCATCTTGGTTATTCAGAAATGGATTTTTGAAGTTAGGGTTAGAAAAATAGGAAATTTGGAAACCCTAATTTATGGTTAATTGTCAAAACATGATCAAACCCTAAAAGAAATTTGTAAGATGAGTTTCTAAATTGGTCTACATATTTAATAATTTTTCATGATTTTTTTGGTGATTTTTAAATACCCAAAAGTATTTTTAATTAATCAAAATGAATGAATGAATTAATTAATACAATTAAATGATTTAAAAATAGATTTTTAATGCAAAAATTAAAAATAAAAATGTTTTTGGTTTCTGAAAATTATTTAAAGTGAAAATGCAAAAAAATGTATTTTTATAAAATGATTTGTTATTTTAAATAAATAAAAGAAAACAAAATGAATAAAAAAGAAAATAAAATGAAAAGTAATTACAAGGAATGGCCCAGATTGCGTGGGAGCTGGATAAAGGGCTGAGATCTCAAGTCAGCTTGACCTGGGGTATGAGGATCTAAGGGTCCAGATTTAAATTTTCATTACGCGCGTGATCCAAGGGTCCAGGTTCAATCTGAGTTAATTAATTAGGTTTTAATTTAATTAATTAAAATTAGGGTTTAATGACACATCTGGGCCATTCATGCACTAACCTAATCACAATCCAATGGTTGAGGTTCAATCTGGGCTCACTAACCCTAATGACTTTCAGATGACCAGAACAGTGCTCCGTTCGTCTTCTCCGGCCAACCCCAAACCCTATCTTCTTCACCATGCCACCCCAAGCCCTCTAACCTGCCCAGAAACACTCCCCTAACTTCACTCAACTCAAATCAACAATCAAACAACATTTATCATACATGAATCAAGCAAATCGAAACAAAAATCAAAATACGGGCAAACTTTCAAAACATCATAACATACTAATTTTTCACTCATTTTCGATTCTAAACATATCATGATGATCAGGACAACATGTAGATTCAATTTATGACAAGAAGAAGAAGTTCTGGAAAAAAGTTCTTGAAAGCTACCTGAACTGAAGTTCTTCAAACTGGAGCTTTCAATGCCTTCCCTTTGTGCAAACCAACTCCTTTGAACCTCCTGAAGCTATTGAGATGCTTGGATGAAGTTTATAGTGGCTGGTTTGAGAGGTTCAGTTCTCATATGGCAGAAAATGAGGTTCTTGTATGTTGTGTTTCAGGCCATTAAGAGGGGTGGGATTTGTTCTATAGGTGATGTGTGGTTGATTGGTGAAGAAATTTCTAAAGTTTGATGGCTGGATTGGGAGAATCAAAGAGGGGAAGTTTTTGAGGATTTTTTGCAATCTGAGTTTGTGTGTGTGTTCAAGGCTTGCTGTGATGTGTTTTATGATCCTTGGGCAATTCATAAACAATTGGAATGAGTCAGAAGAGTGGTTGTGCATTGTGGGAATGACATGGCTCCATTGGCCAAAAAGTCAAAAGTTTGTGTACTTGAGGCATGGGCTGGGACAAAGGTGATTTGAGGGCTTGAGTTGCCTCAGCTGGCTTCAAAGAGGGCCTTAGGATCGAATGTTGTGAGCTGTATGGCTTGGATCATGAGTTTGAACATGTTTTGCAAGTTGCCAACTTTGAGAATTTTGTGAAAATTGGCCATGAAACTTGTGAAGCAAGGCATGATTTTTGGTATTGAGATGTTTTTCATCAATGTTATGCAGTGTAGAAGTGAATTAGAGGTCATGATAAGGCATGAAAATCAAAATTGCACATTTCCCTCTTTGGCATGAACTTGAAAATTATGTGATTTTTGCCAACTTTGATCCATCATAACTTGAGTTTTAGGATGAATCAAGAGGAGTTTTTGTACTTTTTGAAAATGGGAAGATCCAATGTACAACTTTCATGTTTGAAGAAAATTCATTTGAAACCTTTTTTATCAAGAAAGAGGAGGTTGAAAATCTTTCCCAAAATGGAAAGTTTTCATTACAAGTCATGTCCAAAAATGACAACTTTGCAAATGGCTCAAAATTCTTCAATCTTGTGAACTTTCAAGCATTCCTAAGATCAAATAAAGATCACATGTCCTCAAATTGAAGATGATGATCCTTTGGAACCCTTGTTGGTGGCCTCAGATGTCCTGATTATGACTTTTCTTGCACAACAAGTTACCATTTGATCAGATGACTTCCACAAGGAATTTTTGCTTCAAATTTGATACACATGCTCCTTATAACATATATAGACCAATAGAATCAATAATGGCCAAAAATAATTAGTGTAAGGGCCTCAAACCCAAAACCCTAATTTCTGGTCATCTGTGTAGGAGCCCTGAGCCTGCCTGGGTGGCTCTGCAATCTCTTGTGATCTTTTGACTTTCAAGAACCCTTGGGGGTATAATATGATAATAGAACACTCATGGACCCTCTTGGCATGCTTCATAGCCTCTGAGATAGGTCAAACCACTTCTAATATTCATTTGATCACACACCCTAGTTATGCAACTTATGTAGTGAAATAACTATGCAGTGTGAGATGGTATGCTTATGCAATGCAATATGAAGGATCACAAGCCAAGGTGTGAGAAAAAGGAGAGGGGAAATTTAGGGTGTTTACAGTTGCCTGATGCGTGTTTTTCGCAAGTGTACGAACACGTCAGAGTAATATAAAAGATTGTCGAATCCACAGAGACCGAGTGTCAATCTATCGTACCTGTTGTTATGGTGTGTATCTAAGGCAACTAAATTTAAGGGTTTTAAGAAGGGTGCAATGGTAAATAAAATTATAATTTTAAATAATAAATAAAAGACAGGCTCGAATGTAATTCACGTAATCAATGATAATCCAGTACTTGTTAATGGGACTACTTATGGGCAATGTTTTCTTCTTTGAAAAGAACTAATTTAACAGGAACTGTCGCTTTCGCGTATTCAGAACCGAGTTGTACTCTCTAATCAACCCCTCCTATTGTCACGGATAAAAAGGTGCGTACTGCGTTAGAGTAGTAAACCTATTTTTAAGAAATATAGTATCTTGACTAAGTTGAAAAGTATTTTAACCTGGACTTCTTAGCAAAAAGAGGTTCTTATGAACCAGACTCTAAATCTCATAACGCATCCGATAATCGTTTTAAAATCTCTTTTCTTTTTAATCTAACAACTCCTAATAAACTAGACAAAACGCTTTTGGCTGTTTTTGAAATAGTTAAAAACAATTACTTGAATTGCAAGATAAAATAGCCCTTAGGTGTTTCCACGAACAATTATACTGATTACTGGTTTAATTACGATCCTTACATTCTAACCTTTATGGAATTAGTTAGACATGATAAAGTAAAGATTCTTTTTATAGTTTTTCATAAAAGTAATTTAGTGCGAGTGCGGAAAGTAAATGAATTTAAAGCGAGTGCGAGAAATAAAGTAATTTAAAGCGAGTGCGAGAAATAAAGTAATTTAAAGCGAGTGCGGGTAATAAACGAAAGTAAAGCGAGTGCAGGAAATAAATAAAGTAAAGTGCGAGTGCGGATAATAAATAAAGTAAAGCAGTGCGAGAAATAAACGAAAGTAAAGCAATGCAGAAATAAATAAAAGTAAAATACGAACTTGAATTAAAATGGCGGCAGGATTAACTTCCTCCAGAGTGCTCCAAAACTTCGATCACACAGACAGATTACAGACTCGATCACTCGATTGTAGAGGCACCCCGATGTGGAATGGCAACTGCTTTGAAACTGATATATGCCTAAAGAAATCTAAGTTTGGATGAAAAAAAACGAAAATCTAAGGTCCTATTTATAGGAAAACTGAAAGCATGAAAAGACTGGGATGCCCCTCCACTAAAAAGTGGAGGTTACTGATTTTTGCCTTGTGGCGCCCGCCACAAGGTCATGGCGCCCGCCATGGTCCCTACAGGGGATTGGAGAGTGGGGATCGTGGGTCTAGGAGGTTGAGGAGTGGTCTTGAGTCGTGGCCACGTCATGGCTAACCCCATGGCGCCCGCCACGGTGGGTGCCGTAAGTGCAAAATGCTGAATTTCTAGGTTTTCGTCCGTTTTTACTCCTTTTTCGCTCCCTTTCTCGATTCAAGCCCCGATTATTATAAAAACCTGAATACATAAGAAAACAAAGTAATAACATAACAAAATAACAATAAAAGCTAAGAATGCATGCGAAATCGGAGTCAGAAACACGGTGAATTTTAGTGTGATCAAATTCTCCCACACTTAAACCTTTGCTTGTCCTCAAGCAAACATTAAAGCTTAAGAAAATATGGTGTCAACACGTGTCTTTGGGCTAAAGGGCTTCTAAGTTCAAGTCAGGATGCAGTGACAGATACTAACTAAGTGAACCAAGGGTACCATAGTAACACAAACACAAACTTGAATCCTATATTAACCACTCCATATCATCCCACAATACCTAGGCCTATCTTCTCATCTTTTTGTGTCCTTTTCATTCAGGCGCAATCACATTAAGCCCGTTATCCGTACATGCTTCATAGTAGAGTGACCGGTTAGTGATTCTGATCCATAACATAAGGTTTCTGGCACATAAGCATGTGTAAACCTGTTTTTATTTCGCCTAAATGTAGCTGCGGGGGATCGGATCGTAATCCGCCCTACCAAGTTCAGTGCCAGATACCTCTGAACCAACCAACAATAGGTGACTTGCAATTTTTTCTTTTTGTGGCAAAAATTTTTTTTTCTTCTCTTTTTTCGGTTTAAATGACTTTGTGAGGGTCACCTATACCAGAGTTTGCCTTTTTATTATTTTTTTTCTTTTTTTATTAGCACTGGATCATTCACTTATGTTCATCGGCCCCCTACGTAGAGCATGCTTAGGCCGGAGCTGACTGCTAAAATAAACTACTTAGGACAATTATTTGAATGATAATAAAGGCCATGGTGGTGGGGTGTAAACACCCCAAATTTGCCCTCACTCATTTCACACCATGGCTTGTGATCATCCTCATATGCATAAACACAATCATATCATCTCACATCTCATTTTTGATTCACTGCATAGTTTCTAAGGCATCTGCACCTAGGGTTTGTGATCTGAGCAACCTCAGGGCATCCTGAGCCACCCCAAAGGCCACTAATCAACTCAAAGGGGTCCATGTGTGTTCAATCATCATAATACATCCTCTCAAAGTCAAAACTTCAAAGGAATCACAAGAGCTAGGGTTTAAGTGGATGCAGAGCCAGGCTAGACTGCACAGTTGACTGAAAATTAGGGTTTTGGTTTCAGAGGCCATAACTCCAAATTTTTTGGTCATTATTGTTTCCATTGATCTCTATATGGTATAGGGAGTATGCATATCAATTTTCATGAAGAAATTCCATGGGGAAGTCATCTGATCAAGAGTTGACTTTTCAGACAAGTCAGTGTAAAATCAGGGCATCTGAGGTCCCCATTGACCCAACCAATGGGTGATCTTCATCATTTTGAGTGTATATGATCTTTATTTGATCATGGAAGAAGGTTGAAGTTCATAAAAATCAAGAATTTAGGGTTTTTGCAAATGTTGACTTTTTGGGCATAGTTGACTTTTCAAGAATGCCTCATTTTAGGTCATTTTTTCAAGCCATGATTCTTGATCCAAAAATGCTTCAAATGGAAAAACTTTGGTCATGAAAGTTGTAGATCTCACCTTTCCCTTTTCAAAAAGTACAAGAACATGATCAAACTCTTCTTGGATCAAAAGTTATAGCAAGACAAAGTTGCCAAAAATCACTTATTTTCAAGATATGCACCAAGTGGGAAAATTGCAAAATCATGTGCTAAGTCAAATTGCAACTTCTAATTCATTTCAAACCAGCACATAAACATTCTCTAAGGCCCAAAATCAGATTTGAACCAAAGATAACATGTGTTTAGTTCATGTAACAAGGCATTTTTCATGAGATTTCAAAAAGGCCACAAGTTGCAAAACTCATGATCACATCTCACCAACTTGAGGCATTGGCTGCTGAACCAAGCTAGCTTCATACACACACCATGCTGCGCAGCCCCTAGGCTTTGTACCAAGCTAGCACTTCACCATGCCTCACTTACACAAAAGGTGGACTTTATGCAAAAGTAAACTTACCTATCACCACAGGCCATGTCACATCTTCTGGCCACTTGGATTAAAATAATATATCATTTTGCAAGCCATTTCATGTACTAAGCAAGGCTGAAGCTCTCTCATTCAACACATTCACAAAAACACTCCATTTTGCATAAGCCTTCGAATTTCTCTCCACAGCCTGAAAACACTTCAACCATCTTCACCATTCAACTCACCTTGCTCCATAGACCACCCAGCACCAAGAACACAAGCCTGAAACAGCCTGAACATCTCACTGCCATTTCTCACTTCATTTTGCAGTTTCAATCGAATCTCCTTCCACAAACCACAAACACACAAACAAACACCACAGACCTTCTCCATTCATCCTCAGGACCATAAACCACCATTCACAATGGCCTGAAACCTCCAGAAACACCATTGCCATTTCTGATCAAGCTTGAGCAGAAGCTGTCGAATCTCATTATCCAGCCAACACAAACTTCTTTTGAGCATTCAAACATCTTCTGGGGACCAAGTGGAGCAGTTTGCACTGAAGGAAGTGGCCAGAAAGTCCTCAAGTTGAAAGCTCCAAATCTCAGGTAGCTCGAAAATTATTTTTCCAGAAATCATTTTTCTTGTTACAAACTTGTTCTATGTGATTCACTGATCATCCTGATGTTCTTAGTTTTTGAAATGGCTTTGTTTTGAGTATTTAATTTGTCTCTGAAGCTTGCGTGCCCTAGAACTTGTTCTCTTCGATTCAGCTTGTTTAGGAAGAATAAATTTGTTTTGAAAGAGGGGTTTGATTCGTGAGAGGTTGGAGATCATTTCCCAATTCATAGATTTTGTTTTTGTTACGTTTTGAGGGAGTTGGTGAGTTTCCCGGTGAGGTGCTGGCCGGAGAAGACGACCGAAAGTCTTCTCCGGCCACCTGAGTCATTAAACCCTAATCTCAGGTCATTAACTCCAGTTTGAATTTGAGCCATGGATGTGCGTTGACCTGTTGACTTCCCTCTCTTTTGGATGGCCCAGATCATTTCATTTGCCCTAATCTCTCTCATTAGCTTTAATTAATTCGTAATTAAATTAATTAATCCAGATGCAATCCACACCCTTCATTCGCGCGCCAGTCAACGTTTTCAAACCCAAAATCAATCTCAGCCTTCCATTTGTTTTACTTTTCATTTTCATTTATTTTAATTCATTTTCTTTTCATTTAAATTGCATAATTAATTTAAAATAGCAAAAATGTCTTAAAAATTATGAAACTTTTTCCTAAGAGTTTTATTAATTTTTAAGACCCAAAAATATTTTTATTTCATTTTTCATCATTAAAAAAGTATTTTTAAATATTTAAAAGATTATTTTTAATTGATTAATGGGAATTAATTAATTAAAAATACTTTTAGGTATTTAAAAATTACAAAAAAATTCATGAAATGTTCTAAGACATTTAGAAACATTGTCCAACCTTCAAACCAAATTTCTTTTTTGATCTTGATGCATTTTAAGAATTTTTCATTGAATTAAATCATTTTTTATGCATTATTTTGATCATAAGTTTAAAAATTCATTTCTGCCTATTGGAGAAGGTTGAGACATTGATTCTTCTTGCATTGTGTTATGTTTAGCATGTAGTTTCTAGGGTAAAATGGCCATGATTTGTTTCTTCATTTTCTAATTGTTTGGCATTTCTTTTGTTAAGAACCCTAAAAAACCCTAATGACTTAGAAAAATCATATCTTGAGTTTGGTTGAGAGTTGAGAGCTCCCCTTTGGGCAGTGGTTTATCATAGGTTTAGGGTTTCTTTGGGTAGCATTTTCCATTTTTTATCTTAGGGTTTGCTTTTGTTTTGAGTTTTGGTTTGATGTTTGATTCATAAACCCTAATTTGGGCTTTCTCTTGCATCCTTCTTGCATTCTCTTGCATAACATGACTTGTCTTTGCATTTTGTGCATTCTTGTGATCCATTTGACATCTTAAGACATATAGAAAGTATGTTTGATCATTGCATTACATATTTGCCATGTCATTTGTCTTGTATGATTCATAACTTTTCATGTTCATTCATGCTCCTTAGCTTGCATCATTTGCATTCATGATCTTGTATGAACATCCCCATGCCCTGCCTCATGTTCATAGCATCTCATAGCATCATCATCATCATTAACATGCTTCTGGTTTTTCTTATCATCATGTCATTTCATCTCATCTTGCATTGCATTGCATTTCTTTCTAACATTTCAGGTGGTAAATAAACTTGAGAAGTGAATTTGCCTTCACTTCTCATAACTTTTCTTTTCATCTCTCTTGCATCCATTGCTGCATTTCTATTTGTGTTTGAGATTGAGCTTGCTCATTCTTGTCCCCCCCCACTCTCTTTCTTCAAGTGACTTGACTTCTTGAATGAAGCAAGTCACTTTGCTTCTCTTGATCCTTTCATCTGCTTCCTGGTGGTTCCATTGAAGATCTTATCTTGTAAACCTCACAAACCTTAGGAACAACCAAGCATGATAATGAATTAGGGTTTTGATTAGTCTCCCCCATTAGTTTTACCTTTGTGTCTCTCTTTGAGTCTTCTCTTCTCATCTCATAATCAGGGACTAAACCCTAAAGGTTCTAAGACTTTGTGGTTAGGGTTATGCCTGCATCCTTCTCTTAGGATGGAGTGTATAACTTTAATCCTAGGTATTAAACCCTTAAGTTGTTTAAATCTCTTAATCAATTCACTTAATAAGTATCAAGACTTCACACTTGTAACTTGGGCCTTGCATTAGGGTTCTAATTCTTCCTTAACTGGTTAAGAAGGACTAACCCTAGTGTTAATGGACAAGTCCCCCTCAAGTTGTCTTACAAATCATAAAATTCACTTCATCATCATATCATTAAATAAAATCCACTTAATCAAAGGCTTTGTTTTGTCATGAGTTTAATCCCTAATCATGGATTAAGTTGAGGAGCTTTCCTCAACTTGAACATTCTCATCTATCATCCTTCTTTTAGGATGGTGTAATGAGTCTGTTTAATCCTTGATTATGGCTTAACCTCATTACTCAACACTAAACAAAAAACCAAAAACATCTAAATAATCACAAGTAGGTTAATGATCTTAATCCTACACCAAAGGTGATTAAGTGTGAGAATCTGACTTCACACTTAAGGTACTCTCATTACCCCTAATCAGAGGGAAGATGTGATGAGTTTACTAACCCATTGGTTTAGACTTAAGCTCATTATCCTATGACAAACTTCAAAAAGCAATAAAAGACTGAAAACTCAAAAACAAACAATAATCGTCTCCTCCGGGATTCTTTTCTCATCACCTTCACTCACAAACGAGAACTTGCTTCTTCCGTCTAATGCAAGACAGTTTGCACCTGAGCCAGACAGGTCATACACTTGAGCATAGGCAAGCAAGCAGTTCACAAGTCAATTCATCTTTCAGTCTCTTTGGGTCGAACTACGGTGTTCTGACTTCCTCATTGCACGAGAGGATACGTAGGCATAACTTAACAGTTATCGAACAAAAGTCTCTGTATATTCCCCCTCCTTCCAGCTTTACTCTTTAAGCCTCATTTTCATGAGCATTTCATTCCTGATCTCACACTGACACTGTATATATCACACTTCACTCCTTTTACACTGACACCTGTACATCTCTTCCAGCTATTTCATACACAGATTGCACTGACACTACCCCTTTAAAACACAAATCTTTCAAGCGTGGATCCCGTCGAGTACGACGGACAATCTGGGTGCTAATACCTTCCCAGGTTGTAACCAACCCCCTTTCTCAGTCTCTCTGGTTCGCAAACCGTCTTATCCATCTCTTTCTAGGTCTATGCAGCATTGCCTTTCCTCCGGGATAAAAATGCCTAGCTGGCGACTCTATTCATTCTCCAGTGAGTTCACGACTGTGTGTTCTCACTGTTCCCTTCGCCGACCGTTCGCGCTTGTACCTGGATGCAAATCTTCGGGAGCGACAGCTTGGCGACTCTGCTGGGGAATCTTATACTGCAACCAGGGCTTCTGGTTCTTTTTGTGGGTTCCTCCTAGCGCTTGATTGATTTGTGTTTATTGGGGTGTTATGTGCTTGTTTGTACTTGTATTTATTTTTGTTTATTGCCTTATGTACAGTTACCTTACTGCTTTCTTTATTTGCATTTATATATATTATACTGTCATTGTTGCTGGCTGGATCTGTTGTTTGCCTTGATGGGTGGGTGATTTATTGAGAGTTAAGGTCCTACACCTGGGACCTGAGTGACACCTAGGCTAAAGTGAATCATATTCTTTCCCATTCCATTTCGGTCTGGTGCGGGAATATGAAACACGGTTCAAATATGGGTTTCTTCTTGAGAACTCTGTGTTGCAGATTTCCTGCAATGCTAGGGCTATCTGGGAAGCCTGCTAAGTCTGGATGACCTTTTAGTATTGACCTTCAGAAATTGAGGTGAATTAGAGGAGGAATTGTTATGGTTATTGTAAACACTGTACCTCCGGGTTAGAAGTGTTTACACTTCTCATAACTGATCCAAGTCTGAGGATCCTTGTTCTAGATCACCACCTGTGAGGGGGTTGGGCTGTTTACAGGTTTGCAGGTACCTTGACCTCAGAATACCCTGTTACTTTGACTTTGTTAAGAATACTCCATGTTGGATAGTTCTTGTGATTCTAAACCCTGGACATGTGGCTCTTTATTTGAGTCCCCTACCTTGGTTACTGGATTTTTAGACCTCCATCTGGAATTCTTGAACACACATGGATCTATATCAGGGCATTTTGATCAGATCCAGCTCAGTCACAAACCCTTGCATTTCATTTGCATACATACTCATTGCATCATATTAACATTTGCTTATTTGTGTTTCAGGGTATCCATTTTCATCTGGTTTTGGTTTTGACCCCATCTGCTATATTGACCTATCTCCACCAGCACTTGCTTCAGTTTGTCAGCCATATACTTCAGTCACTTGCACTAGCCAGCCAGTGGCCCACTCCTCAGCATCTTCATCAGTACTTACTCTACTCAGTCTCAGCACTTATGGCTCCAAAGAAAAGCAACATCACCTATCATTTCTTCCAACCAGACTTATCAGACATCAGGAGGATCCAAACCCTGATCACTCCAGATCACATACCTTTGTTCAGGGAGCATTATGGGGATATACTTGACTTGGTCATGGATCTGGACCCATCTCAGAGGAGTTTGATCCACACCTGCATTCAGTTTTATGACCCTCCATTGAGATGTTTCACCTTTCAAGACTTTAAGTTGGGGCCTCTGTTGGAAGAATACTCATCATTGGTTGGCCTGCCTATCAAGAGGGAAATCCCTTTCAACCCTGAAATGATCTCTCCCAGCAATGGAGAGGTAGCAAAAGCTTTGCACCTGGAACCTGCTTTGATTGAGCAGCATATGACCTCTAAAGCTGGGATCCCTGGTTTTCATCTGGACTTCTTAATTTCTCAAGCTAGTCTGAAAGCCTCTCTAGGAGAATGGAAAGCTGTTTGTGCTCTGTTGGCCTTAAGTGTATATGGAATTGTATTGTTTGCAGATGAGCCTCGATTCATCAGCAAGAATGCAATCCATTTGTTCATCCTGAAGAACCCAGTGCCAACTTTGCTGGGTGATCTCTATTATTCAGTACATCAGAAGAATGAGAAGCAGAGGGGGAGGTTAGTGAGGTGTTGTGCTCCATTATTCCATGCTTGGCTTCTTAAGCATCTACCCAGGACAGATGCATTCCTAAATCCTCATCAGCAAAGCAACTGGGCTAAAAGGCTCACTACTCTCACTTCAGCAGACATCAGATGGTGTACTCAGAGCACCAAGGGCAGAGATATCATCACAAGCTGTGGGCACTTTCCCAGTGTGCCCTTGATAGGAGTTAAGGGAAGTATCAATTACAACCCTCTGCTGTTCAAGAGGCAATTGGGCTATGCACTGGTTCATACTCCTAGGGAGCAGGACCTAGTTGAGACCCTCTACTGTGAGAACAAGATTAGTCTGGCAACTGTTAGACAGGCTGCCTGGGCCTGGGATCATGTTCAAACCAAGGGAATCACCATTCTGGGGAAGTGCAATAATGTGGCATCAGTCCAATATTATGAGTGGTCCCATGCCAGGGCCCAATTCTCAGGAATGCCCTTCACCATAGAAGACATGCCTGAGTCATCTTCAGCACCACCCCCTGCCACTATCAGTTTGGAGGAGTTTGAAAGCTTGAAAGAAAGAAATGAGAAGCTAACCCAAGCATTGCAGAAGACCCTCCGGGAGAGGAGTGAAGGTATGAGAGAGATTGAAAGATTGAAGAAGTTAAGAGTGGAACACTTGACTAAAATTGAGAAGTCTGGAGATTATATCAACAAGTCTAAAGCTGGTGAACAGATTCTGAAGAATGCTTGCAAAGAAGCCCAGTTCCAGAGAGCAAGAACAGACTTGTATTTGAAAGAGAGTCAGGCCAGGTGGGTCCGGATCACTGAGGCCCGTACTCTAGAAGACAAGAGAGCTCAAGACAAGATGGAACAGATGGAAAAAGCCCTGGCAGCAGCCCAGAAGGAAATATCAGAGCTAGAAATCAGAGCTGGAGTGAAGAGGTCTAAGGACCAAAGTCAGAACAGGAAGTTGACTGCAGCTGTTGCAACAAGAAACCTTCTCATCAGAGGTCTCACGGAGCGTCCGGCTGATCCTGTGACCGAAGCACTTCTCAAGGAAGTTCGTGAGGATGAGTTTGGCCTTGGAGTTTGATCATTTGCTTGTTGTTGTTTCTATTCCATGTACTTTTGCTTTTGTGATGTACTTTGACCCCTTTAAGGGCTTGTGTTGTAAAATGAACAAGTTGTACTATTTCACCTTTGTAATATATTTGTGTTGGTTTCCATCTGAGTTCAAAGGCAACTTCAACAACATCATCTTCAAGGGTCTGGAAGGGTCAAAACTGAATGCCAAACCGGATACCTTGAAAGCAAATAAGCATACTGCATTGCATGCTAACCCTTTTGTTTGTTTTGTAGGTTTTTGTTGCTAACCTCTGTTGTGATGTTCAGGAATTATTGCTCGCCGCCGGGTATTTCCTCTCAACAGGCCACACAGGTACCCAACTAGAAACAACCTTCCGGGAATTCAGATGGATCAGATGCAGCAGGACCTTACGGAGGTCAGAAACCAGATGGCTAACGAAAGGTTGGAGATGAGAACGCAGATGACGCAGTTCATGGAAGTTATGAACAACATGGCTCAGAGCCAGGAGAGACTGAGGGCCATGGTTGAAAGGCAAACTCAAGAGGAGCCTCATGTAGGAACTGCGGGCACAAGTAACAATGAAAGGGTGCAACCACATGTTAATCCCCCTGTGTTTGGCCCACATCTACATCCTGAGATTAACATTCCTGCAAACATTCAGGGAACAGCCACTGCAGCCAGGGCACTTCAAGAAGACCCTCAGGAGGACCAATTTACAGTAATGGGTGCTGGAGAGGAAACTTATGCTAGACGGTTGGAAGAAATAGCTGAGAAGTTGAGGTCCTTAGAATCTCAAAATTCTTTGGGGTTCGACGTTATGGACATGGGTTTGGTAGAAGGGGTCAGGATCCCCCATAAGTTCAAGCCTCCTTGTTTCGAAAAGTATAATGGGACTTCTTGTCCTCGGACCCATCTACAATCTTTTCTCGGAAGATTAAAAGCTTATACCATGGACGAGAAATTGTGGATGTTCTATTTTGAAGATAGCTTGACTGGAGCGTCGAGAGAATGGTACTCTCACTTGACAAGGGAAACTATAAGATGCTGGAAGGACCTGACAGAGGCCTTCATCAGACAGTATCAGTATAATCTAGATATGGCACCCAACAGGACCCTCCTAATGGGAATGTCACAGTCATCTAGGGAGAGCTTCAGAGAATATGCTCAAAGGTGGAGGCAATTGGCTGCTGCTGTTCAACCACCAATGTCTGAGAGAGAAATGGCAGACATGTTTATGAACACTCTCCAGGGAACGTATATTGACAGGTTGGCTGCTTTCTCTTCTACTAGCTTCGCAGATGTTGTCATAGCTGGGGAGAGAATTGAAAGCCTGTTGAAAATGGGTAAGATCTCTGATAACGGTGCAAGCTCGTCCAGTAATGCAAGAAAGCCTTTCGCAGGCCCAAGGAGAACTGGCGAGACCAATGCCATTCACACCAACAGGGGTAGGCCCCAATATGTTCAAAGGACAATAGCAGCAGTCACTATCCCTGCTCCAGCTCATCCTCAGCCAGTCTATCAACCTCCGCAACAAATTTTCCAACAACAACCTCAGTATCATCAGAATCAGTATCCTCCAAGGAACTTCAACAACAACTCCAACAACAACAATCAACAGAGGCCATTCCAGCAGAGGCCATCCCAAGCTAACAGAGTGATCGACCCGATCCCAATGCCGTATGCTGCCTTGCTGCCACAACTTCTGAAACTCAACCTAGTTGAGCTAAGAACGTTGGCACCTCCGGATCCCAACAGTCTACCAAGGAACTATGACCCCAATGCTAGGTGTGCTTTTCATTCGAACGCACCTGGTCACAGTACAGAAAAATGCAGGGCTCTGCATATGAAGGTACAAGACTTGGTAGACTCCAAGGCTCTGAATTTTGCACCTCCGCCCAATGTCAATAAAAACCCTATGCCAAATCATGGTGGTCCTCGAATTAACGCTATTGAAGAAGACCAACCGTCTTATTTGATAACTAGTGTGGATCAAATCAGGACACCATTGGTGGAAATCAAAGCTCAACTCCGTGAAAACCAAATATTTCCGGGGTGTGAACTAGGGTGTCCCTATTGTAATATTTCATGGAATGGGTGTGAGGACCTGAGGAATGGCATTGACAGCCTTATTCAGAGTGGCTTGCTACAAATCACTACATCATTTCCGACAAATCCGACAACTTCATCAACAACGGTTTCAGAACCTCCTACAAATGCAGCAACTATTGTTCCCAACAATTCACCAGCAACATCAACAAGTACTTCATCTGTCCTTCCAAATGATCAGTTTTCAACAGTTTCTCCTGCTACAACTTCAGCTTCATTCCATTTCGAATCTCCATCAACAACAACATCAGTCCTTCCAACAGTACCTCCTACAACACCAGCAATCAATCATGAAGATGTCTCTACTGTTACCATATTCTACGATCCTGAAAATAACTCCGCCTACCATTCAGAAGGTGCTGCTCCCGCCAGAACACCAGTTACAATCTTTTATGATCCACAAACAATAGCAGTCCCTTCAGCAGCAGCAATCAGTCCAGTCACTGTCACGGTGCCTGGACCAGTACCATATGAAAGCAATAGGGCCATCCCTTGGCACTATGGCTCTGACGTGTACTGTGAAGGGAAAAGAATCACTCTTGAAACATCAGCACCTGCACCACAAGTAGATAATGTGGGGGGAGGCGGAGGCTTCACTCGAAGCGGACGTCTCTTCGCTCCACCAATTCAAAGACCTACAGCCGAAGCAGAAGCTGCTGCCAAGGCAAAGGGTAAAGGCCCGGTGCAGGAAGATCCAGCTGCCAAAGAAACCCTGAAGACTTCATTTGATCAGGAAGTTGATGAGTTTATGCGAATCATCAAAAAGAGCGATTATAAAGTTGTGGATCAACTTCACCAGACGCCATCCAAAATCTCCATCCTCTCACTGCTTATGTGCTCCGAAGCCCATCGGAATGCACTACTTAAAGTCTTGCACGCAGCTTACGTGCCTGAAGAGATTACTGTCAACCAATTGGAAACCGTGGTTGGAAATGTTACTGCTAGCAATGGGCTAGGGTTTACCAATTCTGACCTGACAGCGGATGGCCGCAACCACAACAAAGCCTTGCACATAACCATGGAATGCAAAGGAGCTGTCCTTTCTCATGTGCTGGTGGACACAGGTTCTTCCCTGAATGTCTTACCAAAGAAGGCTCTGGTGAAGTTAGAATATGATGGATTGGCATTGAGACCCAGCAACCTGGTGGTGAGAGCCTTTGATGGTTCGAAGAGATCGGTTCTGGGAGAGATTGAGCTGCCCGTGACAATTGGCCCACAGACCTTTAAAACTATCTTTTATGTGATGGACATTCAGCCCGCCTACAGCTGTTTGTTGGGTAGACCCTGGATTCACGCCGTCGGCGCAATAACGTCTACCCTTCACCAAAAGTTAAAATTTGAGTGGGAAGGTCAAGTTGTCACAATCTGTGGGGAAGAGGATATTTTCGTTAGCCATTTGGCTACCTACAAGTACATTGAGATGGATGGAGAGATCCATGAAACAATGAGCCAAGGTTTTGAAGCCTTGAACGTCAATGAAGCATCTGCTGTATCTGGTACTCCAATGTCATCTTACCAACAAGCCCGGAAGGTTGTTGAAGAAGGAACTGCCCTAGGCTGGGGCAAGGTTTTAGCTGTGGAGGAGAAGAAGGACAAGTTTGGGTTGGGTTACAGACCAACTCAACATCAAGCAAAGGCTGCTGCAGAGCCTGGTTTTGTCAGTGGGGGGATGCTTACCCCCGATGCTATCAACTGTCTGGAAGACGAGCTGGAAGACGAGCGCAATCTGGAGAATTGGATCCGTCCAAAGATCCCGGGGAGCAGTGTCTCGAACTGGTCTTCCCAGGAAATTATAAGAGTTACTCATGCAGAGTAATTATTATTTCCTGTATTTTCATAGCATGCATCAAAGTCTTGCATCTTGCCCAAGATGACAAGACTCATTTTGTAATCAGGGCCATCTGTACTTTTGTGCAAACAAGATTAAATTAATGAAATATCAGACATCTTTTTGCAAACGAGTCTTTTCCTTTTCTGCTCACTGTTTTTCCATTTTTCTTTTTGTACAAAAATAAATGGCGGTGTTTTCAAAATGATAACTTCATTTCACTTTTTTCTAAAGCAAGATTAAAATCAATCACTAAAATGAACAAACTTAACCCTTGCAGAGAGTGCCTTCCTGACAGCACCGACAACAGCACGGCTATGACATCGTATGACTCTGACAATCCAATCAATCAAGCTGATGAAGGGGTTGATGAGGAATATGAGCTTCCTGAAGAGCTAGCCAGGTTGTTGAGACAAGAGGAAAAGGTTATTATCCCTCATCAGGAGGAAGTCGAAGTGATCAATCTTGGTACAGATGAAGACGTGAAAGAAGTAAAAATCGGGGCCTGCCTGCAAGACTCAGTGAAGAAGCAACTGGTTGATCTACTTCAGGAGTATGTGGATGTGTTTGCTTGGTCGTATCAAGATATGCCAGGGTTGGATACCGATATAGTCGTGCACAAGCTGCCTTTGAGGGAAGAATGCCCTCCAGTCAAACAGAAACTGCGCCGAATTCGCCCAGACATGGCTATGAAAATCAAAGAAGAGGTACAAAAGCAATGGGACGCCGGGTTCCTTGCTGTGACTAGCTATCCGCCGTGGGTTGCTAATATAGTACCTGTGCCTAAGAAGGACGGCAAAGTTAGAATGTGTGTTGATTACCGGGATCTGAACAGAGCCAGCCCGAAAGACGACTTCCCACTACCTCACATTGACGTATTGGTGGATAATACGGCTCAGTTCTCGGTATACTCCTTCATGGATGGATTTTCAGGATATAATCAGATCAAGATGTCACCTGAAGACATGGAGAAGACAACATTCATCACACCTTGGGGCACGTTCTGTTACAAAGTGATGCCATTTGGGCTCAAGAATGCTGGTGCAACGTATCAACGGGCTATGGTAACATTATTCCACGATATGATCCATAAGGAAATCGAGTGTTATGTGGATGACATGATTGCCAAGTCCCTTACAGAGGAAGATCACCTGGTGAATCTGCTGAAGTTGTTCAAGCGTCTGAGGAAGTACCAACTAAAGCTGAACCCCAACAAATGCACATTCGGGGTGCGATCCGGTAGGCTGCTGGGATTTATTGTAAGCGAGAAAGGGATTGAGGTTGACCCTGATAAAGTCAAGGCTATTCAAGAAATGCCTGCACCGAAAACTGAGAAAGAAGTTCGAGGGTTCTTAGGTCGATTGAACTACATCTCACGGTTCATATCTCACCTCACAGCAACCTGCGAACCCTTGTTTAAGTTGTTAAGAAAAGAACAGACGGTCAGGTGGAACGAAGATTGCCAGAAGGCTTTTGACAAGATCAAAGAGTACTTACAAGAACCTCCAATCCTCATGCCTCCAGTAGAAGGAAGACCTCTGATTATGTACTTGACAGTATTAGAAGAGTCAATGGGGTGTGTACTAGGTCAGCATGACGAGTCTGGTCGAAAAGAGTATGCAATATACTACCTAAGCAAAAAGTTTACCGACTGTGAACAGCGTTATTCACTGCTCGAGAAAACTTGCTGTGCTTTAGCGTGGGCTGCTCGCCGACTGAGGCAGTATATGTTGACCCACACTACCTTATTAATCTCAAAAATGGATCCAGTTAAGTACATTTTCGAGAAGCCAGCTCTTACCGGACGGGTTGCAAGATGGCAGATGATTCTCACAGAATACGACATACAATACACATCTCAGAAAGCCATCAAAGGCAGTGTACTATCTGAATATCTTGCTGAGCAACCCATTGATGACTACCAGCCAATGAGGTTTGACTTCCCTGATGAAGACATCATGTTCATTAAAGCAAAAGATCATGAAGAGCATATTCACACT
Source organism: Lathyrus aphaca (assembly GCA_963966055.1). Taxonomy (NCBI): domain Eukaryota; kingdom Viridiplantae; phylum Streptophyta; class Magnoliopsida; order Fabales; family Fabaceae; genus Lathyrus; species Lathyrus aphaca. The sequence continues at coordinate 442,789,034 of OZ014522.1, read as the reverse complement.
GAAGGGCCTGACCCGAAAGAAGAATGGACTATGATGTTTGATGGGGCCGTTAACATGAATGGTCGTGGTGTTGGTGCAGTACTCATTACACCTAAAGGGGTTCACATGCCTTTCTCGGCAAAACTCACTTTCAACTGCACTAACAACGAAGCTGAATACGAAGCTTGCATTATGGGTCTTGAGGAAGCCATTGACCTCAGGATCAAGACATTGACTGTATTCGGAGATTCGGCTCTGGTAGTTAATCAAACCAACGGAAAATGGTACACCCACCAAGATCACCTGATACCTTACAGGGATTATACAAGAAGGTTATTGACTTTCTTCACAACAGTCAAACTTGAGTATATCCCTCGGGACGAGAATCAGTTTGCAGATGCTCTTGCTACCATTTCATCCATGATCAAAGTTCAAACGGCTAACTTTGTACCCCAGATTTCAGTGTCTAGACTTGATAGACCAGCATATGTATTTGCAGCAGATGTTGTCAAGGATGATAAGCCTTGGTTTCATGACATTAAGTGCTTCTTGGAGGATCAGACATACCCACCTGGGGCATCTTCCAATGATAAGAAGACTTTGAGAAGGCTTGCTGGAAGTTTCTTTCTGAACACTGATGGGTCTTTATACAAAAGGAACTTTGACATGGTACTCCTCAGATGTGTTGACAAGACAGAAGCAGATCTGTTGATGCATGAAGTGCACGAAGGATCTTTTGGTACCCATGCTGGAGGGCATGCCATGGCTAAGAAATTGCTAAGATCAGGCTATTACTGGATCACAATGGATGCAGACTGTTGTGCTTACGCCAGGAAATGCCACAAATGCCAGATCTATGCAGATAAAGTGCATGTACCTCCCAATCCTTTGAACATCATGTCTTCACCATGGCCCTTTGCCATGTGGGGCATTGATATGATTGGCAAGATTGAGTCGACTGCTTCAAATGGTCACAGATTCATCCTGGTCGCCATTGATTATTTCACCAAGTGGGTTGAAGCAGCCTCATATGCAAATGTTACTAGGCAAGTGGTAGCCCGATTCCTGAAGAGAGACATCATCTGTCGGTATGGAGTGCCCGAGCGAATCATTACTGATAATGGTTCCAATTTAAACAACAAAATGATGGCAGAGCTGTGCCGGGACTTCAAGATCCAACATCACAATTCTTCTCCTTACAGGCCAAAGATGAACGGCGCTGTTGAGGCAGCTAACAAGAATATTAAGAAGATTGTGCAGAAGATGGTAGTCACTTACAAAGACTGGCATGAAATGCTACCATTTGCCTTGCATGGGTACCGCACGTCAATCAGGACATCCACTGGGGCAACACCGTATCAACTTGTGTATGGTATGGAAGCAGTCCTACCTGTTGAAGTTGAATTACCCTCTCTGCGGGTACTAATGGATGTTAAACTGAGGGGAGCAGAATGGGTTCAGGCCCGATACGAACAACTGAGTCTGATCGAAGAGAAAAGATTGGCTGCAATTTGTCATGGACAATTGTATCAGAAGAGAATGAAGAAGGCCTTCGATCAGAAAGTCAGACACCGAGAGTACCAAGTAGGGGATCTTGTGTTGAAAAGAATCCTCCCTCCTCATACAGACCACAGGGGCAAATGGACTCCAAACTATGAAGGACCGTTTGTTGTAAAGAAAGTTTTCTCTGGTGGAGCACTGATGCTCAGCACCATGGATGGTGAAGATTTCCCGTCCCCTGTGAATTCAGATGCAGTTAAAAAATACTTCGCATAAAATGACCCGCTGGACATAAAAACAGAATGTAAGTCCAGGCAAAAATAGGGCATCCCGGCGAGTCAAAAACAGAATAAAAGACTCGGGCAAAAATAAGGGAAATAAATGAAAAAATGTACACCCGCTGAGTTGAAAAGCCGCATTGGACAGCTCAGGCAAAAATGGTTATCCCGATGGATTGAAAACCCGAAAGGGCGATCCATGCAAAATAAGGGAATAAGCGAACAACTGCATTCTGAATTCGTCTGTATTATATACAACTTGGTAAGCTTCAAAGGATCAAGCTTCAATCAGAATCAACTCTCTCCAGAAAGCAAGACGAGAAGAACGTCATTGTCATACGAGTCATAGCAGAAGAGGAAGCTCCTTGAAAGCCTCGTTAACATCGCCAGCATTTTGTTTCTCAATTTGTAACAGTCTCTTCATTTCAGGAGATATGTTTCTTTGACTGTATCTTGCCAATTCAGGGCACATGAATTAATAAAATCAGATTTTCGGTCATGTTTCGTTTTTACATTTATGTTTTGCAAAGAGTTGTCTGATATCTCTAAAAATACAATTGCATAAGTACAGATGCCTTTCTCTAAAAATAAAAACACATGCTTACAGGGAATATACTTACTCTCAAAAGTACTTAACTCCTATGACGGAATCCAGTAAGGGATACCTCGGGACCTTTTGTACGTTTCCTTACCTTTGCAGGATTGCAGGTATCCAGAACGCAACCTGGGGCATGCAAGTTACGTCTCAGCAAGTAGGCAAATTATTATCAACTCGGTCTATCTTCCATGTGGCACTGGAAGATGCCCACTTCCCCAGCAAAGTTGCCAAATCAACAAACAGGCTTAACACTCAGGATGCTCTATCCCTAGCTGAGTTGTTTCCCATTGCTCTCCCCAGCTGGGTTGCCAACAGCATTCCCCAGCCGAGCTGCCATTTCATCCTCATTTGAGTACAGGAGTTAGGGAATCATCTCCCCACAGAATCTTCAGCCTCTGTCCAGAAGAGCAGCGCATAGAAGAGCACAACAGAGTGAAGAAAGCTTCTACAAACCCCAGCTGGGTCCCGTATTATAAGGATATGTCAATCAGTGACCTATATCCCCAAGCAGATACATCATTAGATCTACCAATGATCTCATCCCCAGCTGGGATGTTCACTTCAAGCAGATCAACCAGAGATCTTCGCAGCAACGGGATCCGAATCCCGGATCTGTGCCTCCTTGCATAATCATAGCATCTGCATCATAATACCCCCTCAGAGCGTGGCATTCCGTCCAATACGGAGCATTACGGCAAAAATCAAATGCATAGCATAATCGTAAGTCATGTTGTGAATCGAACACTTGTAAATAATGATAATCCGTCAGGATACAGAATACAATACATAAAAATCCCCACCAGGGTCCCAGCTAAAGCAGTTGCCTCTCCAATCACGAACACCAGTATATACACCTTTTGGCACCCGTCCGTGTCATCACTCCCCAGTAAAGTCGCCTGAACATCTTTACAAACAAAATCACCCGTACTACAGGTACTTCCTGACACCCGTCCGTGTCAAATCACCAGCAGAAAGCCAAAGACATCCTCTTTGCACTCACATATACTTATATATACATTTTCTTGACACCCGTCCGTGTCATATCCCCAGCGTAGTCGCTTACACCTTTATCACCCATATACTTGTCAATATTATACTTTTCTCTCTTGACACTCGTCCGTGTCACTCTCCCCAGCAGTTAAAATACTCATCTATACAATACAATACTCCTTACTCATGGTACACTTATACAGATACTCGTCCGTATCTTGTATACATCATCACTCATATCCCCACAGATTCGACAGTAGTCCTTGTTCTTTGTTAACCAGTTGGTACTCGTCCGTACCATCATCTCAGAACATTGCGTCTAGTGTTTGTTTCTACATGATACTCGTCCGTATCATAAGTCTTAAGGATGCTCGTCCGCATCTTTAATCCGTACACCGTGTCAAACACCTATGTCTTCTTGAATATAGATACTCGTCCGTGTCTATTATTCCCCAGAAGAATTCTTTCAGATGCAACACTCGTCCGTGTTCTTTGTTAACCAGTTGATACTCGTCCGTATCATCATCTCTGAACATGTGTCAGTTTGTTTCTACGTGATACTCGTCCGTATCATAGTCTTAAGGATGCTCGTCCGCATCTTTAATCTATACACAATACCAAACACTTATACCTTTTTGTTTCTTGGATGTAAACGCTCGTCCGTGTTTACATTATCCCCAGTAGATCACCAACAATTTTCTTTTTATCTAACACACGTCCTGTGTTATGATACCTTTGAGAGCAGTCGTACCCTGCTGAGTGGTCGTCCTCCACTTCTTGATGGTCGTCCTCCATCATGCTCATCCGATGGCCGTCCCCATCGTTGATATTTTTGGCAGCCGTCCCCTGCTAGGTGGTCGTCCTCCACCTTTTGATGATCGTCCTTCATCACTTTATCCAATGGTCGTCCCCATTGTTGATTTTGGTTATCTGGCATTCGTCCTATGTCATGATAAACCTTGAGAGCAGCCGTCCCCTGCTGAGTGGTCGTCCTCCACTTCTTGATGGTCGTCCTCCATCATGCTCGTCCGATGGCCGTCCCCATCGTTGACCTTTTCTATCCGATGGCCGTCCCCATCGTTGATATTTTCGGCAGCCGTACCCTGCCAGGTGGTCGTCCTCCACCTTTGATGGCCGTCCCCATCATATTTCTTTTATCCCCAACAGAGCAGCCGTACCCTGCTAGGTGATCGTCCTTCACTTTTGATGGCCGTACCCCATCATCTGTTTATTTCATTTATTCTTTAACCCGATGGCCGTCCCCGTCGTGGTCCCTTTTCCTTTTAGCCCGATGGCCGTCCCCATCGTTGGTTACTTTACCTTTATGAACTTGATGGCCGTCCCCGTCATGTTTCATTAATCCTCAGAGAATTTTACAGCTTTATCTTGATGGCCGTCCCCATCATATTCCTTTTATCCCCAACAGAGCAGCCGTCCCCTGCTAGGTGATCGTCCTTCACCTTTGATGGTCGTACCCCATCATCTGTTTATTTCATTTATTCTTTAACCCGATGGCCGTCCCCGTCGTGGTCCCTTTTCCTTTTTAGCCCGATGGCCGTCCCCATCGTTGTTTGCTTTACCTTTATGAACCTGACGGCCGTCCCCGTCATGTTTCATTAAAACCTCAAAGAATTTTACAGCTTTATCTTGATGGCCGTCCCCATCATGATTTTATTGCCCCAGCTAGTCGGCCGTCCCCGTCTTGGCTTTACCTTCTATCCCCAGCATGTCGGCCGTCCCCGTCATCGCTTTGTTTTCCGCACCTTTACAATATACTTTGTTTTCCTTTTACAATCTATATCCCTTTTCTTCTTCATTCTGTGAGTGCAAATTTTGGACTGTCTTTGGTATTCAACCACAAGTTATCTTGTTTGCCTGTTAAGCTGTCGCTTACAACCCGCACAGCTAACTCATGTTTGAATAGGGGCAGCTGTAAACACCCCAAATTTGCCCTCACTCATTTCACACCATGGCTTGTGATCATCCTCATATGCATAAACACAATCATATCATCTCACATCTCATTTTTGATTCACTGCATAGTTTCTAAGGCATCTGCACCTAGGGTTTGTGATCTGAGCAACCTCAGGGCATCCTGAGCCACCCCAAAGGCCACTAATCAACTCAAAGGGGTCCATGTGTGTTCAATCATCATAATACATCCTCTCAAAGTCAAAACTTCAAAGGAATCACAAGAGCTAGGGTTTAAGTGGATGCAGAGCCAGGCTAGACTGCACAGTTGACTGAAAATTAGGGTTTTGGTTTCAGAGGCCATAACTCCAAATTTTTGGGTCATTCTTGTTTCCATTGATCTCTATATGGTATAGGGAGTATGCATATCAATTTTCATGAAGAAATTCCATGGGGAAGTCATCTGATCAAGAGTTGACTTTTCAGACAAGTCAATGTAAAATCAGGGCATCTGAGGCCCCCATTGACCCAACCAATGGGTGATCTTCATCATTTTGAGTGTATATGATCTTTATTTGATCATGGAAGAAGGTTGAAGTTCATAAAAATCAAGAATTTAGGGTTTTTGCAAATGTTGACTTTTTGGGCATAGTTGACTTTTCAAGAATGCCTCATTTTAGGTCATTTTTTCAAGCCATGATTCTTGATCCAAAAATGCTTCAAATGGAAAAACTTTGGTCATGAAAGTTGTAGATCTCACCTTTCCCTTTTCAAAAAGTACAAGAACATGATCAAACTCTTCTTGGATCAAAAGTTATAGCAAGACAAAGTTGCCAAAAATCACTTATTTTCAAGATATGCACCAAGTGGGAAAATTGCAAAATCATGTGCTAAGTCAAATTGCAACTTCTAATTCATTTCAAACCAGCACATAAACATTCTCTAAGGCCCAAAATCAGATTTGAACCAAAGATCACATGTGTTTAGTTCATGTAACAAGGCATTTTTCATGAGATTTCAAAAAGGCCACAAGTTGCAAAACTCATGATCACATCTCACCAACTTGAGGCATTGGCTGCTGAACCAAGCTAGCTTCATACACACACCATGCTGCGCAGCCCCTAGGCTTTGTACCAAGCTAGCACTTCACCATGCCTCACTTACACAAAAGGTGGACTTTATGCAAAAGTAAACTTACCTATCACCACAGGCCATGTCACATCTTCTGGCCACTTGGATTAAAATAATATATCATTTTGCAAGCCATTTCATGTACTAAGCAAGGCTGAAGCTCTCTCATTCAACACATTCACAAAAACACTCCATTTTGCATAAGCCTTCGAATTTCTCTCCACAGCCTGAAAACACTTCAACCATCTTCACCATTCAACTCACCTTGCTCCATAGACCACCCAGCACCAAGAACACAAGCCTGAAACAGCCTGAACATCTCACTGCCATTTCTCACTTCAATTTGCAGTTTCAATCGAATCTCCTTCCACAAACCACAAACACACAAACAAACACCACAGACCTTCTCCATTCATCCTCAGGACCATAAACCACCATTCACAATGGCCTGAAACCTCCAGAAACACCATTGCCATTTCTGATCAAGCTTGAGCAGAAGCTGTCGAATCTCATTATCCAGCCAACACAAACTTCTTTTGAGCATTCAAACATCTTCTGGGGACCAAGTGGAGCAGTTTGCACTGAAGGAAGTGGCCAGAAAGTCCTCAAGTTGAAAGCTCCAAATCTCAGGTAGCTCGAAAATTATTTTTCCAGAAATCATTTTTCTTGTTACAAACTTGTTCTATGTGATTCACTGATCATCCTGATGTTCTTAGTTTTTGAAATGGCTTTGTTTTGAGTATTTAATTTGTCTCTGAAGCTTGCGTGCCCTAGAACTTGTTCTCTTCGATTCAGCTTGTTTAGGAAGAATAAATTTGTTTTGAGAGAGGGGTTTGATTCGTGAGAGGTTGGAGATCATTTCCCAATTCATAGATTTTGTTTTTGTTACGTTTTGAGGGAGTTGGTGAGTTTCCCGGTGAGGTGCTGGCCGGAGAAGACGACCGGAAGTCTTCTCCGGCCACCTGAGTCATTAAACCCTAATCTCAGGTCATTAACTCCAGTTTGAATTTGAGCCATGGATGTGCGTTGACCTATTGACTTCCCTCTCTTTTGGATGGCCCAGATCATTTCATTTGCCCTAATCTCTCTCATTAGCTTTAATTAATTCGTAATTAAATTAATTAATCCAGATGCAATCCACACCCTTCATTCGCGCGCCAGTCAACGTTTTCAAACCCAGAATCAATCTCAGCCTTCCATTTGTTTTACTTTTCATTTTCATTTATTTTAATTCATTTTCTTTTCATTTAAATTGCATAATTAATTTAAAATAGCAAAAATGTCTTAAAAATTATGAAACTTTTTCCTAAGAGTTTTATTAATTTTTAAGACCCAAAAATATTTTTATTTCATTTTTCATCATTAAAAAAGTATTTTTAAATATTTAAAAGATTATTTTTAATTGATTAATGGGAATTAATTAATTAAAAATACTTTTAGGTATTTAAAAATTACAAAAAAATTCATGAAATGTTCTAAGACATTTAGAAACATTGTCCAACCTTCAAACCAAATTTCTTTTTTGATCTTGATGCATTTTAAGAATTTTTCATTGAATTAAATCATTTTTTATGCATTATTTTGATCATAAGTTTAAAAATTCATTTCTGCCTATTGGAGAAGGTTGAGACATTGATTCTTCTTGCATTGTGTTATGTTTAGCATGTAGTTTCTAGGGTAAAATGGCCATGATTTGTTTCTTCATTTTCTAATTGTTTGGCATTTCTTTTGTTAAGAACCCTAAAAAACCCTAATGACTTAGAAAAATCATATCTTGAGTTTGGTTGAGAGTTGAGAGCTCCCCTTTGGGCAGTGGTTTATCATAGGTTTAGGGTTTCTTTGGGTAGCATTTTCCATTTTTTATCTTAGGGTTTGCTTCTGTTTTGAGTTTTGGTTTGATGTTTGATTCATAAACCCTAATTTGGGCTTTCTCTTGCATCCTTCTTGCATTCTCTTGCATAACATGACTTGTCTTTGCATTTTGTGCATTCTTGTGATCCATTTGACATCTTAAGACATATAGAAAGTATGTTTGATCATTGCATTACATATTTGCCATGTCATTTGTCTTGTATGATTCATAACTTTTCATGTTCATTCATGCTCCTTAGCTTGCATCATTTGCATTCATGATCTTGTATGAACATCCCCATGCCCTGCCTCATGTTCATAGCATCTCATAGCATCATCATCATCATTAACATGCTTCTGGTTTTGCTTATCATCATGTCATTTCATCTCATCTTGCATTGCATTGCATTTCTTTCTAACATTTCAGGTGGTAAATAAACTTGAGAAGTGAATTTGCCTTCACTTCTCATAACTTTTCTTTTCATCTCTCTTGCATCCATTGCTGCATTTCTATTTGTGTTTGAGATTGAGCTTGCTCATTCTTGTCCCCCCCACTCTCTTTCTTCAAGTGACTTGACTTCTTGAATGAAGCAAGTCACTTTGCTTCTCTTGATCCTTTCATCTGCTTCCTGGTGGTTCCATTGAAGATCTTCTCTTGTAAACCTCACAAACCTTAGGAACAACCAAGCATGATAATGAATTAGGGTTTTGATTAGTCTCCCCCATTAGTTTTACCTTTGTGTCTCTCTTTGAGTCTTCTCTTCTCATCTCATAATCAGGGACTAAACCCTAAAGGTTCTAAGACTTTGTGGTTAGGGTTATGCCTGCATCCTTCTCTTAGGATGGAGTGTATAACTTTAATCCTAGGTATTAAACCCTTAAGTTGTTTAAATCTCTTAATCAATTCACTTAATAAGTATCAAGACTTCACACTTGTAACTTGGGCCTTGCATTAGGGTTCTAATTCTTCCTTAACTGGTTAAGAAGGACTAACCCTAGTGTTAATGGACAAGTCCCCCTCAAGTTGTCTTACAAATCATAAAATTCACTTCATCATCATATCATTAAATAAAATCCACTTAATCAAAGGCTTTGTTTTGTCATGAGTTTAATCCCTAATCATGGATTAAGTTGAGGAGCTTTCCTCAACTTGAACATTCTCATCTATCATCCTTCTTTTAGGATGGTGTAATGAGTCTGTTTAATCCTTGATTATGGCTTAACCTCATTACTCAACACTAAACAAAAAACCAAAAACATCTAAATAATCACAAGTAGGTTAATGATCTTAATCCTACACCAAAGGTGATTAAGTGTGAGAATCTGACTTCACACTTAAGGTACTCTCATTACCCCTAATCAGAGGGAAGATGTGATGAGTTTACTAACCCATTGGTTTAGACTTAAGCTCATTATCCTATGACAAACTTCAAAAAGCAATAAAAGACTGAAAACTCAAAAACAAACAATAATCGTCTCCTCCGGGATTCTTTTCTCATCACCTTCACTCACAAACGAGAACTTGCTTCTTCCGTCTAATGCAAGACAGTTTGCACCTGAGCCAGACAGGTCATACACTTGAGCATAGGCAAGCAAGCAGTTCACAAGTCAATTCATCTTTCAGTCTCTTTGGGTCGAACTACGGTGTTCTGACTTCCTCATTGCACGAGAGGATACGTAGGCATAACTTAACAGTTATCGAACAAAAGTCTCTGTATATTCCCCCTCCTTCCAGCTTTACTCTTTAAGCCTCATTTTCATGAGCATTTCATTCCTGATCTCACACTGACACTGTATATATCACACTTCACTCCTTTTACACTGACACCTGTACATCTCTTCCAGCTATTTCATACACAGATTGCACTGACACTACCCCTTTAAAACACAAATCTTTCAAGCGTGGATCCCGTCGAGTACGACGGACAATCTGGGTGCTAATACCTTCCCAGGTTGTAACCAACCCCCTTTCTCAGTCTCTCTGGTTCGCAAACCGTCTTATCCATCTCTTTCTAGGTCTATGCAGCATTGCCTTTCCTCCGGGATAAAAATGCCTAGCTGGCGACTCTATTCATTCTCCAGTGAGTTCACGGCTGTGTGTTCTCACTGTTCCCTTCGCCGACCGTTCGCGCTTGTACCTGGATGCAAATCTTCGGGAGCGACATGGGGTTTAGGAGTGATTCCTATATTCAAGAGGTCAATGGTGCTAAAATGGTTCTGATGTTTCAAAAAGTTGACCTAAGTCACCACATCCTAATCTAAACCTGTCTCAAAGCCCAAAAAACATGTGAAACAACATTATTTTCTTTTTAAAATTTTTCTGGTAAGGCTAAGGAAATGGGAAAAAATAAAGATGAACTAAAAATACACTATACTGGTGACTCGTCAGACTCATGCATTATCTAAGAAAAATAAATTACTGAAAAGGGAAATAACTGAAAGGAAATAATTAACTAAAAAGGGAAATGACAGAAAGCAATAAAATCCCCTCCCACACTTAAATCGAACATTGTCCCCAATGTTTCGAAATAAGATAAGGGGGGTAACCTGGAAAAAAAACTACTGAGGAGGAGCACTGGTGCCCTCGCCGTCCTGCTGTGATGGTCTGGAACGACGGGATCTACTACGTTGCTGGTCCCTCCGGTCGAGTCGTGCTGATAAGGTAGCCTGAGCACTCCGGACCTCTCGAAGGTTACCTAAGATGGAACCCTGAGTGGCCTCTACAAGCTGGTAGTGCCGGCTGTTGAACTCTCTCTGACGGTTCTGCTCTAATGAGATATCGTTCAAGGTACGACAAACGTTGCTATAAGCACGGTCCGAAACCAATCGCGATTGTTGCATGAAGCTCATGTTGTCCGTCAGCTGTTGTGAAATAGTAGAGAGAAGGCCATCACGCCTTTCCTCTCTAGCTGTCATATCACGCCACATCTCCTCGGTGACATAGAATCCAGGAGCAGTACCTGCAACAGGGTTAGAGGAAGATGGTGCAGTGTGTGACTGTGAAGGACGATGGGGGGACATGTGAGGGATGGGAGACTGCTCTCTCCGATCATACTCGTCATCAGTGTCATGTGCCTCCCCATCGGGAATATTAGGAGGAAGTGGACCCAAAACACGTGGAGCATTAAGATCATAGGTCTAGTTCCTTTCATCACGTACATCAGTACGTCTACTGCATGGTAAAGCAACAGATGGGATAGCTACACCATGAACCATCAACTCATAACCACATTCTCTCCTCGTTCGGCACAATTTCATGTCTTTCAGAAATTTTAAATTAATTGTGCGAGGAGGTAGTGGTTCAAGTGTAGCTATCTCATTGTTCAGGCCAAGAGCTCGAGCAATAGACGTAACAAGCCCTCCAAATACAATCGGTCCTGTTTTATTAGTAAATAAAGTCATATGGGCAAGCATAAACGGGACCGGATTGATGTGGGTTCTAGTGAGGCATCCTTGCAAAAATAGGAGTTCACGAGCATTTACCTTGTTTGGACTTTCCCGGCCAAAAATAGTACATGCCAAAAGAAGTCTAAAAACTCTTATGGCCGGGTTGTGAATGGTCGACGCAAGTATCCCTTCAAAAGAAGTAATTGAAGAACTTGAAAGCCTTTGCCAGAAGGTAAATACCTCGGCCGACCACTCCGCATCCAAAGGTGCCTCACAAATTGCACCTTCCCTATGAGGGATTCCTAACAAACCTGCTAGATCGTCGATACTGAATTCATACTCAATTCCAAACAGTCTAAAAATAACAGTACCGACAGTGCTAGCAGTGTTAGGACTGACAGTGTATATCAAAGAACTCAAAAACTCAATTGTCAGCCTCTCATAGGTAGGTTCCTGATTAATGAAAATACTATGCAAGCCTAGAAATTCTAATAAATTAAAAACACTATGATAAATACCCAAAGCATACAGACAGTTATCGTCGACGTACCTAGTCGAGAGAATTTCTCGACTTTGAAGCCTCTGAATAATTTTCCGTTGCCTTTCGCCCGGTCTTCCATCACAAAGAAGAAATCCGTTGAACTCCATTGTTGAATGCTCCTTAGGTAGTGAAAATGGTAGAAAAGTGGTTTATGAGGGGAATGATAAAGTTTTGAATTTTTTGGTTTTTGATGGATGAAAATTGAAATGGATGTTGGATATGTTTTATGGATGGAGGGTATTTTGGAAATGGGGGAGCTTTAATGGGGTTCAAGGAGGTTTTGGAAGGTTATAAAAATGGGTTTTTTTGGTGAAGAAAGGGATGAAAATGGTGGAAAATGAAGGTCTGCCCCGTATTTGTTGTTGATACGGCGTGGCGCCCGCCACAAGGCCAATTCCTGGGCCTTGGGCTTTTGGATTCTCCTTTTGGGTCTTCCTTGCACCTTTGGTCTTCGGGGGGTCTGGATAGCGTTTTCTTCTTCTTTTCAAGGCATTGGCTTGCATATTTTTTTGTAAAGACAAAAATGAAAATATTTTTGTCTTATATTTTTTTTCTTTGCACGACAAAAATAAAATAATTAAAGAAACAAAAGAAAAAGAAAAAGTTAACATTAGTGCATAATATGTATATATATATGGAATTCAAAATACATGAAAATATAAAAGCTGCAATAAAGTAAAATATGTATGGAAATGCAATAAATAAAATAAAGCGTATAAAAGGAAATTAAATACTAGGGGTAGTGCTGTCAGGGTAGAATGAGTCATGTGGTAGGCGTCTTTTCCTGGCTTGATCCACGAATCTCAGCTATCTCCCTCCGAAGCTCTTCAATCGCCTGATATAGAGCATCGGCCTCTGAGGCATGAGTGAGATCAGAAACCTGCATCTGTAACTCTAAGTCTGCCACTTCCTGCTTGAGCAGGGCAGTCTCCTTACGGAGCTCATAAATCTGTGTTTGTAGGTCAGGTGGTTGCAGAGACATATTGTTAGACATAACAGTGATTCGGGGAGTAAGAGGTGTAGGAGTGTACTCAGCGGCGGGAGGCGATTTCGGCTCTTCGACAGTCTCTCCATAACCCTCTAGAGCATAACTCCAATTTTCAGGATCATGGACACTGGTCATCAGCTGATCTGGTAATGTAAAATAGTGTATCGCTTCGCCGTCGATCAGCAATCTAAACATGTTGGGCTCAAAAGAAGCCCTCCTCATCAGTCCTCTATCAAGACAAAAATCAATATCCAGGGTGGTGTAGCAGCAGAAGGTCCTGAGGTGCAATAACTTGCGAGCCAAACCCAATGCAGTAGCTATCTGTGTAACAATCCCACCGACATGGATGATTCCTACGGATGATCTGGCGACACTAGCCAAGCCCTTCAACAGAAAGTTGCCACAAGCAACAGGGCGAGACTGAGTCGCACAAAACAGTAGGAAAATCTCCTCTTCACTTAGCAGGGTCTCAATATCTGGCAAACCTAGGAAAGAATGTGCTAGAATCATCTGGAAGTACTGTCGCTCCCGGGATTTTCATCCTAGTACAAACGCGAAAGTGGCGCGGAAAGGTTAGAGTCGCCAGCCAGACATTTTTATCCCAAAGGAATGGGAAAGGTAATGTTGCACAAACCTGAGGAAGAAGGAAAGGACAAGGTCCTGCGAACCAAAGATTTGAGTTCGGGAGTCGGTTACGACCTGGGAAGGTATTAGCACCCCAGATCGTCCATCGTACCCGACGAGATCCACGCTTGCTTGCTTGTTTCAAAGGGTGAGAAAAATATAATTGCTGCTGAATAAAACCGCTAATTGGAATGGAATGAAATGAGAAAGGAACTAAAAGAAAATGAGAATAAAAAGAAAGGGGGAAATGTAGGGAAAATAAAGAATGTGCTCGAACGGGCCCTACCCCGCTGCCTACGTACCTCATCGGGATAATGAGGATCAGAGTCGACGTAGTTCGCCTAACTAAGGCGGGAACTATTTGTTTGTGTTTTTTACAGCTGAAACTGCGTATGTTTATGCTCAGGTGTTGCAGGCTCGTCTGGTACGAGTGCGTTTACCGTCTTGCATGTGTGACAAGTCGTCGCGAGTTCGCGTTGTGAGTGAATGAGATGAGAGAGAGAAGTTCCCGCAGGATAGTCGCTTATTATTTGTTTTTTGTCTTTTATGAGAAATGTTTTGAATTTGTTTGTGAACTGTCTTGTACTAAGACCTATCCATCGCGGGAAGTATTTACACCTCGCCCCGAAACAGGACGCGTATAAACACTCCGCAACAAAGTCTCGTGTCGTACAAGATTGTTCGGTTTATCCTTAGATGTTTTATTATTTTCTTTATGAGATGGGAAAGAATGACTCAAGTTGCAAAAAGGACAAACTAAGGGGACTAAGACACAACCCTAATTTTATTTGTTTATTTACAAGAGAGGTCCTATGGTTAATGAGGTTTTCTAATCCTAATGAGAAAAAAGAAAAAGAAGAAAAGAGTTAGAAACTAACTTACTTCCTAAGGAAGTTAAGTTGTCTCTAAAGAAAGGGAAAGCCTAAAAGCAAAGCACAAGGTGCTAAGGCAAAAACAATTAAAATGCATAAGAGATGGGAATGAAGTAATGCTTACCTCAATCTTCCCCCTACAAAACAAAAGTTAGCATGACAATGCATATTGAAAGTAAAATCAAAGCATGAAAGCGATTAAGTACCATAAACGTCCTAGAATGGAACTAGGGTTCAAAATAAGACCTAAGTCTAAAGGTGAAGGTACCTAAAGGTTACATGACTTCTAAAGTCAGTAGCTACATGTTATAGGTCCCTAAGTATGTTAGGATACCTCACAAGATCAAACTATGTCAAACTATGTACAAAACGTTCACCTAAGTTCACATAAATGCAAGTTAGGGTTTATGGATGAAGTATGAATGCATATGGCTTACAAGCATGAATTAGTACATGAAATGAACATCAAAGTCAGTAGTGAATGCTTATGAAGATGGATGAATGAATATACAATCATGGATGCAATGGATTAGGCATATGGAGCAATGAGAAGAAGATATGAGAAGAAACGAACAAAAATCGCATAAGATCGCACATGATGAAAGTTAAGGAAGAATGACATGTGAATATGCATGAAATGATTATGGGTCAGTAACATACAAGGTATGAGATGCAATTAGAATGCATGAATAGGCATTAATGATTTCCACATAATTCAAGTTATTATTTAGAGGAGAAGAGAAACTAGTTTAGGTTGAAGTTAATTCACATAAGTATGCACTTTGAAACACTAAAACAAACCAAATGAGTTTGGTTCAAAAAGATGACCTATGACTGGAATTAAAGACATACAAATGACCTATAATCAACTCTTAAAAGCTACCAAAAAATATTCCAAGCAAATGGCATGAATGCCTTCTTATCATTTAAGTTATACAACAAATAGACACATGAATCAACCTAGGATCTAGGTGACATGGAAAAATAGCAAAAAGCCTTTAAAAATTATGAAATTAAATCCCTGGAATTATATAGTGATTATCTCACATTGTCCAAAAGGGTTCCACAAAATTATGAACCAAAGTGCCAAAACAATTCCTTGATTAGCAAGGTAACAAAACATGATCACCAAAAAACAACTCCACAAAGTGGATCAAAAAGTGCACTAAAAATTATGAAAAAAATGCATAATGAGCATCAAAATGTCACAAATTACAGTAATTAATCACACACAAAAAATAGGTTTCACACCTATGGGGAAAAACGATTTCGGTCCCTTATGCCAAAACACCCCTTTTGGGACAGCTCATGAACTAAAATCCAAATTAATTATTAAAACCACCCAAATCTGGAAACAAAAAATATGACAAATTAATTAAGAGGATGAGGATAACTCATGAATTTTTCCAGAATTTTATCTCACCTAAAACTATTTTTAATAATTGCGACGAAACGGGCAAAGAAGTGGATTTTAAGGGGAAGTGAAAGGAATCGATCCTAATGGTTCGTAACCTAATCCCTAAGCTCCGAAATCAACACAAACCAACATACATCACAAATATATCCAATGCCTCAGGTGGGAGGGCTCAATATGCACCTTAAGTTACATGGTCCTAAGCCGCATACAACTATAATGATGCTTAAAAGCCGAAAAAGCTTGAAATTACTTACTTGATTGAAGTGCCAATTCTATCACACAAAAGAAATCCAAAAAAACTTCAAGTCAAGCCTTGTAATCTCCCATGAGCAAAATAAATGTTTATCTTATATAATTGCTTGGTGAAGATCCCCCATAATCGAAACAAAAACAACGACACAAAATATCATTTGAATCCAAAGGTATCCCACAAATAAAGTGGAATACCAACCAAACGTCCGTCGCTAAGATCTTTGCGAGAACCTTGCATGAACTCAACAAACGCATTAGAAACCAAAAAGAGGTGCAACCGGAAGTTGCACCTATGCCTCACAACTCCAAATCAAGTAGAAAAATGAATGTATGAGTCATGAACATGCATTGAAATTTACGTTTCAAAACGGGGCAGCACTTATGCTCTAACATAAACAACATGCAAACTCAAACCGGAATCGAACAAATTTACATGCAATGAATGACAAATGATCAACAAACATAAGTACAAGTCAAAACAAGATCAATGCATCAAAAT
This sequence comes from Lathyrus aphaca, assembly GCA_963966055.1. Taxonomy (NCBI): domain Eukaryota; kingdom Viridiplantae; phylum Streptophyta; class Magnoliopsida; order Fabales; family Fabaceae; genus Lathyrus; species Lathyrus aphaca. The sequence goes on along the minus strand of OZ014522.1, from coordinate 442,772,216 downwards.
CGCACCAAACCGAACTTAAAAAGCCTTAAACGAAAAAATGCGTCAAAAATCACCGACTCGGAATTGAACGAAAATCGCATGGTAACTTGCAAACGTGCCAACGGATTCAAATATGCAATCGGTTTTTGAAAATTCCGCTTGGAAGTGATACTTTTTGGCCGATTTCGTCGGCTGGCAGTAGCAAAATAGCCGGAAAAAATTGTCCGAAATTGACTAAAAAGTTCACCAACGGCTTCGAAATAATCAACAAAGTCAATTTACACTATTCACATTCGCAAAACGCGCTACGGTTAGGAAGTTATGACCAAAACATATTCTCGACACGCGACACATGAACAACATCAACAATTAAGCCTCAACCTATCCTATTTCAAATTTGCACATTGAAACAAGCATGAATTTAAAAGTCAAGCACTTCAATCAATATCAAGTTATAATAATTAGCTCTCTTAGGAATTTTGTCAAACACCTAACATTCACCGATTATTCTATGTCAACTTTACCAAGCCTTTTCAATCATGCACCACAACAATTATTAGGATAAATTAATCAAGAATCAATCAATAATCAAATCATGAATCAATGCACATAATATCCATAATATTAATTCAACTTCAAAATTCAATTCAAGAAACAATTCAACAATTATTCATGAATTAAAGTTTAAGAAGCTTACCGAATGAAGAATCGACGAAGAAATTGCGAATCCGAAGGAAGTGAGACGCGATCATGAACGGAGGATAGGAGGAGAGGCCGCGCGGCTGCCGGTGGCGGAAGATGGTGGTCTTACGGTGGTGATGTTGACCGGAGGTGGTGGTTCGTGGCGGCTCGGCTACCGGAAGCTTGATCGGAATTGTTGTGTTCTTGAGTTCTTGATGAAGTTGTTGTTGTGTTCTTGAGAAAGAATTGAGAGAATGAACTTTGATCCTTTAGAGAGAGTTTGTGAGAGTTTTTTGGTGTTTGTAAATTATGATTGAAGTTATGAGACAAATTGTGGGTCAAAAGAATATATAGTGGAGTGTAAAATGAAAGGCAAAAGGTAGAATTTCGGCTTAAGTGAAAATAACAATATCTTCGGCAAGAAATTTCGACTCTGAGTCTTCCACAATATCGTCCGCCTCTGAATCACAGTTGCAATTCAAAAATGACGAACGTCATACGATCAAAATCGAGTGCGATCGATACGTTTAAGCTGCAAGACGTCACTGAATAAGTTGTTTTTTCGGCTTATTTGGTGTCCGCTACTCGAAAATGTGACGAGGTCAACCTCTTCAGAGCATAATCTCGACTCGACTTTGTCAACAAAGTTGTAGATCTATGAGTCAGTGACCTGGTGTTAAAATCTAAGCTCAACCGGACAAACGACGAGGGAGATATGAATTTTCTCGTGAAACCACTTTCATCCTTTTTCTTCGGTTCAGCACTTCAGTTTTGTGAAATAAACCAAAACGATAATCTTCGGAGCACCGTTAAAACTCGCATTTGTCTTTGAATTTGAAGAGGATAAAATTTTTGAACCAACGCTTCAAGAACGGGTGCAATCCGATGAAAATTGACCGAGTTATGAATTTTACAAAATCTGACAGACAATGCAGTGCATCAAAGAACCTTATTGGTAATTCGCATTTTCGAGATCTTTCCGCTTGGACCGAACCAAAACTGAATTCACATAATGAATATAACATCTAAACGGAATTTTAGGCACCGAAACTACATCAATTCGATAAACGATCCAAGAGTTATGAATTTTTTAGTGTTCAAAACTCACCGGTTCAGCACTGTTTTTCACTATGTCGACTCTAAAGACTCGCACATTCTGAGATCTTCTTCAAAGAATTAGTTCTCGGCCAAAACCCAAAAGTTGGAAAGGATATCAAGACGGAACTTTTGGCATATGAATCTCTCAGACATGTTGACCCAATAAGAAGTTACAAACTCTTGAATACCGCTAGCACAGTTAATCGGCGAAACCGAAATTTCAGAAACAAATAAATCCCGCCATTTTCCTTGATGAATTGGCCTCTGAGCCGAACACAAAAGTTGTAGAGAATAATGAAACGGTCTAAACTATTGAGTTTCAAGCCAAAATTAGTTTTCGAGCATAAGTTACAACTTTTGCAAACTGCACCATAAAACTGATATTCAGCTTAAACTCCTCTGAATCAACCGAGAACTTTTGGCTTCTTCTGAGATTATTGTGCACGTGCCGCATGAAGAAATAAAGGCTAGTCGCAACCTGTGAAAGCTCAAATGGAGATGTATATTCATGTATGTTTATGATGCAATTGTGATCTAAATGCAATGCAATGTATGAAAGGATATGCTAAATGGCATGAAAATGAGAGGGCAAATTTTGGGGTGTTACAGCTGCCCCTATTCAATCATCTGCAGACTTGAATGGATAATTGCAACAACTTTTAGACGTTCAAGGTATGGAGTGATTGAATACTCGAATAAAACCTGAAAATTTGCACACTGAGGGCAACAGAAATGCCATATGCCCATTTATTTATTTATATATTTTTTGTTTTGACCTCTGAATAGGTAGCGAAAATAGAACCAGGTGGAAATATGCTGGGAAGAATGCCATCCTCGAATGACCACTCACACGGGATCCTCGGATCCAGTACTAAAACCCTCCTTGAATAGAAACACAATGGTATACCGGCCGCAGGCGATAACCAGCAACAACAAAGACTGGCCTCAGACAGACTTTGCAAACGAGACAAACTGACCTCGATCAATAAGCTCAAAAAAAATGAACTACTATCCTCGGATAATAGACACAACAAAACAAATAAGACCAACCGCAGAAGGACTTGAAGAAAATAAATGCCATCCTCGAATGACAAATCAAAAGATCCTCGGATCTAACACGAAACCATCCTCGGATGGAGACGCAAAGGTATACCGGCCGCAGGCGGTAACCAAACACAAAGCTGACCTCAGACAGACTTTGCAAAAGAGACAAACTGACCTCGATCAATAAGCTCAAATAGTGAACTACTATCCTCGAATAATAGCCACAACAACAAGACCAACCTCGGAAGGACTTGAAGAAAAGAAATGCCATCCTCGAATGACAAATCAAAAGATCCTCGGATCTAACACGAAACCATCCTCGAATGGAGACGCAAAGGTATACCAGCCTCGAGTGATAACCAAACACAAAGCTGACCTCAGACAGACTTTGCAAAAGAGACAAACTGACCTCGATCAATAAGCTCAAAAAATGAACTACTATCCTCGAATAATAGCCACAACAAAAAGACCAACCTCGGAAGGACTTGAAGAAAAGAAATGCCATCCTCGAATGACAAATCAAAAGATCCTTGGATCTAACACGAAACCATCCTCGAATGGAGACGCAAAGGTATACCAGCCTCGACTGATAACCAAACACAAAGCTGACCTCAGACAAACTTTGCAAAAGAGACAAACTGACCTCGATCAATAAGCTCAAAAAGTGAACTACTATCCTCGAATAATAGCCACAACAACAAGACCAACCTCGGAAGGACTTGAAGAAAAGAAATGTCATCCTCGAATGACAAATCAAAAGATCCTCGGATCTAACACGAAACCATCCTCGAATGGAGACGCAAAGGTATACCAGCCTCGACTGATAACCAAACACAAAGCTGACCTCAGACAGACTTTGCAAAAGAGACAAACTGACCTCGATCAATAAGCTCAAAAAGTGAACTACTATCCTCGAATAATAGCCACAACAACAAGACCAACCTCGGAAGGACTTGAAGAAAAGAAATGTCATCCTCGAATGACAAATCAAAAGATCCTCGGATCTAACACGAAACCATCCTCGAATGGAGACGCAAAGGTATACCAGCCTCGACTGATAACCAAACACAAAGCTGACCTCAGACACACTTTGCAAAAGAGACAAACTGACCTCGATCAATAAGCTCAAAAAGTGAACTACTATCCTCGAATAATAGCCACAACAACAAGACCAACCTCTGAAGGACTTGAAGAAAAGAAATGCCATCCTCGAATGACAATCCAAAAGATCCTCGGATCTAACACGAAACCATCCTCGAATGGAGACGCAAAGGTATACCAGCCTCGACTGATAACCAAATACAAAGCTGACCTCAGACAGACTTTGCAAAAGAGACAAACTGACCTCGATCAATAAGCTCGAAAAGTGAACTACTATCCTCGAATAATAGCCACACAACAAGACCAACCGCAGAAGGACTTGAAGAAAAGAAATGCCATCCTCGAATGACAATCCAAAAGATCCTCGGATCTAACACGAAACCATCCTCGAATGGAGACGCAAAGGTATACCGGCCGCAGGCGGTAACCAGAAACAAAGAAAATAGGACAAGATGGAACGAGATCGTTGTACATAAACGAGAGCCCAAGCAAACAGGATCATTATACCCGAGACGTGACCATTGTACTGAAACGGAGACACGAGGAAATGAGATTGTTGTACTGAAACAATACTCAAAGACGAGACCATTGTACTTAAATAGAGACTCGAAAGGAACGGGATCGTTGTACTTAAACGAGAGCCCAAGCAAACAGGATCATTGTACTTAAATGATAACCTGAGACGCGACCGTTGTACTGAAACGGAGACGCGAAAGAATGAGACTGTTGTACTGAAAAAAGACTCAAATACGAGACCATTGTACTTAAATGGAAACTCGAAAGGAATGGGATCGTTGTACTTAAACGAGAGCCCAAGCAAACAGGATCATTGTACTTAAATGATAACCTGAGACGCGATCGTTGTACTTAAACGGAAACGCGAAAAATGAGACTGTTGTACTGAAACAAGACTCAAAGACGAGACCATTGTACTTAAATGGAGACTCGAAAGGAACGGGATCGTTGTACTTAAACGAGAGCCCAAAACGCGACTGTTGTACTGAAACGGAGACGCGAAAAAATGAGACTGTTGTACTGAAACAAGACTCAAATACGATACCATTGTACTTAAATGGAGGATCGAAAGGAATGGGATCGTTGTACTTAAACGAGAGCCCAAGCAAACAGGATCATTGTACTTAAATGATAACCTGAGACGCGATCGTTGTACTTAAACGGAAACGCGAAAAATGAGACTGTTGTACTGAAACGAGACTCAATGACGAGACCATTGTACTTAAATGGAGGCTCGAAAGGAACGGGATCGTTGTACTTAAACGAGAGCCCAAAACGCGACCGTTGTACTTAAACGAGACGCGAAAAAATGAGACTGTTGTACTGAAACAAGACTCAACTGGGGATAACAACAAGACTTGGTAGAAGTAACCACACTGGAAAATGAAGTTGCATTCTATGGGGAATACTTCAATCTGATTGGAGATGTAACGGGTCTTATGTAATATACCTCAAAACTGGCCCATGCTGGTATGCATATGTTTGGATTTAGGCGTAATGCTCCATGACAATGGAAATGCTACGCTTTGGAGGATGCAAATGTAATGATGATTATGCATATGCAAATGCAAAGAGATCTCCTGATAAGGAGACTGCAAGTATCCCAGATAACTTGACTGGGGAGAAACTGATGATCACTGCATTGATCTGATCCATCCTGATGAGGAAGAGACAACTCTACGGGGAAAGTTGTCAATAATACACCGGCTCCGAACAGCCGCCACTGCCAAAAATAAATTGGACTTTGAGATTGGAGCGCCAAGACCCTGCTGGAGATGGACCCTTCTTGAACTCTGGTGGGGAACCAAAGGCATGATACTGCTGAGGAAGCAACTGCTGGGGAGGCAAAACACTCCTTATACTGCTGAGAATTGCCCCTGTCTGAAGGGAAACTTCTGCTTGGGGATGACACCCACATTCTGCTACCCTGCTGGGAGATTTCAGCTTCCAAATCTACTGGGGATGACAGATAATATTAATGATAAAGTTTCCCGCTGAATACAAAAGCTCAAGTTGCCACTTGCTGGGGATAAAAGATAAATCCTCTCATGTTGGGAATGAGAGATGGAAGGCGTCTCATGCTGGGGTTGAGAGACGATGATACCCTTCTGCTCCAGAAGTAACCTTCCATGGGACTTACTAAGGAACCTTGATCGATGAAGTCCGCAGATGAAACAACCCTTGCAGTACTGTGCTGACAATGGCTTTGCCCTTAGCCCTGGGTTGATAGATCGCCAACTAATCATGAGTGAACAACGGTTCTTTGCAATTTTCAACTCGCCTCAAATTAAGGTCCATCGGAAGAAAATGTCTCAAGAGGATTTTACAGAAAACATGACATACGAAATGCCTCAGTGTCTTCAAACTCTTGGAGAGATTCGTCAGATCTCGAAATAACTGCCCCTGACTGCATGGTCTAAGTAAGAATTTTCCTCGCGAGGATTCGTGAAATACCTCATATCACTATGAGATATTCTCCCCCAGTATATTGAACTCTGGATAGGCGCCTCTGATTAACCGTCTTTTAGAGAAAGTAACTTCTAGTGCTCTTGGGGTGGCCTGCCCCAGTACAAGCCTTGAAGTGATCACCTCTGAATGACTGCTTTGAAGAAAACACCCAGATCAACTGTTCTTTGAGAGATTGGATCTCGAAGTAACTGCCCCAGTTTGGCTACAATTTGAATGTATACCTCAGAATAATGGCTCTTTGAGAGATTTGAATCTCGAAGTGATTGCCCCAGCTTGGCTGAATTTTGAAGAGATTGCTCGACATGATTGCCCCAGATTAGTTGGCTCTTACCAGGAATGTTGGGAAAGTCCCTACTCGATGGAGTTTTCTTAGAAAGGTTCATCTCGACAGATTGTCCTTCGGAAGTTTCAGACTTCTCAACTTGGCAAGATTAAGCTTCTGGACTGAGATTCCATATGTAAACTTTTATGATGCCAAACAAATGTATGCAAGCAGAAAATGTTTATTTTGAGAATGAAAATTCTAATGCAACACACATGTTAATTTTGAAGTTTTACTGAAAAAGATGTCGCAAACCTTTGTGAGTGAATCACTGGTTAAGATACGACATTGATTTTTGATGAATGAAAGCATGCACATGCAACACCAACAAAGAACTTTTAGCGTAACTCATAGGAGTCAGGAACGCGATCTTGTGGTAGTACACTCTCAAAAATAACCCTGTTTCAGTTAGGACTTTTGAGGGTTGTATCGTGGCCTGGTTCACGGTTATAGAAATAAAGGATATAGGCTCGAAATTTATTTGTTCCCACCCGTCTTCGTGATGTTCTCCATTCCTATGTTCAGCTAGCTTTCACAAGCGCTCACCTCTCAAAAGGGGTTTTGTGATGGTTGAGGAACCAATTACACTAAACGATTTCAAGCACCAATCAGGTTGTCGTTTGGAGTCAGTCACCCCTTCACCATTTGTGTCTGTATCACACGACTTTGTTCTTGTTCAAGGATCTTTCTTGTGTAGTCCTTTTTGTCTTTTGCTTTTGCATTATTTTTCTTATCCCTAACTTTTGCCTGGACTGATTCTTGTGAATCTTTGATTGTGAAGTCCAGCGGGATGCCCTATTTTTTGCCTAAGTCGCTTATTTTCAAGTTTCGACTTAGCGGGCTTTTTCATTCATTTTTTTTTCAATTCTTTTTTTTTGAACAAATCGTGTGACACTGTTTGTCTTGAATGCTTTGCGAGGGTCGTGACTGTCTCACTCCTTTGTTGTTGAGGAATAACCATTGTGGTCTCCGGTCTTTGGACCTCTTGATTGGGATAATCATTGTGGTTTTTGGTCATTGGACCTCTTGATTTGGTACAACGAAAGGAAATGAATCCTCAGATGTGCACTCCTTTTTGAAATTTGAACGATCGGTCCAACTAGCTGACACCTACCCTGCCCCTGGGTTAATTGCGAGGGTTTTTTCATGCAAAAAGAAACTCCTACTTCAAGGCTCAAATGGGTTGGCGAGGGTCTATCTCCCTTATATCTCCGGTGTTTAGGATTTGAAACAATGCCTATACATCGTCAACAGGGTCTTTCTCAAAAGCATACAATTAAAGTTTTTGCGTTTTCATTCCGTCATCCTCCCTGATAGAGTTTAAGCTCAACAGTTGGTATTGCAATGCACATACATAAAATCATGAGTGAATACGAATGGATTACTTCAAGAAAAACATGTGCATTTTATTATGGTTATCATTCAAAAACAAATAAGTTTCATGCATGCATACAAATGTTTAGACAAACAATATAAACTACAAATGAAAATGCAGTAAAGAAGCTGAACATTGCCATCATTGAGGAGACTTGACTCCGTCCGGACTTATTGCTTCTGAAGACGCCTTTGTAAATTGGGAGACCCATTTGATGAGGAGACTTCAATATATGAGCAGAATTTCTGACACGATGACCTTTGAGTCGATCAAATTCGGGAACTCGTCTTCACTTTTGCCTCTGAAAGACTTGCAATCTTCAATTAAATGACCAGGTGCCCCAGAATGATAATCATACTTGGCATTGAAACCCCAAAGGAAGCTTTGTCGGAGATGATCCTGATGCAATTAGCTCAACCAGTCCGAATTTGCGTAAATGAGGAAACTTATTGCACGTACGTCATCAAAATATGATCAAACTTCTTCTCAAATTGTTTTGGCCTTTACCCATATGTTCTTTCCCTAGGACTCTCTTGGGAAACTGAGGTTGGATGCTAACAAATGAGATCTGGAGGGAAGAGGTTGATAAATTTAATAAATAAGGTTGCTTGGAAAGATCTGATTTGATCTCCTGCCTACGTATCTCCATTGACCAATGGAGAATCAGAGCAGCGTAGTTCTCCTCAATAGGGATGAAAATAGCTTTGTTCAGAATTTCCATAACCAAGCTCATCTGAGTCTTCATCTGGTTGACTTCCTGTTTTAGCAGTTTCTGGTTCTGAAATAAAGCTTATACCTCTGCCCTGAATGGCCTCAGCTGGGTCTTTGTTTGGTTACCTTCGTCCGGAGTTATACCTTGATAGTTGTGATTCAAGTTGTCTATTCTGATGAGAAATCAAGTCAGGAAAATAATTTGTCTCTGAACACCTGTCAAGAATGCAAGGATGTATGAAAATGCCATGTTCAGTTATTTCTGAGGAATCTATCTGCTTTGATTCAAGTTTTGGCACAGAAAATTCCAACAACATGATTCAGATATGTGATCCTCGGAAATAACTGAACATGTGTGCAGAAATGCTATGATGTCATGTATGCAGCAGGCATGTGATCAATGGTCTGATGTTGGTGTTGAGCAGTGAACCAACTGTCTGAATAGAACCATAATAGTAGCACCATCTCTGTATAGAACCCCATAACTGAGAACCCAATAACTGTAGAACTGGATCACATAATAGAATAATCACTGATGGTGTTGAAGTTGAACAATGAGCCAAGTGTCTGTGGAGAGTCATAATAACAGTCACAATATCAGGGTCACCATGGTAATCACAGTAACAATCTCTCTGAATAGAAATCCCGAATCTCAGAATCAGAGAACCATAGAACACTGAACAACACTGACAAAGTGGGTATGCTGAAGGTATTAAGGTTCCTGCAAACCTGTAAACCCCTCCCAATCTCACGGGTGTGCTACTCGGGTCAACATCACGGACTCTCAAAGCCGAATAGCAATAATACGTTCACCATTTCCGAGAAATGGCTCATGACCAAATCAGGGAATCGGTTTGGCATTATGTACTACTCAGGGAGGTCTCAGTTGAGTCCAAGGAAACAAGCATCCCTCATAAGTCCTCAGCTTCAAGCACTGAATCGAGAAACAATAGTACATTCATCCCGAAGGGTACAATACTATCGTCATACGAACAGTTTGCTTTAACTGAATTCCTATGAGAGAACCAGGCCATCCTATGCGAGTTCCCAATGGACCCTCGGATGCGAGTGGGTTTGCCAACAAATGTGGTCTGCCACTGTCATCACTGGAGAGGGGTGTTTCCATTAAGGTCCTCGAAGATCGGTCACCAGATGCACATAACTATCAAGGTCGTACCCTGAAGTGAGGTAATCCCCACACAAGATAGTTCCAAGACGGTTGCAATCTGGGTGTGGAACACATCGCCACCCATCATGGTGAGATACCATAAGAGTACAATGTCTGTCCACGCTAATCCTATAGTGCACTCAAGCCGGGTATTTGGCTTATCTCACAGTAACTCCCATCCCGCAGAAAAAAATGAAAACCAACACAGCCAGACAGTCCAGTATAATATGATGCATGGAAAATAAAATACTGAAAGCAGTAAATAAATGCGATAAAGTAAAGCTGTAAAGTAATACTGTAAATGAAAACAATAAAGCTGAACCAAAGCACACAGCAACAAACAAACACCCAAAGAAGCAAAACCAAACAGGCGCTAGGATTGACTCTACAAGGGAAACCGGAAGAATCAGGTTAGTCCCCAGCAGAGTCGCCAGCTGTCGCTCCCGGGATTTTCATCCTAGTACAAACGCGAAAGTGGCGCGGAAAGGTTAGATTCGCCAGCCAGACATTTTTATCCCAAAGGAATGGGAAAGGTAATGTTGCACAAACCTGAGGAAGAAGGAAAGGACAAGGTCCTGCGAACCAAAGATCTGAGTTCGGGAGTCGGTTACGACCTGGGAAGGTATTAGCACCCCAGATCGTCCGTCGTACCCGACGGGATCCACGCTTGCTTGCTTGTTTCAAAGGGTGAGAAAAATATAACTGCTGCTGAATAAAACCGCTAACTGGAATGGAATGAAATGAGAAAGGAACTAAAAGAAAATGAGAATAAAAAGAAAGGGGGAAATGTAGGGAAAATAAAGAATGTGCTCGAACGGGCCCTACCCCGCTGCCTACGTACCTCATCGGGATAATGAGGATCAGAGTCGACGTAGTTCGCCTAACTAAGGCGGGAACTATTTGTTTGTGTTTTTTACAGCTGGAACTGCGTATGTCTATGCTCAGGTGTTGCAGGCTCGTCTGGTACGAGTGCGTTTACCGTCTTGCATGTGTGACAAGTCGTCGCGAGTTCGCGTTGTGAGTGAATGAGATGAGAGAGAGAAGTTCCCGCAGGATAGTCGCTTATTATTTGTTTTTTGTCTTTTATGAGAAATGTTTTGAATTTGTTTGTGAACTGTCTTGTACTAAGACCTATCCATCGCGGGAAGTATTTACACCTCGCCCCGAAACAGGACGCGTATAAACACTCCGCAACAAAGTCTCGTGTCGTACAAGATTGTTCGGTTTATCCTTAGATGTTTTATTATTTTCTTTATGAGATGGGAAAGAATGACTCAAGTTGCAAAAAGGACAAACTAAGGGGACTAAGACACAACCCTAATTTTATTTGTTTATTTACAAGAGAGGTCCTATGGTTAATGAGGTTTTCTAATCCTAATGAGAAAAAAGAAAAAGAAGAAAAGAGTTAGAAACTAACTTACTTCCTAAGGAAGTTAAGTTGTCTCTAAAGAAAGGGAAAGCCTAAAAGCAAAGCACAAGGTGCTAAGGCAAAAACAATTAAAATGTATAAGAGATGGGAATGAATTAATTCTTACCTCAATCTTCCCCCCTATAAAACAAAAGTTAGCATGACAATGCATATTGAAAGTAAAATCAAAGCATGAAAGCGATTAAGTACCATAAACGTCCTAGAATGGAACTAGGGTTCAAAATAAGACCTAAGTCTAAAGGTGAAGGTACCTAAAGGTTACATGACTTCTAAAGTCAGTAGCTACATGTTATAGGTCCCTAAGTATGTTAGGATACCTCACAAGATCAAACTATGTCAAACTATGTACAAAAAGTTCACCTAAGTTCACATAAATGCAAGTTAGGGTTTATGGATGAAGTATGAATGCATATGGCTTACAAGCATGAATTAGTACATGAAATGAACATCAAAGTCAGTAGTGAATGCTTATGAAGATGGATGAATGAATATACAATCATGGATGCAATGGATTAGGCATATGGAGCAATGAGAAGAAGATATGAGAAGAAACGAACAAAAATCGCATAAGATCGCACATGATGAAAGTTAAGGAAGAATGACATGTGAATATGCATGAAATTATTATGGGTCAGTAACATACAAGGTATGAGATGCAATTAGAATGCATGAATAGGCATTAATGATTTCCACATAATTCAAGTTATTATTTAGAGGAGAAGAGAAACTAGTTTAGGTTGAAGTTAATTCACATAAGTATGCACTTTGAAACACTAAAACAAACCAAATGAGTTTGGTTCAAAAAGATGACCTATGACTGGAATTAAAGACATACAAATGACCTATAATCAACTCTTAAAAGCTACCAAAAAATATTCCAAGCAAATGGCATGAATGCCTTCTTATCATTTAAGTTATACAACAAATAGACACATGAATCAACCTAGGATCTAGGTGACATGGAAAAATAGCAAAAAGCCTTTAAAAATTATGAAATTAAATCCCTGGAATTATATAGTGATTATCTCACATTGTCCAAAAGAGTTCCACAAAATTATGAACCAAAGTGCCAAAACAATTCCTTGATTAGCAAGGTAACAAAACATGATCACCAAAAAACAACTCCACAAAGTGGATCAAAAAGTGCACTAAAAATTATGAAAAAATGCATAATGAGCATCAAAATGTCACAAATTACAGTAATTAATCACACACAAAAAATAGGTTTCACACCTATGGGGAAAAACAATTTCGGTCCCTTATGCCAAAACACCCCTTTTGGGACAGCTCATGAACTAAAATCCAAATTAATTATTAAAACCACCCAAATCTGGAAACAAAAAATATGACAAATTAATTAAGAGGATGAGGATAACTCATGAATTTTTCCAGAATTTTATCTCACCTAAAACTATTTTTAATAATTGCGACGAAACAGGCAAAAAAGTGGATTTTAAGGGGAAGTGAAAGGAATCGATCCTAATGGTTCGTAACCTAATCCCTAAGCTCCGAAATCGACACAAACCAACATACATCACAAATATATCCAATGCCTCAGGTGGGAGGGCTCAATATGCACCTTAAGTTACATGGTCCTAAGCCGCATACAACTATAATGATGCTTAAAAGCCGAAAAAGCTTGAAATTACTTACTTGATTGAAGTGCCAATTCTTTCACACAAAAGAAATCCAAAAAAACTTCAAGTCAAGCCTTGTAATCTCCCATGAGCAAAATAAATGTTCATCTTATATAATTGCTTGGTGAAGATCCCCCATAATCGAAACAAAAACAACGACACAAAATATCATTTGAATCCAAAGGTATCCCACAAATAAAGTGGAATACCAACCAAACGACCGTCGCTAAGATCTTTGCGAGAACCTTGCATGAACTCAACAAACGTATTAGAAACCAAAAAGAGGTGCAACCGGAAGTTGCACCTATGCCTCACAACTCCAAATCAAGTAGAAAGATGAATGTATGAGTCATGGACATGCATTGAAATTTACGTTTCAAAACGGGGCAGCACTTATGCTCTAACATAAACAACATGCAAACTCAAACCGGAATCAAACAAATTTACATGCAATGAATGGCAAATGATCAACAAACATAAGTACAAGTCAAAAAGATCAATGCATCAAAATCGCACCAAACCGAACTTAAAAAGCCTTAAACGAAAAAATGCGTCAAAAATCACCGACTCGGAATTGAACGAAAATCGCATGGTAACTTGCAAACGTGCCAACGGATTCAAATATGCAATCGGTTTTTGAAAATTCCGCTTGGAAGTGATACTTTTTGGCCGATTTCGTCGGCTGGCAGTAGCAAAATAGCCGGAAAAAATTGTCCGAAATCGACTAAAAAGTTCACCAACGGCTCCGAAATAATCAACAAAGTCAATTTACACTATTCACATTCGCAAAAACGCGCTACGGTTAGGAAGTTATGACCAAAACATATTCTCGACACGCGACACATGAACAACATCAACAATTAAGCCTCAACCTATCCTATTTCAAATTTGCACATTGAAACAAGCATGAATTTAAAAGTCAAGCACTTCAATCAATATCAAGTTATAATAATTAGCTCTCTTAGGAATTTTGTCAAACACCTAACATTCACCGATTATTCTATGTCAACTTTACCAAGCCTTTTCAATCATGCACCACAACAATTATTAGGATAAATTAATCAAGAATCAATCAATAATCAAATCATGAATCAATGCACATAATATCCATAAGATTAATTCAACTTCAAAATTCAATTCAAGAAACAATTCAACAATTATTCATGAATTAAAGTTTAAGAAGCTTACCGAATGAAGAATCGACGAAGAAATTGCGAATCCGAAGGAAGTGAGACGCGATCATGAACGGAGGATAGGAGGAGAGGCCGCGCGGCTGCCGGTGGCGGAAGATGGTGGTCTTACGGTGGTGAAGTTGACCGGAGGTGGTGGTTCGTGGCGGCTCGGCTACCGGAAGCTTGATCGGAATTGTTGTGTTCTTGAGTTCTTGATGAAGTTGTTGTTGTGTTCTTGAGAAAGAATTGAGAGAATGAACTTTGATCCTTTAGAGAGAGTTTGTGAGAGTTTTTTGGTGTTTGTAAATTATGATTGAAGTTATGAGACAAATTGTGGGTCAAAAGAATATATAGTGGAGTGTAAAATGAAAGGCAAAAGGTAGAATTTCGGCTTAAGTGAAAATAACAATATCTTCGGCAAGAAATTTCGACTCTGAGTCTTCCACAATATCGTCCGCCTCTGAATCACAGTTGCAATTCAAAAATGACGAACGTCATACGATCAAAATCGAGTGCGATCGATACGTTTAAGCTGCAAGACGTCACTGAATAAGTTGTTTTTTCGGCTTATTTGGTGTCCGCTACTCGAAAATGTGACGAGGTCAACCTCTTCAGAGCATAATCTCGACTCGACTTTGTCAACAAAGTTGTAGATCTATGAGTCAGTGACCTGGTGTTAAAATCTAAGCTCAACCGGACAAACGACGAGGGAGATATGAATTTTCTCGTGAAACCACTTTCATCCTTTTTCTTCGGTTCAGCACTTCAGTTTTGTGAAATAAACCAAAACGATAATCTTCGGAGCACCGTTAAAACTCGCATTTGTCTTTGAATTTGAAGAGGATAAAATTTTTGAACCAACGCTTCAAGAACGGGTGCAATCCGATGAAAATTGACCGAGTTATGAATTTTACAAAATCTGACAGACAATGCATTGCATCAAAGAACCTTATTGGTAATTCGCATTTTCGAGATCTTTCCGCTTGGACCGAACCAAAACTGAATTCACATAATGAATATAACATCTAAACGGAATTTTAGGCACCGAAACTACATCAATTCGATAAACGATCCAAGAGTTATGAATTTTTTAGTGTTCAAAACTCACCGGTTCAGCACTGTTTTTCACTATGTCGACTCTAAAGACTCGCACATTCTGAGATCTTCTTCAAAGAATTAGTTCTCGGCCAAAACCCAAAAGTTGGAAAGGATATCAAGACGGAACTTTTGGCATATGAATCTCTCAGACATGTTGACCCAATAAGAAGTTACAAACTCTTGAATACCGCTAGCACAGTTAATCGGCGAAACCGAAATTTCAGAAACAAATAAATCCCGCCATTTTCCTTGATGAATTGGCCTCTGAGCCGAACACAAAAGTTGTAGAGAATAATGAAACGGTCTAAACTATTGAGTTTCAAGCCAAAATGAGTTTTCGAGCATAAGTTACAACTTTTGCAAACTGCACCATAAAACTGATATTCAGCTTAAACTCCTCTGAATCAACCGAGAACTTTTGGCTTCTTCTGAGATTATTGTGCACGTGCCGCATGAAGAAATAAAGGCTAGTCGCAACCTGTGAAAGCTCAAATGGAGATGTATATTCATGTATGTTTATGATGCAATTGTGATCTAAATGCAATGCAATGTATGAAAGGATATGCTAAATGGCATGAAAATGAGAGGGCAAATTTTGGGGTGTTACAGCTGCCCCTATTCAATCATCTGCAGACTTGAATGGATAATTGCAACAGCTTTTAGACGTTCAAGGTATGGAGTGATTGAATACTCGAATAAAACCTGAAAATTTGCACACTGAGGGCAACAGAAATGCCATATGCCCATTTATTTATTTATATATTTTTTGTTTTGACCTCTGAATAGGTAGCGAAAATAGAACCAGGTGGAAATATGCTGGGAAGAATGCCATCCTCGAATGACCACTCACACGGGATCCTCGGATCCAGTACTAAAACCCTCCTTGAATAGAAACACAATGGTATACCGGCCGCAGGCGATAACCAGCAACAACAAAGACTGGCCTCAGACAGACTTTGCAAACGAGACAAACTGACCTCGATCAATAAGCTCAAAAAAAATGAACTACTATCCTCGGATAATAGACACAACAAAACAAATAAGACCAACCGCAGAAGGACTTGAAGAAAATAAATGCCATCCTCGAATGACAAATCAAAAGATCCTCGGATCTAACACGAAACCATCCTCGAATGGAGACGCAAAGGTATACCGGCCGCAGGCGGTAACCAAACACAAAGCTGACCTCAGACAGACTTTGCAAAAGAGACAAACTGACCTCGATCAATAAGCTCAAATAGTGAACTACTATCCTCGAATAATAGCCACAACAACAAGACCAACCTCGGAAGGACTTGAAGAAAAGAAATGCCATCCTCGAATGACAAATCAAAAGATCCTCGGATCTAACACGAAACCATCCTCGAATGGAGACGCAAAGGTATACCAGCCTCGAGTGATAACCAAACACAAAGCTGACCTCAGACAGACTTTGCAAAAGAGACAAACTGACCTCGATCAATAAGCTCAAAAAATGAACTACTATCCTCGAATAATAGCCAC
This sequence comes from Lathyrus aphaca, assembly GCA_963966055.1. Taxonomy (NCBI): domain Eukaryota; kingdom Viridiplantae; phylum Streptophyta; class Magnoliopsida; order Fabales; family Fabaceae; genus Lathyrus; species Lathyrus aphaca. The sequence continues at coordinate 442,755,414 of OZ014522.1, read as the reverse complement.
AACAAAAAGACCAACCTCGGAAGGACTTGAAGAAAAGAAATGCCATCCTCGAATGACAAATCAAAAGATCCTCGGATCTAACACGAAACCATCCTCGAATGGAGACGCAAAGGTATACCAGCCTCGACTGATAACCAAACACAAAGCTGACCTCAGACAGACTTTGCAAAAGAGACAAACTGACCTCGATCAATAAGCTCAAAAAGTGAACTACTATCCTCGAATAATAGCCACAACAACAAGACCAACCTCGGAAGGACTTGAAGAAAAGAAATGTCATCCTCGAATGACAAATCAAAAGATCCCCGGATCTAACACGAAACCATCCTCGAATGGAGACGCAAAGGTATACCAGCCTCGACTGATAACCAAACACAAAGCTGACCTCAGACAGACTTTGCAAAAGAGACAAACTGACCTCGATCAATAAGCTCAAAAAGTGAACTACTATCCTCGAATAATAGCCACAACAACAAGACCAACCTCGGAAGGACTTGAAGAAAAGAAATGTCATCCTCGAATGACAAATCAAAAGATCCTCGGATCTAACACGAAACCATCCTCGAATGGAGACGCAAAGGTATACCAGCCTCGACTGATAACCAAACACAAAGCTGACCTCAGACACACTTTGCAAAAGAGACAAACTGACCTCGATCAATAAGCTCAAAAAGTGAACTACTATCCTCGAATAATAGCCACAACAACAAGACCAACCTCTGAAGGACTTGAAGAAAAGAAATGTCATCCTCGAATGACAATCCAAAAGATCCTCGGATCTAACACGAAACCATCCTCGAATGGAGACGCAAAGGTATACCAGCCTCGACTGATAACCAAACACAAAGCTGACCTCAGACAGACTTTGCAAAAGAGACAAACTGACCTCGATCAATAAGCTCGAAAAGTGAACTACTATCCTCGAATAATAGCCACACAACAAGACCAACCGCAGAAGGACTTGAAGAAAAGAAATGCCATCCTCGAATGACAATCCAAAAGATCCTCGGATCTAACACGAAACCATCCTCGAATGGAGACGCAAAGGTATACTGGCCTCGACTGATAACCAAACACAAAGCTGACCTCAGACACACTTTGCAAAAGAGACAAACTGACCTCGATCAATAAGCTCAAAAATTGAACTACTATCCTCGAATAATAGCCACAACAACAAGACCAACCTCTGAAGGACTTGAAGAAAAGAAATGCCATCCTCGAATGACAATCCAAAAGATCCTCGGATCTAACACGAAACCATCCTCGAATGGAGACGCAAAGGTATACCAGCCTCGACTGATAACCAAACACAAAGCTGACCTCAGACAGACTTTGCAAAAGAGACAAACTGACCTCGATCAATAAGCTCGAAAAGTGAACTACTATCCTCGAATAATAGCCACACAACAAGACCAACCGCAGAAGGACTTGAAGAAAAGAAATGCCATCCTCGAATGACAATCCAAAAGATCCTCGGATCTAACACGAAACCATCCTCGAATGGAGACGCAAAGGTATACCGGCCGCAGGCGGTAACCAGAAACAAAGAAAATAGGACAAGATGGAACGAGATCGTTGTACATAAACGAGAGCCCAAGCAAACAGGATCATTATACCCGAGACGTGACCATTGTACTGAAACGGAGACACGAGGAAATGAGATTGTTGTACTGAAACAATACTCAAAGACGAGACCATTGTACTTAAATAGAGACTCGAAAGGAACGGGATCGTTGTACTTAAACGAGAGCCCAAGCAAACAGGATCATTGTACTTAAATGATAACCTGAGACGCGACCGTTGTACTGAAACGGAGACGCGAAAGAATGAGACTGTTGTACTGAAAAAAGACTCAAATACGAGACCATTGTACTTAAATGGAAACTCGAAAGGAATGGGATCGTTGTACTTAAACGAGAGCCCAAGCAAACAGGATCATTGTACTTAAATGATAACCTGAGACGCGATCGTTGTACTTAAACGGAAACGCAAAAAATGAGACTGTTGTACTGAAACAAGACTCAAAGACGAGACCATTGTACTTAAATGGAGACTCGAAAGGAACGGGATCGTTGTACTTAAACGAGAGCCCAAAACGCGACTGTTGTACTGAAACGGAGACGCGAAAAAATGAGACTGTTGTACTGAAACAAGACTCAAATACGATACCATTGTACTTAAATGGAGGATCGAAAGGAATGGGATCGTTGTACTTAAACGAGAGCCCAAGCAAACAGGATCATTGTACTTAAATGATAACCTGAGACGCAATCGTTGTACTTAAACGGAAACGCGAAAAATGAGACTGTTGTACTGAAACGAGACTCAATGACGAGACCATTGTACTTAAATGGAGGCTCGAAAGGAACGGGATCGTTGTACTTAAACGAGAGCCCAAAACGCGACCGTTGTACTTAAACGAGACGCGAAAAAATGAGACTGTTGTACTGAAACAAGACTCAACTGGGGATAACAACAAGACTTGGTAGAAGTAACCACACTGGAAAATGAAGTTGCATTCTATGGGGAATACTTCAATCTGATTGGAGATGTAACGGGTCTTATGTAATATACCTCAAAACTGGCCCATGCTGGTATGCATATGTTTGAATTTAGGCGTAATGCTCCATGACAATGGAAATGCTACGCTTTGGAGGATGCAAATGTAATGATGATTATGCATATGCAAATGCAAAGAGATCTCCTGATAAGGAGACTGCAAGTATCCCAGATAACTTGACTGGGGAGAAACTGATGATCACTGCATTGATCTGATCCATCCTGATGAGGAAGAGACAACTCTGCGGGGAAAGTTGTCAATAATACACCGGCTCCGAACAGCCGCCACTGCCAAAAATAAATTGGACTTTGAGATTGGAGCGCCAAGACCCTGCTGGAGATGGACCCTTCTTGAACTCTGGTGGGGAACCAAAGGCATGATACTGCTGAGGAAGCAACTGCTGGGGAGGCAAAACACTCCTTATACTGCTGAGAATTGCCCCTGTCTGAAGGGAAACTTCTGCTTGGGGATGACACCCACATTCTGCTACCCTGCTGGGAGATTTCAGCTTCCAAATCTACTGGGGATGACAGATAATATTAATGATAAAGTTTCCCGCTGAATACAAAAGCTCAAGTTGCCACTTGCTGGGGATAAAAGATAAATCCTCTCATGTTGGGAATGAGAGATGGAAGGCGTCTCATGCTGGGGTTGAGAGACGATGATACCCTTCTGCTCCAGAAGTAACCTTCCATGGGACTTACTAAGGAACCTTGATCGATGAAGTCCGCAGATGAAACAACCCTTGCAGTACTGTGCTGACAATGGCTTTGCCCTTAGCCCTGGGTTGATAGATCGCCAACTAATCATGAGTGAACAACGGTTCTTTGCAATTTTCAACTCGCCTCAGATTAAGGTCCATCGGAAGAAAATGTCTCAAGAGGATTTTACAGAAAACATGACATACGAAATGCCTCAGTGTCTTCAAACTCTTGGAGAGATTCGTCAGATCTCGAAATAACTGCCCCTGACTGCATGGTCTAAGTAAGAATTTTCCTCGCGAGGATTCGTGAAATACCTCATATCACTATGAGATATTCTCCCCCAGTATATTGAACTCTGGATAGGCGCCTCTGATTAACCGTCTTTTATAGAAAGTAACTTCTAGTGCTCTTGGGGTGGCCTGCCCCAGTACGAGCCTTGAAGTGATCACCTCTGAATGACTGCTTTGAAGAAAACACCCAGATCAACTGTTCTTTGAGAGATTGGATCTCGAAGTAACTGCCCCAGTTTGGCTACAATTTGAATGTATGCCTCAGAATAATGGCTCTTTGAGAGATTTGAATCTCGAAGTGATTGCCCCAGCTTGGCTGAATTTTGAAGAGATTGCTCGACATGATTGCCCCAGATTAGTTGGCTCTTACCAGGAATGTTGGGAAAGTCCCTACTCGATGGAGTTTTCTTAGAAAGGTTCATCTCGACAGATTGTCCTTCGGAAGTTTCAGACTTCTCAACTTGGCAAGATTAAGCTTCTGGACTAAGATTCCATATGTAAACTTTTATGATGCCAAACAAATGTATGCAAGTAGAAAATGTTTATTTTGAGAATGAAAATTCTAATGCAACACACATGTTAATTTTGAAGTTTTACTGAAAAAGATGTCGCAAACCTTTGTGAGTGAATCACTGGTTAAGATACGACATTGATTTTTGATGAATGAAAGCATGCACATGCAACACCAACAAAGAACTTTTAGCGTAACTCATAGGAGTCAGGAACGCGATCTTGTGGTAGTACACTCTCAAAAATAACCCTGTTTCAGTTAGGACTTTTGAGGGTTGTATCGTGGCCTGGTTCACGGTTATAGAAATAAAGGATATAGGCTCGAAATTTATTTGTTCCCACCCGTCTTCGTGATGTTCTCCATTCCTATGTTCAGCTAGCTTTCACAAGCGCTCACCTCTCAAAAGGGGTTTTGTGATGGTTGAGGAACCAATTACACTAACGATTTCAAGCACCAATCAGGTTGTCGTTTGGAGTCAGTCACCCCTTCACCTTTTGTGTCTGTATCACACGACTTTGTTCTTGTTCAAGGATCTTTCTTGTGTAGTCCTTTTTGTCTTTTGCTTTTGCATTATTTTTCTTATCCCTAACTTTTGCCTGGACTGATTCTTGTGAATCTTTGATTGTGAAGTCCAGCGGGATGCCCTATTTTTTGCCTAAGTCGCTTATTTTCAAGTTTCGACTTAGCGGGCTTTTTCATTCATTTTTTTTCAATTCTTTTTTTTGAACAAATCGTGTGACACTGTTTGTCTTGAATGCTTTGCGAGGGTCGTGACTGTCTCACTCCTTTGTTGTTGAGGAATAACCATTGTGGTCTCCGGTCTTTGGACCTCTTGATTGGGATAATCATTGTGGTTTTTGGTCATTGGACCTCTTGATTTGGTACAACGAAAGGAAATGAATCCTCAGATGTGCACTCCTTTTTGAAATTTGAACGATCGGTCCAACTAGCTGACACCTACCCTGCCCCTGGGTTAATTGCGAGGGTTTTTTCATGCAAAAAGAAACTCCTACTTCAAGGCTCAAATGGGTTGGCGAGGGTCTATCTCCCTTATATCTCCGGTGTTTAGGATTTGAAACAATGCCTATACATCGTCAACAGGGTCTTTCTCAAAAGCATACAATTAAAGTTTTTGCGTTTTCATTCCGTCATCCTCCCTGATAGAGTTTAAGCTCAACAGTTGGTATTGCAATGCACATACATAAAATCATGAGTGAATACGAATGGATTACTTCAAGAAAAACATGTGCATTTTATTATGGTTATCATTCAAAAACAAATAAGTTTCATGCATGCATACAAATGTTTAGACAAACAATATAAACTACAAATGAAAATGCAGTAAAGAAGCTGAACATTGCCATCATTGAGGAGACTTGACTCCGTCCGGACTTATTGCTTCTGAAGACGCCTTTGTAAATTGGGAGACCCATTTGATGAGGAGACTTCAATATATGAGCAGAATTTCTGACACGATGACCTTTGAGTCGATCAAATTCGGGAACTCGTCTTCACTTTTGCCTCTGAAAGACTTGCAATCTTCAATTAAATGACCAGGTGCCCCAGAATGATAATCATACTTGGCATTGAAACCCCAAAGGAAGCTTTGTCGGAGATGATCCTGATGCAATTAGCTCAACCAGTCCGAATTTGCGTAAATGAGGAAACTTATTGCACGTACGTCATCAAAATATGATCAAACTTCTTCTCAAATTGTTTTGGCCTTTACCCATATGTTCTTTCCCTAGGACTCTCTTGGGAAACTGAGGTTGGATGCTAACAAATGAGATCTGGAGGGAAGAGGTTGATAAATTTAATAAATAAGGTTGCTTGGAAAGATCTGATTTGATCTCCTGCCTACGTATCTCCATTGACCAATGGAGAATCAGAGCAGCGTAGTTCTCCTCAATAGGGATGAAAATAGCTTTGTTCAGAATTTCCATAACCAAGCTCATCTGAGTCTTCATCTGGTTGACTTCCTGTTTTAGCAGTTTCTGGTTCTGAAATAAAGCTTATACCTCTGCCCTGAATGGCCTCAGCTGGGTCTTTGTTTGGTTACCTTCGTCCGGAGTTATACCTTGATAGTTGTGATTCAAGTTGTCTATTCTGATGAGAAATCAAGTCAGGAAAATAATTTGTCTCTGAACACCTGTCAAGAATGCAAGGATGTATGAAAATGCCATGTTCAGTTATTTCTGAGGAATCTATCTGCTTTGATTCAAGTTTTGGCACAGAAAATTCCAACAACATGATTCAGATATGTGATCCTCGGAAATAACTGAACATGTGTGCAGAAATGCTATGATGTCATGTATGCAGCAGGCATGTGATCAATGGTCTGATGTTGGTGTTGAGCAGTGAACCAACTGTCTGAATAGAACCATAATAGTAGCACCATCTCTGTATAGAACCCCATAACTGAGAACCCAATAACTGTAGAACTGGATCACATAATAGAATAATCACTGATGGTGTTGAAGTTGAACAATGAGCCAAGTGTCTGTGGAGAGTCATAATAACAGTCACAATATCAGGGTCACCATGGTAATCACAGTAACAATCTCTCTGAATAGAAATCCCGAATCTCAGAATCAGAGAACCATAGAACACTGAACAACACTGACAAAGTGGGTATGCTGAAGGTATTAAGGTTCCTGCAAACCTGTAAACCCCTCCCAATCTCACGGGTGTGCTACTCGGGTCAACATCACGGACTCTCAAAGCCGAATAGCAATAATACGTTCACCATTTCCGAGAAATGGCTCATGACCAAATCAGGGAATCGGTTTGGCATTATGTACTACTCAGGGAGGTCTCAGTTGAGTCCAAGGAAACAAGCATCCCTCATAAGTCCTCAGCTTCAAGCACTGAATCGAGAAACAATAGTACATTCATCCCGAAGGGTACAATACTATCGTCATACGAACAGTTTGCTTTAACTGAATTCCTATGAGAGAACCAGGCCATCTTATGCGAGTTCCCAATGGACCCTCGGATGCGAGTGGGTTTGCCAACAAATGTGGTCTGCCACTGTCATCACTGGAGAGGGGTGTTTCCATTAAGGTCCTCGAAGATCGGTCACCAGATGCACATAACTATCAAGGTCGTACCCTGAAGTGAGGTAATCCCCACACAAGATAGTTCCAAGACGGTCGCAATCTGGGTGTGGAACACATCGCCACCCATCATGGTGAGATACCATAAGAGTACAATGTCTGTCCACGCTAATCCTATAGTGCACTCAAGCCGGGTATTTGGCTTATCTCACAGTAACTCCCATCCCGCAGAAAAAAATGAAAACCAACACAGCCAGACAGTCCAGTATAATATGATGCATGGAAAATAAAATACTGAAAGCAGTAAATAAATGCGATAAAGTAAAGTTGTAAAGTAATACTGTAAATGAAAACAATAAAGTTGAACCAAAGCACACAGCAACAAACAAACACCCAAAGAAGCAAAACCAAACAGGCGCTAGGATTGACTCTACAAGGGAAACCGGAAGAATCAGGTTAGTCCCCAGCAGAGTCGCCAGCTGTCGCTCCCGGGATTTTCATCCTAGTACAAACGCGAAAGTGGCGCGGAAAGGTTAGATTCGCCAGCCAGACATTTTTATCCCAAAGGAATGGGAAAGGTAATGTTGCACAAACCTGAGGAAGAAGGAAAGGACAAGGTCCTGCGAACCAAAGATCTGAGTTCGGGAGTGGTTACGACCTGGGAAGGTATTAGCACCCCAGATCGTCCGTCGTACCCGACGGGATCCACGCTTGCTTGCTTGTTTCAAAGGGTGAGAAAAATATAACTGCTGCTGAATAAAACCGCTAACTGGAATGGAATGAAATGAGAAAGGAACTAAAAGAAAATGAGAATAAAAAGAAAGGGGGAAATGTAGGGAAAATAAAGAATGTGCTCGAACGGGCCCTACCCCGCTGCCTACGTACCTCATCGGGATAATGAGGATCAGAGTCGACGTAGTTCGCCTAACTAAGGCGGGAACTATTTGTTTGTGTTTTTTACAGCTGGAACTGCGTATGTCTATGCTCAGGTGTTGCAGGCTCGTCTGGTACGAGTGCGTTTACCGTCTTGCATGTGTGACAAGTCGTCGCGAGTTCGCGTTGTGAGTGAATGAGATGAGAGAGAGAAGTTCCCGCAGGATAGTCGCTTATTATTTGTTTTTTGTCTTTTATGAGAAATGTTTTGAATTTGTTTGTGAACTGTCTTGTACTAAGACCTATCCATCGCGGGAAGTATTTACACCTCGCCCCGAAACAGGACGCGTATAAACACTCCGCAACAAAGTCTCGTGTCGTACAAGATTGTTCGGTTTATCCTTAGATGTTTTATTATTTTCTTTATGAGATGGGAAAGAATGACTCAAGTTGCAAAAAGGACAAACTAAGGGGACTAAGACACAACCCTAATTTTATTTGTTTATTTACAAGAGAGGTCCTATGGTTAATGAGGTTTTCTAATCCTAATGAGAAAAAAGAAAAAGAAGAAAAGAGTTAGAAACTAACTTACTTCCTAAGGAAGTTAAGTTGTCTCTAAAGAAAGGGAAAGCTTAAAAGCAAAGCACAAGGTGCTAAGGCAAAAACAATTAAAATGTATAAGATATGGGAATGAAGTAATTCTTACCTCAATCTTCCCCCCTACAAAACAAAAGTTAGCATGACAATGCATATTGAAAGTAAAATCAAAGCATAAAAGCGATTAAGTACCATAAACGTCCTAGAATGGAACTAGGGTTCAAAATAAGACCTAAGTCTAAAGGTGAAGGTACCTAAAGGTTACATGACTTCTAAAGTCAGTAGCTACATGTTATAGGTCCCTAAGTATGTTAGGATACCTCACAAGATCAAACTATGTCAAACTATGTACAAAAAGTTCACCTAAGTTCACATAAATGCAAGTTAGGGTTTATGGATGAAGTATGAATGCATATGGCTTACAAGCATGAATTAGTACATGAAATGAACATCAAAGTCAATAGTGAATGCTTATGAAGATGGATGAATGAATATACAATCATGGATGCAATGGATTAGGCATATGGAGCAATTAGAAGAAGATATGAGAAGAAACGAACAAAAATCGCATAAGATCGCACATGATGAAAGTTAAGGAAGAATGACATGTGAATATGCATGAAATGATTATGGGTCAGTAACATACAAGGTATGAGATGCAATTAGAATGCATGAATAGGCATTAATGATTTCCACATAATTCAAGTTATTATTTAGAGGAGAAGAGAAACTAGTTTAGGTTGAAGTTAATTCACATAAGTATGCACTTTGAAACACTAAAACAAACCAAATGAGTATGGTTCAAAAAGATGACCTATGACTGGAATTAAAGACATACAAATGACCTATAATCAACTCTTAAAAGCTACCAAAAAATATTCCAAGCAAATGGCATGAATGCCTTCTTATCATTTAAGTTATACAACAAATAGACACATGAATCAACCTAGGATCTAGGTGACATGGAAAAATAGCAAAAAGCCTTTAAAAATTATGAAATTAAATCCCTGGAATGATATAGTGATTATCTCACATTTTCCAAAAGGGTTCCACAAAATTATGCACCAAAGTGCCAAAACAATTCCTTAATTAGCAAGGTAACAAAACATGATCACCAAAAAACAACTCCACAAAGTGGATCAAAAAGTGCACTAAAAATTATGAAAAAAATGCATAATGAGCATCAAAATGTCACAAATTACAGTAATTAATCACACAAAAAAAATAGGTTCCACACCTATGGGGAAAAACGATTTCGGTCCCTTATGCCAAAACACCCCTTTTGGGACAGCTCATGAACTAAAATCCAAATTAATTATTAAAACCAACCAAATCTGGAAACAAAAAATATGACAAATTAATTAAGAGGATGAGGATAACTCATGAATTTTTCCAGAATTTTATCTCACCTAAAACTATTTTTAATAATTGCGACGAAACGGGCAAAAAAGTGGATTTTAAGGGGAAGTGAAAGGAATCGATCCTAATGGTTCGTAACCTAATCCCTAAGCTCCGAAATCGACACAAACCAACATACATCACAAATATATCCAATTCCTCAGGTGGGAGGGCTCAATATGCACCTTAAGTTACATGGTCCTAAGCCGCATACAACTATAATGATGCTTAAAAGCCGAAAAAGCTTGAAATTACTTACTTGATTGAAGTGCCAATTCTTTCACACAAAAGAAATCCAAAAAAACTTCAAGTCAAGCCTTGTAATCTCCCATGAGCAAAATAAATGTTCATCTTATATAATTGCTTGGTGAAGATCCCCCATAATCGAAACAAAAACAACGACACAAAATATCATTTGAATCCAAAGGTATCCCACAAATAAAGTGGAATACCAACCAAACGACCGTCGCTAAGATCTTTGCGAGAACCTTGCATGAACTCAACAAACGCATTAGAAACCAAAAAGAGGTGCAACCGGAAGTTGCACCTATGCCTCACAACTCCAAATCAAGTAGAAAGATGAATGTATGAGTCATGAACATGCATTGAAATTTACGTTTCAAAACGGGGCAGCACTTATGCTCTAACATAAACAACATGCAAACTCAAACCGGAATCGAACAAATTTACATGCAATGAATGGCAAATGATCAACAAACATAAGTACAAGTCAAAACAAGATCAATGCATCAAAATCGCACCAAACCGAACTTAAAAAGCCTTAAACGAAAAAATGCGTCAAAAATCACCGACTCGGAATTGAACGAAAATCGCATGGTAACTTGCAAACGTGCCAACGGATTCAAATATGCAATCGGTTTTTGAAAATTCCGCTTGGAAGTGATACTTTTTGGCCGATTTCGTCGGCTAGCAGTAACAAAATAGCCGGAAAAAATTGTCCGAAATCGACTAAAAAGTTCACCAACGGCTCCGAAATAATCAACAAAGTCAATTTACACTATTCACATTCGCAAAAACGCGCTACGGTTAGGAAGTTATGACCAAAACATATTCTCGACACGCGACACATGAACAACATCAACAATTAAGCCTCAACCTATCCTATTTCAAATTTGCACATTGAAACAAGCATGAATTTAAAAGTCAAGCACTTCAATCAATATCAAGTTATAATAATTAGCTCTCTTAGGAATTTTGTCAAACACCTAACATTCACCGATTATTCTATGTCAACTTTACCAAGCCTTTTCAATCATGCACCACAACAATTATTAGGATAAATTAATCAAGAATCAATCAATAATCAAATCATGAATCAATGCACATAATATCCATAAGATTAATTCAACTTCAAAATTCAATTCAAGAAACAATTCAACAATTATTCATGAATTAAAGTTTAAGAAGCTTACCGAATGAAGAATCGACGAAGAAATTGCGAATCCGAAGGAAGTGAGACGCGATCATGAACGGAGGATAGGAGGAGAGGCCGCGCGGCTGCCGGTGGCGGAAGATGGTGGTCTTACGGTGGTGAAGTTGACCGGAGGTGGTGGTTCGTGGCGGCTCGGCTACCGGAAGCTTGATCGGAAATGTTGTGTTCTTGAGTTCTTGATGAAGTTGTTGTTGTGTTCTTGAGAAAGAATTGAGAGAATGAACTTTGATCCTTTAGAGAGAGTTTGTGAGAGTTTTTTGGTGTTTGTAAATTATGATTGAAGTTATGAGACAAATTGTGGGTCAAAAGAATATATAGTGGAGTGTAAAATGAAAGGCAAAAGGTAGAATTTCGGCTTAAGTGAAAATAACAATATCTTCGGCAAGAAATTTCGACTCTGAGTCTTCCACAATATCGTCCGCCTCTGAATCACAGTTGCAATTAAAAAATAACGAACGTCATACGATCAAAATCGAGTGCGATCGATACGTTTAAGCTGCAAGACGTCACTGAATAAGTTGTTTTTTCGGCTTATTTGGTGTCCGCTACTCGAAAATGTGACGAGGTCAACCTCTTCAGAGCATAATCTCGACTCGACTTTGTCAACAAAGTTGTAGATCTATGAGTCAGTGACCTGGTGTTAAAATCTAAGCTCAACCGGACAAACGACGAGGGAGATATGAATTTTCTCGTGAAACCACTTTCATCCTTTTTCTTCGGTTCAGCACTTCAGTTTTGTGAAATAAACCAAAACGATAATCTTCGGAGCACCGTTAAAACTCGCATTTGTCTTTGAATTTGAAGAGGATAAAATTTTTGAACCAACGCTTCAAGAACGGGTGCAATCCGATGAAAATTGACCGAGTTATGAATTTTACAAAATCTGACAGACAATGCAGTGCATCAAAGAACCTTATTGGTAATTCGCATTTTCGAGATCTTTCCGCTTGGACCGAACCAAAACTGAATTCACATAATGAATATAACATCTAAACGAAATTTTAGGCACCGGAACTACATCAATTCGATAAACGATCCAAGAGTTATGAATTTTTTAGTGTTCAAAACTCACCGGTTCAGCACTGTTTTTCACTATGTCGACTCTAAAGACTCGCACATTCTGAGATCTTCTTCAAAGAATTAGTTCTCGGCCAAAACCCAAAAGTTGGAAAGGATATCAAGACGGAACTTTTGGCATATGAATCTCTCAGACATGTTGACCCAATAAGAAGTTACAAACTCTTGAATACCGCTAGCACAGTTAATCGGCGAAACCGAAATTTCAGAAACAAATAAATCCCGCCATTTTCCTTGATGAATTGGCCTCTGAGCCGAACACAAAAGTTGTAGAGAATAATGAAACGGTCTAAACTATTGAGTTTCAAGCCAAAATGAGTTTTCGAGCATAAGTTACAACTTTTGCAAACTGCACCATAAAACTGATATTCTGCTTAAACTCCTCTGAATCAACCGAGAACTTTTGGCTTCTTCTGAGATTATTGTGCACGTGCCGCATGAAGAAATAAAGGCTAGTCGCAACCTGTGAAAGCTCAAATGGAGATGTATATTCATGTATGTTTATGATGCAATTGTGATCTAAATGCAATGCAATGTATGAAAGGATATGCTAAATGGCATGAAAATGAGAGGGCAAATTTTGGGGTGTTACAAGTACCTCAATGCAGGGTTGTGGATTACCTGAGAAAACTGGGTAGAAGGATCTTGGCTCCCTCCACCTGATATTTTAGTCCAAAACTTTTCCACTTCTCTGCTCATAAAATACCCCATCGGAGTCTCTGGAATAGCATCAGGAGTAGTCTGGAAACCTAGTAAATCACCAAACTCTTTGTGAGAGAATGAGTAGTCAATCCCGAACAACCTGAAAGCAGCGAGTCCATCGGGTCCAGCCCAAGGGTCATGATGAAACGAGCTGAGGAACTCAAGAGTCAAGTTCCTGTAAGTGTTGTTCCTGTAGTCAAACTGGCCCCAGTGGAGTTGATGGCATAAAAATCTGACGCTTGGCTCTATCCCCAAGGCATCCATGCAGTCATGGTCAGGGTACCTGGTAGGAGCCATAGGGCGTCTCATGTGGACATGGTAACGCTCTCTCTGTGCATCGTCTCTAAAGGCCACGTGCATGTCATCAGGGTTCTGCATTCTGTACAAGGTTAGCAAACAAGTCCTGAAAGCACATAAAACATTCAATCGTTAGTCCTGACATAATAATAAAATAAACAAATTGAAATAAAGTAAAAATAAAAAGTACATAAATAAGAAAACCATGGGTTGCCTCCCATGCAGCGCTTGTTTAACGTCATTAGCTCGACGACCGATATTTAAACATCATTGGAAGGATATGGTGGATCACTCAGAGTATGGCAGGTGTATGTTGTTGGGATGTCACCTCCTTCATAGGGCTTCAACCTCTGTCCATTGACGATGAACGGTTTACATGTCTGGTTCTTGATTTCAATAGCACCGGATCTTAGGATCTTAGATACTTCGAAAGGGCCAGTCCATCTTGAACGGAGTTTACCTGGAAAAAGTCGTAACCTAGAATCGAACAGGAGAACAGGATCGCCTATTTTGAAGTCTCTTCTTATGATTCTTTTGTCATGCCAAGCTTTTGTTCTTTCTTTGTATATGATGGCATTTTCGTAGGCGGATTGTCTGAGCTCTTCTAATTTGTGGATATCAAGGATACGTTTCTCACCAGCAGTCAAGTAATCCAAATTCAAAGTTTTGATGGCCCAATAGGCCTTATGCTCCAATTCAAAAGGTAAGTGACATGATTTTCCATAGACCAGTTGATAAGGGGTTGTTCCTATAAGAGTTTTGAAAGCGGTTCTATAGGCCCATAATGCTTCTTGAAGTTTCTGTGACCAATCCTTTCTAGATATAGAGACAGTCTTCTCAAGGATTTGTTTTATCTCCCTATTAGATACTTCCACTTGTCCATTGGTCTGTGGGTGGTATGGTGTTGCTACTCTATGCTTAACTCCATACTTGCTTAAAAGTTTATCAAATATTCTCGATATGAAGTGTGATCCTCCATCACTTATGACTAAACGGGGTGTTCCAAACCTGGGAAATATATAATTTTTGAATAATTTGATGACTACTCTGGTGTCGTTTGTGGGTGCGGCGATAGCTTCAATCCATTTAGACACGTAGTCAACTGCTACTAAGATGTACTGATTTCCAAAAGATGGTGGGAACGGTCCCATAAAGTCTATACCCCATACGTCGAAGAGTTCTACTTCTTGGATATTTCTTAACGGCATTTCATTACGTCTTGAAATATTTCCTGTGCGTTGGCATCTATCACACTTGACAATGAAAGCATGGACATCACGCCACATAGTAGGCCAGAATAGGCCAACTTGAAGAATCTTGGCGTATGTCTTAGATGTGCTTGCATGTCCACCATAGGGTGCAGAGTGACAATGCTCAATTATATTATTTACCTCTTCTTCTGGAACACAACGGCGGAAAATGCCATCTTCGCCTCTCTTGAAAAGAAACGGTTCGTCCCAATAGAAGTTTCTCACATCACTATAGAACTTCTTCTTCCGGTGGTAGTTTAGATCAGGGGGTATGATGTCAGCGGCTAGGTAATTAACAAAGTCTGCATACCAAGGTACATTGCTTATAGCTAAGGATTTATGAAAATGCTCATGAGGGTCTGGGTTATCTTCTTCAATAGTTTCTAGTTGGGCTATCAGTCTATCATAGGCAAAATCGTCATTTATGGGTACTGAGTCAGGTTTCAGGTATTCTAGCCTAGATAGGTGATCAGCTACCACATTATCAGTGCCTTTCTTATCACGGATATCCAAATCAAACTCTTGTAGTAATAGAATCCATCGAAGTAACCTAGGCTTGGCATCCTTTTTGCTTAGTAAGTAACGAATGGCAGCATGGTCGGTGTAAACTATAATCTTGGCTCCTACTAGATAAGATCTAAATTTGTCTATTGCAAAAACTACAACTAGGAGCTCTTTTTCGATTGTTGCGTAGTTGAGCTGTGCAGCGTCTAGGGTTCTACTGGCATAATAAATCACGTGTAACTTCTTATCTTTTCTTTGACCTAGAACGGCTCCAACAGCATAATCACTGGCGTCACACATTATCTCAAACGGTTCTGACCAATCAGGGGGTTTCATTATAGGTGTTGAAATCAGAGCTTGCTTCAGAAGATTAAATGCTTCAGTATATTTTTCATCGAAGATAAATTCAGCATCTTTCATCAAAAGACCAGTTAAGGGCTTTGTTATTTTGGAGAAATCCTTGATGAAACGTCGGTAAAATCCGGCATGTCCAAGAAAACTTCTTATCTCCCTGATAGTCTTCGGCGGTTTTAGATTCTCTATGACTTCTATTTTCGCTTTATCTACCTCTATACCTTTTTCGGAAACTATATGTCCTAAAACAATCCCTTCGGTGACCATGAAATGACATTTTTCCCAATTTAGCACAAGGTTTACCTCCACACATCTCTCCAGGATTTTCTCAAGGTTGACAAGACAATTTTTGAAATCTGATCCACAAACTGAGAAATCGTCCATAAATACTTCCATAATTCCATCTAAATAATCAGCAAAGATAGACATCATGCAGCGTTGGAAAGTTGCAGGAGCATTACAAAGTCCAAAAGGCATTCTTCTATAGGCAAAGGTTCCAACTGGGCATGTAAAGGTAGTTTTTTCTTGATCTTCAGGGTGAATAGGTATTTGGAAGAATCCTGAATATCCATCTAAGTAACAAAAGTAAGAGTGTCTGGCTAGGCGCTCCAACATTTGGTCTATGAATGGTAATGGGAAATGGTCCTTCCTAGTTGATTTATTTAATTTTCTATAATCTATGCACATACGCCAACCTCCATCGGTTCTTTTTGCTACAGGTTCGCCCTTCTCGTTTTGCACGACTGTGATGCCTCCCTTTTTAGGTACTACATGCACATGACTCACCCATTTACTGTCCGAGATCTGATATATTATACCTGCCTCTAGTAACTTAAGAACTTCAGTCTTAACTACAATACTCATTATAGGATTTATTCTTCGTTGGTGTTCTCTGGAAGGTTTTGAATCTTCTTCAAGCAAAATCTGATGCATGCATACGGATGGGCTTATTCCTTTTAGATCAGAGATCTTATATCCTAAGGCTGAGGGGTACCTACGTAAAACTTCTAATAGTTGATCGGTTTCTTCTTGGTTTAAGGTAGCACTGACTATAACTGGACGATTCATATCTTCATCGAGAAATTCATATCTCAGGTTTTTAGGCAGTTCCTTAAGTTTTACGGTCGGTTTCATAGGGCAAGGCATAGGATCTGGGGTAAGAGATAAACATTCGTGAAGGTTATCATCAATGTAGGGTTTTTTATAATTGTCGTCTTCCAAAATAAGGGTTGATGGCAATTTTATAGATTCATTTTCTTCTTCTTGTTCTAATTCCCTAATGCATTCTTCGATGATATCTAAGGCATAACAAGCATCTCCTATCACAGGTGCCATAAGAAATTTTGACAATATAAATTCTATCTTCTCGCCACCTACCTCAAAAGTTAGTTTCCCTTTTTTAACATCTATTACGGCTCCAACAGTCGATAAGAATGGTCTACCTAGGAGGATTGGTATGTCATCATCTTCTTTAATGTCCATGACAACAAAATCAGTAGGTATAAACAACTGACCTATCCTAACAGGGACGTCTTCAAGTATGCCTATAGGGTATTTAACGGATCTATCGGCTAATTGAAGTGACATCTTAGTAGGTTGTAATTCTCCTAAGTTTAATCTCTCACAAACTGCTAAAGGCATTAAGCTCACACTAGCTCCTAAGTCTAGAAAAGCCTTTTCGATGACATGATTCCCCAAAATACAAGGAATGGAAAAATTTCCGGGATCTTTATCTTTCTTTGCTAACCTATCTTCGGAAATAGAATTACATTCCGCGGGGTTCGGATCTTCAAGTCTACGTTTATTTGTAAGTATGTCTTTGAGAAACTTAGCATAAGAAGGTATTTGGGTGATGGCTTCTGTAAAGGGGATTTCTACGTGAAGTTTTTCTATAACCTTAACGAATTTTTGATATTGATTATCGATTTGGGTTTTCTTTAATCTTTGAGGGTAAGGTATTGGTGGTTTGTATGGCGGTGGTGGTACATAGGTTTTATTTTTAGGTTCTTCTCCTTTTTCTTGACTTTCCGGGGTTTCAGGCTTCTCTGGTTCCTTTTTCTCATTCCTCTCAGAAGTTTCGGGCTCACTTAATATAGGGTTTAAAGGTTCCTTATAAGCGGTTCCACTTCGTAGAGTAATGGCATTAGCTTGCCCTTTCGGGTTTTGTTGAGGTTGTCCAGGGAACTGTCCTCCAGGTGTAGTCTGTGGGGCTTGGTTTAACGCTACCTGAGAGATCTGGGTTTCAAGCATCTTATTATGAGTAATGATTTGATCAACCTTGGTTCCTAACTGGGTAATTAGTTCGTTAATATGGATGTTTTGGTTCATGAACTCTTTGTTTTTCTGTTTTTGAGCAATGATAAAATCTTTTACAACTTCCTCAAAGCTCGGACTTGGTGGTACAGGTTGCATAGGTTGATTTGTTCTAGGGGCTTGGTAACCTTGTTGTCTCGGAGGTGCGGTATTTTGAATAGGGTTATTATTTTTGTAGGAGAAGTTTGGGTGATTCCTCCATCCAGGGTTATATGTGTTTGAAAATGGGTTCCCTTGGGTATAGTTTACTTGCTCAGTGTTGGTTCCATTCAACAGATTGCATTCGGCGGATTGGTGTCCTTGCGTTCCACATATCTCACAATTCGGCGAAACTGCGGCTACAGTATTCGGAGTTGTACACATATGTTCGACCTTAAGGGCCAACGCGTCCATTTTAGCCTGCATCATGTCTATAGAGCTTAGCTCATGTATTCCTCCTTGGGCTTCCTTCTTTTCCACTGTCGCTCGTTCTACTCCCCATGATTGATGGTTTTGGGCCATATCCTCGATAAGGGCACTAGCTTCAGGGTAAGGTTTGTTCATCAGTGCGCCACCAGCGGCAGCGTCGATGGTCATCTTAGTGTTATAATGAAGTCCATTATAGAAGGTTTGGATGATTAACCAATTCTCTAAGCCATGGTGTGGGCATGTTCTTAATAGTTCTTTATATCTCTCCCAGGCTTCGAACAACGACTCTCCTTGGTGTTGGGTAAATCTAGTTATTAGGTTTCGAAGAAGAGCGGTCTTACTCGGGGGAAAATATCTAGCAAGGAAAACTTTCCTAAGGTCATCCCAAGTTGTTATTGAATTGGGTGGAAGGGAATCTAACCATGATAGAGCTTTATCTCTGAGGGAAAAGGGAAATAATCTTAAGCGTATCGCCTCAGGAGAAGCTCCATTGGTTTTAAAGGTGTCTGCTAACTGAAGAAAGTTTTTTAAATGTTGGTTCGGGTTATCAGTAGCGAGACCTGCGAATTGTCTCTGTTGCACTAATTGCAGCAGGGAAGGTTTAAGTTCAAAATTATTGGCTGGGATAGCGGGGTTTACTATACTGGAACTAGGTTCCTCGTTTGATGGTTGGGCGAAGTCCTTAAGAGGTCTTCGGTTTTGATCTTCGGCCATAGCTTTCCTATTCCTATGGAAGAATAAACGTGCGCGAGCGTAACGTTCAGGTTCAGCTAGAGGGTCTACTAAACTTCCGGCACTGCGAGTCTTTCGCATTGACCGGTGGGTAACAACCTTAGTCTAAACGGTATAACTACAGGGTAATGAAATTTGACGATATTGGTCCCCGGCAACGGCGCCAAAGACTTGATGCGTGTTTTTCGCAAGTGTACGAACACGTCAGAGTAATATAAAAGATTGTCGAATCCACAGAGACCAAGTGTCAATCTATCGTACCTGTTGTTATGGTGTGTATCTAAGGCAACTAAATTTAAGGGTTTTAAGAAGGGTGCAATGGTAAATAAAATTATAATTTTAAATAATAAATAAAAGACAGGCTCAAATGTAATTCACGTAATCAATGATAATCCAGTACTTGTTAATGGGACTACTTATGGGCAATGTTTTCTTCTTTGAAAAGAACTAATTTAACAGGAACTGTCGCTTTCGCGTATTCAGAATCGAGTTGTACTCTCTAATCAACCCCTCCTATTGTCACGGATAAAAAGGTGCGTACTGCGTTAGAGTAGTAAACCTATTTTTAAGAAATATAGTATCTTGACTAAGTTGAAAAGTATTTTAACCTGGACTTCTTAGCAAAAAGAGGTTCTTATGAACCAGACTCTAAATCTCATAACGCGTCCGATAATCGTTTTAAAATCTCTTTTCTTTTTAATCTAAAAACTCCTAATAAACTAGACAAAGCGCTTTTGGCTGTTTTTGAAATAGTTAAAAACAATTACTTGAATTGAAAGATAAAATAACCCTTAGGTGTTTCCACGAACAATTATACTGATTACTGGTTTAATTACGATCCTTACATTCTAACCTTTATGGAATTAGTTAGACATGATAAAGTAAAGATTCTTTTTATAGTTTTTCATAAAAGTAATTTAGTGCGAGTGCGGAAAGTAAATGAATTTAAAGCGAGTGCGAGAAATAAAGTAATTTAAAGCGAGTGCGAGAAATAAAGTAATTTAAAGCGAGTGCGGGTAATAAACGAAAGTAAAGCGAGTGCAGGAAATAAATAAAGTAAAGTGCGAGTGCGGATAATAAATAAAGTAAAGCAGTGCGAGAAATAAACGAAAGTAAAGCAATGCAGAAATAAATAAAAGTAAAATACGAACTTGAATTAAAATGGCGGCAGGATTAACTTCCTCCAGAGTGCTCCAAAACTTCGATCACACAGACAGATTACAGACTCGATCACTCGATTGTAGAGGCACCCCGATGTGGAATGGCAACTGCTTTGAAACTGATATATGCCTAAAGAAATCTAAGTTTGGATGAATAAAAACGAAAATCTAAGGTCCTATTTATAGGAAAACTGAAATCATGAAAAGACTGGGATGCCCCTCCACTAAAAAGTGGAGGTTACTGATTTTTGCCTTGTGGCGCCCGCCACAAGGTCATGGCGCCCGCCATGGTCCCTACAGGGGATTGGAGAGTGGGGATCGTGGGTCTAGGAGGTTGAGGAGTGGTCTTGAGTCGTGGCCACGTCATGGCTAACCCCATGGCGCCCGCCACGGTGGGTGCCGTAAGTGCAAAATGCTGAATTTCTAGGTTTTCGTCCGTTTTTACTCCTTTTTCGCTCCCTTTCTCGATTCAAGCCCCGATTATTATAAAAACCTGAAAACATAAGAAAACAAAGTAATAACATAACAAAATAACAATAAAATCTAAGAATGCATGCGAAATCGGAGTCAGAAACACGGTGAATTTTAGTGTGATCACTGCCCATATTGAAGCATGAGTTAGCTGTGTAGGATGTAAGCGCCTGGCTTAATAGACAAACAAGATAACTTGTGGTTGAATACCAAGACAGTCCAAAATTTGCACTCTTTATTATAAGAAGAAAAAGGATATAAATTGTGATAGACAGTATAGACTGAATATCAAATGATAGCGACGGAGGATGGCCATCGAGCAGAGGACGACTGCTGGGGATAAAAATAGTGAGAAATACACTGACGGGGACGACCATCATGTTGGGGAATAAAGAATCCGCGACGGGGACGGCCATCGGGTAGAGTGATGAAGAACGATCATCAAGATAAAGAAGAAAACCACGACGGGGACGACCATCGGGTAAAGGATAAATGAAACAATGATGAGGGACGGTCATCAAAAAGGTGAAGGACGATCACCGAGCAGGGGACGACTGCTGAAAAGATCACGACATATGACGAATGTCGGATAGAAAAATCAACGATGGGGACGGCCATCAGATAACATGATGAGGGACGGTCATCAAAATAAATGATGAGGGACGGTCATCAAGAGGTAAAGGACGATCACCTAGCTGGGGACGACTGCTCTGTTGGGGATTATCTCGACATAGGACGAATGCCGGATAAAAAGATCGACGATGGGGACAACCATCAAATGAATGATGAGGTACGGTCATCAAAAGGTGACGGGCGATCACCTAGCAGGGTACGGCTGCTGAAAAGATCACGACATAGGAAGAATGTCAGATAGAAAGATCAACAATGGGGACGACCATCGGATAACATGATGAGGGACGATCATCAAACGGTGAAAGACGATCACCTAGCAGGGGACGATTGTTGAGGATTATCGTGACATAGGACGAATGTCGGATAAAAAGTTGTTTTGTTGGCGACTTCTGGGGATAGATAAACACGGACGAGTGTTTAAGCCCTAAAAATAAAGTGGTATAAGTGTTTATATGGTGTGTATAGATTAAAGATACAGACGGGTATCCTTAGGATCGCGATACAGACGCGTATTGATAGAAACAAACAGCGACACATGTTTAAGGAGTAATGATACAGACGAGTATCAACTGTTTGAAAAAGGGACACGGACGAGTGTTGATCTGCTGGGGAGATGCGTAAGATACAGACGAGTATCAAAGAATTATGTATAAGTATGATACAGACGAGTATCAGAAGGATTGTGTATAAGTATGTACAAGTATTTGTATTGAGAGTGCAAAAGGATATTTTGCCTTTTATCTGCAGGGAATAAATTTTTGCGTATTGTTGGAGGAGTGATTTTGGTATTTGCAGGCGACTGGCTCAAACCCGGCTTATGATCATGCAAATGTTTGATTTTTGCCGTAATGCTCCGTATTAGACGGAATGCTACGCTCTGTTTGGGGAAGAATGATGCGAATGTTATGATTATGCAAATGAGAGCAACGAGATCTGAGATCTGAAATCTGTTGGGAGAACGGATCACTGGGCGATCTGTGGGGAGAAAGGATCACTGCACGATCTTTCTGGAGAACTCTGGGGGAAGAACTCTATGGGGACACATGTTATGGACGAGGAGATCTGGCAACTCGCTGGGAAAAAGTGATTTAGGCATTGCTTTGGAGATCCTTCTTGGGGAGGAGAGAACTTCTGGGAAGTAATATGTCGGAGGATCAGCTTTGTGGGGGATACTCTAAGGGGATAAAAAGCTCTGTGGAGGAATACTTTCGTCAAGTAGTCCTCCTGATGATGTGACTGCCGACTTGACTGGGGATATAGTGCCCGATATGCCCCATGCTGTGGAAGGTTGTCCGCCTTGAGTACCTGCAACCTGTCAAACAAAGGACATGCACAAGTGCCATAAAGTATCCTCAACCGGATTCCGTCATAGGAGTTCGGTTTGCCTAAAAGTATATGTTTCTTGCAAGCATTTATTGAAAATGACTTATATGTTTTCATGCAAATGTTGTATTATGAACTTTTGACATTTTGCGAACAAAACAAAACAAAGTGTGAATGAATATTTGACTTTATTGATTTGTGTGCCTTGAATAGGCGAGTACATTGAGGAAGCTAATCCCTGAAATGAGGAGATTGCTACAAAATTAAGAAAATAAAAGTCCTATTCGGCAATGGTGAAGTTGATGCTCCAACGAGCTTCATGTGCTATGACCCGTATGACCTGAATGCTTTTCTTATCTTGCTCTCTGAAGAAAGTTGATTCTGACCGACGCTTTGTCCTTTCGAAGCTTGCTATGTTATGTGAGTGATACAGACGAATTCAGAATGCAGTTGTTCGCTTATTCCCTGATTTTGCGTGGATCGCCCTTTCGGGTTTTCAATCCACCGGGATAGCCTTTTTTGTCTGAGTTGTCCGATGTGGCTTTTCAACTCAGCGGGTGTACATTTTTTTCACTTTTCCCCTTATTTTTGCCCGAGTCTTTTATTCTGTTTTTGACTCGCTGGGATGCCCTATTTTTGCCTGGACTTACATTCTGTTTTTATGTCCAGCGGGTCATTTATGCGAAGTATTTTTTAACTACATCTGAATTCACAGGAGACGGGAAGTCTTCACCATCCATGGTTACGAGCATCAGTGCTCCGCCTGAGAAAACCTTAGTTATCACATAGGGACCTTTATAGTTTGGTGTCCACTTGCCCCTGTGGTCTGTATGAGGAGGAAGGATTCTTTTCAGTACAAGCTCTCCCACTTGATATTCCCGAGGTCTGACTTTTTGATCGAAGGCTTTCTTCATCCATTTCTGATATAACTGACCATGACAGATAGCTGCTAATCTCTTTTCTTCAATCAGGTTCAGTTGGTTATAACGAGATCGGACCCATTCTGCTTCGTCCATTTTTACATCCATCATTTCCCGCAAGGAGGGTAATTCAACTTCAACAGGTAGGACTGCTTCCATACCATACACAAGCTGATAAGGTGTTGCCCCGATAGATGTTCTGATGGAAATTCGGTACCCGTGAAGGCGAATGGTAACATTTCATGCCAGTCTTTGTATGTGACTACCATTTTTTGCACAATCTTCTTAATGTTCTTGTTAGTCGCCTCAACAACGCCATTCATCTTTGGTCTATAAGGAGAAGAGTTGTGATGTTGAATTTTGAAGTCTCGACACAATTCTGCCACCATCTTGTTGTTAAGTTTTGAACCATTATCAGTAATGATTCGCTAGGGAACTCCATATCTACAAATGATATCCCTTTTCAGAAATCGGGCTACCACTTGCTTGGCGACGTTTGCATATGAAGTTGCTTCAACCCATTTGGTGAAGTAATCAATGGCTACCAGGATGAATCTGTGACCATTTGAAGTAGTTGGCTCGATCTTTCCAATCATATCAATGCCCCACATGGCAAAGGGCAAGGGTGAAGACAATATATTCAAAGGATTTGGAGGCACATGCACTTTGTCTGCGTAGATATGGCATTTATGGCATTTTCTGGCATAGGCACAACAATTTGCATCCATTGTGATCCAATAGTAACCTGATCTTAACAATTTCTTTGCCATTGCATGTCCTCCGACATGGGTACCGAAAGAACCTTCATGTACTTCTTGCATTAGTAGGTCTGCCTCCTTCTTGTCAACACATCTTAGCAAGACCATGTCGAAGTTCCGCTTGTATAAGGAGCCATCAATATTGAGGAAGAAACTGCCGGCTAGCCTTCTCAATGTCTTCTTATTATTAGACGATGCCCCGGGTGGGTATGTTTGAGTCTCCAAGAAGCATTTGATGTCGTGGAACCAAGGTTTGTTGTCAATGACAGTGTCCACATAGAATACATACGCCGGTCGGTCTAGTCTGGATACTAAAATCTGAGGTGCATAGTTAGTAGTCTGTACTTTGATCATAGATGAAATAGTGGCCAAGGCGTCTGCAAACTGATTCTCATCTCGAGGGATGTATTCAAGCTTGACTGTTGTGAAGAAAGTCAATAATCTCCTCGTATAGTCACGATAGGGAACTAGATGCTCTTGATGAGTATACCAATTGCCATTAGTTTGGTTGATCACCAAAGCTGAATCTCCGAATACATTCAAGGTTTTGATCCTGAGGTCAATGACTTCTTCAAGACCCATGATATAAGCTTCATAATCTGCTTCATTGTTAGTGCAGGCAAAGGTAAGCCTTGATGAGAAAGGCATATGGACTCCTTTGGGTGTAATAAGCACTGCACCAACCCCACGACTGTTACAATTAACTACCACATTGAACATCATAGTCCATGCTTCTTCGGGATTTGGCCCTTCAGTGTGAATAGGTTCTTCATAATCTTTTGATTTTAAGAACATGATGTCTTCATCGGGGAAATCAAATCTCATAGGCTGGTAATCATCAATGGGTTGCTCAGCCAGATAGTCAGACAATACACTGCCCTTTATGGCTTTCTGAGAGGTGTACTGAATATCATACTCTGTTATAATCATTTTCCACCTTGCAACCCTTCCGGTAAGTGTTGGCTTCTCAAATATGTACTTGACGGGGTCCATCTTTGAGATCAACAAGGTAGTATGAGTTAACATATATTGTCTTAGTCGGTGAGCAGCCCACGCTAAAGCACAACAAGTTTTCTCGAGCAGTGAATAACGTTGTTCACAGTCGGTAAACTTTTTGCTTAGGTAGTATATTGCATACTCTTTTCGACCAGACTCGTCATACTGGCCCAACACACCCCCCATCGATTCATCTAATACTGTTAGGTACATTATTAGAGGTCTTCCTTCAACTGGAGGCATGAGAATTGGAGGTTCTTGCAGATACTCCTTGATCTTGTCAAAAGCTTTCTGACAATCATCGTTCCATCTGACTGCTTGTTCCTTTCTTAGCAGTTTGAACAAAGGCTCACAGGTTGCAGTGAGGTGAGATATGAACCTTGAAATGTAGTTCAATCTACCCAAGAACCTTCGAATTTCTTTCTCAGTCTTAGGTGCAGGCATTTTCTGAATTGCTTTGACTTTGTCAGGATCAACCTCAATTCCTTTTCCGCTTACAATAAAACCCAACAGCTTACCAGAACGTACCCCGAATGTGAATTTGTTGGGGTTCAACCTTAACTGATACTTCCTCAGACGCTTGAACAATTTCAACAGGTTTACCAAATGGTCTTCTTCTGTGAGGGACTTGGCAATCATGTCATCCACGTAGCACTCGATTTCTTTATGGATCATATCATGGAATAATGTTACCATAGCCCGTTGATATGTTGCACCAGCGTTCTTCAAACCAAACGATATTACTTTGTAGCAGAACGTGCCCCATGGTGTGATGAAGGTGGTCTTCTCCATGTCTTCAGGTGACATCTTGATCTGATTGTATCCAGAAAATCCATCCATGAAGGAAAATACCGAGAACTGAGCCGTGTTGTCTACCAATACATCAATGTGAGGTAATGGGAAGTCATCTTTCGGGCTTGCTCTATTCAGATCCCGGTAATCGACACACATACACACCTTGCCATCCTTCTTAGGTACGGGTACAATGTTAGCAACCCACGGCGGGTAACTAGTTACAACAAGAAAATCAGCGTCCCACTGCTTTTGTACTTCCTCTTTGATTTTCATGGCCATGTCTGGGTGAGTACGGTGCAACTTCTGCTTAACTGGCGGACAATCCTCTTTCAATGGCAGCTTGTGCATGACAATATCTGTATCCAAACCCGGCATATCTTGATAGGACCAGGCGAACACGTCAACATATTCTCGCAGCATATTGATAAGTTATTCTTTTACTGGAGCTTGCAGACTGGCTCCAATCTTCACCTTTTTCAAATCTTTCTCGGTACCAAGATTGATAGTCTCAACCTCCTCCTGATGAGGAGCAATCACCTTTTCCTCTTGTCTCAATAAGTTGGCTAGCTCTTCAGGTAAATCGTAGTCTTCTTCAACCCCTTCATCTGCTTGATTAATCGAATTGTCGAAGTCATACGAGGTCATAGCAGTGTCGTTATCGGTGGAATCTGGAGGGCTATCTCTGCAAGGGTTGAGATTTGGTTCATTTTAGTGATTGATTTTATCTTGTTTAGAAAAAGTGAATGAATTTATTATTGAGAAAAACATTGCCATTTATTATTTTGTGCGAAAAATAACAAGAATGAAAAGACAGTGAGTGAAAAAGATTGTTTGCAAAAAGATGTCCATTGTTCATTAATATTCAATTTGCACAAAATACATATGGCCCTATTACAAAATGAGTCCAGACATCTTGGGCAAGATGCAGGACTTTGATGCATGCTTAAAATAGGAAATAACCCTTATAATTTCCTGGGAACACCGGTTGAGGACTTGTTGGCCCGAGACTCTTGGACAGATCAAACTTTCCAGGTTGTAATCGCTCTCAGCCTCATCTTCCAAAGTGTTGACAGCATCCGGGGTCAGCATTCCCCCACTTATGAACTTGGGAGCTTCAGCAGCCTCCTATGGAACCTGTCGGGATGGTCTGTAACCCAAATCGAATTTGTCTTCTTTCATCTGAACCTTCAGCAGCTTGCCCCAGCCTTGGGCATTCCCTTCTTCCACAACCTTCCGAGGTTGTTTGTAGGAAGCAATTGAGGTGCCCATCCTTTCCTCTTGGGATGCAGCAAACACCTCAGTTGTAGTTTCGTTGACATTCAAAGCTTCGAAGCCCTGACTCATGGTTTCATGGATCTCCCCATCCATTTCTATGTACTTGTATGTAGCCAGGTGACTGACAAAGATGTCTTCTTCTCCACAGATGGTGATAATTTGGCCTTTCCACTCATATTTTAACTTCTGGTGAAGGGTAGACATTACCGCGCCGGCGGTGTGGATCTAGGGTCGACCCAATAAACAGCTGTAGGCAGGCTGTATGTCCATCACATAAAAGGTAGTTTCGAAAATTTGTGGGCCAATTACCATGGGCAGCTCAATCTCTCCGAGAATCGATCTCTTAGAACCATCAAAAGCTCTGACAATTGGGTTGCTCGGACGGAGTGCAAGACCATCATACTCCATCTTGACTAAAGCTTTATTTGGCAACACATAGAGTGATGATCCGGTATCAACAAGGAC
The DNA here is from genome assembly GCA_963966055.1 of Lathyrus aphaca. Taxonomy (NCBI): domain Eukaryota; kingdom Viridiplantae; phylum Streptophyta; class Magnoliopsida; order Fabales; family Fabaceae; genus Lathyrus; species Lathyrus aphaca. The sequence goes on along the minus strand of OZ014522.1, from coordinate 442,727,539 downwards.
ATGATAAAGTACAACACCTTTACATTCCAAAGTGATATGCAAAGCCTTGTTGTGGTTACGCCCCTCCGTAGTTAAGTCAGCATTGGTGAAACCTAGTCCATAACTAGTATTGACATTTGCGACCACTGTTTCTAACTGATTGATCGTTATCTCTTCCGGCATATAAGCTGCGTGCAAGACCTTGAGTAGTGCATTCCGGTGAGCCTTGGAACACATGAGCAGGGATAATATGGAAATCTTGGAGGGTGTTTGGTGGAGCTGATCCACAACTTTGTAATCACTTTTCTTGATAATCCTCATGAACTCGTCCACATCCTGATCAAAGGACATCTTCTGAGTCTCTTTTGCAGCTGGTTCTTCTGGCACCACACTTTTGCCTTTTGGTTTGGCAGCAGTTTCTACTTCAGCATTAACTTTTGGAAACTGTGAAGCGAAGAGACGTCTGCTCCGAGTGAAGCCTCCGCCTCCCCCGACATTGTCAACTTGTGGTGTAGATGTTTAGGAGTCAAGAGTGGTATTTCTTCCGTGGCGGTAAAGATCCGAACAATAATTCCAAGGCACGACACTGTTGCTGTCATAGGGAATTGGCCCAGGTACCGTGATGGTCACCAGACTAATTGCAGCAGAAGAATGAGTTGTGATAGTCTGTGGATCATAGTAGATGGTGACAGAAGGTCTTATTGAAGATGGTGCAGGTGCATGAAGTTGTTGATGTTGATGAGGGTGTTGTTGAAAGTTGTTGTTGAGAGAATCCAGAACATGGATGGTTGTTGGATCATAATAGATGGTAACCGTTGAGATGTTGTCACTGGTGTTTGTTGTTGTTGTAGCCGATTCCGTTGCAATGATTTTTGCTGGCGTTGTAGAAGAGATTTTTGTTGCCTTTGTAGAAGATGGAAATGTTGATGTTATCTGTAGGATGTCTTCCCTAATAAGACTGCTAATACCATTCTTCAGATTTGCACAACCATTAGTAGAAACTTTGCAAGCTTCACAACGGGCTTCACAACCCGGAAACATTTGGCACTTCAATAGCTGAGATTTTACTTTGGCCAGTGGTGTTTGATTACTTGCAATGCCATTAATCAGAATTGCTGATTGGTCCTCCTCAATGGCATTGATCTTTGGCTCACCATGATTTGGTATTGGATTCCTTGTGACATTTGGTGGAGGTGCAAAATTCAAAGCTTTGGAGTCAATCAAATCTTGGACTTTCATGTGCAGGGTCCTACACTTCTCTGTTGAATGACCAGGTGCATTGGAGTGAAAAGGACATATGGCGTTGACATCATAATTCCTTGGAAGATTCAGAGGATCTGGTGGAGCCAAAGTTCTCAGTTCAGTCAGGTTAAACTTCAATAGTTGCGGGAGTAACAATGCATAGGGCATCAGAATGGGGTCGATTACCTTGTTAATTTGAGAAGGCCTTTGTTGGAAAGGACGTTGTTGTTGGTTGTTATTGTTATAAGATCTTTGTTGCTGTTGAGGATACTGTTGTTGCTGAGGTGCTGGAGTAGGAATCGTGACTGCAACCACTGATCTTTGCAAGTACTGGGGTCTACCTCTACTAACATGCACTGCATTAGTCTCCCCTGTCCTTCTAGGTCCTGAGAAAGGTTTCTTTGCATTGTTGGAGCTAGCACCATTGTCAGAAATCTTACCCATCTTCAATAGGCTTTCGATTCTCTCGCCTACTATAACCACATCAGCAAAACTGGTAAAAGAGAAAGCAACATGTCTATCAATGTAGGTCCATTGCAAGGTATTCATAAACATATCAGCCATTTTCCTTTCAGACATAGGTGGTAGGACAGCAGCAACGAGTTGTCTCCATCTTTGAGCGTATTTGCGAAAACTTTCTCTCGAGGACTGAGACATACTGTAGACACCCTAAATTTGCCCTTTGGCTTTTCTTCTTTGTCAGCTTTTCGTGTTGCATTCATACGCATTTTGCATCTCATTTGTATTTCCATTAGATCATTAGCATTTAGGATTCATATCATATGCATAAGACATGGGATCATTGTTTTCTGAAGATTCGGGTTTCACACCTCATTTGTAGATTATCAGAAGAATTCAAGTCTTTGGTTATGCATCCATTCGTGACGTCACTTTCTTATGTTAGGGTTTATTTCCCTAATTCAGTGGTATTCAAGGGTTTCATTTCAAGCATGGTTATTCAGCCGCAATCCAATCCAGATGGGTGTTTGACCTAATCTTGGTCAAACTACCAGAATGTTCCTTCAGTGGCATGTTATTCGCTTCAGTGGCGTATTTCTCAGCCAGTGTGCGTTCAAAGTCAAGTTGTGTGGTGTGCTGGATACATCAGATTATCTACTTGTGGTTCACAAGAGGTTTTGGTCCAGATTATCTGCTTATCCGCTCATTATGGTCAATTGTGAATCTATTTTCTCAAGAAAACGATTCAGATAAATTTGAAAGTTAAGGTTTCATTGGATTAGAAATTGAAAGGTTGATTGGCTTCAAGTGATTTGTTTCAATTACAGTGGTAGTTGGGCGTCATGTTTTATCAAAGGCGTGTGAAATGGTGCAAGTTGTTCCATGACAGTGTGCGTGTGGGTGGTTGTCGGTCCATTCCATTTAAGTTCAGTTCGTAGCCATTTTCTTATTCTCAAGTTTATGTATTCTCATCCAATGTCCGATTTAATTTCACAGCCAATTATTCAATTTCATTTGTTATCCATGCTTTAAACCAGTTTCCTATCCAATATCTGATTATTAACCACATTTTAATATTTATTCATTATCCCTTTAAATTCATATTTCATATTTTCTCTTTTTTTTCTTCTTCCATATATTAACATCCATTTTATAGCCAATTTCATCTTTCTAGAACCCTTATAACAATATTTTAATCCATATCCATTATCCATATTTCCTTATATCCATTTTGTTATTCCAATTATCCAAGTTCATAAATCATTTCTTCTTCTTAATTTTATTTTATCTTTATCATCCATTTCATTTTTATTTTTATTTTACTTATCTATATCTAATTGCTCATGGTAAAGGCTGTTTGTGTCCAATTCAAAGTGTGCATAGTAATTACAAGCCCATTACATTAAGTTTTATTGTAAAATAAAATAGGAATGCCAAACTAACAGGTTTTTTTTTAGCCAAAGTTACCATGATGCTACAACATGATTCACGGACCCCACACCAACGCATCCATCACAATATGCGCTTTTCCACACGCATTCAGCGAATACCACTACCAGAAATCAAAACTTCATGCCACAATATCATGGACCCACCAAAATTTTCCAGTCTGTATAACGTAAACAAACGTACGCAATAGTCACAACAATTTTCGTACGATTGGGAAACAATGCAGCTTAGAGATTTTTTGCTAGCCACAATCATGCATCACACAACTGACAATCTGTAAAAGGGGTACCACGCAACAACGCACCAGGGAATTTTCTGATAATACAACAACAATCTCAAAGGGATATTAAAAAAAGAAATCGCAGCCCTCCCTTTAACAAAGATAATCACCCCCTCAACACCTTCAATCCTCCAATCCTCCTCCTAACACCCTTCAAATCAACCCTTCATACTCTAAAACCTTCAACCAATCTCCACTATTTTCGCCACCCTTCAACAACAAACATTTCACCTCCATAAACTCTACAAACCTCCCTGACCTTCTTCAACCATCAACACAACAAACCGAACCACTCTTCAATTTTTCTGCATCACCTACAACGCAGATCACAACACTCTTCATTCCATCAAACCAAACAACAACCACTCAGCCCTCTGTTTCCCTTTCCATGAACACTCCTTCAACTCTCAACCGTCTTCAACACGGCTCCACAACCAAAACACAAGCCACACGGATCCGAAAAATAAAAAGAGAAGAAGAACAAATCAGAAACAGAGTAGAAGAGAGAGGAGGTGGAAGACTTGAGATGAAGATTTGGGACTGAAACAGAGAGATGTCAAAAGCTCACCACGAGAAATCGATGGCGCCGCGTCGGGAGATACAGAGGACGACGATCTGAGCATGAAGAAGAGGAGCAAGCGAGACGCGCGACTTCTCGTCGTTTCGTCGAATCGGGACTGAGATCAACCGACGAAGCCTCAAGAGGAAGAAGTGGACCAACGTTGAAGTGATTTTCTTTCGGCGAAGCTCGATGGATGGTATGAGGTTGATGACGACGGAAGATTGAGTCCGCGACCATTTTCTGTCCTTTTCGGCGTCGTTTTTGTGTTGATGTTTGTGAACTGAGGAGAAAAATAGATTGCAATCACATATCAGGTTTTCTGGACTGTGCTTGATGGGCTTTGAAGCCCACTGAACTGCTACCATCGCCCCAAAACCTGTGGATAGTCCCCCCTCTCCGTGTTTTTTTTGTTGTTTATTTAATTCCTTAACACTTTCTCTTGTTATTATTATTTTTTTTTCCTTTTTAATCTCTAGTATTTTATTTGTTAGTTTTGTTTATTAATTTTTTTTAATTATTATTAACATTTCTTAGAATTTTATTACTTTAGAACCTTGTTAGATTTTTTGTCTAAAATTTTCTTGTTTATTATTAGCATAACTTTGATTTTAATTCTTGTGTCAATTTATTCGAGTTTAACTAAATATAACTGTTTTTAATCTTGGTTCTAGTTTGCGCTTGATATTTTGTAGGTTCATTGCTCGATTTCGAGGAAAGAAGATATAACTTGATCATAACCTTTGCTTGGACCAACGGGACCTTTGGACACCAATTGGACTTAGATTTTGATTTTGCACGGACCAATTCTTGACTTTAATTCTGGATGATGGATGCTTGCACTTGACCTTTGTCTGATATTCTAATAATTGACATTTGAGCTTGACTTGTAAATCCGCTTTGGGCTTGATATGCTTTCTTGATTTCTTCTGCGCGTTTTGAAGAGGCAACGGACCTTCTCCGTTAGGTAACACTGAGGCTCGATTTTAATCTTATTGCATGCTGTTGCATCTGGAAGTCCTACTGGTGTAGGCTCTGTTTGTGCATTGGATCGATTATTCCATTTCGCATTCTCATCTCCTTATCTTATTTCTTCTTCATCTCTTTTTCATCTTTCATATTCCTCTTTCTCTTCTTATCTCCTCCTTCATTAGGATAGTGAGCCTCACTAACTCAGGACCATCCGAGCATGTGAATATTAGGATTAGACTTTTTCCGTTAGCTTTTACCTTTATGATCCTTTTGGTGCTTTCTCTTCTCATCTTCAAACTTAATTCTAATTCATTTAATAAAGGTTGAGTACTTTCATGTGACATGAGACTTTGCTATGAGATGCTTGCACGCGTTCCATTTCGGGGCGAGGTGTGAGTCATCACTCGTGGTAGATAGGTCTTAGCATGAGTACCTCACCAAGAAAAAGTTAAAGGACACTTCTTAACCAAAAACCACAAAAATACTTAATAATGGTAATAGGCCAGTGTGCTTAAGCCTTCACCTATGGGACTAGCTTTGGGGATTTCCTCCATAGATAGGTGTGCCTCTTGCGCATTCCATTTCGGGATGATGTGAGATGTACACATCCCATTGAGTAAGACTTAGGTACACTTACCTATGCAAACTTTCACTCATAAAAGCCTCTAAAAAACACCAAACAAACAATAAGCGTCTTTCCTTCGGGAATTCTTTTCTCACCTCATTCGCTCTGTACGCGAACTTGCTCCTACTTGTCACTTTGCAAGACGGTAACACACTCGTCGTCCGAGCCTGCAACACCTGAGCATTGACATAGGCAGTTCAAGCCTTAATTCACAAGCAATTTCCTTGTTACCCCTAGTTAGGGGAACTACGGCGTCTCTGATCCTCATTATCCTGATGAGGTACGTAGGCAGCGGGGTAGGGCCCGTTCGAGCACAATCTTTATTTTCCCTACATTTTTTTCTCTTTGTTTCTTATTTCAGTTCTTTTCCAGTTCCAGTTTCTTTTCATTTTCATTTCTTTTGCTGCAGTTTTCATACCCTCACCCTTTGAAACAGTTTCTTTTGCAAGTGTGGATCCCGTCGGGTACGGCGGACGATCTGGGTGCTAATACCTTCCCAGGTCGTAACCGACTCCCGAACTCAGTCTCTTTGGTTCGCAGGACCCGTGTCCTTCCTTTTCTTTTCTTCTGGTTTGTGCAGCATTACCATTCCCGTTCCTTCGGGATAAAAATGTCTGGCTGGCGACTCTATTCTTTTTCCGCGCCACTTTCGCGTTTGTACCAGGATAAAAATGTCGGGTGATATTGTTTCTGAGAGATAAGCCAAGTACCCGGCTTGAGTGCACCCTAGGATTAGAGTGGACATATTGTACTCACATGTGGTATGATGAGTGGCAGTGTGTTTCACACCCAGACTGCGACCGTCTTGGAAATATCTTGTGTGGGGATTTCCTCCACTTCGGGATAGGACCTTGATAGTTATGTGCATCTGGGGACCGATCATTGAGAACCTTTGTGGAAACAATCCTCTCCAGTGGTGGCAGTGGCAGACCACATTTTGTGGAAAACCCATTCGCACCCGAGGGTCCACTGGGAACTCGCATAGGATGGCCTAGTTCTCTTATAGGAACTCAGTCAAAGTATCTGGTCGTATGACAATAGTACTGTATCCTACGGGCTGAATGTACTGTCGTTTCTCGATTTCAGCGCTTGAAGCTGGGGACTTATAAGGGATGCTTGTTTTTCCCGGACTCAGCTGAGGCCTCCCTGCGTAGTACATAATGCCAAACCGATTCCCTGATCTGGTCATGAGCCATTTCTCGGAAATGGTGAAAGTATTATTGCTATTCGACTTTGAGAGTCTGTGATGTCTGACCCGGAGCACACCCGTGAGATTGGGAAGGGTTTACAGGTTTTGCAGGAACCCATGACCTCAACATACCCTCATTACCAGTGCAGTCTTCCGTTTTGATCCAGTCACTATGATCCTGAAGTTCTTGATCCTTCGGATTTCGGTTACTAGTTTGGGTTATCATACAAAGATCTTGTGGTTACAAACACTCGATTCTTGGCAGTATTCCAGATTCCAGGCAGTTTCCAGCTGTGATCCCATGTCTTTGCATCTTTTGCATCATCATATTGCATTTTGCATTTGCATCAGCATTGCATATCCTATTCCAGAGAGCTTATCCTTCCTCTTTTGTCCATGACCAGCCAGCTGATTTCTCGGTATTCGGTTTGAACAAGTGGTAACAGTTAGAAGACAACAGAGTTGTTTGAAGCTAGACTGAGCAGTGTCAAGAGTTAAGAAGGGTCAGTTTGAAAGCCATCAGTAGCCATGTCAGAGAGCAACCGCCAGAATGTTGAGTTTCCACCTGGTTTCACTTCAATGACCAATCCTTTGTATGGTCTTTCTCTTGATGAGGATCTTCCACAAGTGAACAATCTTGCTCAAGCTCAGCCTGCACATATCCCGATCGTGAATCAAAGTGTACCTGAACCATCTGTTGTCCGAGGTGGACCTTCATCTTCTACCGATTCTACGGATTATCAGAGTTTTGCCTTCCCTATGCTAGACTTCCAAGGGGCAATCCCTCTTGTGAAAACCAAGGATCCACCAACTTTTGATCCTGCTGAAAGGTTTCGTGTGTTGGACGAGCAACTCAAAGCCTTAGCGGATCCTGATGCCTTCGGTCTTGATGCTCTGAACCTGTGTTTGGTACCTGGTCTTGTCATTCCTCCAGATTTCAAGATTCCGAAGTTCGAGAAGTACACCGGTGTCAGTTGCCCGAAGCGTCATTTGGTGATGTTCTGCAGAAAAATGACTTCTCATGCCCGCAACGATAAGCTGATGATTCACTATTTTCAGGACAGTTTAAGTGGTGCATCCCTAAGTTGGTATATGGATTTGGAAAGCAGTAGTATCCGATCTTGGAATGATTTATCCAGAGCTTTCGTAAAACAATACCAGTACAATGTCGACATAGCGCCCTGTCGCACGCATCTGCAAGACTTATCTCAGAGGACTGGTGAATCTTTCAGAGGGTATGCACAGCGGTGGAGAGAGTTAGCAGCCCAAGTGCAACCACCACTTTCAGACAGAGAATTAGTTGACCTATTCATGGACACCTTGCAAGGAACGTACTTGGAAAGAATGAGTAGCATTTGGACATCAAGCTTCTCTGATTTGATAAAAGTTGGAGTACGCATCGAAAGCCTGCTCAAAAGTGGAAAGATCCAAGACTCTTTGAACATACCAGCTAGTGAAGGTGAATCTATTGTTAGCTCCCAAGAGGAAGAATGGTATGACGCCAGTGCAGTCATGGCCAATATCGAATATTCTAGACCAACATCTTCTCAGAGATCATCCGTTCCTAGTTCTGCTTACTCTTATGGGCATTCGGCAATGCTTAGAACACCATATCAGAAGTCCTGGACTCCTCCTCGTCCACATCTGCAAGCTCATGGTCGAAGACCTCAGAATCAACTTTAGAGCCAGCCGAGGCCTCGCAACAATCTGGAAAGAAGGAATGCTCCTCTTCATCCAGTTCCCATGGCGTATAGTGAACTATTGCCACATCTAATTCAGAGCTCATTGGTGGTTCCTAAGCCTCTCAAGCCGTTTCCAGAGCCGTACCCTCCAGGGTACAATCCTCATGAGCAGTGTGGGTATCATGGTGGATCAATGGGGCATTCAACTGAAGATTGCAAAGCTTTTCAAGCCAAAGTACAACAGTTGATCGACAAGGGCTACATATCCTTTCCAGAAGGAAACTTGGTTGTGCACGTCAACCTCTTGCCTAATTGAGTCTAAAGGCTTCAGAGAAGCGTCTCCTGATTTCAGTGGTCCACACAAGAAAATGTCATCAGAATTGGTGATCATTGTATCCTTTTATCATTTGCATTTGTAGTTTCTTTCCTGTTAGCAGCTACTTGTCTTTTATGCATTGTTATTTTAAATGGTAATGTTAATGTAGTGATCTTGCATTTTTTGAATCAATTATGTCGCATTCGCTCATTTTTCTTTACTTGCATTAAAAAAAAAACAGAAAAAAAAATTGCATCCATTTACCTCCCATTTATTTCACTGTTGTTTAGCAGGTTTGAGGGAGGATGATGACAACTGAATACCCATAATTATTGAAGGTATGCTTTCGGGGTAGAACCTGCTGACGATGTACAGGCATTGTTTTAATTCCCAAACACTGGAGATATAAGGGAGATAGACCCTCGTCAACCCCTTTGAGCCTGGAAGTGGGAGTTTCTTTTCTAAACGAAAAAACCCTCACATTCAACCCGGGGCAGGGTAGTTGTCAGCCAATTTGACCGAGCGTTCAAATTTCCAAAGGAGTGTGCATCCGAGGATCCATTACATTTATTCATTACACCTCAAGAGGTCAAGGGACGTGAAACCACAATGGTTACCCCTCAACAACAAAGGAATGAGGCAGTCATTACCCTTTCAAGCAAGTCAGACAACCAGCGTCGCACGATTTGTTCAAAAAAAATCAAAGCAAAAAAAAAAGAGAAATAAAAGCCCGCTAAGTCGAAAAAAAAAGTGAAAACAAATGACTTAGGCAAAAGTTAGGGCATCCCGCTGGACATCAAAATCGAAGAAATTCAAAAAAAGAATCAGTCCAGGCAAAAGTTAGGGAGTAAAAGTCGAAAAGAAAAAAAAAAGAGTTCCATTAGAACAGAGTCGTGTGACCAGACACAAAGACAGAAGGGGTGACTGTTACTCCAAGAAACCTCATTGGTGCGTAAACCATCAACGTCATTGGTTCCTCAACCATTACAAAACCTTGCGAGAGGTGAGCGCTCAGGCCAAATTAGCTGAATATAGGACTGGAGAACATCAAGGAGAATGGGTGGGCACAAATAAACTTTGAGCCATAAATCTTTCTTTCTAAAACCGGTACCAGACCACGTTATAACCCTTGAAAGTCCTAATTGAATCAGGTTCAATTCTGAAAGCATATTGCGACAAGGTTGCGTAAACTGACTCCTAACGATTTGCTAACTCAGCACTACGTTTGGACTAATTTTCCATTCGTCACGCACTGTCACAACATCAAAATAAATAAATTTTCAAAACTTGCATGTGCACTGCATTAAAATTACCATTTGTGAATGAACAGTTTTAATTGCAAGGCAGTTTGTGACATCAGGGAAGTTCCTACAGAAAGCAATCACGAGGAAACTTGATCATTCAACAATGATGACTAGAGTCAAGAGAATCCTATAGGCCTATGAATCAGGGGCATGTTATCCAGTGGTTTTGTCGACCAAGGAATTTGGCAGGGTAAAGCAAGTTCCCAAGCATCATTTGATTGAGGAACATCATTCAAAGTCAATTGTAAAGAGCTGAATCTACCATACAGGGGCAGGCCACCCGGATTTTATGTTGACCAAAGATATTTTCTTCCAATGCTCAGTCAGAACGAGTCAAGTCGCTTCCACACTCATACCGGGGAAGAACACTTCCAGAGCTCACTAAGTACAACTCTCTTCGAGAGAACATCCAAGTCTGCCATGCCAGGAATTGGATAATCAGAGCAACAGTCTGTTCAGAGACCCAACCAGGGGCAAACTTTAGCTACACAGAGCCAGTTATATCATAAATCTCCGAGTACAAGACGAGTATCGGGAAATCGTGTTACCCACCGTCGCCTTTGTCACCTTTCTCAATCAGAAGCCTTGTCACTAAGACCTTTCTTCCCAGCCTTGGGAGCTTTTCTAGCTTTTCATAAGCATTGCATAAGTCATTTGCATACGTTACTCATGTCGCTTCACTCGAGCATATAGAGCATATGCATCATATGCATTGGGCATCCTACCCCCACAAATATCAATCTAGTACCTCAGGGCCTCGTAACCCCAACTTCAAACGTTTCAAAGTCCAGTTCTCGTCTGGCAAACCGTTTCAAAGTCCAGTTCTCGTCTGGCAAACTATCCAAAGTCCAGTTCTCGTCTGGCAACCAAACCCAAAGTCCAGTTCTCGTCTGGCAAGCCAACTTCAAATACCAGTTCCCGTCTGGTAGGCGAATCTTTTAACCAGTTCTAGTCTGGTCACCTTTTCATTTAACCTGTTGAACTCCAGTTCCCGTCTGGTAATCATTCTTTTTCAGAGTGAATTCTCGTTTGACAATGAACCCAAGGAGTCAGTTCTCGTCTGACGACTTATTCTTTGCCCATCAGTTCTCGTCTGTTGGCCTACCTTCAATAAAACCGGTTCTCGTCTGGTAGTTCACCATTTAAGTCCAATTGCTTGGCAACCAAAACCAAAAATATCTCTTAACCCTGGCATTATGCTTAACCATCCTTGTTTCGTCACCCGTAGCTGCATATCATTTTCCTTAGTATCATGAGCATACGTCTGTATCTTGCATTATTTGTATTGCATTTTCATACTGCAGGGTTTCTGTTTTATCTCTGGTGTGGAGCAAGGGCCGTTACAAGACGCAGTCTGGGGCAGTTATCTCAAGATCTAGTGAATTCATGCGAGAGTTTGAAGACACTGGGGAAATTCTGGATGCCAAGTCTTCTGTAAAATCCTCTAGAGACGATCGTTTCATAGACGATGCGATCTGAGGCAATTTGAAGAGTAAAGGAATGCTTGTTCACTCGTGACAATCAGTATGCAACTGTCGAGCTCAGAAGCCTGAAGCACTGTGTTAGTTCTTAGGGAATGTCTGGTATTTATTTTCCCAGCAGGGCATTGGAAGTTTATTTCTTCCCCGAGCATAAGATCTTCTTTCAGCCGGCAAGGTTTCCTCATGAGGAGTGGGTCTTCTTCACAGTCAAAGTCCAATTTTCATTGGCAAATCTTCCATCACAATCGTTATACTATACTTGGGGCATATTTTGACTTATTTGATTCTCCAGCAAAGAATTTCCTCAGCAGAGCATTGCCATATATGTCTCAGCCATGCCGGAAGGTTGACATCCCCAGCTGAGTCAGAACAGATGATAACCCTAGCAGAACTTCAAGGCTAATTGAATCGTTCTCATCCCCAAGCGGACTTTACTTTCCACAGTGAAGTTTTCCCAACAGGCAGCTGAAGGCCTTGTTTCCCCACAAAGTTAGAATTGTCAGAGCTCTCTCTCTCTCCAGCAAGGGTCCCAACAAGAGTTATTTGATGAAGCATCTTCCCTAGCCAAGTCTGAAGATGATCTTTCCCCACAGAGTTCATGTCTGATCTCCACTTCCGGCAGTGAAATATTTCCAAGCAAAGTTGCCATACTGGTGGTCATTTGATGATACAGTCAGGTATATATCACCTCAGTCAGAGATGGGTAGTCAGACCTCTAGACTTATCTTCCCCTGCAGAGTTGTAACTCTCGGTAGCCAATCAGGCATTTGTCTACCGCTCGTCTGCGTTTGTCAACACTCGTTTGTGTTATCTCTAAGCAGAGTTATCCCCAGCAGTGATATATCATGCTTTATTGCAGCTCGTCTGCGTCTTTCAACACTCGTCTGTGTTAGCTCTGCGGTATTGCTCGTTTTCTTTCCCCAGTAGAGTCTATATCTACTAGCACTCGTCTGTGCTCGCATCTTTATTTGATGCTCATCCTCTTTCAGCACTCGTCCGTGCCTTTTCCTCAACAGATTCCTCTTTATTTGAGGTATTCCCCAGCACTCGTCCGTGCTAGCATCTTCATTTGGTGCTCGTCCGCATCCCTGCAGCACTCGTCCGTGCATTTTATTTTCGATTCCTCTTTATTTGAGGCATATCCCCAAGAAAGTCGCCAGTACTCGTCCGTACTCGCATCTTTATTTGATGCTCGACCGCATCTCCTAGCACTCGTATGTGCTTGTTACTCCTTTGTAGATTGCTCGTCCGCATCCTTCGACACTCGCCCGTATCACTATCAGAAGCACTCGTCTGTGTTTCTTTGATGATCACTCCAATGCTCGTCCGCATTGAAGAGGTTGAAAATCCTGACGGTGGGATTAAAACGTCAAAACCATTTCCGGAACCTGCGTAAGGGTTATCCGAAGAAGACTCGTCCGTCTTATTCCACTTATCTGCGTAAGGATTCGTGAAGAGGTTGAAAATCCTGATGGTGGGATTAAAACGTCAAAACCATTTCCGGAACCTGCGTAAGGGTTATCCGAAGAAGACTCGTCCGTCTTATTCCACTTATCTGCGTAAGGATTCGTGAAGAGGATTCGTCTATCCTAGTTGCATGTCTGTCCCACAGACTTATATGCATTTCCGGAACCTGCGTAAGGGTTATTCGAAGAAGACTCGTCCGTCTTATTCCACTTATCTGCGTAAGGATTAGTGAAGGAGATTCGTCTATCTCAGGTTACTTTGAAGATTCTTAAGGGCTCGTCCGCTCTCTGCACCTGGCGTCACAGGTCATTCGAAGACTCGTCTGTCAACATGTTCTTATTCCAGATATCCGTTTCAACTTGGAAGAAGCTCGTCTGTTTTTCCTCCCTTTCGTGACCCCAGAGCGTCATCTGGTTGGGTTTATTTCCCAGTGTTGCATTCTTCGTCAGAGTGCAAATTTTCGGGGTCTTTTTGGTATTCAATCACTGTTTATCTCGAACGTCTGATAGTCGTTGCTCTCACCCTTTTCGGATTAACAGTTGATTGAATAGGGGCAGCTGTAGACACCCTAAATTTGCCCTTTGGCTTTTCTTCTTTGTCAGCTTTTCGTGTTGCATTCATACGCATTTTGCATCTCATTTGTATTTCCATTAGATCATTAGCATTTAGGATTCATATCATATGCATAAGACATGGGATCATTGTTTTCTGAAGATTCGGGTTTCACACCTCATTTGTAGATTATCAGAAGAATTCAAGTCTTTGGTTATGCATCCATTCGTGACGTCACTTTCTTATGTTAGGGTTTATTTCCCTAATTCAGTGGTATTCAAGGGTTTCATTTCAAGCATGGTTATTCAGCCGCGATCCAATCCAGATGGGTGTTTGACCTAATCTTGGTCAAACTACCAGAATGTTCCTTTAGTGGCAAGTTATTCGCTTCAGTGGCGTATTTCTCAGCCAGTGTGCGTTCAAAGTCAAGTTGTGTGGTGTGCTGGATACATCAGATTATCTACTTGTGGTTCATAAGAGGTTTTGGTCCAGATTATCTGCTTATCCGCTCATTATGGTCAATTGTGAATCTATTTTCTCAAGAAAACGATTCAGATAAATTTGAAAGTTAAGGTTTCATTGGATTAGAAATTGAAAGGTTGATTGGCTTCAAGTGATTTGTTTCAATTACAGTGGTAGTTGGGCGTCATGTTTTATCAAAGGCGTGTGAAATGGTGCAAGTTGTTCCATGACAGTATGCGTATGGGTGGTTGTCGGTCCATTCCATTTAAGTTCAGTTCGTAGCCATTTTCTTATTCTCAAGTTTATGTATTCTCATCCAATGTCCGATTTAATTTCACAGCCAATTATTCAATTTCATTTGTTATCCATGCTTTAAACCAGTTTCCTATCCAATATCTGATTATTAACCACATTTTAATATTTATTCATTATCCCTTTAAATTCATATTTCATATTTTCTCTTTTTTTCTTCTTCCATATATTAACATCCATTTTATAGCCAATTTCATCTTTCTAGAACCCTTATAACAATATTTTAATCCATATCCATTATCCATATTTCCTTATATCCATTTTGTTATTCCAATTATCCAAGTTCATAAATCATTTCTTCTTCTTAATTTTATTTTATCTTTATCATCCATTTCATTTTTATTTTTATTTTACTTATCTATATCTAATTGCTCATGGTAAAGGCTGTTTGTGTCCAATTCAAAGTGTGCATAGTAATTACAATCCCATTACATTAAGTTTTATTGTAAAATAAAATAGGAATGCCAAACTAACAGGTTTTTTTAGCCAAAGTTACCATGATGCTACAACATGATTCACGGACCCCACACCAACGCATCCATCACAATATGCGCTTTTCCACACGCATTCAGCGGATACCACTACCAGAAATCAAAACTTCATGCCACAATATCATGGACCCACCAAAATTTTCCAGTCTGTATAACGTAAACAAACGTACGCAATAGTCACAACAATTTTCGTACGATTGGGAAACAATGCAGCTTAGAGATTTTTTGCTAGCCACAATCATGCATCACACAACTGACAATCTGTAAAAGGGGTACCACGCAACAACGCACCAGGGAATTTTCTGATAATACAACAACAATCTCAAAGGGATATTAAAAAAAGAAATCGCAGCCCTCTCTTTAACAAAGATAATCACCCCCTCAACACCTTCAATCCTCCAATCCTCCTCCTAACACCCTTCAAATCAACCCTTCATACTCTAAAACCTTCAACCAATCTCCACTATTTTCGCCACCCTTCAACAACAAACATTTCACCTCCATAAACTCTACAAACCTCCCTGACCTTCTTCAACCATCAACACAACAAACCGAACCACTCTTCAATTTTTCTGCATCACCTACAACGCAGATCACAACACTCTTCATTCCATCAAACCAAACAACAACCACTCAGCCCTCTGTTTCCCTTTCCATGAACACTCCTTCAACTCTCAACCGTCTTCAACACGGCTCCACAACCAAAACACAAGCCACACGGATCCGAAAAATAAAAAGAGAAGAAGAACAAATCAGAAACAGAGTAGAAGAGAGAGGAGGTGGAAGACTTGAGATGAAGATTTGGGACTGAAACAGAGAGATGTCAAAAGCTCACCACGAGAAATCGATGGCGTCGCGTCGGGAGATACAAAGGACGACGATCTGAGCGTGAAGAAGAGGAGCAAGCGAGACGCGCGACTTCTCGTCGTTTCGTCGAATCGGGACTGAGATCGACCGACGAAGCCTCAAGAGGAAGAAGTGGACCAGCGTTGAAGTGATTTTCTTTCGACGAAGCTCGATGGATGGTATGAGGTTGATGACGACGGAAGATTGAGTCCGCGACCATTTTCTGTCCTTTTCGGCGTCGTTTTTGTGTTGATGTTTGTGAACTGAGGAGAAAAATAGATTGCAATCACATATCAGGTTTTCTGGACTGTGTTTGATGTGCTTTGAAGCCCACTGAACTGCTACCATCGCCCCAAAACCTGTGGATAGTCCCCCCTCTCCGTGTTTTTTTTGTTGTTTATTTAATTCCTTAACATTTTCTCTTGTTATTATTATTTTTTTTTCCTTTTTAATCTCTAGTATTTTATTTGTTAGTTTTGTTTATTAATTTTTTTTTATTATTATTAACATTTCTTAGAATTTTATTACTTTAGAACCTTGTTAGATTTTTTGTCTAA
The DNA here is from genome assembly GCA_963966055.1 of Lathyrus aphaca. NCBI lineage: Eukaryota > Viridiplantae > Streptophyta > Magnoliopsida > Fabales > Fabaceae > Lathyrus > Lathyrus aphaca. The sequence goes on along the minus strand of OZ014522.1, from coordinate 442,711,315 downwards.
AATTTTCTTGTTTATTATTAGCATAACTTTGATTTTAATTCTTGTGTCAATTTATTCGAGTTTAACTAAATATAACTGTTTTTAATCTTGGTTCTAGTTTGCGCTTGATATTTTGTAGGTTCATTGCTCGATTTCGAGGAAAGAAGATATAACTTGATCATAACCTTTGCTTGGACCAACGGGACCTTTGGACACCAATTGGACTTAGATTTTGATTTTGCACGGACTAATTCTTGACTTTAATTCTGGATGATGGATGCTTGCACTTGACCTTTGTCTGATATTCTAATAATTGACATTTGAGCTTGACTTGTAAATCCGCTTTGGGCTTGATATGCTTTCTTGATTTCTTCTGCGCGTTTTGAAGAGGCAACGGACCTTCTCCGTTAGGTAACACTGAGGCTCGATTTTAATCTTATTGCATGCTGTTGCATCTGGAAGTCCTACTGGTGTAGGCTCTGTTTGTGCATTGGATCGATTATTCCATTTCGCATTCTCATCTCCTTATCTTATTTCTTCTTCATCTCTTTTTCATCTTTCATATTCCTCTTTCTCTTCTTATCTCCTCCTTCATTAGGATAGTAAGCCTCACTAACTCAGGACCATCCGAGCATGTGAATATTAGGATTAGACTTTTTTCGTTAGCTTTTACCTTTATGATCCTTTTGGTGCTTTCTCTTCTCATCTTCAAACTTAATTCTAATTCATTTAATAAAGGTTGAGTACTTTCATGTGACATGAGACTTTGCTATGAGATGCTTGCACGCGTTCCATTTCGGGGCGAGGTGTGAGTCATCACTCGTGGTAGATAGGTCTTAGCATGAGTACCTCACCAAGAAAAAGTTAAAGGACACTTCTTAACCAAAAACCACAAAAATACTTAATAATGGTAATAGGCCAGTGTGCTTAAGCCTTCACCTATGGGACTAGCTTTGGGGATTTCCTCCATAGATAGGTGTGCCTCTTGCGCATTCCATTTCGGGATGATGTGAGATGTACACATCCCATTGAGTAAGACTTAGGTACACTTACCTATGCAAACTTTCACTCATAAAAGCCTCTAAAAAACACCAAACAAACAATAAGCGTCTTTCCTTCGGGAATTCTTTTCTCACCTCATTCGCTCTGTACGCGAACTTGCTCCTACTTGTCACTTTGCAAGACGGTAACGCACTCGTCGTCCGAGCCTGCAACACCTGAGCATTGACATAGGCAGTTCAAGCCTTAATTCACAAGCAATTTCCTTGTTACCCCTAGTTAGGGGAACTACGGCGTCTCTGATCCTCATTATCCTGATGAGGTACGTAGGCAGCGGGGTAGGGCCCGTTCGAGCACAATCTTTATTTTCCCTACATTTTTTTTCTCTTTGTTTCTTATTTCAGTTCTTTTCCAGTTCCAGTTTCTTTTCATTTTCATTTCTTTTGCTGCAGTTTTCATACCCTCACCCTTTGAAACAGTTTCTTTTGCAAGTGTGGATCCCGTCGGGTACGGCGGACGATCTGGGTGCTAATACCTTCCCAGGTCGTAACCGACTCCCGAACTCAGTCTCTTTGGTTCGCAGGACCCGTGTCCTTCCTTTTCTTTTCTTCTGGTTTGTGCAGCATTACCATTCCCGTTCCTTCGGGATAAAAATGTCTGGCTGGCGACTCTATTCTTTTTCCGCGCCACTTTCGCGTTTGTACCAGGATGGAAATCCGGGGAGCGACACATACCCATCAAGAGGGTCCTATTGAGCAGAAGAACGGTCAAAACCATACCAAGAGAAGATGGATACCCTGTAAAACAAATAGACAAATGTTAAATGATGCAATATTGTAACACGGTGGGAGAACTGACTTTAGTTATGTTGCGGATAGCAAGAGTCGCCACCGACTTTTATTTTATCCAAAGGAAAGGCATAAAAGAACAGGAAATACCTTTTTAAAAGATTTTTGGGTCCGGGGGGTAGGTTATGTAAAGGGAAGGTGTTAGCACCCTTTACATCCATGGTTATCCATGGGCTCTTAGTTACTTAGCTCACTTTAAAATGTTTTTTGAAATGTGAAGTGTGTGAATAGAAATTTTCTTAAGTGTTTATAATGACCCATGTACGGATGCGTATAAACCTTTGTTTTGAAAATTTTTGTTTGAAATTGTGAAGTGTTTGAAAATTTTTGAAGAGTGAGCAAGTAACTATGAGGAACCTACCCTAAGTTTAAGTCTTTTCTGTTCTTGAATCCCTTAAATGGTAAGACTATCCCTATTATTAAGGAATAGGTAGTCATTACCTTGGATGTGAGGGACAAGTAAAGGGACATCTGTTTATGTAGGCAATTGTGGGGTGTATAAGCAATTTTGGAGGGACTATCATCTTTATTCGAAAGGGACAAGATCATTACGAAGGCAACATTCGAAAGGGACTTGATCTTTTATTTGTTAAGGGACTAGATGATTTTATTTTGAGGGACTTTGCTTTATACACCCTACTTGACCTTTTGATTAAGCAACAATGAGAGGTATCCCTAAGGAAGTGAGATGGCGATCAAAGATCGACTTACGTGTGTGAGTGTACAATTTTTTTATTTATCTTTAAATTTAAATGATCTAAATTAATTTTAAATTACAAGTATATTTACACTCCCTATTTACTAACCATAGCATAAAATATAAATAATAAACATTATAAATAAATATTACACCAAGGAGCAATTACATAATAATGATAAAAGAAATTTAAATAAATAAGCAAAATATTAATAAGCAAAATAAATAAATAATTATAATTGGGTTAGTGAAATAATAATAATAAAAAATACCAAATTAATGGGGTTAGTAATAAATAAATAAGAAAATATAATAGATAATATAAAAATATTAAAAGATCAAATTTTATATAAGCAATTATTTAAGATTAATAAGAAAATATAGACAATTATATTAATTATAAAGTTTTAAGTTATTTGTAAATTATAAAAAAAATAAGTTAATGATAAACATATTATAGAAATAAAATATAAATACAAAATTAATTTAGCAATTTTTAACTATTTCTAAACATATATTAACAATCATTTAAATGCAAAATTAAAAAAAATAAATAATTTATGTCATATTTACATATTATAAAAATAGGATTAATTATGATTATATTTACAAAATTTAATTATATTAAATAAAATATATACATGATTAAGTAAAATGTGATCATACAATTATATTTACAAATTTAAAGATTATAATAAAATTTTATTTACTAATTAAAATATAAGCAATAATTACAATTAGGGTTTTAGAAAAATATTTTTTGATTTAAAAAATTAGGGTTAATATATTATTTAACCTAAACACAACTAATTTATTTATACAAATCAAATAACATTAATAATAATAAAATAGTTTTAATAATGAAGTTTTAATTTTTGAAAATACAAAATTTAGAATTTATACAAGAAATAACATACATTTTGTTATTATTATTATTTTTTTAACATTTTATAATTTATTAAATCAATTAAACAAACAAGAATAAGAATTAATTAAAACAAGAGGAAATAGAGATCAAAAAAACTCACCTGGCTGGGAATTGAACCCAACACCTTTTGCTTTCAAACACTCAAGCCAGCAACAACAACCACTGGGCCAGCCTGCGCGCAGGTAATAAAGGAGGAGGTCCAATTGCTTTTGTTGTCTGAAACCTGAAAATCATGAAAAAAATAAGCAAAACAAAAGGCCTGGGGGGATCGAACCCAGGACCTTCAAACATCACACAAACACCTTAACCAATCCAGCTGGGAGAGCGCACCTGTTAATATAATGGCAATAATACATAATATATGATGTCTAATGAATAAACTGAAAAATAAGAAAACTTTGTAAAAAGCCAGGATTCGATCCCTGGACCAAGACTTCCCATGCGCATCCTTACACCAACTGAGCTACCACACAATTGTTAAACAAAACAGAAACCAATCCATAAAATATAATTTCAAATATTTGAAATCTCAGACGCGCGAAACTTCTTCTTCTTCCTTGGGTTACCTGCGAAAATTGATATGAATTTTCCTGCGAAATTTCCTGGGTGTTCATAAACCAGAAATCCTAGGTTTTTGGATCATCACGCAAACAACAAAATTAATTCAAATTGACAGTCCATATCAAACATACGAAGCTTATACATCATAACCATGTTCTTAAAATTCATTTATCTCAAATAAATCATGAATTCCCAATTTGAGAACTCAAACCCTAACAATGGTGTCTTTCGGTTTAGGGCATGTTTCTTCAATGTTTTTGTCCAGAAACCATCTAAGCATCATAATAAACAAGATTAACAACACAAAAACAATTCATAATGGTTAAATGAATGAAATCGAAAAATTGAAAATTGATGAAGAACATGAATTCGGTTTGAATGATTTAGGGTGTTATGGATGTATATGAGCATTGGGAATGATTCAATGATGTCTTAGAAACATTCTTGTGTCCTCAAAATACCTTGAAACCTCTTGAATCAATGAAACCGAAAATTGGTTTTTGGATGATTTTTGAACTTTGAAACTTACTCTTTGGAGGCTGCAATTCGTCTCCTCTCATTAGGGTTATCTCATGTACTTATAGTGTGATGTATTTAGGTCAGAAACTTGATGTTTGTGTGGAAGATTTGATCCAAAAAGATTCAAAAAGATAAGGCTTTGAAATTCAAATATTTTTGCATAAACACTTTCTATTTCAAGCCAATCAACATTATCTTTGTATCAATTTGATCCATATTGAATTCATGACCTTCTAGAATCAAAAATAATTTTAAATCTTCACATTTAATATTTTATTTGAATTTAAAATGATTTTTAGCATAAAAAATCATAATAAATTAATTAAATAAAATAAAATTATGAAAATATCAAAGAATTTTCGTGCATGATGTCATGGATTGCTTTGGGTCATTAAAAGTTCAGCCCACTTAGCAAAATTTGGTTTTAAACCTCCATTTGCTTCATAAACTTCCCTAAAATTTCCCAACTTTGCAAGGGCACACATCCTTCAATTTTAATGCTATAAGGGTGTTCTTGGACATTTTGGAAAGCTTTAAGAGTCCTCTAACCAACCCCACTGGTTTCATGTTCATATCATTTACCATTCTCAAGTTATGCCCTTTTGAAGTTGTTGACTTTTTGTTGACTTTCAAAAGGACCTATAATGTCTTAGCTCATACCTTCCAAATGAAGCATTTTTGGGCTTGGCTTGTGAGACACAAAGTTGTAGAGAATTCAATTTCCTTCAAAATGAGCTTCGGATGGAGACTTGGTGATGAAACATGTGAAAGTTATGGCTGGTCAAAGTTTAGTTGACTTTTACTAAGGAAACCTTAATTTAGAAACTCCTGATTCTTGATGATCTGAAATCTCCTTGATGAATCATGATCAACCCTTGATCAAATGATGAATTTTACATCATATACTTGATGTTGGCAAGAAATCATGAAGTTTGACTTTGGTTTGACCACAGTTGACCTCAGTTTGACTTTTTAACTGCTTTGACTGATTTTGACTTATCTGATCATCTGACTGAGCAAACCTTTGAGAAAAGTCTTGAAACTTGTCATGGGGGTTCTTACACACATATAAGATGTTATGAAGCTCACTTGAAGTCTTGGAAATCCATTTAGCCTGATTAAAGTCAAAACCCTAGTTTTGGATTCACTTCTTAGGAGGTGCATTGTCTGAGGGAATTGTCAACTCTTCTGACTATTTGTGAACTTTGTGAACCTTGTGAACCATCATAAAATGTCTTGTGAACCTTGTGAACCTCATGGGAGGCCTTGTGAACCTTGTGAACCTTCTTAGCACACAAAGTCTTGTATTGTGAGGGCAAATTTTGGGGTGCAACAAATATGATGTATGCTTATGATATGCAAGGGTTTGTGATCATGTGCTAGATTATCAGGTGCCTTTGGTAGGATCCTTGAGTGTTCAAAGTTTCAGGTGAAGGCTTGAGAACGAGTAATCGGGTGGGGGACTCAAATAAAGAGTCAATAGTCCAGGGTTTCAAAGAACTAGTCCAAAATAGTACAACCTTAAGAACAAATTCAGTAGTAAGGTATGTTGAGGTCAAGGGTTTCTGCAAACCTTTAAACAAACCAACCCACTCACAGGTATTGTTCTAGAACAAGGATCCTCAGGTTCGGATCTATTATGAGAAGTGTAAACACTTCTAACCCAAAGGTACAGTGTTTACCCTAATCATAAAGGATCCTCCTCTAATTCACCTCAGATGTTGAAGGTCATCTAAAAAGGTCATCCAGACTTAGCAGGCTTCCCAGATAGCCCTAGCACTACAGGAAATCTGTAGCACAAAGTTCTCAAAAGGAAACTCATGTCTGAACCGTGTTTTCATATTCCCGCACCAGACCGAAATGGAATGGGAAAGAATACAAAACCACTATAATCCTATGTGTCACTCAGGCCTTTGTGTTGAGCCTTTCTCACTGGAATACCACTCCCACCAAAGCAAGCCAGAAATCCAGCACAATGATATGATAATAATAAATGAAATGCAGAAAGCAATAAATGAAAGCGATAAAAATGCAATAAATAAAGTTGTACAAGAAGCAATAAATAAAGCAAAAACATAAACAAAAATAGCACATAACACCCCCAATAAACACAAACAAACAAGCACTAGGAGGAACCCACAAGAGAACTAGAAGCCCTGGTTGCAAAGTCCCCAACAGAGTCGCCAAGCTGTCGCTCCCCGGATTTTCATCCCGGTGCAAATCCGAACTGTCGGCGATGTTGAAGGTTGGGGTTGAATAGAGTCGCCAGCTAGGCATTTTTATCCCGAAGGAAAGATAATGCTGTATAAACTTGGAAAGATATGGATAAGACGTTTACGAACCAAAGAGACTGAGTAAGGGGGTAAGTTACAATTTGGGAAGGTATTAGCACCCAGATCGTCCGTCGTACTAGACGGGATCCACACATACCTGATTGTGTTTTAAAAAAAAGGGATAGTGTATGTGCTAAACTGTGTATAAAAGGCTAGGGAGGAATGGATGTACATAGTGTCAGTGCAAGAAGAAAGTGAGTGCTCAAAACTGAGGCTAAGAAAAGAAAGCTTAGAAAGAGGAGGGGGGGGACGAAGAGACTTTTGTTCGATAACGGTTAAGTTATGCCTACGTATCCTCTCGTGCAATGAGGAAGTCAGAACACCGTAGTTCGACTCAAAGAGACTAGGATGTTTTTGATGTGAACTGATTGCTTGTCTATGCTCAAGTGTATGACTCGTCTGGCTCGAGTGCTAACTGTCTTGCATTAGACGAAAGAAGCGAATTCTCGTTTTCAGAGTGAATGTGATGAGAAAAGAATCCCAGAGGAGACGTTTATTATTTGTTTTTGTGTTTTCAGTTTTTTATTGTTTTTGGTATTTTGCATATGATAATGAGCTTAAGCCTTAATCAAGGGTCGTAAACTCATTATATCACCCCTGATTAGGGATAATGAGTCTACTTAAGTATGAGATGAAAATCTCAACTTAATTACCCTAATGATGCAGGATTAAGATCATTAACCTACTTGTGATTATTAAGTGTTTTTGGATTTTGTTTTGTGTTAAGTAATGAGTTTAATCTCTAATCAAGGATTAGTGAACTCATTACACCATCCTAAGAGAAGGATGATAGATGAGAACATTTAAGATGAGGAAGGCTCCTCAACTTAATCCATGGTTAGGGATTAAAATCATTATATAACCAGCCTTTATTAAAGTGGATTTTAATTAAAGGTGGGATTAAGAAATGGATTTTATGTTTGTAAGACTAAACCTGAGGGGGACATGTCCATTGAACACTAGGGTTAGTCCCTCTAAACCAACAGGCAGAGATGTAACCCTAATATAAGACCCAAGTTACAAGCTTTAGTCTTAATGATTATTAGGTGTAAACAACTTAAAGGTTTAACACTAAGTATTAAAGTTATACACTCCATCCTAAGATAAGGATACATGCATAACCCTAATTCAGAGTCTTGAAACTTTAACTGTTTAGCATTGATTATGAGATGAGAAACAAAGACTCAAGGAGACTCAAAGGTAAAAACTAGGGGAGACTATGTACAACCCTAAAGTTATCATGCTTGGATAATCCTATGGTTTGTGAGGCTTAAGAAAAGATCTTCAGATGGCCACCAAGGAAGAAGAAGCAGATGAAAAGAAAGAGAAATGAGAATAGGTTAATTGTCAAAACATGATCAAACCCTAAAAGAAATTTGTAAGATTAGTTTCTAAATTGTTCTAAATATGTAAGAATGCTTCATGATTTTTTGGTGATTTTTAAATACCCAAAAGTATTTTTAATTAATTAAAATGAAGGAATTAATTAAATAATACAATTAAATGATTTAAAAATAGATTTTTAATGCAAAAATTAAAAATAAAAATGTTTTTGGTTTTTGAAAATTATTTAAAGTGAAAGTGCAAAAAATTGTATTTTTATAAAATGATTTGCTATTTTAAATAAATAAAAGAAAACAAAATGAATAAAAAAGAAAATAAAATGAAAAGTAATTACAAGGACTGGACCAGATTGCGTGGGAGCTGGATAAAGGGCTGAGATCTCAAGTCAGCTTGACCCGGGGTATGAGGATCTAAGGGTCCAGATTTAAATTTTCATTACACGCGTGATCCAAGGGTCCAGGTTCAATCTGAGTTAATTAATTAGGTTTTAATTTAATTAATTAAAATTAGAGTTTAATGACATATCTGGGCCGTTCGTGCACTAGCCTAATCATAATCCAATGGCTGTGGTTCAATCTGGGCTCACTAACCCTAATGACTTTCAGATGACCGGAACAGTGCTCCAGTCATCTTCTTCGGCCAACCCCAAACCTTATCTTCTTCCCCAGGCCACCCAAGCCTTCTAACCTTCCCAGAAACCCTCCCCTAACTTCAGCCAACTCAAATCAACAATCAAACAACATTTATCATATATGAATCAAGCAAATCGAAACAAAAATCAAAATACGGGCAAACTTTCAGAACATCATAACATACTAATTTTTCACTCATTTTCTATTCTTAACATATCATGATGATCAGGACAACATGTAGATTCAATTTATGACAAGAAGAAGAAGTTCTGGAAAAAAAGTTCTTGAAAGCTACCTGAACTGAAGTTCTTCAAACTGGAGCTTTCAAGGCCTTCCCTTTGTGCAAACCAACTCCTTTGGACCTCCTAAAGCTATTGAGATGCTTGGATGAAGTTTATAGTGGCTGGTTTGAGAGGTTCAGTTATGATATGGCAGAAAATGAGGTTCTTGTATGTTGTGTTTCAGGCCATTATGAGGGGTGGGATTTATTCTATAGGTGATGTGTGGTTGATTGGTGAAGAAATTTCTGAAGTTTGATGGCTGGATTGGGAGAATCGAAGAGAGGAATTTTTGCAATCTGAGTTTGTGTGTGTGTTCAAGGCTTGCTGTGATGTGTTTTATGATCCTTAGGCAATTCATAGACAATTGGAATGAGTCAGAAGAGTGGTTGTGCACTGTAGGAATGTCATGGCTCCATTGGCCAAAAAGTCAAAAGTTTGTGTACTTGAGGCATGAGCTGGGACAAAGGCGATTTGAGGGTTTGAGTTGCCTCAGTTGGCTTCAAGGAGGGCCTTAGGATCGAATGTTGTGAGCTCTATGGCTTGGATCATGAGTTTGAACATGTTTTGCAAGTTTCCAACTTTGAGAATTTTGTGAAAATTGGCCATGAAACTTGTGAAGCAAGGCATGATTTTTGGTCTTGAGATGTTTCTCATCAATGTTATGCAGTGTAGAAGTGAATTAGAGGTCATGAGAAGGCTTAGAAATCAAAATTGCACATTTCCCTCTTTGGCATGAACTTGAAAATTATGTGATTTTTGCCAACTTTGATCCATCATAACTTGAGTTCTAGGATGAATCAAGAGGAGGTTTTGTACTTTTTGAAAATGGGAAGATCTAATATACAACTTTCATGTTTGAAGAAAATTCATTTGAAACCTTTTTGATCAAGAAAGAGGAGGTTGAAAATCTTTCCCAAAATGGAAAGTTTTCATTACAAGTCATGTCCAAAAATGGCAACTTTGCAAATGGTTCAAAATTCTTTAATCTTGTGGACTTCCAAGCATTCCTAAGATCAAATAAAGATCATAGGACCTCAAATTGATGATGATGATCCTTTGGAACCCTTGTTGGTGGGCTCAGATGCCCTGATTCTGACTTTTCTTGCACAACAAGTTACCATTTGATCAGATGACTTCCACAAGGATTTTTTGCTTCAAATTTGATACACATGCTCCTTATAATATATATGACCAATAGAATCAAGAATGGCCAAATTTTTTGAGTGTAAGGGCCTCAAACCCAAAACCCTAATTTCTGGTCATCTGTGTAGGAGCCCTGAGCCTGCCTGGGTGGCTCTGCAATCTCTTGTGATCTTTTGACTTTCAAGAACCCTTGGGGGTATAATATGATCATAGAACACTCATGGACCCTCTTGGCATGCTTCATGGCCTCTGAGATAACTCAAACCACTTCTAATATTCATTTGATCACAAACCCTAGTTATGCAACTTATGCAGTGAAATAACTATGCAGTGTGAGATGGTATGCTTATGCAATGCAATATGAAGGATCACAAGCCAAGGTGTGAGAAAAAGGAGAGGGAAAATTTGGGGTGTTTACAAGCTTTGATTGCAATTGAAGAAAATTATGATGGCTGATTAGAAAGAGGTTTTCACAGAAAGCCTTGTCTTGTTTGGAAGCAGCAAGCTCTTTGTTGAGCGCCTCAGTAGTATCAATGAGGTCAATAGTGCACTTCAATTCAACAGTCAGTTCAGCATTGTCGAAGTGACTTAGCTCAAGCTTGTTCTGCTTCTCCTCAATAATTTTCTTCTGAAGTTCTTCAAGATCTTTTTCCCAAACTTCAAGGGATGAGTTGTTGTCAGCTATTTGTCTCTCCCTCTTAGCCTTGATGCCCTCCAGCCTGTCAACTTCATTCTCAGCTTCCCTAGCTCAATCCCATGCATTACCACTCTTGACCCCGGTTTTCTGAATGATATCTTCAACCTTTGGGGTCAGCTTAAGATCATCAGACATCTGGTTCACCAAAGTACTTAGCTCCATAAGAGCAGTGGAGATCTTAGGATCAAGGGTCGAGAGGTCCAGTTGTTGCAATGTGTCTTTCTAGTAAAGACGGGCAGTAGGGTCCGCGTCCAAAGTAGTGCGGATATCCCTCTTGAAGAATTTGTCCTTTATTTTCTTGAGGATTGGACCAACAAAATCATCAGGAGCAAAGGCCCCAGGAGCTGTTAAAGAGCTGCTTCTAGAAAAGCCAAGGCTCTTCCTAAGCTTCAGCCTAGCATACTCCCTAGGGTTTAACTGCTCCAGAGATGTCATTTGGTCCCCAAATGTAGAAGTTGGAAGTTGGAAGATAAGAGTTTGTTGAGAACCTCCTTCAGGTAGGATTGATTGAGTCTTTTCAGGTTTTGTCTCTTGTTCAACCTCATTCTTGTCCTAATTATCATCCTCTTCCTCCTTCTTTTCATCCTCCTGGTCAGGATCATTTTGGGCTTTGTCTTGAGCAGCAACTTAGGGATTATCCGCAATCTCTGGCTCTTTACCTTTTGGGCTAGAGGGGCAGGTTATTCAGTCTCTTTATCATTTTCTTCTTTGTCAACAATAAAGGTTGCGTCCATCTCCTTAGCAAGCCTGCTTGTCTGGTCAGCAAAGTCCTTGCCAGTCACATTCTCATACTCACACTTTGAATCATCAGTGTGAGACTGCTGAATAATTGTTCTAGCAGGAGAGTTTTGTGCGACTTTGACTGTTGGAGGAGGAGCAGTTGCCATATTTATGGGTTGGTTAATCTCACCCAAAGAGCTATAATCAGGGCCAAAATCAGAAGTTGGGTGATAAGTGGGCTCACCTTGGCTATTCAGAAGAACTGTAGGCGCATGAGTGGTAGTTGAAGGTTGCTGGGCAACGCCTGCACCAGTATGTTGACAAGAAGAGAAGTTAAGTCGAGGCTGTGAGAAGATATTAAAAAAAAGGGTCAAATGCCAAGTTAAGTACCTGATTCTCTTCACCTTCGAGACTTGATTTGGCATTCTCAGGAGGGCCTGCAGTAGGTTTCTCACAGGAGTGGAAAGTTTAACTTCGACACCACCCTCAGTGGGTGCCTTTTTCAAAATTTTGGTCACCTTTTATGAAGGTTGGCCAGCAACACTAGGAGACATTGAAGTCTTCCTCTTCCTCTTAAGGGGAAACTCCTTATGGTATTCATCATCGTCCATAGTGATGACAACACTTGAAGTATTTTTTCCCTTCCTTGGGAAGGTCAAAGACTTTTTGGTTGTCTAAAAAGAAAGACCAAACATTAGAAGGTGGACACATGAGAAGTTATAGAGAGTAAGGATGATGAAATACCTTAGTGCCTTCTTTGTTCTCCATCTGTATTGCCACACCTTTGCTGGCAGTGGTTTTTTTGGTGATTGCTGGAAATGCCAAAAACAATTGTTATGAGTTAATACTTGATTACTTAGTAAGGGGGAATAAAAACCTCAAACCTTCATATATTTCAGATTCAACGTGAACGTCTTCGAGCCCTATATGAAGGTGCCCTTTGAAACTATCCAGTGTATGCTTAGTCGCAACCACTCTTTGAGCTTTCTACTAAGACTGTTGTCGAAGGATTTTAATTGAATCCCCATAGACGAACCAGTCTGGAAATGGAGGGGCAAGGGCCACTCCAAAATCAGCAGTAGGAAGTTGAGGGAATTTTGGGGGAAAAAGTCGAAAAAGCCACCTCATACCGCCTCTCACGAGGAATGTTTTGAGGGATTTTCAACTTATCCATCTTTTGTAAAAATTTCTCCTTCCAAGTGACAACAATCTCACAAACGGTTCGACTAAGATCATCTAGTCGATAGACAGTTTCAAAGTATTTTTGGAAAGCTTGTATCTCTTTGATGTGAGTAGACTTACTTTTCTTGACCTTCTCCTGCACATTAACAAAAGCAAGGTCAAATTGGGAAGAAAATTTAATGGCAGTGAGAAATTTCTCATTGTAGTACTTGCGCCACCAATCATTAAAGAGATGGGTACGTTAGGTCGAAGGTCAAAAGAATACAAGAAACATGATTGCCTTATGGGATTCCCAGCTGGCGAAGATGTCAGCAACGTCATCTTAGTCGAAAGAACTATTTATAAAAAAATGATTTGGCCCTTTCTATCATAGAGGCATCCGGTGAAGCTCTGACTCAGCCTAAATTGCCTAAAAACCAAATTGGGTTGGTAAGCAATAAGGAATGTGTCTAGTTTTTCGCCATTCAGACTGTAAACAAAGAATCTGGGAATTAAAAAGGCTTCCCAAATTCTAACAGAGTTCATCTGAAGTTTCCTTGTGGGGGAGTTGGGAAAAGCCATAATGAACCATCTGGGACCACATGTTTTACCAACAAAGGGAGCCATGGACGGTGTAAAATCATACTGACGTGCAAACATCATCACAAAACTAGAAAAGGCCCCTTTTAGGGTTTTGCCTTCATCATTGGGGGTGAGCTTGGCTAGTCGAACACCCTCAGTACTCCTGAGTCTGATCTCCTTTGATTCCTCATCAAATTTCCCTTTTTTGGGAAGCACAGGTTCAAAGGTGGCATTCAACCAAAGTTGAAGGAGCCAGAGAGGACCATTGAGACTCATGGTACCACAGTTGTGGTCTGGGTACCTCAGTTGAGTCACTCCTTCATTGAGAGACTCATAGAGACTGGCCAGAATAAGTTCACTTTAGCAAACCTTTTTGTTGTTATGAAGCTGGTTTGCCAAGGGTAGATATTTCTTCGCCACCTGTAAAGACTTGGTGCAGAAGACATATCTAGACATCCAGAAAGTAAGGAAGGAAATGTGTTCCTTATCAGAAACTTCCTCTTAATTTGGTTTGGAATGGTGCCTAAGGAAGAGGGTGTATGTCAGTTTGGATGTTTTGAAGCCAATAGTGTCTTCAGCATCAATGGTAGGGTCATAAGTAGGACCATCAGGTCGAGGCCTTGCGATAGCTTCTATGTCAAAAAGAGTGGGGGTAACCATCCCACAAGGAAGATGAAAGGTATAATGGGTCCCGGAAGTACAAAGAGGCATCCAGGAGGTTCAAGCAATAGGGTATATGCATCTTTGTCAGCATTAAAAGATCATATATCCTTATGCTTTTCCAATGGTCAACCTTAGTTTTCTATAACCTAGCTAACCACAGATCAAACTCAGTAAACTGGTTGGCAGCTCTAACCATCCTGGTACCATCATGGAGGTACTTCAAATCCAGTTCATTAAGAGGAGGTGGGTCAGAGGAAGAGTCGTCAGATTTAAGGAGGTGCTTATGCCCCAAAGGTTGAGTTTTGCGGTAGCAAGGAAAGAACTATTTCAGTTTTTTGTATGTGCTCTGTACAGTAGCTAAAGGACCAGATACAACAAAAGGACAATCATTTACAAGGAAGGGAATCATTAGCTGAGATCGGTACAAGCTCCTTGTTTCGTTGTTCATGGGTTCGGGTGCGAACTGAGGATTTTTTATTGTTTTTGGTTCAGAAATGTTGTTGAAGGGTGGAAGAGTTTGTTCGAAGTGGATAGTTTTGGATTTCTGACCCTTCTTCTGAGAAACATTAGTCTTATAGGACGCCATTGTTGGAGAAGAAGATGGAGGTTTTCTAGGTTTCTTAGAAATAAAGGAGAAGACTTTAGCAAGAAGGAGATAAACTCGCAAGAGTTTGGGAAAGTTTCTTTGTTTGCTGAAGAAGATATTTATAGGCGTAGGCAATGAGAAGTTGTAAAGTCTAGCCACTTAATGGAGACGTAAAGTGGTGGGGCACGTGGCACTTGGAACCTGATGCATTGAGGAAGCAGTTAATGGAAAAGACATTAGCGCATTGTTTCAAGGAAAAAACTCATTATCAGAAATCCGTAGAAATGAATGATGGGACTTTAGGGATTTTAGCCATTATGACATGATGTCAAGCGTGTGGGTGAAGAATCACAACAGTTTTAGAACGCGGGGTAGGTGGTTTAAACCATGCTTTTGTCTGACCTAAGTGGGCGTCGAAAAGATGAATATCAAAAAATGATATTTTCATCAATTGGTCGAAAATAACATTTTTGGGGGGCAATTTGTTATCCCTAAATTTCGACGCTAGCAATTAATGAGGTTATTTTGGCTTAATAAAATAGTTTTATTGTGATAAGCTAAAAGTATGGTTTTGACCTAACTAACTAAAGGATGAAAGTCGAAGGAACATGCCTATAAGTTTCATACTTAGTTAAATTCTAAGTTTGGAATATTTTCTAAGTGTTGGAGGAATTCTACCAATTGCGTGTTCGATAAAGATGGCAGTTACCAAGGTTCTTGCACGTTCAATTTTGGAGGGAACGTGTGTAGTTTTCAATTCAAAGACAGGGACAAGTGGCTCAAGATGAAGCTTCTTCAACCTATAATGGGACAAGTGTCATCATCTTAGGATAGTTGTAAGAGAAACCGTCGAGAGCGGTTACTTTGTAATGTATATAAATAGCTTAGTCTAGTGTTAGAATAAGTGTGTGGAAATCATATGTACTAGTAACTCCGTATACTCATAGTATCCGCGTGTAGAGAAACGAGTGCAATGAGAATGTACGTGATTGAAACACCACCAATTTATCTTCAATGTCAAATTTATCTTCAAGTCATTTACTTTTGAAGCCATTTATATTTACAAAGCCTTTATTTTAAAGCAATTTATGTTTCAAAGTCATTTATCTTTTCTGCAATTTACTGCATTTCCTTTACAATTTCAGCCCTTTTATCTTCCCAGCAATTTAACATTTCTCGCCTTGCCTTTAAATTTCATCTACTTTAGAGCATTCTCTTTACTTTCCTTTAAAATTCCAAGCCTTGTCTTTTACCTTAATTTACTTTGAAAGCCTTTGTCTTTCACTTTATTTTCCTTTTAAAACAAATTTTGAATCTTGTTGAAAGATTCAAGACCTTTTTTCTCAAAAACGTGATATACCAAATCAACCTCTTTCTTAGCACATGTCCTAGGACCAATCTGGTTAATCTTGCTAGTAACAGAGTGTAATTTTGGTATCTTTAGAGGACCACTAGTTGTTTACCAATTTTTGGGGTAAACAGTATCAAAGTCGACTCTTCTAACGTGAAATGCACTGACTTTACCGACAATGGACTCTACTATTCCTGATCACCTGCACGTTACCAACATAGGGTAACATTTAAACAAAAAGGGTGATATACTTAGACCAACAAAAGAGAAAAATATTACAAATAAAAGCTAAGTATCATCAAGTGTTCACCATTTCTCATCAATCAACAAATTAAACATTTACACCAAGACACCTAACAATACTATGCACACAAACAACAATCAATGTGAATGAGACTACACCAGACTCAATGCATGTGGTACTATTTAACGATCCCTGTTTCATGATCCAGTTCCTGTTGGAACTCTCGACCCCTATTTCATGGTCCAGTATGATCCTTCTTTCATGATCACACCCACGACCCCTATTTCATGGTCACGTACGATCCTTATTTCATGACCTCACTGTAATACCTCAAAATTTGCCCTCATTCTTTTTGCCCTAACTGGCTTACGCTTTGCATCCATCTGCATTTCTCGCTAGGTCATTAACATCATAATCATGCATTTCATGGATTCATAAGGAAGGGGATCAAACATTCTTTTGCGACTCGAATTCTCCTATTCCTAGGTGATTTATTTTATCATCACATTGAGACAAAGGTTAAGCCCATACCATCATAGAATATTCCTATTCAGAGGATCATCAAACTCCAAAGTTTTCCTTGTTTAGAGAATTATTCGAAAGCGTCGGATCAGGAGGTTATTGGCATGAATTAAGAGTTTGTTTCTCTGTTTCTCTCAGAAGATCGGGGTTTCATTCTTTTGGTGTATGAATATATTGATGTTTTTGGTGCAAGAGATCGAATTATGAATGTATAGTGGTATTCTTGGTGCAAGAGATTGGATTCACTGTTTATGATTTAGGCTTCAACTATTTCAAGCCCATGACCATCTTTGAATCCATTATTTATGAACCCTTTTTTCTAATTTATTCACCCATTCTTCATCTCACATAATTTAGATTCATTCGAAAGCTAATCAACCAAATCCAAAGTCCATTAAGCCCATTACCTACAAATCATTTGTTCTAATCTATTTTTACATATTTTATCGTTTAATACGAATATTCGAATTTTATATTCACTTGAGCCAATATCATTTTCATATCATTTTTATGATTCACTTCCAATATCCATTATTTCCAATATCCATTATTATCATTTTTATGATTCACTTCCATTATTACCATTTTTATGATTATTTCCAATATCCATTTTTATCCACTTAAACCAATACTATTTTTTAAATAACTTCTAGTGACTGTTATATTTTATTATTGAGTAAGGAGGAAATTAACTGAACAAAATGCAGATTGATTCCATAACAGAATTTGGACATAGTTCACTTGACAAGGTTCAGTTCAGTTAGAAAAAATTCCAATAACAATCAGAAAAACACTCAGTTACAGGAGAGTAAAAAATGCAGATACAGTTAGAGGAAAAATTCAGTTTTAAAAAACTGATTTACATAGAAACAGAAAAAGGAGGGCTCTCAACAATTTCTCACTAATCCTGGAAATCTTCCACAATCTTCTTCCTCCTACATCTTCATCACTCTTAGAATATCCTTCATGGATAATCCTTACTCTCTAATTTAGCAACACCATTGTTGTTCTTCATCTAAAAACCACTGCATTCATTTTCAACCATTATCCTCAAATCACCTTTTCAAAAACCTGCAAAACCAAAAACAGAGGGAGGAATCAAAGAAAAAACTCTCAAAATATTTCACAGTTTCAACATCTTGATCTTCTCCAACCCCATTCGAGCTTCATCTCAAAACAGTCTCTAATCCTGCAAGAATGCAGAAGAATCAAAAGTGCTACAACTTCACAACAATCTCGAACCTGCGATAACCGTTCACATCAAGAACCGCCATCATCTTCATCGAACAACAACTTCAGTTCAAGCAAAGACCTGTAAGAAGATTCACAGCTTCAGCAACATGAACGTTTCAATCTTCTGTAATCACCATCGCACCAACAACTTCCTCATCTTCTTTGAATTTTCTACTTCGATATGATTCTTGAATCCACCGCATCATCCTCTTCAAGCAACATCATCTGCATCAAATCGATATGAATCCTGCAGAATAATAGCAAACTCAGAACCGACTCGGATTCGCACGCCAGAAAGAATAAAAGAAGAGGATCGAATCGCATAAACTGCGTATCAGTGCGGAGATTTACAAACTCATCGCAAAAAATGGAAAACGTGAAAAGAAGATCGAATCGGAGTTCCTTACCACAGCTGTTCGAACACGTACACGATGTCGTCGCCTCCGATTTGCAGTCGCATCGACACATGCCGTATCCTGAAGATCTCTTTGTTACGAGTGCTTCGATCCTTCCTACTCCGGCGGGATTTCGTTTTCTTCGAGATGGTGGTCGGCAATCTCGCGAGCGAGGAGATGTTATGCAATGAAGGAAAATACGAAGGGGTGGAATCTACCGCCGTCGATGGAAAACCTAGCGCAGGAGATTTTGTTCGATTGTTATGATGAGGACGTCGCCGATGATGAGGACGTCACGGCAATGAGGGTGACGGCGCAAGGTTGAGGAAAGCGAAGAGAGTGATGGAGTTGTTTTTTCGTTTTCCAGTGGACATGGTGAGGGTGCGAGTTGAGTCGGGAAGAATGGGGGGAATCTCCGCCGCCGTGTGAGAACATGAGGAGGGTGGAGCTTGTGTATCATAAGCCTTGTTTTCAGATTATTGTAAATTAGGGTTTCATATTTGAATTGGTTTTTTTGTGTGGTTCAGGAAATGCCAATGCCGAATTGGGCCAAGATCACCATGGATCTGTTATTCAAACCTCCCAGGTGCTACACATACCCCTCATGCAAGGATTCAAGTTGAATTGGGCTTATCTTAGTGGATCACTCTTTACACCACCCGTTTCAATTCGTACTCCTCTGCACCAATATTGAGAGGGAGCTGGGCCTTGGGCCAGTCCTGACTATTCCCTGCTACCATAATTTCTAGTGAACCCCTTTTTGTTTTTAGTGTTTGTTAGAATTTGTCAATTATTTCTTGTTAAGCAAATAATTAATTATTTTTTTCTTGGTAATTAATTTTTTGTTGATTAATTTTAATCCATTTTCTTCTTCTAATTTTCAATTAGAATTTTTGTCATTTTAATTTTAATTATGTTTAGTACTAATTATGGATTAAAATGGTTCATTCACGTTTTTGATCGATATTGTATCGATTTTGATTTTGGTGAAGTTTCACAAAGCTAATATGGAAGATGAGCATTTATTTTGCTCATAGGAGATTACAAGACCTTGCTTAAGGTTTTTTTTTCTGGATTTCTTTTTGTGAGGAATCGGCACTTCGATCATGTAAGTAATTTCAAGCTTTTTTCGACTTTTATGCATCATTTTAGTCGTATGCGGCTTAGGATCATATAATTTAAGGTGCATGCTGAGCCCTCCCACCTGAGGCATTGGTTATATTTGTGATTTATGATGATATGTATCGATTTCGGAACTTAGGGATTAGGTTAAGAACCATTAGGATCGCTTCCTTTCACTTCCCCTTAAAATCCACTTTTTCACCCATTTCGTCGCATTTATTAAAAGTAGTTTTAGGTGAGATAAAATTCTGGAAAAATTCATGAGTGATCCTCATCCTCTTAATTAATTTTTCATATTTTTTGTTTCCATATTTGGGTGGTTTTAATAATTAATTTGAATTTTAGATCATAAGCTGTCCCAAAAAGGAATGTTTTGGCATAAGGGATCAAAATCGATTTTTCCCCATAGGTGTGAAACCTATTTTTTGTGTGTGATTAATCAATGTAATTTGTGACATTTTGATGCTCATTAGGCATTTTTTTCATAATTTTTAGTACCCCTTTTGATCCACTTTGTGGAGTTGTTTTTGAGTGATCATTCATTGCTACCTTGCTAGTCAAGTAATTGTTTTGGCACTTTGGTGCATAATTTTGTGGAATCCTTTTAGACCATGTAAGATAATCACTATATCATTCCAGGGATTTAATTTCATAATTTTTAAAGGTATTTTGCTATTTTTCCATGTCACCTAGATTCTAGGTTGATTCATGTGTGTATTTGCTCCATAACCTAACTGATGAGAAGGCATTCATGCCATTTGCTTGAGATGCTTTTTGGTAATTTTTAGGAGTTAATTATAGGTCACTTTTAGGTCCTTAATTCCAGTCATAGGTCATTTTTTGAACCATACTCATTTGGTTTGTTTTAGTGTTTCAAAGTGCATACTTATGTGAATTAACTTTAACTTAAACTAGCTTCTCTTCTCCTCTAAGTAATAACATTAATTATGTGGAAATAATTAATGCCTATTCATGAATTCTAAGTGCATCTCATACATTGTATGCTACTGGTCCATAATCATTTCATTCATATTCATATGTCATTCTTCCTTAGTTTGCATCATTTGCGATCTTATGCGATGTTTGTTCCATTTCATCTCACATCTTCTTCTTCTTGCTCCATATGCCTAATCCATTGCATCCATGATTGTATATTCATTCATCCATATTCATGAGCATTCACTACTGACTTTGATGTACATTTCATGTATTAATTCATGCTTGTAAGCCATATGCATCCATACTTCATCCATAAACCCTAATTTGCATTTAGGTGAACTTAGGTGAACTTTTTGTACATAGTTTGACATAGTTTGACCTTGTGAGGTATCCTAGCATACTTAGGGACCTATAACATGTAGCTACTGACTTTAGAAGTCATGTAACCCTTAGGTACCTTCAACTTTAGACTTAGGTCTTATTTTGAACCCTAGTTCCATTCTAGGACGTCTATGGTACTTAATCGCTTTCATGCTTTGATTTTACTTTCAATATGCATTGTCATGCTAACTTTTGTCTTGTAGGGGGGAAGATTGAGGTAAGTTTCACTTCATTCCTATCTCTTATTCATTTTAATTGTGTTTGCCTTAGCACCTTGTGCTTTGCTTTTAGGCTTTCCCTTTCTTTAGAGACAACTTAACTTCCTTAGGAAGTAAGTTAGTTTCTAATTCTCTTTTTCTTCTTTTCCTTTTCTTTCTTAGGAATAGAAAACTCCATTAACCATAGGGTCCCTTATAAATAAATCAATAAAAATTAGGATTGAGTCTTAGTCCCTTAGTTTGTCCTTTTATCAACTTGAGTCATTCTTTCTCTCCTCATAAAGAAAAGCAATAAAATACTTAATAAAAACCGAACAATCTTGTACGACACGAGACTTTGTTGCGGAGTGTTTATACGCGTCCTGTTTCGGGGCGAGGTGTAAATACTTCCCGCGATGGATAGGTCTTAGTACAAGACCGTTCACAAACAAATGCAAAACACTTCTCTTAAAAGACAAAAAACAAATAACAAGCGACTATCCTGCGGGAACTTCTTTTCTCATCTCACTCAATCACAACGCGAACTCGCGACGACTTGTCACACATGCAAGACGGTAAACGCACTCGTACCAGACGAGCCTGCAAACACCTGAGCATAGACATACGCAGTTCCAGCATAAAAAACACAAACAAATAGTTCCCGCCTAGGTTAGGCGAACTACGTCGACTCTGATCCTCATTATCCCGATGAGGTACGTAGGCAGCGGGGTAGGGCCCGTTCGAGCACATTCTTTATTTTCCCTACATTTCCCTCTTTCTTTCCATTTTCTTATTTCAGTTCCTTTCTCATTTCATTCCATTCCAGTTAGCGGTTCATTTGTTCAACAACAACTTTATTTTTCTCACCCTTTGAAACAAAACAAGCAAGCGTGGATCCCGTCGGGTACGACGGACGATCTGGGGTGCTAATACCTTCCCAGTTCGTAACCGACTCCCGAACTCAGATCTTTGGTTCGCAAGGCCTTGTCTTTTCCTTCTTCCTCAGGTTTGTGCAACATTACCTTTCCCTTTCATTTGGGATAAAAATGTCTGGCTGGCGACTCTAACCTTTCCGCGCCACTTTCGCGTTTGTACTAGGATGAAAATCCCGGGAGCGACAGCTGGCGACTCTGCTGGGGACTAACCTGATTCTTCCGGTTTCCTTTGTAGAGTCAATCCTAGCGCCTGTTTAGTTTTGTTTCTTTGGGTGTTTATTTGTTTGTTGTTGTGTGCTTT
The DNA here is from genome assembly GCA_963966055.1 of Lathyrus aphaca. Classification (NCBI taxonomy): domain Eukaryota; kingdom Viridiplantae; phylum Streptophyta; class Magnoliopsida; order Fabales; family Fabaceae; genus Lathyrus; species Lathyrus aphaca. The sequence continues at coordinate 442,689,022 of OZ014522.1, read as the reverse complement.
AGTTTAGCTTTACTGTTTTTATTTACAGTTTACTTTACAACTTTACTTTATCGCATTTATTTACCGCTTTCAGTATTTTATATTCCATGCATCATATTATACTGGACTGTCTGGCTGTGTTGGTTTTCATTTTTTCTGTGGGGTGGGAGTTACTGTGATATAAGCCAAATACCCGACTTGAGTGCACTATAGGATTAGCGTGGACACGTTGTGCTCGCATGGTTACATGATGAGTGGTGATGTGTTCCACACCCAGGTTGCGACTGTCTTGGAACTATCCTGTGTGGGGGTTCTTCCCCACTTCAGGATACAACCTTGATGGTTATGTGCAGCTGGGGACCGATCATTGAGAACCTTAATGGAAACAACCCTCTCCAGTGATGACAGTGGCAGACCACATTTGTTGGCAAACCCATTCGCATCCGAGGGCCCATTGGGAACTCGCATATGATGGCCTGGTTCTCTCATAGGAATTCAGTTAAAGCAAACTGTTCGTATGACGATAGTATTGTACCCTTCGGGATGAATGTACTATTGTTTCTCGATTCAGTGCTTGAAGCTGGAGACTTGTGAGGGATGCTTGTTTTTCTGGACTCAATTGAGACCTCCCTGAGTAGTACATAATGCTAAACCGATTCCCTGATTTGGTCATGAGCCATTTCTCGGAAATGGTGAACGTATTATTGCTATTCGGCTTTGAGAGTCCGTGATGTTGACCCGAGTAGCACACCCGTGAGATTGGGAGGGGTTTACAGGTTTGCAGGAACCCTAAACTTCAACATACCCGCTTTGCCAGTGTTGTTTTATGATAGTATCTGGTGCTATATGGTTCTTTGATTCTGAGATCCGGGATTTCTATTCAGAAAGATTGTTACTGTGATTACCATGGTGACCCTGATATTGTGACTGTTATTATGACTCTCCACAGACACTGGACTCGTTGTTCAGCTTCAACACCATCAGTGACTGTTCAATTATGTGATCCAGTTCTACAGTTATTGGGTTCTCAGTTATGGGGTTCTATACAGAGATGGTGCTACTATTATGGTTCTATTCAGACACTTGACTCATTGCTCAACACCGACACCAACATCGGATCATTGATCACATGCCTGTTGCATACATAACATCATAGCATTCCAGCACACATGTTCAATTATTTTCGAGGATCACATATCTGAATCATGCCATTGGACTATTTCTATGTCAAAACTTGAATTAAAGCAGGTAGATTCCTCAGAAATAATTGAACATGGCATTTTCATACACCCTTGCATTCTTGACAGGTGTTCAGAGACAAATTATTTTCCTGACTTGATTTCTCATCAGAATGGACAACTTGAATCACAATCATCAAGGTATATATTTGAAGCAACTCCGGGCGGAGGTAATCGAAGGAAGACCCAGCTGAGGCCATTCAGGGCAGAGGTATAAGCTTTATTTCAAAACCAGAAACTGCTGAAACAGGAAGTCAACCAGATGAAGACTCAGATGAGCTGGTTATGGAAATTCTGAACAAAGCTATTTTCATCCCTATTGAGGGGAACTACGCTGCTCTGATTCTCCATTGGTCAATGGAGATACGTAGGCAGGAGATCGTGCAAGATCTTTGCGAACAACTTTATTTATCAACTTCATTTATCAACCTCTTCCCTCCAGATGTCATTTGTCAGCATCCAACCTGAGCTTCCCAAGGGTGTCCTAGGACCAAAGCATATGGGTAAAGGCCAGGACGACTCGAGAAGAAGTTTAATCATATTCCGAGGTTGTACGCGCAATAAGTTTCCTTATTTGCTCAGATTTAAATTGGTTGAGCTAGCCGCATCAGGATCATCTCCGACAAAGCTTCCTTTGGGGTTTCAATTCCAAGTATGATTAACGTTCTAGGGCACCTGGCCTTTTAATTGAAGATTGCAAGTCTTTCAGAGGTAAATGTGAATACAAGGTCCCGAATTTGATCGACTCAAAGGTCATCATGCCAGAAAGTCTGCTCACATATTGAAGTCTCCTCATCAAATGGGTCTCCTAATTTGCCAAGGCGTCTTCAGAAGCAATAAGTCCAGACGGAGTCAAGTCTCCTCAATGATGGCAATGTTCAGCTTCTTTACTGCATTTTCATTTGTAGTTTATATTGTTTGTTTAAACATTTGTATGCATGCATGAAACTTATTTGTTTTTTGAATGATAACCATAATAAAATGCACATGTTTTTCTTGAAGTAATCCATTCGTATTCACTCATGATTTTATGTATGTGCATTGCAATACCAACTGTTGTGCTTAAACTCTATCAGGGAGGATGACGAACTGAAAACGCAAAAATCTCTAATTGTGTGCTTTTGAGAAAGACCATGTTGACGATGTACAGGCATTGTTTCAAATCCTTAACACCGGAGATATAAGGGAGATAGACCCTCGCCAACCCATTTGAGCCTTGAAGTAGGAGTTTCTTTTCGCACGAAAAAACCCTTGCATGTAACCCAGGGGCAGGGTAGGCGTCAGTTAGTTTGACCGAGCGTTCAAATTTCAAAAAGGAGTGCAAATATGAGGATCCATTACATTTCGTTGTAGCAAATCAAGAGGTCCAATGATCAGAAACCACAATGGTTATCCCAAGCTAGAGGTCCAATGATCAGAAACCACAATGGTTATCCCAAGCTAGAGGTCCAGAGATCGAAAACCACAATGGTTATCCCTCATCAACCAAGAAGTGAAACAGTCATGACCCTTTCAAAGCAATCAAGACAACCAGTGTCACACGATTTGTTCAAAAAAGAAAAAAAAATGATGAAGGAGAAAGCCCGCTAAGTCGAAACTTGAAAACAAACGACTTAGGCAAAAATTAGGGCATCCCGCTGGACTTCACAATCAAAGATTCACAAGAATCAGTCCAGGCAAAAGTTAGAGATAAGAAAATAATGCAAAAGAAAAAGACTAAAAGGATTACACAAGAAAGATCCTTGAACAAGTACAGAGTCGTGTGGCATAGACACTAAAGATAAGAGGGGTGATAAATGACAACCTAATTGGTGCTTAAACCGTTAGTGTAATTGGTTCCTCAATCATCACAAAACCCCTTTTTGAGAGGTGAGTGCTTGTGAAAGCTAGCTGAACATAGGAATGGAGAACATCACGAAGATGGGTGGGCACAAATAAACTTCGAGCCTATATCTTTTGTTTCTATAACTGTGAACCAGGCCACGATACAACCCTCAAAAGTCCTAACTGAAACAGGGTTATTTTTGAGAGCGTACTACCACGAGACCGCGTTCCTGACTCCTATGAGTGGTGTTGAAAGATCTTTGTTGGTGTTGCATGTGCATGCTTTCTATTATTCAAAAAAATTAATGTCGTATCTTAACCAGTGATTCGCTCATAAAGGTTTGTGACATCTTTTTCAGTAAAACTTCAAAATTAACATGTGTGTTGCATTAGAATTTTCATTCTCAAAAATAAACATTTTCTGCTTGCATACATTTGTTTGGCATCATAAAAGTCCATGTATGGAATCTCAGTCCAGAAGCTTAATCTTGCCAAGTTGAGAAGTCTGAAACTTCCGAAGGACAATCTGTCGAGGTGCACTTTTCAAGAAAACTCCATTGAGTAGGGACTGTCCCAACAGTCGTGGTAAGAACCAACTAATCTGGGGCAATCATGTCGAGCAATCTCTCCAAAGTTCAGCCAATCTGGGGAAATCACTTCGAGATTCAAATCTCTCAAAGAGCCATTAGTCTGAGGCATGTATTCAAATTTCAGCCAAACTGGGGCAATTACTTCAAGATCCAATCTCTCAAAGAACAATTGGTATGGGTGTTTTCTTCAAAACACAGTCACTCATAGGTGATCACTTCAAGGCTCATACTGGGGCAGGCCACCCCAAGAGCATGAGAAGTCATTCTCTCCCGAAGACGGTCAATCCAGAGTTCAAAATACTGAGATCTTTCATGAATCCTCGCGAGGCTAATTTCTTTCATATCATGCAATCTGGGGCAGTTATTTCGGGATCCGGCGAATCTCTCTGAGAGTTTGAAGACACTAAGGCATTTCGTATGTCATGTTTTCTGTAAAATCCTCTTGAGACATTTTCTTCCGACGGACCATAGTTTGAGGCGAGTTGGAAATTGCAAAGGACCATCGTTCACTCGTGATTAGTTGGCAACCTATCAACCCAAGGCTAGGGGCAAAGCCATTGTCGGCACAGTACTTCAAGAGTTGTTTCGTCGGCGGACTTCATTGATCAGAATCCCTTAGCAAGCCTCGTTAGACAATTCCTTCTCCAGTAGTGCGACAAAGGGAAGGTTACTTCCTGAGCAGAAGGATATCATCGTCTCTCATATCCAACATGAGACGCCTTACATCTCTCATTCCCAACATGAGAGGATTTATCTCTTATCCCCAACAAGTGGTAACTTGAGCTCTTATCTTTAGTGGAAGCTTCATCATTGACATCCTCCATCATCCCCAGTAGAGTTGGAAGTTGAAATCTCCCCCCAGCAAGGCAGCAGAAGGTTGGTGCCATCCCCGAGCAGAAGTTTCCCTTCAGACAGAGGCAATTCTTAGCAGTATAAGGAGTGTTTTGCCTCCCCAGCAGTTGCTTCCTCAGCAGTATCATGCCTTTGGTTCCCCACCAGAGTTCAAGAAGGGTCCATCTCCAGCAGGGTCTTGGCGCTCCAATCTCAAAGTCCAATTTATTTTTGGCAGTGGCGGCTGTTCGGAGCCGGTGTATTATTGATAACTTTCCCCGCAGAGTTGTCTCTTCCTCATCAGGATGGATCAGATCGGTGCAGTGATCACTATTCCTCCCCAGTCAAGCCATTTGGAATACTTGCAGTCTCCTTTTCAGGAGATCTCATTTGCCTACGCATAATCATCATTACATTTGCATCCTTCAAAGCGTAGCATTTCCATCATCATGGAGCATTACGCCATAAATCCAAACATATGCATACCAGCATGGGCCAGTTTTGAGGTATGTTACATAAGACCCATTACATCTCCAATCAGATTGAAGTGTTCCCCACAGAATACAACTTCATTTCCCAGGATAGATACTTCTACCAAGTCTTGTTGTTATCCCCAATTGAGTCTTGTTTCAGTACAACAGTCTCATTTTTTTCGCGTCTCCGTTTCAGTACAACGGTCACGTCTTGGGCTCTCGTTTAAGTACAACGATCCCGTTCCTTTCGAGTCTCCATTTAAGTACAATGGTCTCGTCTTTGAGTCTTGTTTCAGTACAACAGTCTCACTCATTTTTTTTCGCGTCTCCGTTTCAGTACAACGGTCGCGTCTTGGGCTCTCGTTTAAGTACAACGATCCCGTTCCTTTCGAGTCTCCATTTAAGTACAATGGTCTCGTCTTTGAGTCTTGTTTCAGTACAACAGTCTCACTCATTTTTTTCGCGTCTCCGTTTCAGTACAACGGTCGCGTCTTGGGCTCTCGTTTAAGTACAACGATCCCGTTCCTTTCGAGTCTCCATTTAAGTACAATGGTCTCGTCTTTGAGTCTTGTTTCAGTACAACAGTCTCATTTTTTCGTGTCTCCGTTTCAGTACAACGGTCGCGTCTTGGGCTCTCGTTTAAGTACAACGATCCCGTTCCTTTCGAGTCTTCATTTAAGTACAATGGTCTCGTCTTTGAGTCTTGTTTCAGTACAACAGTCTCATTTTTTCGCGTCTCCGTTTCAGTACAACGGTCGCGTCTTGGGCTCTTGTTTAAGTACAACGATCCCGTTCCTTTCGAGTCTCCATTTAAGTACAATGGTCTCGTCTCAGTGCGAAGATAATGGATCGGTTGATACCATCTCCGTGTTAGATCGGTTGATCTTATTTGAGTTATGAATCGGTTGATATCATTTCTCTTCGAGTTGTAAATCTGATGATATTACATTCTCGCATTTCTTGGTTATGGATCGGTTGATACCATCTCCATGTTAGATCGGTTGATCTTATTTGAGGCATGAATCGGTTGATATCATTTCTCTTCGAGTTGTAAATCGGATGATATTACATTCTCGTGTTTCTTGGTTATGGATCGGTTGATACCATTTCTGTTAGATCGGTTGATCTTATTTGAGTTATGAATCGGTTGATATCATTTCTCTTCGAGTTGTAAATCGGATGATATTACACTCTCGCATTTCTTGGTTATGGATCGGTTGATACCATCTCCATGTTAGATCGGTTGATCTTATTTGAGTCATGAATCGGTTGATATCATTTCTCATCGAGTTGTAAATCGGATGATATTACACTCTCGCATTTCTTGGTTATGGATCGGTTGATACCATCTCCATGTTAGATCGGTTGATCTTATTTGAGTCATGAATCGGTTGATATCATTTCTCATCGAGTTGTAAATCGGATGATATTACATTCTCGCTTTCCGGGATGGATCGGTTGATACCATCTCCGTGTTATCGGTTGATCTTATTTGAGTCGCAAATCGGTTGATGTTGCGTTAAGTCCTGTTTCGCCAACAGGCACCCTCCTTGTGGTTCCGATTCGTTCAGCAGTCGCAGTGATTGCATTGATTCTATTCCACCTGGTTCTATCCCCGTTACCTATTCAAAGGTCAAAATCAAAAAAATATATAAATAAATAAATGGGCAGATGGCATTTCTGTTGCCCTCAGTGTGCAAATTTTCAGGTTTTATTCGAGTATTCAATCACTCCATACCTTGAACGTCTAAAAGCTGTTGCAATTAGTCATTCAGGTATGTAGATGATTGAATAGGGGCAGCTGTAATACCTCAAAATTTGCCCTCATTCTTTTTGCCCTAACTGGCTTACGCTTTGCATCCATCTGCATTTCTCGCTAGGTCATTAACATCATAATCATGCATTTCATGGATTCATAAGGCAGGGGATCAAACATTCTTTTGCGACTCGAATTATCCTATTCCTAGGTGATTTATTTTATCATCACATTGAGACAAAGGTTAAGCCCATACCATCATAGAATATTCCTATTCAGAGGATCATCAAACTCCAAAGTTTTCCTTGTTTAGAGAATTATTCGAAAGCGTCGGATCAGGAGGTTATTGGCATGAATTAAGAGTTTGTTTCTCTGTTTCTCTCAGAAGATCGGGGTTTCATTCTTTTGGTGTATGAATATATTGATGTTTTTGGTGCAAGAGATCGAATTATGAATGTATAGTGGTATTCTTGGTGCAAGAGATTGGATTCACTGTTTATGATTTAGGCTTCAACTATTTCAAGCCCATGACCATCTTTGAATCCATTATTTATGAACCCTTTTTTCTAATTTATTCACCCATTCTTCATCTCACATAATTTAGATTCATTCGAAAGCTAATCAACCAAATCCAAAGTCCATTAAGCCCATTACCTACAAATCATTTGTTCTAATCTATTTTTACATATTTTATCGTTTAATACGAATATTCGAATTTTATATTCACTTGAGCCAATATCATTTTCATATCATTTTTATGATTCACTTCCAATATCCATTATTTCCAATATCCATTATTATCATTTTTATGATTCACTTCCATTATTACCATTTTTATGATTATTTCCAATATCCATTTTTATCCACTTAAACCAATACTATTTTTTAAATAACTTCTAGTGACTGTTATATTTTATTATTGAGTAAGGAGGAAATTAACTGAACAAAATGAAGATTGATTCCATAACAGAATTTGGACATAGTTCACTTGACAAGGTTCAGTTCAGTTAGAAAAAATTCCAATAACAATCAGAAAAACACTCAGTTACAGGAGAGTAAAAAATGCAGATACAGTTAGAGGAAAAATTCAGTTTTAAAAAACTGATTTACATAGAAACAGAAAAAGGAGGGCTCTCAACAATTTCTCACTAATCCTGGAAATCTTCCACAATCTTCTTCCTCCTACATCTTCATCACTCTTAGAATATCCTTCATGGATAATCCTTACACTCTAATTTAGCAACACCATTGTTGTTCTTCATCTAAAAACCACTGCATTCATTTTCAACCATTATCCTCAAATCACCTTTTCAAAAACCTGCAAAACCAAAAACAGAGGGAGGAATCAAAGAAAAAACTCTCAAAATATTTCACAGTTTCAACATCTTGATCTTCTCCAACCCCATTCGAGCTTCATCTCAAAACAGTCTCTAATCCTGCAAGAATGCAGAAGAATCAAAAGTGCTACAACTTCACAACAATCTCGAACCTGCGATAACCGTTCACATCAAGAACCGCCATCATCTTCATCGAACAACAACTTCAGTTCAAGCAAAGACCTGTAAGAAGATTCACAGCTTCAGCAACATGAACGTTTCAATCTTCTGTAATCACCATCGCACCAACAACTTCCTCATCTTCTTTGAATTTTCTACTTCGATATGATTCTTGAATCCACCGCATCATCCTCTTCAAGCAACATCATCTGCATCAAATCGATATGAATCCTGCAGAATAATAGCAAACTCAGAACCGACTCGGATTCGCACGCCAGAAAGAATAAAAGAAGAGGATCGAATCGCATAAACTGCGTATCAGTGCGGAGATTTACAAACTCATCGCAAAAAATGGAAAACGTGAAAAGAAGATCGAATCGGAGTTCCTTACCACAGCTGTTCGAACACGTACACGATGTCGTCGCCTCCGATTTGCAGTCGCATCGACACATGCCGTATCCTGAAGATCTCTTTGTTACGAGTGCTTCGATCCTTCCTACTCCGGAGGGATTTCGTTTTCTTCGAGATGGTGGTCGGCAATCTCGCGAGCAAGGAGATGTTATGCAATGAAGGAAAATATGAAGGGGTGGAATCTACCGCCGCCGATGGAAAACCTAGCGCAGGAGATTTTGTTCGATTGTTATGATGAGGACGTCGCCGATGATGAGGACGTCACGGCAATGGGGGTGACGGCGCAAGGTTGAGGAAAGCGAAGAGAGTGATGGAGTTGTTTTTTCGTTTTCCAGTGGACATGGTGAGGGTGCGAGTTGAGTCGGGAAGAATGGGGGGAATCTCCGCCGCCGTGTGAGAACATGAGGAGGGTGGAGCTTGTGTATCATAAGCCTTGTTTTCAGATTATTGTAAATTAGGGTTTCATATTTGAATTGGTTTTTTTGTGTGGTTCAGGAAATGTCAATGCCGAATTGGGCCAAGATCACCATGGATCTGTTATTCAAACCTCCCAGGTGCTACACATACCCCTCATGCAAGGATTCAAGTTGAATTGGGCTTATCTTAGTGGATCACTCTTTACACCACCCGTTTCAATTCGTACTCCTCTGCACCAATATTGAGAGGGAGCTGGGCCTTGGGCCAGTCCTGACTATTCCCTGCTACCATAATTTCTAGTGAACCCCTTTTTGTTTTTAGTGTTTGTTAGAATTTGTCAATTATTTCTTGTTAAGCAAATAATTAATTATTTTTTTCTTGGTAATTAATTTTTTGTTGATTAATTTTAATCCATTTTCTTCTTCTAATTTTCAATTAGAATTTTTGTCATTTTAATTTTAATTATGTTTAGTACTAATTATGGATTAAAATGGTTCATTCACGTTTTTGATCGATATTGTATCGATTTTGATTTTGGTGAAGTTTCACAAAGCTAATATGGAAGATGAGCATTTATTTTGCTCATAGGAGATTACAAGACCTTGCTTAAGGTTTTTTTTTCCGGATTTCTTTTTGTGAGGAATCGGCACTTCGATCATGTAAGTAATTTCAAGCTTTTTTCGACTTTTATGCATCATTTTAGTCGTATGCGGCTTAGGATCATATAATTTAAGGTGCATGCTGAGCCCTCCCACCTGAGGCATTGGTTATATTTGTGATTTATGATGATATGTATCGATTTCGGAACTTAGGGATTAGGTTAAGAACCATTAGGATCGCTTCCTTTCACTTCCCCTTAAAATCCACTTTTTCACCCATTTCGTCGCATTTATTAAAAATAGTTTTAGGTGAGATAAAATTCTGGAAAAATTCATGAGTGATCCTCATCCTCTTAATTAATTTGTCATATTTTTTGTTTCCAGATTTGGGTGGTTTTAATAATTAATTTGAATTTTAGATCATAAGCTGTCCCAAAAAGGAATGTTTTGGCATAAGGGATCAAAATCGATTTTTCCCCATAGGTGTGAAACCTATTTTTTGTGTGTGATTAATCACTGTAATTTGTGACATTTTGATGCTCATTAGGCATTTTTTTCATAATTTTTAGTATCCCTTTTGATCCACTTTGTGGAGTTGTTTTTGAGTGATCATTCATTGCTACCTTGCTAGTCAAGTAATTGTTTTGGCACTTTGGTGCTTAATTTTGTGGAATCCTTTTATACCATGTAAGATAATCACTATATCATTCCAGGGATTTAATTTCATAATTTTTAAAGGTATTTTGCTATTTTTCCATGTCACCTAGATTCTAGGTTGATTCATGTGTGTATTTGCTCCATAACCTAAATGATGAGAAGGCATTCATGCCATTTGCTTGAGATGCTTTTTGGTAATTTTTAGGAGTTAATTATAGGTCACTTTTAGGTCCTTAATTCCAGTCATAGGTCATTTTTTGAACCATACTCATTTGGTTTGTTTTAGTGTTTCAAAGTGCATACTTATGTGAATTAACTTTAACTTAAACTAGCTTCTCTTCTCCTCTAAATAATAACATTAATTATGTGGAAATAATTAATGCCTATTCATGAATTCTAAGTGCATCTCATACATTGTATGCTACTGGTCCATAATCATTTCATTCATATTCACATGTCATTCTTCCTTAGTTTGCATCATTTGCGATCTTATGCGATGTTTGTTCCATTTCATCTCACATCTTCTTCTTCTTGCTCCATATGCCTAATCCATTGCATCCATGATTGTATATTCATTCATCCATATTCATGAGCATTCACTACTGACTTTGATGTTCATTTCATGTATTAATTCATGCTTGTAAGCCATATGCATCCATACTTCATCCATAAACCCTAATTTGCATTTAGGTGAACTTAGGTGAACTTTTTGTACATAGTTTGACATAGTTTGACCTTGTGAGGTATCCTAGCATACTTAGGGACCTATAACATGTAGCTACTGACTTTAGAAGTCATGTAACCCTTAGGTACCTTCAACTTTAGACTTAGGTCTTATTTTGAACCCTAGTTCCATTCTAGGACGTCTATGGTACTTAATCGCTTTCATGCTTTGATTTTACTTTCAATATGCATTGTCATGCTAACTTTTGTCTTGTAGGGGGGAAGATTGAGGTAAGTTTCACTTCATTCCTATCTCTTATTCATTTTAATTGTGTTTGCTTTAGCACCTTGTGCTTTGCTTTTAGGCTTTCCCTTTCTTTAGAGACAACTTAACTTCCTTAGGAAGTAAGTTAGTTTCTAATTCTCTTTTTCTTCTTTTCCTTTTCTTTCTTAGGAATAGAAAACTCCATTAACCATAGGATCCCTTGTAAATAAATCAATAAAAATTAGGATTGAGTCTTAGTCCCTTAGTTTGTCCTTTTATCAACTTGAGTCATTCTTTCTCTCCTCATAAAGAAAAGCAATAAAATACTTAATAAAAACCGAACAATCTTGTACGACACGAGACTTTGTTGCGGAGTGTTTATACGCGTCCTGTTTCGGGGCGAGGTGTAAATACTTCCCGCGATGGATAGGTCTTAGTACAAGACCGTTCACAAACAAATGCAAAACACTTCTCTTAAAAGACAAAAAACAAATAACAAGCGACTATCCTGCGTGAACTTCTTTTCTCATCTCACTCAATCACAATGCGAACTCGCGACGACTTGTCACACATGCAAGACGGTAAACGCACTCGTACCAGACGAGCCTGCAAACACCTGAGCATAGACATACGCAGTTCCAGCATAAAAAACACAAACAAATAGTTCCCGCCTAGGTTAGGCGAACTACGTCGACTCTGATCCTCATTATCCCGATGAGGTACGTAGGCAGCGGGGTAGGGCCCGTTCGAGCACATTCTTTATTTTCCCTACATTTCCCTCTTTCTTTCCATTTTCTTATTTCAGTTCCTTTCTCATTTCATTCCATTCCAGTTAGCGGTTCATTTGTTCAGCAGCAACTTTATTTTTCTCACCCTTTAAAACAAAACAAGCAAGCGTGGATCCCGTCGGGTACGACGGACGATCTGGGGTGCTAATACCTTCCCAGTTCGTAACCGACTCCCGAACTCAGATCTTTGGTTCGCAAGGCCTTGTCCTTTCCTTCTTCCTCAGGTTTGTGCAACATTACCTTTCCCTTTCATTTGGGATAAAAATGTCTGGCTGGCGACTCTAACCTTTCCGCGCCACTTTCGCGTTTGTACTAGGATGAAAATCCCAGGAGCGACACGCACCAACAACGATTCCCCTTTGGAATTCATACGGATATTGTTACCCTACCTTGGTACACCATCCACAATTATGAAAATTCCATGCACCATCAATGACAATATGCAATGTCTACAACAACGACCTTATGCAACAACATTAACAACAACATATAACAACAACTATAACAACAAATAACAACATCAACAACATGTAACAATAACTCATTTCAACGTATAACAACAACTATATCATGTAACGACAACGACAATAACATATAACAAAATCAGTGTACAAATATACATATTAACTCATGTTTCTACAATATTATTTTCAACATCCTGCAAAACAAGCACGCAACCCCTCAATACATGCCCCTAACGTCACTACATCAATCCCAATCCACTAGTGTATAAAATAAAAGGTTTTATAGAATTTTTCAGAATAAAAATAATTTATTTTCACTCCAGGTCTCGCTAAACAACCTCTCCGCTTGCTAAGCGCGCGAGCTTCTGCCTGGAAGGGTCAAAATTTCTCAAACCCTCGTTAAGCAAGCTACATCTCGCTAAGCGAGAAACACAAATTCTGCATAATTCCTCTGCGAAATCAGCCCAGTTATGTTGCGATTTCTCCTTTCTAAAACCCTTCTTAATCCCATAAAAACACATAAAATCATCCATACAATCCATTCCTCCTACAATTAATCATCTAATTCAATTAGTTTCAATGAATTCAACCATTCCTAATCCTTCTATCATAGTTTTCATCAAATTTTTCTTCATTTTCATGGATTCTCCCTTAATAATTCTATGCTCAATATTCATATTATAATATCCTTAGGAGATGAAAGAAATCCCACCCTTAACTTAATTCAACGGACGATTTCTCTCCCTTGCCGGAATTCTCCTCTTCTAGTTCTTGCCCTAGCTTCTTCTTTCTCCCTCTACTCAAGCTTTCTCAGTTCACGATCAGTTTCTACGAACTGACTTCCCTTTTCTCTAAATTCTCAACATAACCCTCAGACCCCTAATAAGAATTCCCCATTTCATCCTCACTATTCCCTCGCCTAATTACCAATCTATCTTTTCACTTCATATTCCAATTTCAATATAGTATAAATTATTTAAATTCATATAAATTAAAATAACATCATCTTTCCCTCAACATACCACCAACTTCACAATTCATACAACACACAAAAATTTCCAATTATTTAAATTAAATGATTAAATATATAAATCGGGGCGTTACACGCTTCCTACGATGGTTTGCTCCAGCCGATAAGCCCAAGAAAAGAAACAAAATGGTTCCATTCTTGCACCCGAAGAAATAAGTAGTAGCTTGCAAAAAATCAGCATCTGTATTTACTCCATATACCCAACTTTTATTAAGGTTTAAGCTAAGGCCATAAGCCATTTAAAACCTTCAAATAATAGCTTTCAAACTCGACAAGTTTATCCATTTTCTATCATCTAATATCAATGTATCATCTGCAAACTGAAACAACTCAAAATGAATTGAATCTCCAACTTTAAAACCACAAAACTGACCTAAATCAACTGCATTTTGCATCAGCCCCGCTAGACCTTCATCTGCTATCGGGAACAAGAAAAGGGATAACGGATCATCTTGACGGATCCTTCTACAAACCACAAAATCCTCTAAAGGGTTACCATTAATAAGGATTGACATGGAGTTGTTGAAGATCAAGTCATCATCCAAAGTAACCATCTTGTCCCAAATCCCATCAGCCATAAAATGTTTCGCAAATACTCCCAGGAAATGCAATCAAACGCCATTGGAAAATCAACCTTCATAAGTAAATAATCCTTCTTATTGCATTTTGCGAAATCCACCACCTCATTTACCACCAAAATACCATTTTGCATTTGCATTCCTGTCAAAAATGCAGTTTGCGATTTCGAAATCAACTTATTCATATCATTTATGATTCGATTTGCAAATATCTTGGAAGGTCCTATACGGACTACCAATTAAACAGATTGGTCTAAAGTCATTAACCACTTGTGGATTATCATCTTTCGACACTAAAGTGAGAAACGAAGTTGTTATTGCTTTTGGGACTCTACCACATTCATGAAATTCATTAGCAAATATGAACAGGTCTTCCTTGAGAAAATCTCATCATGCCTTGAAAAACCCCAAATTGAATATGTCAGGGCCCAAACTCTTATCTTTATCACCACTCCAAATCACATATTTGATCTCTTCTAAAGAAAAAGGTTATTATATAAATTAATTATCCGCCAATGAGAGGTGATTAAAGCTAACACCATCCAAAGTAGGTCGTCTGTAATTTGTTCTAGTAAATATTCTCTCAAAATGGTTCTTAATTTCCGCCATAACATCGTGAACCTCGTCAATCCTACCTCTATTTATGTTAAGACCCATATTATTATTTCTCTTAATCCTCGACTTCATGGCATTGTGGAAAAAGTTTGTGTTTCGATCACCCTCTTCAATCTCCATTCCACATCCTTCAACGTAGTAAATTCATCCAACATGATCTGTCAACATCTAGTTCTTATTACCACATTCCCCTTACACTAGGCATGCAAAATCCCAACTAACTCAAGGTCCTGGTAGGCATGACAATCCAACTTACAACAACAACAATACTATAGATGAATTTCAGCTCACTATTGATCCTTTATCAATCAAATCCAATTTGTTCCCATTGCAATTGTGAATTCTCATACTATTCACTAATCAACATATAACTTCATATCCTCATCTTTTTATATCAATAACACCGAAGTTTTCCCAGAAGGCACCCTTGTTGCCACGATTCCTTATAACTACACCTATAATATATCTTTCAAGACAAAATTATAATTTGTACTCTACAGACGGTCCATCGTTGTGACCTTATTCCCAATCAATGTCATCTATGCATTCAAATCAGACATCGGAGTCCTCTCTCAAAAGTTCCTCTACATACCCAGTAGATATAACATTCAACTTTTCATAACTATCCATTCCCAATTCACTTCCTACTCACCGAGGAGTAACCATTAGTAATATCTAATCAACATAATCAATCCTTAAAGCTCTGGCTCAACTTATAGCTACATCTACTCCTTTATACCACTAATAGCTCTGGCTCAACTCCAAATGGTCTACTGAACATACTATCTCGGCTGAAAGATATGTCTTTTGCATCCAACACAATTCCTCCTACTATTAGCAAGGGATTGAGGGTGACCAGTTCCTCAATTTGCCAATAGATAGCCGACAATCATGATGGCCATAAGTCACATTTTCCAACTTTAATAGCGTTCCTTGCATCTTGCGAACTAAGTTGCTTCACGAGTGAGTCCTTAGTCAACGCCAACCTTAACAATCTCTGCCACACCGCAATTCCAACACACCACAAGCCAACTCTCAGGAGAAGCAATAACTCCTCCCCCACTTATATTCAACAAACATCTGCAAACAAACAGCTAGCAAACAAGCAAGTATCGATAGTGTTTCACACACATATCACATACTCCGGGACAAACGACACGCGACAACCTGGTCGGACGAACCGACCTGCTCTGATACCAATTGTAACACCCACTTTTCCCATTTTCTAAAATAACATAAGTTTTCAGATAAATCAGAGTTTAATTAACAAGTGAGTAGCTACATTTTCAAAATCAACCAAAAGTATAAACATTTATTAAAAACAGCGGAAATATCTTTTTATTCAACAATCGGCAATTTGCCAAATATCCACAAAATTCATCAATTCACTTAATTTATAAGTTTCAACAAAATATGATACATAACTATTACTAACAAGAATAATTAAATAACAAATATCCCCATTTCCCGTGTTACGTATCAGAGCGACTCCTAGGACTCGACCAAACAACTTGTACTCCGAGCATACTCAAGTACCTGAATCATCTGTACTTCCGAAGAAGCACATACGCAACCAAACAATAAAGGGGTGAGAAAATAATTCAATATATTAACGGTGCAAATAACATCTTACAGGGTAGTCTCACCTTTATTCATCAAATACACATCATACATCGTACAATTAATCAATATCTCAAATAGTTCATCAACACATATCATACATCATTAATTCAGTCAATGCAAAGTGACTCAATGACACAATGAAAATGCGGTACCGACTCACAATAATGGTTCATCAAATAGAACCCTGAATGCATCGTTAACGTCTCCAACAAGACACGATCATCCCTGCAACCACGATTCTCAACGAATCCCGAATAATCACATCCACAACATGATTATTCCATCAATATGTATGCGTATGCAAAACTCGATTACACACATACCATATCACGAACACACATGAATACAATAATGCCAACACGATCCTCATGATCTTCATCAATTACCACACATCCCATCATATGGGTCACATAAATAATTAGACAATGTTCACACATATTATTAATACAATTCGTATAGTTCATCATCAAGAGTCATATAAATCAACATAAGCACATATATTCATACACGCTAATTACCAAATGTCATATCTTATGAATTCCTCATTAATTCCACTCTCATTTATTCCCTATACATATATTCTAATACCACACGATCCTTCCGATCCTCACCGCTACCAACACTTACATCATGGGGTCTAAGCAAGACATATAATCAACTATGTTACCAATCATCACGATCCTCTTCGTTTATCACTATTCCTTCATATAATTGTGCAAGACTTATAGTAAACATTTCCATCATCAACACCTTCTAATCGACATATTAATAAAGTTATAATATCCCCAATAATCATATAACACGCACACGCTTATTATCGTTCGTCGGGTCCTATAGTTAAACATGGATGTCATCATCAAGGCCCTAGACTAATGGTACAAGTATCGAACAAGAACTCGGGATTAAACCACTTAAAATACAGAAAAATTCCTCAAAACAGAGGCCTGACACGGCCCCCCGTGTCCCATGACACGGCCTGTGTCATGTGGCCTGAACATCCCCTTCAAAACTCAAGATTTCGCAAAATACAGGGGGCTGACACGACCGCCCGTGTCACACGACACTGCCCGTGTCAGGCCACCTGTACCCGAAATTCAACTTTTTCTAAAACTCACTTTTCTCTCCCAATTTCATACTAGTTCGAATTCTATCACTTATCTCTCACTTTTATCACTCAAAACAATCCAATTGTTGTTCTTAAACTAATTTTATACCTCTAATTCCTTATGATCTTCACAACCTAATATTACTAATCAAATTAAGAAAGATCCTAGGTTTGTTTCCAATTCTCCATTTACATCATCATCAACATCATAATCTCTATAACTACTTCCATACCAAACTTATCATATAACTCAAATCACCACCATTCCAATTACAACAATCAAACATATAACTCAATAATAATTTCACATAACCATAATCAATCATCATAACATATATATACACCATATCACAATTTCATCATAATCAACAACATTAGACAATCCCTAGGGAGTAAGGAACTCCCAATTACCCTTTCATGTTAGGTCACCAATAAAGAACCCTTTCTCCCCCATTACCTCGAATTTGACAAAATCCTTGCAAAGCCTTGATCTTGAAGCTTTACGATTCTCTATTTCCCTTCTCCTTTCCCTTTCTCCCCTTTTCATAACATAATCAAATTACAACCTTGCCTCTCGATCCTCCAACTTATATTTTATTATATTTATTAAATAACAATATTATAATAATAATACCACCTCATTATATTATCATTATTTAAATAAAATACCTCATCCAATTATTATTCAAAATACACCATCATACTCTTGATATTTATTTTATAAAAATACTTTATAAAATTGGGGCGTTACAGAAACCACATCAACCAAATCCATAAACTGAATTAAGCCACAAAACTCACTCATCTCACTAGTGTTAGTAGCATCACCTTGCCTTTTCCTTTCTGACATCGACTTGACCGTATTAAAATCACTTACTACACACCAAGCTCCACCATGGAATTTAGTTTTAAAATCCTGCAACTGCCTTCACAATATTCTCTTATTAGACATAAAACAATATGAGTAAACATTTACCAGAAAATCAGTAAGATCCTTCCATAAAACACATATACCAATAAAACCTTCACCTGAAAAACTGAAAACCCGTTGAAACAAACCAGTTTTCCACATCAAGATAGTACCTTCATACCTTCTTTCAGCTTTTTTAAAACTCCATTCTACCTTTCTATTACCCCACAGATCGAAAATGACAAAATCACTTACCACCTGCAATTTAGTTTCCTGTAGAAAGCAAACCTTAAAACTATGCTCTATAATCAATTGCCTAATCTGTTTCCTTTTGCTGCCCCACAAACATTGTAGAAGAGCAAATTCATTGAGCATTTCTTGTTTGATCATCCTTATGTGAAAGACCCTTTTTATCCTTCAATTCCAATTATCAAATGGCCTCAATGTCGCCCTTCTGTGATAGATTAATAACTTATCTTGATCAGTAAGAAGATAAATTGATAAAGGGAGATTAAAAAAATATGGATCTCGTAAATTATAGTATATCTTGATTCATTTATAATATATATATATATATATATATATATATATATATATATATATATATATATATATATATATATATATATGGTTAAATATGTTTTTGGTCCCTATAAATATCTCAATTTTGATTTTTAGTCCCTATAAAAAAACGTCGAGCTTTAGTCCCTATAAAATTAGTTTTGCACGTAGATTTAGTCCCTCTACAGGGACTAAATCTGAGTGCAAAAATAATTTTATAGGGACTAAAACTTGACGTTTTTTTTATAGAGACTAAAAACCAAAATTGAGATATTTATAGGGGCTAAAAATATATTTAACCCATATATATATATATATATATATATATATATATATATATATATATATATATATGTATATATATATATATATATATATATATATATATATATATATATATATATATATAATACTAAAAATAAGCAGTGAAAATAATTAAATTTTTTATAAAGAGATATAATTAATTAATGAGATTTAAATTAAATTAATTTATATTAAAATATTATTTATCATAAAAAAATTATAGTCTTTGTAAAAGTATGTAAATCTTTTTGTATACAAGGAAGGGTTTTAAGCCTTGTCACGGTGAGAATCGAATATCATGCTATTAATTAACTTGAATCACAAAACATTAAATTCACCACCGAACTTTAATTTATCCAAGGG
Organism: Lathyrus aphaca; assembly: GCA_963966055.1. Classification (NCBI taxonomy): domain Eukaryota; kingdom Viridiplantae; phylum Streptophyta; class Magnoliopsida; order Fabales; family Fabaceae; genus Lathyrus; species Lathyrus aphaca. The sequence continues at coordinate 442,669,483 of OZ014522.1, read as the reverse complement.
AAGGGGAAAAGATCGAATAAACCCTAAAAACATGCAAAGCTAAAAGGCGAGTATAAGAGCTAAGCAATCAAATATCAAAGGTACGGGGGTTTGTTATACTAAGGGAAAGTGCTAGCATCCTAAGTATATGTAGTCTCTACGAGAACCTCTTGTAATATATATGTTTTGACTAAAATTGTTTATCATTGATTGGGAACTAAAACTAAAGTGAAAGGGTGGAAAAAGGTGAAAAAGAAAAAGAATGAAAAAAGAAAAGGGGGCTCGCCAACGATTAAGACTTCGTGCCTACGTATTCTCAAAAGAAACTTGAGAAATCAGAGCGATCGTAGTTCGAAAACTACAGGTAAAAAGGGTTCTAAGAACTAAGTAACAATAAAGGGCACAAAACAACACAAGAGGTAAGTATATGAAGATAAGTCAATAAAACATCTTATTTCCCTTGGATTAAGTCAGAAGCGTCAAACAACAAATAAAATCGAAGGATGTACACAACAAAACATCGTGTGAAAATCAGGTAGCATACACGACAAAACATCGTGTGAAAATCAACAAGTAACATACACGGAAAAGTATCGTGTGAAAATCAACAAGTAACATACACAGCAAAACATCGTGTATATCAAGAATTAATAAGGGAAACTCAACAGTTAGCATGACAAGGTAACATAGACAAAGTATCAAGATTCAATAAGAACAAATATCAAGTCAAATTAAAAAAGTGAGAATAAATCATAAAGAACTAACATTCATGAAAAAATGTTTATGTAAGCATTGGGTCTTGTAACACCCCAAAATTTGCCCTCTCATTTTCATGTCATTTAGCATATCCTTTCATACATTGCATTGCATTTAGATCACAATTGCATCATAAACATACATGAATATACATCTACATTTGAGCTTTCACAGGTTGCGACTGGCCTTTATTTTTTCATGCGGAACGTGCACAAGAATCTTAGAAGAAACCAAAAGTTCTCGGTTGATTCAAAGGAGTTTAAGCAGAATATCAGTTTTATGGTGCAGTTTGCAAAAGTTGTAACTTATGCTCGGAAACTCATTTTGGCTTGAAACTCAATAGTTTAGACTATTTCGGTATTCTCTACAACTTTTGTGTTCGGCTCGGAGGCCAATTCATCAAGGAAAATGGCGGGAATTATTTGTTTTTGAAATTTCGGTTTCGCCGATTAACTGTGCTAGCGGTATTCAAGAGTTCGTAACTTCTTATTGGGTCAACATGTCTGAGAGATTCATATGCCAAAAGTTCTGTCTTGATATCCTTTCTAACTTTTGGGTTTTGGCCGAGAACTAATTCTTTGAAGAAGATCTCAGAATGTGCGAGTCTTTAGAGTCCACATAGTGAAAAACAGTGTTGAACCGGTGAGTTTTGAACACTAAAAAATTCATAACTCTTGGCTCGTTCATCGAATTGATGTTGTTTCGGTGCCTAAAATTCCGTTTAGATGTTATCTTCATTATGTGAATTCAGTTTGGGTTAGGTCCGAGCGGAAGGATCTCGAAAATGCGAATTACCAGTAAGGTTCTTTGATGCAGTGCACTGTCTGTCAGATTTTGTAAAATTCATAACTCGGTCAATTTTCATCGGATATCACCCGTTCTTGAAGCGTTGGTTCACAAATTTTATCCTCTTCAATTTCAAATACAAAAGTGAGTTCGAATGGTGCTCCAAAGATTGTCGTTTTGGTTTATTTCACAAAACTGAAGTGCTGAACCGAAGAAAAATGCTGAAAGTGGTTTCACGAGAAAATTCATATCTCCCTCGTCGTTTGTCCGGTTGAGCTTAGATTTTAACACCAGGTCACTGACTCATATATCTACAACTTTGATGACAAAGTCGAGTCGAGATTATGCTCCGAAGAGGTTGACCTCGTCACATTTTCGAGTAGCGGACATCAAATAAGCCGAAAAAACAACTTATTCAGTGACGTCTTGCAGCTTAAACGTATCGATCGCACTCGATTTTGATCGTATGACGTTCGTTATTTTTGCATTGCAACCGTGATTCAGAGACGGACGATGTTGTGGAAGGTTCAGAGTCGAAATTTCTTGCCGAAGATATTGTTATTTTCACTTAAGCCGAAATTCTACCTTTTGCCTTTCATTTTACACTCCACTATATATTCTTTTGACCCACAATTTGTCTCATAACTTCAATCATAATTTACAAACACCAAAAAACTCTCACAAACTCTCTCTAAAGGATCAAAGTTCATTCTCTCAATTCTTTCTCAAGAACACAACAACAACTTCATCAAGAACTCAAGAACACAACAATTCCGATCAAGCTTCCGGTAGCCGAGCCGCCACGAACCACCACCTCCGGTCAACTTCACCACCGTAAGACCATCATCTTCCGCCACCGGAAGCCGCGCGGCCTCTCCTCCTCTCCTCCGTTCATGATCGCGTCTCACTTCCTTCGGATTCGCAATTTCTTCGTCGATTCTTCATTCGGTTCTCGCAAAGATCTTAACGACGGTTGTTTGGTTGGTATTCCACTTTATTTGTGGGATACCTTTGGATTCAAATGATATTTTGTGCCGTTGTTTTTGTTTCGATTATGGGGGATCTTCACAAAGCAATTATGGAAGATGAGCATTTATTTTGCTCATGGGAGATTGCAAGGCTTGGCTTGAAGTTTTTTTTTTGGATTTCTTTTATGTGAAAGAATCGGCACTTCGACCAAGTAAGTAATCTCGATTCTCTACTTTAATGCACCATTCTAGTTGTATGCGACTTAGGATCATATAACTTAAGATGCATACTGAGCCCTCCCACCTGAGGCATTGGATTTATTTGTGATATATATTGATATGTGTCGATTTCGGAGTTTAGGGATTAGGTTACGGATTAGAGAATTCGATTCCTTTCACTTTCCCTTAAAATCCACTTTTTTTCCCGTTTCGTCGCAATTATTAAAAATAGTTTTAGGTGTGATAAAATTCTGGAAAATTTCATGAGTGATCCTCATCCTCTTAATTAATTTTTCATATTTTTTGTTTCCAGATTTGGGTGGTTTTAATAATTAATTCGGATTTTAGATCACAAGCTGTCCCAAAAGGGAGTGTTTTGGCATAAGGGACCGAAATCGATTTTTCCCCATAGGTGTGAAACCTATTTTTTGTGTGTGATTAATCACTGTAATTTGTGACATTTTGATGCTCATTAGGCAATTTTTTCATAATTTTTAGTGCCCTTTTTGATCCACTTTGTGGAGTTATTTTTGGTGATCATGTTTTGTTACCTTGCTAGTCAAGGAATTGTTTTGGCACTTTGGTGCATAATTTTGTATAATCCTTTTGGAAAATGTAAGATAATGACTATATAATTCCAGGAATTTAATTTCATAATTTTTAAAGGCTTTTTGCTATTTTTCCATGTCACCTAGATCCTAGGTTGATTCATGTGTTTATGTGTCGCATAACCTAAGTGTTAAGAAGGCATTCATGCCATTTTCTTGAGGGGATTTTTGGTAGCTTTTAGGAGTTGATTATAGGTCATTTGTATGTCTTTAATTCCAGTCATAGGTCACTTTTTGAACCATACTCATTTGGTTTGTTTTGGTGCTTTAAAGTGCATACTTATGTGAATTAACTTTAACCTAAAATAGATTCTCTTCTCCTCTAATTGTTAACTTGAATTATGTGGAAATCATTAATGTCTATTCATGCATTCTAATTGCATCTCATACCTTGTATGCTACTGAACCATAATCATTTCATGCATATTCACATGCCATTCTTCCTTAACTTTCATCATGTGCGATCTTATGCGATTTTTGTTCGTTTCTTCTCATATCTTCTTCTCATTGCTCCATATGCCTAATCCATTGCATCCATGATTGTATATTCATTCATCCATCTTCATAATCATTCACTACTGACTTTAATGTTCATTTCATGTATTAATTCATGTTTGTAAGCCATATGCATCCATACTTCATCCATGAACCCTAATTTGCATTTATGTGAACTTAGGTGAACTTTTTGTACATAGTTTGACATAGTTTGACCTTGTGAGGTATCCTAGCATACTTAGGGACCTATAGCATGTAGCTACTGACTTTAGAAGTCATGTGACCTTTAGGTACCTTCACCTTTAGACTTAGGTCTTATTTTGAACCCTAGTTCCATTCTAGGATGTTTATGGTACTTAATCGCTTTCATGCTTTGATTTTACTTTCAATATGCATTGTCATGCTAACTTTTGTTTTGTAGGGGGGAAGATTGAGGTAAGTCTCACTTCATTCCTATCTCTTATGCATTTTAATTGTGTTTGCCTTAGCACCTTGTGCTTTGCTTTTAGGTTTCCCTTTCTTTAGAGACAACTTAACTTCCTTAGGAAGTAAGTTAGTTTCTAGTTCTCTTTTCTTCTTTTCTTTTTTCCCATTAGGCTTAGAAACCTCATTAACCATTAGGACCACTTGTAAATAAATCAACAAAATTAGGATTGAGTCTTAGTCCCTTAGATTTTGCCTTTTTGCAACTTGAGTCATTCTTTCTCATCTTCAAACAAAATCCAAAAAAACAATTAACAAATAAATGAAAGGATCCTTTGTGTATAGCCTTATTCCATGATGCACTTGCACTCATTCCATCTTGGAGTGGTGTAAGCTTGTCTAGCATGATGTACAAGTCTCATCAAGGGGTTGTTTCACAAAGAAAAACTTAAAAGATACTTCTTCACAAAAGCAACAAAAACACTAAATAAAGTTCAACAAGCCAGTGAACTGAAACCCTAATCCTAGGAAACCAGTCTTGGATAAATTATCCTTGCTGGGTATGCTTGTTCTATTATTCCATCTTGGAATGTAGTGGCAAGTGTACATTCCATGGAAAAGAGTTTGAATTCACTTCCTTGTGCCAAATTCATACAAAACTCATAAAAGACAAAAACAAACAATAAGCGACTATCCTGCGGGAACTTCTTTTCTCATCTCATTCACTCACAACGCGAACTCGCGGCGACTTGTCTCACATGCAAGACGGTAAACGCACTCGTACCAGACGAGCCTGCAACACCTGAGCATAGACATACGCAGTTCCAGCATAAAAAAACACAAACAAATAGTTCCCGCCTTAGTTAGGCGAACTACGTCGACTCTGATCCTCATTATCCCGATGAGGTACGTAGGCAGCGGGGTAGGGCCCGTTCGAGCACATTCTTTATTTTCCCTACATTTCCCCTTTCATTTTCTTATTTCAGTTCCTTTCTCATTTCCCATTCCATTCCAGTTAGCGGTTCATTTGTTCAGCAACACTTTATTTCTCACCCTTTGAAACAAGCAAGCAAGCGTGGATCCCGTCGGGTACGACGGACGATCTGGGGTGCTAATACCTTCCCAGGTCGTAATCGACTCCCGAACTCAGATCTTTGGTTCGCAAGGCCTTGTCCTTTCCTTCTTCCTTAGGTTTGTGCAACATTACCTTTCCCATTCTTTCGGGATAAAAATGTCTGGCTGGCGACTCTAACCTTTCCGCGCCACTTTCGCGTTTGTACTAGGATGAAAATCCCGGGAGCGACAGCTGGCGACTCTGCTGGGGATCGAACCTAGAATCTCTGGTTTCCCTTGTAGAGTCAATCCTAGCGCCTGTTTGGTTTTGTTTCTTTGGGTGTTTATCTGTTTGATGCTGAGTGCTTTAGTTTAGCTTTACTGTTTTATTTACAGTTTTACTTTACAGCTTTACTTTATCGCATTTATTTATCGCTTTCAGTATTTTATTTTCCATGCATCATATTATACTGGACTGTCTGGCTGTGCTGGTTTTCATTTTTTCTGTGGGATGGGAGTTACTGTGAGATAAGCCAACTACCCGGCTTGAGTGCACCCTAGGACTTAGAGTGGTTCCACTTTGGCTTCATGGCATCTTGCTATGTTGGTAGTAGTGAGTTCCACACCTTGACTTGCGACCTTCTCGGGAATGTATTGATACCGGAATCTTTCTGGGTTGATGCGCTACCTTGATAGTTATGTGCAGTCAGGGGACCGATCATTGAGAACCTTTGTGGAAACATCCCTCTCCCGTGATGACAGTGGCAGACCACATTTGTTAGCAAACCCACTCGCATCCGAGGGCCCACTGGGAACTCGCATAGGATGGCCTGGTTCTTTCACAGGAATTCAGTTAAAGCAAAACTGTTCGTATGATGATAGTATTGTACCCTTCGGGATGAATGTACTATTGTTTCTCGATTCAGTGCTTGAAACTGGGGACTTATGAGGGATGCTTGTTTTTTCCGGACTCAGCTGAGACCTCCCTGCGTAGTACATAATACCAAACCGATTCCCTGATTTGGTCATGAGCCATTTCTCGGAAATGGTGAAAGTATTATTGCTATTCGGCTTTGAGAGTCCGTGATGTTGACCCGAGTAGCACACCCGTGAGATTGGGAGGGGTTTACAGGTTTGCAGGAACCTTAATACCTTCAGCATACCCACTTCGTCAGTGTTGTTCAGTATTCTATGGTTCTCTAATTCTGAGATTCAGGGTTTCTATTCAGAGAAATTGTTACTGTGATTACCATCGTGACCCTGATATTGTGACTGCTATTATGACTCTCCACAAACACTTGGCTCGTTGTTCAGTTTCAACACCATCAGTGATTATGCTATTATGTGATCCTGTTTTACAGTTATTGGGTTCTCAGTTATGGGGTTCTATACAGAGATGGTGCTACTATTATGGTTCTATTCGGACACTTGACTCATTGCTCAACACCGACACCAACATCGGATCATTGATCACATGCCTGTTGCATACATGACATCATAGCATTTCTGCACACATGTTCAGTTATTTCGGAGGATCACATATCTGAATCATGCTGTTGGATATTTCTGTATCAAAAACTTGAATCAAAGCAGATAGGTTCCTCATAAATAACTGAACATGGCATTTGCATACATCCTTGCATTCTTGACAGGTGTTCAGAGACAGATTCTTTTCCTGACTTGATTTCTCATCATAATGGACAACTTGAATCATAGTCATCAAGGTATATATTTGAAGCAACTCCGGGTGGAGGTAACCGAAGGGAAGACCCAACTGGGGCAATTCAGGGCCGATGTGCAAGCTTTATTTCAGAACCAGAAACTGCCGAAACAGGAAGTCGACCAGATGAAGACTCAGATTAGCTTGGTTATGGAAATTATGAACGAAGCTATTTTCATCCCTAGTGAGGGGAACTACGCTGCTCTGATTCTCCATTGGTCAATGGAGATACGTAGGCAGGAGATCGTGCAAGATCTTTCCGAGCAACCTTATCTATTAACTTTATCAACCTCTTCCCTCCAGATGTCGTTGTCAGCATCCAACCTCAGCTTCCCAAGAGAGTCATAGGGCCAGAGAATACGGGTAAAGGCCAAAACAACTTGAGAAGAAGTTTGATCATATTCTGATGACGTACGTGCAACAAGTTTCCTCATTTACGCAAATTCGGAGTGGTTGAGCTAATTGCATCAGGATCATCTCCGACAAAGCTTCCTTTGGGGTTTCAATGCCAAGTATGATTACCATTCTGGGGCACCCGACCTTTTAATTGAAGGTTGCAAGTCTTTCAGAGGCAAAGGTGAAGACAAGGTCCCGAAGTTGATCGACTCAAAGGTCATCATGCCAGAAAGTCTGCTCACATATTGAAGTCTCCTCATCAAATGGGTCTCCCAATTTGCAAAGGCATCTTCATAAGCAATAAGTCCAGACGGAGTCAAGTCTCCTCAATGACGGCAATGTTCAGCTTCTTTACTGCGTTTCCATTTATAGTTTATATTGTTTGTTTAAACATTTGTATGCATGCATGAAACTTATTTGTTTTTGAATGATAACCATAATAAAATGCACATGTTTCTCTTGAAGTAATCCATTCGTATTCACTCATGATTTTGTGTATGTGCATTGCAATACCAACTGTTGTGATTAAACTCTATCAGGGAGGACGACGAAATGAAAACGCAAAAATCTCTAACTGTGTGCTTTTGAGAAAGACCCTGTTGACGATGTACAGGCATTGGTTCAAGTCCTAAACACCGGAGATATAAGGGAGATAGACCCTCGCCAACCCATTTGAGCCTTGAAGTAGGAGTTTATTTTCGCATGAAAAAACCCTTCATTTAACCCAGGGGCAGGGTAGGTGTCAGCTAGCTGGACCGATCGTTCAAATTTCGAAAAGGAGTGCAAATCTGAGGATCCATTACCTTTCATTGTACCAAATCAAGAGGTCCAATGACCAGGAACCACAATGGTTATCCCAATCAAGAGGTCCAAAGACCGGAGACCACAATGGTTATCCCTCAACAACCAAGAAGTGGGACAGTCACGACCCTTTCAAAGCAATCAAGACAAACAGTGTCACACGATTTGTTCAAAAAAAAAGAAGAATTGAAAAAAAAAATGAATGAGAAAGCCCGCTAAGTCGAAATTTGAAAACAAGCGACTTAGGCAAAAATTAGGGCATCCCGCTGGACTTCACAATCAAAGATTCACAAGAATCAGTCCAGGCAAAAGTTAGGGATAAGAAAAATAATGCAAAAGCGAAAGACGAAAAGGATTACACCAGAAAGATCCTTGAACAAGGACAAAGTCGTGTGATACAGACACGAAAGACGAAGGGATGACTGACTCCAAACAACAATCTGATTGGTGCTTAAACTGTTAGAGTAATAGGTTCCTTAATCCTCGCAAAACCCTTTTTAAGAGGTGAGCGCTTGTGAAAGCTAGCTGAACATAGGAATGGAGAACATCACGAAGATGGGTGGGCACAAATAAACTTCGAGCCTATATCCTTTGTTTCTATAACCGTGAACCAGACTACGATACAACCCTCAAAAGTCCTAACTGAAACAGGGTTATTTTTGAGAGCGTACTATCACAAGATCGCGTTCCTGACTCCTATGAGTTGTGCTAAAAGTTCTTTGTTGGTGTTGCATGTGCATATTTTCTATTATTCAAAAAAAATTAATGTCGTATCTTAACCAGTGATTTGCTCACGAAGGTTTGCGACATCTTTTTCAGTAAAACTTCAAGATTGACATGTGTGTTGCATTAGAATTTTCATTCTTAGAATAAACATTTTCTGCTTGCATATATTTGTTGGGCCTCATAAAAATTCACATACGAAACTTCAGTCCAGAAGCTTAATCTTGCCAAGTTGAGAAGTCTGAAACTTCCGAAGGACAATCTGTCGAGGTGCACTTTTTAAGAAAACTCCATCGAGTAGGGACTTTCCCAACATTCCTGGTAAGAGCCAACTAATCCGGGGCAATCATGTCGAGCAATCTCTTCAAAATTCAGCCAAACTGGGGCAATCAATTCGAGATCAAATCTCTCAAAGAGCCATCAGTCGGAGGCATTCATTCAAATTTCAGCCAAACTGGGGCAATTACTTTGAGATTCAATATCTCAAAGAACAGTTGATCTGGGTGTTTTCTTCAAAGCACAGTCATTCAGAGGTGATCACTTCAAGACTTGTACTGGAGCAGGCTACCGCAAGAGCATGAGAAGTACTCTCTCCCGAAGACGGTTTATCAGAAGCACCTACCCAAGGTTCAAAATACTAGGAGACACTATCCCACAGTGATATGAGGTTTCTCATGAATCCTTGTGAGGAAAATTCTTGCACAGACCATGCAGTCTAGGGCAGTTATTTCGAGATCCAACGAATCTCTCCAAGAGTTTGAACACACTGAGGCATTTCGTATGTCATGTTTTCTGTAAAATCCTCTTGAGACATTTTCTTCCGATGGACCTTAATCTGAGGCGAGTTGAAAATTGCAAATAACCATTGTTCACTCATGATTAGTTGGCAACTTATCAACCCAGGGCTAGGAGCAAAGCCATTGTCAGCATAGTACTTCAGGAGTTGTTTCATAGGCGGACTTCATCGATCAGAATTCCTTAGCAAGTCTCATTAGACAATTCCTTCTCCAGTAGTGCGGCAAATGGAAGGTTACTTATTGAGCAAAAAGATATCATCGTCTCTCATCCCCAGCATGAGACGCCTTACATCTCTCATTCCCAACATGAGAGGATTTATCTCATCCCTAGTAAGTGGCAGCTTAAGCTCTGACCTTCAACGGGAAGCTTTATCATTGACATCACCCATCATCCCCAGTAATGTGGAAATCGAAATTTCTCCCAGCAAGGTAGAAGAAGGTGGTTATCATCCCCAAGCAGGAGTTTCCCTTCAGACAGGGGCAATTCTCAGCAGTATAAGGAGTGTCTTTACTCCCCAGCAATTTCTTCCTCAGCAATGTCAGGCCTTTGGTTCTCAGCCAAGTCGGGAGGTCTTCATTTCCCCACCAGAGTCCAAGAAGGGTCCCTCTCCAGCAGGGTCTTGGTACTCCAATCTCAAAGTCCAATTTATTTTTGGCAATGGCGGCAGTTCAGAGCCGGTGCATCATTAACATCATTCCCCGCAGAGTTGTCTTCTCCTTGCAAGGATTAACCAGATCAATGCAGTGATCATCAGTTCCTCCCCAGTCAAGCCATCTGGGATATCTGTTATCTCCTCATCGGGAGACCCCCTTTGCATTTGCATTTGCATCCAGTAATCATCATTACATTTGCATCCTCCAAAGCGTAGCATTTCCATTATCATGGAGCATTACGCCATAAATTCAAACATATGCATCCCAACATGGGCCAGTTTTGAGGTATATTACATACGATCTATAACATCTTCTCAACCTGAAGTACTCCGCACAGAGGATACCAACATCATTTTTCAGACATCCTTGTCTTTTTCAAGTCAATGTTCGTCATTTCTCCGCGTCTTGTTTGGTACAACAGTCGCGTAGCAGGTTCCCGTTTTGTACAACGGTCCTGTTTGCTTGGGCTCTCATTTATGTACAACGATCCCGTTCCATCTTGTCCTATTTTCTTTGTGTTTCTGGTTACCGCCTGCGGCCGGTATACCTTTGCGTCTCCATTCGAGGATGGTTTCGTGTTAGATCCGAGGATCTTTTGATTTGTCATTCGAGGATGGCATTTCTTTTCTTCAAGTCCTTCTGAAGTTGGTCTTGTTGTTGTGGCTATTATTCGAGGATAGTAGTTCACTTTTTGAGCTTATTGATCGAGGTCAGTTTGTCTCTTTTGCAAAGTCTGTCTGAGGTCAGCTTTGTGTTTGGTTATCAGTCGAGGCTGGTATACCTTTGCGTCTCCATTCGAGGATGGTTTCATGTTGGATCCGAGGATCTTTTGGATCGTCATTCGAGGATGACATTCCCTTTCTTCAAGTCCTTCCGAGGTTGGTCTTGTTGTTGTGGCTATTATTCGAGGATAGTAGTTCACTTTTTGAGCTTATTGATCGAGGTCAGTTTGTCTCTTTTGCAAAGTCTGTCTGAGGTCAGCTTTGTGTTTGGTTATCAGTCGAGGCTGGTATACCTTTGCGTCTCCATTCGAGGATGGTTTCGTGTTAGATCCGAGGATCTTTTTATTTGTCATTCGAGGATGGAATTTCTTTTCTTCAAGTCCTTCCGAGGTTGGTCTTGTTGTTGTGGCTATTATTCGAGGATAGTAGTTCACTTTTTGAGCTTATTGATCGAGGTCAGTTTGTCTCTTTTGCAAAGTCTGTCTGAGGTCAGTTTTGTGTTTGGTTATCAGTCGAGGCTGGTATACCTTTGCGTCTCCATTCGAGGATGGTTTCATGTTAGATCCGAGGATCTTTTGGATTGTCATTAGAGGATGGCATTCCCTTTCTTCAAGTCCTTCCGAGGTTGGTCTTGTTGTTTGTGGCTATTATTCGAGGATAGTAGTTCACTTTTTGAGCTTATTGATCGAGGTCAGTTTGTCTCTTTTGCAAAGTCTGTCTGAGGTCAGCTTTGTGTTTGGTTATCAGTCGAGGCTGGTATACCTTTGCGTCTCCATTCGAGGATGGTTTCGTGTTAGATCCGAGGATCTTTTGATTTGTCATTCGAGGATGGCATTTCTTTTCTTCAAGTCCTTCTGCGGTTGGTCTTGTTTTTGTTTCGTGTGGCTATTATTCGAGGATAGTAGTTCACTTTTTGAGCTTATTGATCGAGGTCAGTTTGTCTCTTTTGCAAAGTCTGTCTGAGGTCAGCTTTGTGTTTGGTTATCAGTCGAGGCTGGTATACCTTTGCGTCTCCATTCGAGGATGGTTTCGTGTTAGATCCGAGGATCTTTTGGATTGTCGTTCTAGGATGGCATTTCTTTTCTTCAAGTCCTTCTGCGGTTGGTCTTGTTTGTTTTGTGTGGCTATTATTCGAGGATAGTAGTTCACTTCTTGAGCTTATTTACTGAGGTCAGTTTGTCTCGTTTGCATAGTCTGTCTGAGGTCAGTCTTTGTTGTTGATGGTTATCGCCTGCGGCCGGTATACCATTGTATTTCTATTCCAGAAGGGTTTCAGTACTGGATCCGAGGATCCCATGTGAGTGGTCATTCGAGGATGGCATTCTTCCCGTTATATTTCCACTTGGTTCTATCTCTGCTACCTATTCAGAGGTCAAAACAAAAAATATATAAATAAATAAATGGGCAGATGACATTTATGTTGCCCTCAGTGTGCAAATTTTCAGGTTTTATTCGAGTATTCAATCACTCCATACTTTGAACGTCTAAAAGCTGTTGCAATTATCCATTCAAGTATGCAGATGATTGAATAGGGGCAGCTGTAACACCCCAAAATTTGCCCTCTCATTTTCATGTCATTTAGCATATCCTTTCATACATTGCATTGCATTTAGATCACAATTGCATCATAAACATACATGAATATACATCTACATTTGAGCTTTCACAGGTTGCGACTGACCTTTATTTTTTCATGCGGAACGTGCACAAGAATCTTAGAAGAAACCAAAAGTTCTCGGTTGATTCAAAGGAGTTTAAGCAGAATATCAGTTTTATGGTGCAGTTTGCAAAAGTTGTAACTTATGCTCGGAAACTCATTTTGGCTTGAAACTCAATAGTTTAGACTATTTCGGTATTCTCTACAACTTTTGTGTTCGGCTCGGAGGCCAATTCATCAAGGAAAATGGCGGGAATTATTTGTTTTTGAAATTTCGGTTTCGCCGATTAACTGTGCTAGCGGTATTCAAGAGTTCGTAACTTCTTATTGGGTCAACATGTCTGAGAGATTCATATGCCAAAAGTTCTGTCTTGATATCCTTTCTAACTTTTGGGTTTTGGCCGAGAACTAATTCTTTGAAGAAGATCTCAGAATGTGCGAGTCTTTAGAGTCCACATAGTGAAAAACAGTGTTGAACCGGTGAGTTTTGAACACTAAAAAATTCATAACTCTTGGCTCGTTCATCGAATTGATGTTGTTTCGGTGCCTAAAATTCCGTTTAGATGTTATCTTCATTATGTGAATTCAGTTTGGGTTAGGTCCGAGCGGAAGGATCTCGAAAATGCGAATTACCAGTAAGGTTCTTTGATGCAGTGCACTGTCTGTCAGATTTTGTAAAATTCATAACTCGGTCAATTTTCATCGGATATCACCCGTTCTTGAAGCGTTGGTTCACAAATTTTATCCTCTTCAATTTCAAATACAAAAGTGAGTTCGAATGGTGCTCCAAAGATTGTCGTTTTGGTTTATTTCACAAAACTGAAGTGCTGAACCGAAGAAAAATGCTGAAAGTGGTTTCACGAGAAAATTCATATCTCCCTCGTCGTTTGTCCGGTTGAGCTTAGATTTTAACACCAGGTCACTGACTCATATATCTACAACTTTGATGACAAAGTCGAGTCGAGATTATGCTCCGAAGAGGTTGACCTCGTCACATTTTCGAGTAGCGGACATCAAATAAGCCGAAAAAACAACTTATTCAGTGACGTCTTGCAGCTTAAACGTATCGATCGCACTCGATTTTGATCGTATGACGTTCGTTATTTTTGCATTGCAACCGTGATTCAGAGACGGACGATGTTGTGGAAGGTTCAGAGTCGAAATTTCTTGCCGAAGATATTGTTATTTTCACTTAAGCCGAAATTCTACCTTTTGCCTTTCATTTTACACTCCACTATATATTCTTTTGACCCACAATTTGTCTCATAACTTCAATCATAATTTACAAACACCAAAAAACTCTCACAAACTCTCTCTAAAGGATCAAAGTTCATTCTCTCAATTCTTTCTCAAGAACACAACAACAACTTCATCAAGAACTCAAGAACACAACAATTCCGATCAAGCTTCCGGTAGCCGAGCCGCCACGAACCACCACCTCCGGTCAACTTCACCACCGTAAGACCATCATCTTCCGCCACCGGAAGCCGCGCGGCCTCTCCTCCTCTCCTCCGTTCATGATCGCGTCTCACTTCCTTCGGATTCGCAATTTCTTCGTCGATTCTTCATTCGGTTCTCGCAAAGATCTTAACGACGGTTGTTTGGTTGGTATTCCACTTTATTTGTGGGATACCTTTGGATTCAAATGATATTTTGTGCCGTTGTTTTTGTTTCGATTATGGGGGATCTTCACAAAGCAATTATGGAAGATGAGCATTTATTTTGCTCATGGGAGATTGCAAGGCTTGGCTTGAAGTTTTTTTTTTGGATTTCTTTTATGTGAAAGAATCGGCACTTCGACCAAGTAAGTAATCTCGATTCTCTACTTTAATGCACCATTCTAGTTGTATGCGACTTAGGATCATATAACTTAAGATGCATACTGAGCCCTCCCACCTGAGGCATTGGATTTATTTGTGATATATATTGATATGTGTCGATTTCGGAGTTTAGGGATTAGGTTACGGATTAGAGAATTCGATTCCTTTCACTTTCCCTTAAAATCCACTTTTTTTCCCGTTTCGTCGCAATTATTAAAAATAGTTTTAGGTGTGATAAAATTCTGGAAAATTTCATGAGTGATCCTCATCCTCTTAATTAATTTTTCATATTTTTTGTTTCCAGATTTGGGTGGTTTTAATAATTAATTCGGATTTTAGATCACAAGCTGTCCCAAAAGGGAGTGTTTTGGCATAAGGGACCGAAATCGATTTTTCCCCATAGGTGTGAAACCTATTTTTTGTGTGTGATTAATCACTGTAATTTGTGACATTTTGATGCTCATTAGGCAATTTTTTCATAATTTTTAGTGCCCTTTTTGATCCACTTTGTGGAGTTATTTTTGGTGATCATGTTTTGTTACCTTGCTAGTCAAGGAATTGTTTTGGCACTTTGGTGCATAATTTTGTATAATCCTTTTGGACAATGTAAGATAATGACTATATAATTCCAGGAATTTAATTTCATAATTTTTAAAGGCTTTTTGCTATTTTTCCATGTCACCTAGATCCTAGGTTGATTCATGTGTTTATGTGTCGCATAACCTAAGTGTTAAGAAGGCATTCATGCCATTTTCTTGAGGGGATTTTTGGTAGCTTTTAGGAGTTGATTATAGGTCATTTGTATGTCTTTAATTCCAGTCATAGGTCACTTTTTGAACCATACTCATTTGGTTTGTTTTGGTGCTTTAAAGTGCATACTTATGTGAATTAACTTTAACCTAAAATAGATTCTCTTCTCCTCTAATTGTTAACTTGAATTATGTGGAAATCATTAATGTCTATTCATGCATTCTAATTGCATCTCATACCTTGTATGCTACTGAACCATAATCATTTCATGCATATTCACATGCCATTCTTCCTTAACTTTCATCATGTGCGATCTTATGCGATTTTTGTTCGTTTCTTCTCATATCTTCTTCTCATTGCTCCATATGCCTAATCCATTGCATCCATGATTGTATATTCATTCATCCATCTTCATAAGCATTCACTACTGACTTTAATGTTCATTTCATGTATTAATTCATGTTTGTAAGCCATATGCATCCATACTTCATCCATGAACCCTAATTTGCATTTATGTGAACTTAGGTGAACTTTTTGTACATAGTTTGACATAGTTTGACCTTGTGAGGTATCCTAGCATACTTAGGGACCTATAGCATGTAGCTACTGACTTTAGAAGTCATGTGACCTTTAGGTACCTTCACCTTTAGACTTAGGTCTTATTTTGAACCCTAGTTCCATTCTAGGATGTTTATGGTACTTAATCGCTTTCATGCTTTGATTTTACTTTCAATATGCATTGTCATGCTAACTTTTGTTTTGTAGGGGGGAAGATTGAGGTAAGTCTCACTTCATTCCTATCTCTTATGCATTTTAATTGTGTTTGCCTTAGCACCTTGTGCTTTGCTTTTAGGTTTCCCTTTCTTTAGAGACAACTTAACTTCCTTAGGAAGTAAGTTAGTTTCTAGTTCTCTTTTCTTCTTTTCTTTTTTCCCATTAGGCTTAGAAACCTCATTAACCATTAGGACCACTTGTAAATAAATCAACAAAATTAGGATTGAGTCTTAGTCCCTTAGATTTTGCCTTTTTGCAACTTGAGTCATTCTTTCTCATCTTCAAACAAAATCCAAAAAAACAATTAACAAATAAATGAAAGGATCCTTTGTGTATAGCCTTATTCCATGATGCACTTGCACTCATTCCATCTTGGAGTGGTGTAAGCTTGTCTAGCATGATGTACAAGTCTCATCAAGGGGTTGTTTCACAAAGAAAAACTTAAAAGATACTTCTTCACAAAAGCAACAAAAACACTAAATAAAGTTCAACAAGCCAGTGAACTGAAACCCTAATCCTAGGAAACCAGTCTTGGATAAATTATCCTTGCTGGGTATGCTTGTTCTATTATTCCATCTTGGAATGTAGTGGCAAGTGTACATTTCATGGAAAAGAGTTTGAATTCACTTCCTTGTGCCAAATTCATACAAAACTCATAAAAGACAAAAACAAACAATAAGCGACTATCCTGCGGGAACTTCTTTTCTCATCTCATTCACTCACAACGCGAACTCGCGGCGACTTGTCTCACATGCAAGACGGTAAACGCACTCGTACCAGACGAGCCTGCAACACCTGAGCATAGACATACGCAGTTCCAGCATAAAAAAACACAAACAAATAGTTCCCGCCTTAGTTAGGCGAACTACGTCGACTCTGATCCTCATTATCCCGATGAGGTACGTAGGCAGCGGGGTAGGGCCCGTTCGAGCACATTCTTTATTTTCCCTACATTTCCCCTTTCATTTTCTTATTTCAGTTCCTTTCTCATTTCCCATTCCATTCCAGTTAGCGGTTCATTTGTTCAGCAACACTTTATTTCTCACCCTTTGAAACAAGCAAGCAAGCGTGGATCCCGTCGGGTACGACGGACGATCTGGGGTGCTAATACCTTCCCAGGTCGTAATCGACTCCCGAACTCAGATCTTTGGTTCGCAAGGCCTTGTCCTTTCCTTCTTCCTTAGGTTTGTGCAACATTACCTTTCCCATTCTTTCGGGATAAAAATGTCTGGCTGGCGACTCTAACCTTTCCGCGCCACTTTCGCGTTTGTACTAGGATGAAAATCCCGGGAGCGACAGGTCTGACAAGACAAATATATGAGAAAAAGGGGTCTTCCTAAGCATGGGACTAACAAGGTAGACATGCATGAGAATGAGGGAGTTTGCCTAAGCACTGTTTTTGACAAGGCAAACATGCATGAAGAAGGGTATTTTAACCATGAGAGATGATTAACCCAAAGAGAAATGTTTGGTTTATAGATGGGGATTTTAACCGTGAGAAGGTGATTAACCCATATAAGAGGTGATTAACCAAGAGAACATGATATTAACCTCAAATGTGTATGGATGTTCAAAATGAATGGTTTTTGGTCCAAAGATAAAAGTATTATGAATGTTGATTGTTGAAGTGTTGTTTATGGGGACGAGAGATTGAAAATTAATTGACTTGAATTGCACTATAGTCTATGAACGAAGGAGAATACTTTGGTAACTGGGGCCTACTCCCATATTCAAAGGCACTTAGAACAAGGGTGTTAATAATCTGTCTTATTCTTCTCCGTTGCTAAAGGCTCGTGGCGCATAATTTGTGTAACACCCATATAATACATATCTAGAGTAATATCATACAATGTTAATTGTGGTACTGACACCATCATAAAATACCTACTAGTATAATTCACATTCTTGTCCAATACTAAAACTATACAAACTATGACACAAGACATGGAAATCATACTAAAAAATGGGATAAAAGCTAAGAACAATACAATATCCATTATTGTACAAAGATACAGAAATACACAACGGAAGACTAAATCTATGCTTCACTTGAAACATCTCGAGCATAGCTCCACTTGTAAATCAAACCTGCAAAAGGAACCTAAAAGTAACAACAGTAGTGGGGTGAGATAACAACATCTTAGTGGGTTCTCTATCTTAGAGTTCTCTCGGCTCTACAAGGTTCTATCAAACCTAACTCAAGCCCTTGGTCACTTCTCAAAAGGATCTGGTGCAAGATGGAACAACGGTTCGTACAACGCTCACACTTACTAAACGAGTGAAACATCTACCTCAAGCCTTTACGGATGCTTCTCATGGGACTCAACGTCACCCACCTCAAGACTTACACAAGACTATTATGGAGGATTCGATATAACACTAACCTCAATCTTTACGGATGCTTCACATGGGACTAAAGGCAACCCACCTCAAGACTTACTCAAGATAATCGTCTAATCAGGTTAGAACTTTGCCTCGAGTCTTTACAGATGCTTCACGTGGGACTAAAAGTAACCCACCTCAAGGCTTACTCGAGACCTTACGGAGGATTCGTTACCTACACGCCTCGACCAAAATATCCGCATATATACGACCGGTACCTCAATCTTTACGGATGCTCTTGCGAAACATAAAGTAACCACAATGAGACTTACACAAGACTTTATGGAGGACACCGTATAAAACACACCTCTAGCCTTTACAGATGCTTCCTATGGGACCAAGATCTACCCACCTCAAGACTTACACAAGACTAATACGGAGGGTCTCGTAATATACACGCCTCAAATCTTTACGGATGCTTCCCGTGGGACTCAACACCACCCACCTCAAAACTTACACAAGACTATTATGGAGGCCTAGTGTATAGCATGCTAACGGTTCACATCAACCTAGGTAAAACTAGGCATCTCACAAGTTATACCACCCAACAATCCTAGTTGCACTACTAGGCCATACTATTTGTTTATGGCAAGATTTTCCTCACTCTTTCTCCATTCTTGATACTTTTAAATTATAGTTCGTAAACATATAATCCTAACATTTTAGTCTAGTTATCTCCATTAAACAATTCTCACAATGATCTCATGTATCTACTCTCAATCAATCCTCATGATTAGACATACGATCCAAAATTCCCTAACTAACATAATTACGGTTAATCGGAAAAGTCAGATATAAGTCGGGTAAACGTAATATCTCTTAACATCATCAATTTGTAAATATTCACAGCTTCGAATCGATATGGGGAGCACTAAAAACGGATACCCGGTGTAACACCCCAAATTTTCCCTATCCCTTTTATCATCGTGTTCACATCATAATCATCATAAGCATATCATATCCTTAGCATATAGCATAGAAAAATGAGGCATAACACTCATATGTTCTAGCATTGGGCATGTGATCAATCATCTGAGAATTCACGAGTCTATAAGTCAAAGCAAGGGGACAAGTGACATCGAAAAGTATTCACAAGGATTCCTCATACCCTATACAAGTTCAAAGTTGCCTACAAGAGCCATGAAGGGTAAATGATCACTAGAAGATCAAAGATGCAGTTACTTCCTACATAGGTGAACCCTAAATTAGGGTTTTGCTTTTGAGCAGGGATCTCTTGAATTTTTGACCAATTCTTGTGGTCAAAGTCCTTTATATTGTATTTGAAGCCTATGGATGAAATTTGGTGAGAAAAATCATTGAGGAAGGCAGTCAATTCATCAGTTACTTGTGGAAGAAGAAATTGGTCAACTGTGCAATTAAGAAGTCAAATGTGACAATTCAAGGGGTCCTATCCCATTTTTCAAGTCAAGGGATGTCCTTAAGGTCAAATAAGGGCTTTGGTGGTGGCAAAAATCAAGAATCAAGAGGTTTTGAAGGACTTTCCATTTTTGGCACGTGACTTGTAATGAAAGTTGCTATTTTTGGCAAGTTTTGCCCTAATATTCAAAGGCCTCTTTCATGATTAAGATGGATCCAAATGAATTTTCTTCAAACATGAAAGTTTTAGGGTATGTTCTCCCATTTTCAAAAAGTACAAGAACATCACCATAGCATTTGTGGTTAAGAAGTTATGATCATTTGAATTTGGCTTGTTTTTAGGATTTTACAAGAAATATCACTTTCTACCAATTTACAAAATGTGTTGTAACTCATTTCTAAGCTGATTTAAAGACAAAAATAAGTCACAATACCATAATGTATTGCCTAAAGGACATTTTGCCCAAGAAATCTCACCAAATTCGTGCATGGGTGCATGGTATTTCATGAAATGCAAAAAGTGCAAAATCATTCTAAAAGCATGAGGCAAGCATCCAAGGGCCAAGATTAAGTCAGGGTGAATGAGTAAATCAAAATGAGGTCAGCATGTTCCAAGGAGGGGAGGAATGCACGAGTAAAAGAGAAGATCACACTATTCATGCCATAATGCAAATTCATCCCACACACTGTCTTCTCACGTGCCATTGCTTGCAAAACCTAATCAGCATGGTATGCACATGATATATAAGCTAAACATGCCTTGAATGTGCCAGGAGCTTCTCTCATTTTCTCAAATTCAACTTTCTTGCATTTCTGCAATTTGCTTCGAATCTCTCATCTCCCTCACTCATTGCTAAAACTAACTACACAGTCTTCATCCTTGGGCTCTAAGGATCATAGATCAACCATTAATTCAAGCCGAATCTAAGGATTTCACAAGGTGTAGTTCAAGTGCAGCTGAGGTTGAAACTCAAGATCCAAGCAATTTCAGGCATTCTCTTGCATTTATTTTGCAAGGAAGAGTTAAAAGAGGCAGATCTGCACCATCTGAAGGCTTTTATCAAGCTAATTTGTGCTCTGCAAATTTCAGGTAAGTGTCAAATTCATATATCTGGATTTGTGTTTTCATGTGTGGTATTTGATTTGTATGCTTCACTGATGATGCTGATCTATTTATTTTTGAAAATGAGTGAGAATTGAGACTGTATGATTGAATTTCAGTTTTACATGTGAATATGTTTAGCTTCGATTTGCTTTTCTCCTTGATCTATTTGAAAATCTAAATGGATATTTGAATTCAGCATGCTTGATTTATTTGATCTGGAGAGTTTGATTTATTTTGGTGATGGTTTGTTCTTGCTCATGAATTTTCCGGCGCCGGAGCTAGGGCTCCGGTCGCCGGTTTCTGGAAATTTATTTGAATTTGAAAATGAAGGAGATGATGTTTTAACCATTGGATATTTGATCTGGACGCTCATCCTCTAGCCAACGCATTAAAAATCACCACCTCCCTAGCATGTGCTTTACTTTTGTTTTAATTTTCTGATAATGCTTTGTGTGTTGTGTAACACCCACTTTCCCCAAAGAAATATTTATATAAATTTTTAATAAAATCAGAGTTATTTTTCTAGAGTGAGATGTTACACCATCAACGTTCATCAAAATTGTTAATAAAAAACGAACAGCGGAATCCAATTCTTTAATATCAATAGCTCAAAGGCTTAACAAATCACACATAATAAGGTTCTTCAATTCAAGTTTAATTATAAAAATAAGTTTTTCTAAACATTAAAAGTAAATGTGGACAAAGATCCCCGTTCCCGTTACATGTCAGAGCTCCTAGGACACAAACATCACACCAACGTACTTCTCAAGTACCTGAATTGTCTGCACTTCCGAAGAAGCACAGACGCAACCAAACAAACAGAGGGGTGAGAAATAGATTCATAATATAACGGTGCATACAACATATATGAAGAAGTAATTCACCCCTAATCACACAAAATTATCAATCATATTATTCAATCAATCATAATGCAATGTGACTCAAATGCACAATGCAAATGCGGTACCGACTCACAATAACGGTTCATCAAATAGAACCCCGAATGCATCGTTAACGTCTCTAACAAGACACGATCATCCCTGCAACCACGATTCTCAATGAATCCCGAATAATCACATCCACGATATGATTATTCCATCAAATGTATGCGCATGCAAACACAACAACGTATACCATATCACAATATACATGAACACATCATGCTTTACGATCCTCATGATCTCATCAACCAACCATCGGTGCATCTTATTCACACACACAAAACATATACATATCTTATGTTTTTCACAGTTATAACAATCTACATATTCATATAATTCAATTAAACACTTAGGCTTTCTTATACAATTAATCTTCAAGTCCTATATTCACTATTAGAACATCCTCAAAGTTTTATTTCACTAATATAATCCTACATTAGAAGAATGAGTCAAATCCGCCTTAAAACAGACGAAAAATCACATTTACAGTGGCCTGACACGACCTCCCGTGTCCCCTGACATGGCCCGTGTCAGGTGGCTTGGGGACACGTCCCCTCCAATCACCAAATCCCATTTTCCAAGAGGCTGACACGGCCCGTGTCAAGCCTCCTGAAGCCAACTTCTCAAAATTCCAATTTTTACATTTTTCCAATTTCTTCCCCCTTTCTCACCTGCACGAACTCCAATCATTCTAAGTCGAATTTAACACTCAAAACCAACCAATTCACATGTTTATTATCCATTTATACCTATAACATCAACTAGTTTTATTAACAAACTTTCCTAGATCAAATTAGGGAATTTATGAGGTTTAATCCTCTTCTCTGTTCATCATAACCCTCACAACCTTCATATGCCAATTCTCCCAATACCAAACATACAACACCAAATATATTTTCAAAACACGTCATATAATCATATTCATCAACAATTTCACAATATTGCATCAATTCAATCATTATTATCAGAATCTCTTAAAAATACCTAAGGGAGGAAGGAACTCCCAATTACCCCTCTATGTCCTATCACCAATCATAAACCCTTTCTCCCCCTTACCTTAAAATCGAAGCTTTTCTTCACAACTTTTGGTCTTGGTGATATACGATCCTTAACCTTTCCCTTCTTCTCCTCTTTCTCCAGACCTCTCTGTTCTTCGTCAAAAATACGATGAATGAGGTTTGTTTCCCTATTTCCTCTTTTCATAAAATAACAATTCCACTTTTGCCCCTTAAACCTCTAACTAACTCTTTTATTTTATTTTATTTAAATAATAACAACATTATAATAGTACACCTTATATTATTATTATTATTCTCATAAAATACTTTCTTCTCCAATTAATTCAATTATGCCATTAAAATATTAATATTTATTTCACATAAATAAATATAAAATTAAGGCGTTATAACTCTCCCCACTTAATTATTTTCGTCCTCGAAAATGTACCTGAATGGAATAACTCTGGATTTGATTCCCGCATCTTGCTCTCCAGTTCCCAGGTAACACTTCCACCAGCAGCTCCTCCCCAAGCTACTCTCACAAGAGGTATCTCTTTGCCTCGTAGTTACTTCATCTAACGATCTTCAATCCTCAACGGTAAAGTATCCACCGTAAGATTGTCACGGATTTGCACTTCATCTCTCTGAATTACATGTGACGGATCAGACACATATTTCCTGAGTTGCGATACATGAAACACTTCATGCAAATTCGAAAGTTCTGGCGGTAATGCCACTATGTAAGCAACCTTGCCTACTCTTTGCATAATCTGATACGGTCCAATAAACTTAGGATCCAACTTCCTAGACTTCAACGCACGTCCAACACCAGTCATTGGGTTGACTCTCAAAAATACATGGTCACCCTCACTGAACTCTAAGTCTTTCCTTCTATTAAATCATGGTAACTTTTCTGCCGACTCTGAAACGCTTTCATTTTCTCTTTGATCATCTGAATAGTGTCAGTAGTCTGCTGAATAATCTCAGGCCCAAGCATAACATTTTCACCTGTCTCATACCAACACAGAGGTGTTCTACATCTTCTACCATAAAGAGCCTCAAACAGCGCCATCCCAATACTTGAATGATAGCTATTATTATAAGTAAATTCAATCAGTGCCAAATGTGTATCCCACACACCACCTTTTTCTAGCACACAAGTTCTCAACAAATCTTCTAATGACTGAATAGTCCTTTCGGATTGTCCATCTGTCTGTGGGTGGTAAGCCAAACTCAATTTCAACTTAGAACCCGAAGCCTCATGCAAACTTTTCCAAAACTCAGAAGTAAATCGCGGATCTCTATCTGATACTATACTTGACAGTACACCGTGCAATTTCACAATAACTCGGATATAAATCTCCGCCAACTTAGTTAACGGGTAACTGATGTTAATCAGAATAAAATGTGCGGACTTAGTCAACCGGTCCACAACTACCCAAATAGTATCCAGACCTCTCGTAGTATTTGGCAAACCTGTCACAAAATCCATAGCAATACTATCCCACTTCCACTCTGGGATCTCTAAAGTTTGCATCAGCCCCGAAGGCTTATGATGTTCCACTTTTGATTTCTGACATACTAAATAAGCATAAACAAATCGTGCAATATCTCGTTTCATACCGTGCCACCAAAATAATTTCTTCAAGTCATGGTACATCTTCGTAGCTCCCGGGTGAATACTTAAGCTACTCCGATGTCTCTCTTCCCGAATTTCTTTATTTAGTTCAACACTATCGGGTATACAAATTCTCTCTCGAAATCTCAAAATACCATTATTATCCAAACTAAAATCACCGCCTTGATCATTTCCTTCGGTAGGCATTAAGTCCACCAATTTCACATCTTGCTGTTGGCCTTCCTTAATTACATCAAGAAATTCATTATTTATTCGTAACATACCCAACTTAACACTTTCAGGTGTCATCTCACACATCATACTTAAGTCTCTAAATTGCTCAATTAAATCCATCTCTTTCATCATCATAGCCGACATATGAACTGTTTTCTGGCTTAATGCGTCCGCTACTACATTTGCCTTTCCCGGATGGTAACTTAAATTAAAATCATAATCTTTCAAAATTTCTAACCACCTCCTCTGCCTCATATTAAGCTCCTTCTGATCAAATAAATATTTCAGACTCTTATGGTCACTAAAGACTTCAAATCATGACCCATCGAGATAATGCCTCCAAATTTTCAACACAAATACCACTGCAGCCAATTCTAAATCATGAGTAGGATAATTACTCTCGTGTATCCTCATATGTCTTGAAGCATAAGCTACTACTTTACCAACCTGCATTAACACACCACCTATAGATGCATCACAATACACAACAAAAGCTTCATTCGGATTCGGTAAAATCAATACCGGTGCCGAAGTCAATTTATTTTTCAATTCTTCAAAGCTTCTCTCACAAGCTACATCCCAAATAAAGGCTTGACTCTTCCTGGTCAATTGAGTCAATGGCAACGCCAAATTAGAAAATCCTTCTATAAACCTTCGATAATAACCAGCTAAACCAAGAAAACTTCTAATTTTTGTTACCGTCTTCGGAGGTTCCCACTCAAGCACAATACTGACCTTCGAAGGATCTACTGCTATACCTTCACCAGATATTACATGTCCCAAAACGCTCACTGTCTTCAACCAAAATTCACACTTGGAAAATTTAGCAAACAAATTGTTATCTTTCAACACTTGCAGCGCAATTCTCAAATGTTTCTCATGCTCTTCCTCAGACTTCGAGTATATCAATATATCATCAATAAATACTACAATGAACTAATCTAAGTAAGAATGGAATATCTGGTTCATATATTCCATAAACACTCCCGGCGCATTAGACACTCCGAAAGGCATCATTGCATATTCGTAATGACCATATAGAGTTCTAAATGCCGTCTTCTGGATATCTTCCTCTTTCACTCTTATTTAATGATATCCCGACCTCAAATCAATCTTGCTAAAAACACAAGCTCCCACAAGTTGGTCTATCAAGTCATCAACCCTTGGAAGTGGATACTTGTTCTTAATAGTAATCTTATTCAGCTGTCGGTAGTCAATGCACAAGCACATACTACCATCCTTCTTCTTAACCAATAACACTGGAGCATCCCATGGCAATACACTGGGTCGAATGAACTTCTTATCAAGTAAGTCACCAATCTGCGATTTCAATTCAGTTAACTCAGTAGCAGACATCCTGTACGGTGCCATACAAATAGGCCTGGTATCAGGAATCAAGTCAATAGTAAATTCCACTTCACGCGTCGGAGGCAACTCTGTAATATCATTGGGAAATACTTCAAGAAATTCATTCACCACTGGTAACTCTTCAACATCGACCTTTTCTTCAACAAATAACGAAGCAGACACAACAAACATTTTCGCTTCGTCTTCCAATAAGGTCTTCAGCTTTTTAGTAGAAATTGAGCTGGCCAAAATTTCCTCTTTTGGAGTTAGGAATAACAATCTCTTCCTAAAGCAGTCAATATAAACTCAGTTGGATTCCAACCAGTTCATACCCAAGATTATATCAAGATTACTGAGTGGTAGACATATAAGATCTACTCTAAACTCTTTATTAGAAATAGCCAAAACACAATCACGATATATCAAGGTAGTAGTCACATAACCTATAGATGGTGTATCAATAACCATTCCTCGACTTAATTGAGAAGGTTCCAATCCTAATTTTTTCACACATTCCAAAGAAATAAACGAGTGAGTTCCTCCCGTATCAATAATCACAAATAAAGGAATATTATTGATAAAGCAGGTACTTTTGACCAATCGATCTTCACTAGTAGGCTGAGATCCCACTAATGCAAATACTTTCCCATCGGATTTCTGCTTCTTTGGTTTCTGGCAATTAGTGCTAATGTGGCCCTGTTCTCCACAATTATAGCAAATATGCACATTCCCTCTGCAATTGGCCATCACATGACCCGCCCTTCCACACTTAAAACACTTATTTTCTTCAGTAGGACAATTATTGGCACGATGCCCCGTACCGTGACATCTATAGCATTTGAGCTCACTTGGAGTACTTCCTCCCCCAATTGGTTTCTTCTCATTACCGGCTTTTTGCTTCTCTTTGTCAGCTAGAGCACTATAAGGAGTACCACCAAATCTCTGCTTCCCTTTCTTATCATCCACAACTTTGTAGTGTGCAATCCACGCCCTGTTGTTGTTATCATAAATCCTTCTCCTACTTACCAGCTTTGGATAATTCCTGATCTTTTGGCAAGCAATACCCAGCTTAATCTCAGGACGCAGTCCTTTCTCATACTTCAGGCATTTGGAAGTCATCGCCTCTTCATCATTGTAGTGCGTACAATATTGCACTAGCTCTTCAAACTTGGCAGCATACTCCGCCACTTTCATATTACCTTGCTTGAGTTCCAAGAACTCAACCTCCTTAGCAATGCGAATGTCTTCTAGGAAATACTTCTCCAAGAACTCTCTGCGAAATACCGCCCAAGTGATAGTCGTACCCGCGTCTTCTAACCTTTGGCGACTGTTGTCCCACCAAACTTCAGCTTCGCCCTCCAGCATGTGAGTACCAAACCTCAACTTTTGATCATCAGAGCATCCCATGGTTCTGAAGATCTTCTCAACAACTTTCAACCACTTCTGCGCAGCCTCTGGATCTAGAATTCCACTTTCATTTGTCGGCGGCTTGTTATTTTGGAACTGCTCCAATGCACGAGACTGAGCATTTCCTCCACCCTGAACGACCTGAACAACGTTCTCAACCGTCTGCGCCATATCTTGCATAGCCGCAGCAAGAGCAACATCATTTCTGCCTGCCATACTTATACAAAAAATAACTCAGGTTAGGAAACACACGACTCATATTCTAAGGACTGACTCAATCTGGCCGGTTGAACCAACCTGCTCTGATACCAATTGTAACACCCATTTTCCCCACATAAATATTAATATAAATTTTTAATAAAATCAGATTTACTTTTCTAGAGTGAGATGTTACACCATCAACGTTCATCAAAATTGTTAATAAAAAACAAACAGCTGAATCCAATTCTTTAATATCAATAGCTCAAAGGCTTAACAAATCGCACATAATAAGGTTCTTCAATTCAAGTTTAATTATAAAAATAAGTTTTTCTAAACATTAAAAGTAAATGTGGACAAAGATTCATGTTCCCGTTACAAATCAGAGCTCCTAGGACACGGACATCACACCAACGTACTTCTCAAGTACCTGAATTGTCTGCACTTCCGAAGAAGCACAGACGCAACAAAACAAACAGAGGGGTGAGAAATAGATTCATAATATAAAGGTGCATACAACATATATGAAGAAGTAATTCACCCCTAATCACACAAAATTATCAATCATATTATTCAATAAATCATAATGCAATGCGACTCAAATGCACAATGCAAATGCGGTATCGACTCACAATAACGGTTCATCAAATAGAACCCCTAATGCATCATTAACGTCTCCAACAAGACACGATCATCCCTGCAACCACAATTCTCAACAAATCCCGAATAATCACATCCACGACATGATTATTCCATCAAATGTATGTGCATGCAGACACAACAACGCATACCATATCATAATATACATGAACACATCATGCTTTACGATCCTCATGATCTCATCAACCAACCATCAATGCATCTTATTCACACACAAAACATACACATATCTTATGTTTTTCACAATTATAACAATCTACATATTCATATAATTCAATTAAACACTTAGGCTTTCTTATACAATTAATCTTCAAGTCCTATATTCACTATTAGAACATCCTCAAAGTCTTATTTCACTAATATAATCCTACATTAGAAAAATGAGTCAAATCTGCCTTAAAACGGACGAAAAATCACATTTACAGTGGCCTGACACGGCCTCCCGTATCCCCTGACACGGCCCGTGTCAGGTGGCCTGGGGACACGTCCCCTCCAATCACCAAATCCCATTTTCCAGGAGGCTGACACGGCGGCCCGTGTTGCCTGATACGACCCGTGTCAGGTCTCCTGAAGCCAACTTCTCAAAATTCCAATTTTTACATTTTTCCAATTTCTTCCCCCTTTCTCACCTGCACGAACTCCAATCATTCTAAGTCGAATTTAACACTCAAAACCAACCAATTCACATGTTTATTATCCATTTATACCTAAAACATCAACTAGTTTTATTAACAAACGTTCCTAGATCAAATTAGGGAATTTATGAGGTTTAATCCTCTTCTCTGTTCATCATAACCCTCACAACCTTCATATGCCAATTCTCCCAATACCAAACATACAACACCAAATATATTTTCAAAACACATCATATAATCATATTCATCATCAATTTCACAATATTGCATCAATTCAATCATTATTATCAGAATCTCTTAAAAATACCTAAGGGAGGAAGGAACTCCCAATTGCCCCTCTATGTCCTATCACCAATCATAAACCCTTTCTCCCCCTTACCTTAAAATCGAAGCTTTTCTTCACAACTTTTGGTCTTGATGATCTACGATCTTTGACCTTGCCCTTCTTCTCCTCTTTCTCCAGACCTCTATGTTCTTCGTCAAAAATACGATGAATGAGGTTTGTTTCCCTATTTCCTCTTTTCATAAAACAACAATTCCACCTTTTCCCCTTAAACCTCTAACTAACTCTTTTATTTTATTTTATTTAAATAATAACAACATTATAATAGTACACCTTATATTATTATTATTATTCTCATAAAATACTTTCTTCTCCAATTAATTCAATTATGCCATTAAAATATTAATATTTATTTCACAAAAATAAATATTAAATTAAGGCGTTACATGTTGCACCTCACCACAACTATCATGTACACACACGCATCTTGTTTGCTTTGGTTGACTGGCTGATGATGTTGGCTTGATCCCATGCATTGCATTGAATTGATGGTTTCTCTTTTTTCCAGATTAATTGAATTTCCATGTTAAGTGTTGTGTGTATGCGCTGGATCCATTGGGCCTAGGTTTCTATTTGCACCTCCCTAATTGAGAGCCCATAGCATTTTGAACTAGTTTGACTTGGTGACCGCACCTCCTTGTGTCCATTTGATTTATTTTATTAATTGTTTGATTTTTAATTTTTAAAAATAGTTAAGAGCTTCTAAAAATTACCAAAACAATCATGGACATCAATTTTAATTTTCTTTAATTTTGTATATTTTTCTTTTCCATTTATTTTTATTTTTCATATTAGAATTAATTGTTTAGTTTAATATTCCTTTTAATTCTCTTAAAAAATGCATGATGTTTTGTTTAATTTCTATTTTGATCTTAGATTTGAATTTTGATTTGGTTCTTTTTTCTCTGGATCATAGACATGATGTAGTTTTCTAGGGATTTATCTCATATTTTTTAGGAATTTGTATGCTGGTTTTTATCAAGGTGCTTTGTACATGATCTTCAAAACCCTAGTTGCAATGTAGGACTTCCTTTACCATAGTTTGCTTCTGTTTATGGACATATCCTTTTGGCATGTTGTTTTTATGAGTCTAAGGAACACTTTTGTCTAATTGTGGATTTTTTGAGTGAAGTTTGGATTTAATGTGAATTTTCTTGCTTACTTGCCCTAATTTGTGTCCTTTCTTGCTACTTGCTTGCTTCTTAGGTTAGGAGGGAACTTGTGTCAACTCCTATAGGTTGTTTAGCATCCTCTTGACATGTGTATAGGTCTCTGGTCTTTGTATGGTGTTTTCACCTTGACTTGTTTTGAAGTACCTGCTCTTAGAGGTTCTCACATGTGTATGTATGCTCACTTCACTCCTTAGGTCTAATTTCTTCTCATGTTGAACTTGTATGCTCCCTTTCTTGATTTCTTTATTGTTTAGGCACTCCTTTGATATGTTAGGGTTATGGTCTTGGATTGAATGATGCTTGTTCACTTTTTATGCTTTGTGTTATCTCATAAGTGTCTTGTTCTTTCATATTGACTTGGATTGCCTTATGGTAAGTTGTTTGCTCTAATATTCTCATGATTTGGTATATGTAATCATAGCATGTGAATGGTGTGTGTTACTTCTGGTTGTGATGTTTTAAATTGATCTTTTGGTTTTAATTGTTTCCTTTTATTACTTGTGTATGATCTAACCTTTACTTGTAGGGGCTCATGGAAGTGAAGTGTGGAAGATATCCACATTTCAAGTCTTCATCCCATCTCCTTATTCTTTTCTTTCTCATTTGTCTTTGTAATGTGCCTTATGCCATCTTGTGTTTAACTTCATCTTTTCCCCCTTTAGAAGCAACTTATCTCATTTAGAGGAGTAAGTTTCATTCTAGTTTTTTCTTCTTCTTCTTCTTCTTCTTCTTCTTTCTTCTTTCCTTCTTCATTAGTGTCATACCCCAAATTTGTCCCACCAATTTTATTTTTCTTTCTTTTCATTTATATCTTTGTCATTTATTACTAGCCCTTATTCAAAACACGACAAAAGTGTACGCATTTGTCTATATTTCTTTGTGTGGATTCCAGGGTTTAAGATATGAATTGATCAAGACCTCAGATCCAGAGTGTATTTACTTGGTGATAGTATTTATAGTACTGGAGTTATTGATAATCACTTCAGACCATTTTATTTGGAACGAGTTGGTTGGATTGGTATTCAAAAACAAAGAAAGATTGCATTTTTGGGTAGCCTTTAGTCTTCTTTGACTATTTTCATGCGTACAAAGCTTTTGGCATGATTGTCAATTTTGTTTTGTCAAACTTGCTTTTCATGACTATTGGAATTAATTAATGGCATTAAGAACTTGAATGTCTAAGCTCAAGTTTTATGATACTTTGGATCCAAAATTCAAAAGATGTCAAAGTTTTTCTCAAAATCAAATTTTATGGCTAGTTTTGTTTTCAGTTATTGAAAGATAAGTGGGGGGCATAAATTATTGAAAGTTAGAAAGGGATATTGCACCGGGATAAGTTCTAACGGTAATAGCACGAAGGTGGCCAAATTATCAAATCTCATGAGTGCTTACAGTATTACCCAACATGGCTATATCATCTTTGAAATACATGGACCCAAGAAAGTTTACAAGTTAATAGTAAAGCAAAGTTAATAACTGTTAATCATGTGTATCTATTACAAGACCAGGGATTAAATTTCAAGATGGTTCAAAAAGTCAGGAAATACAGAATTATATGAAGGAATACAAGTCAAATTCTACCAAGAATTAAAGTGGAGCATAGTGCCAAGTTTAAGCAGGATAATGTCATCCTTTGCGCTAAACATTCACTTTAGTCTTCAGGACGTTTCATGTTCAGCAAAATGCTCTTTATGCCAATCATCAATTCAAGCCTTCATGCCAAGCTTAGTCAGCTAAAATTTCAAACTCCCAGTTGTTGCACCAAGCCATGGATATGCCTATTAAAGAAGAACACCATGACAGATTTATTTTGACTAACCTAGCTACACAATAATGAAGCAAATCAAAATTTTGGGATCTATGCAATACCAGCCAGTTCAAACTCAGTAAGCATAACCTGTCATGAGAGATACATCAAGCCTCTCATTCATCCAAGCCTCAGCGCACTACACGTACCATAGGCGTGATCTGTATGACCGTAAGTTGAATCCAGATTCACTGTTAAAATGTTTACCAAATGCAGTCTGATCCATACAAGGGACGTTAGTCCGCCAAGAAATTTTGTTTAAAATGCCGAGTTGTGATGGATCATGAGAAGCGTTACACTTTGTACTATTTTCTTCAACCTGCAAAATGTAGACAAGGTTACATCCTCATAAGAACAAGCACACATTCAGAAAAAACCAATAATGAGAGACGGCATTTGCAGCAAGTACCACTGTCAGTATACATTTGCCTCTTTGCGGTTTTCAGTAGGCATGAAATCCATCCTCATGCTCCAAGATTCAGTGTTATGTTCTTGGAGTTCTTGCGGCAATGTCATAAATAACAAAATAATCCACACCATTGGAAAGAGATACAAATTCATAACAGAAAGGCAAAAGCAGATGAAGAAAATATGGCAGACTTATCACGAGCAAAGCAAAGCAAGGGCAGAAGCAAAGGATATCAATATCACAAGAGAACGGCGAAGACTGAAAAATACAATGAAAAAAGAGCAAATAATAGATCCCAAGAACTTCAGGTTTCAATATTCATCATTCAGCATGAATACAAAGAGAATATAAGCTTAGTGCATTACCTCTAATTTGTGATTCCATGGAATATCCTAACACTTGTCCTCGACACGCAAATGATCATCAAAAACTGGAAACGGTTAACGGAAGTCTTGGGTTGACCGCTACCCTGCAATATTCAGGAGTCAGGATGATCACAATGCCAGGGGATAGAACAACATGAGGCAAATAGATTGGCAGCAATGTCAATAATTTTGTTACAAATGACAGAATTTTGCAGCAAAGTCACAAGACCAAATACCTCAAAGAGAATGTCAATTTCAATAGAAAAGAGGAAGAGTGAACAATGATTCATACAAAGGCTTAAAAGATAAGGTTTACACGAAATTTACCAAGAAGTACGGGATTCATATGAGAAACAACACCAGCTCCAAGCTCCGTTTTCGCAAGCAAGAAGGATTACCTCTTAAGTGTTGATTGATTAAGAGTTGAACACTGCAAACAAGGACAAAACAAGGAGGGCGATTAGTATCCACAAGCATAATGAAACATAATCACAAGGCAAATCCTATGACACATATTTGCAGGCATGTACAAAGAATAACACACTGATGTTGAACCAACAAAACCAAGATGAAGAGTCGGAGCAAGGTGTTTTGACCAAGTTTCAAATTTTCAACAAAGGGTCAACAATACTTTTTACAGTCAGTAAAATCCATTTCAATTTGTGGGACCACACTTGTTCTAGAAGAATTACAGCTCGCACAACAAAAATTCATGACCTGTCATAATCTCAATGGTCCCCACAAATCTCAAAAATTCGTTCTCTCAACGGAATGGATAATTCCAGCTCACAACTCTCACAATTTTCCTCTCATTTCACACGTATGAGCATCACCCAATTGCCCCTATATAAGCCAATCATTGGCAATGATTGAAGAGAAAAAAAGGAAAACCTAGCTACTCAAAGGCAGAAGCAAAAAACGCACCTAAAAGCCGCCGCTTCAAACCCTTAGCCATCAAAACCGGACCACCAAACATCACAGAGAAAACCGCTTTTCCATCAAACCACCAAAATCGCCACTCCTTCACTCACTTCCGTCGCATCACTCTCAACCAAAAGACCAACCCACTGTTCAAACCATCCACAACCCAGACCTCCATTAACCCTCAGCCGCCGTAACCACCGGAAATCGCGTCGGAAGCCGTCGTTGAGAGAGCCAAGAAAAGCTGAGAACCGAACCCGCCGTGAATGTGGTCGCGCGATCCTTGAGAGAAGCGTTAGAGCGACGAACCTCCCGAAGAACACCAAATCCGCAAAGCCAGAAACGGACCAAAGCGCGTTAGGTGAGAGACGGAAAGCAGAAAGCAAGCCGCGGCGGTTGAGGGAGAGACTCGCACAAGCCACCGTGAGATCAACGACGATCCGTGAGACTGAGAGGAGAAACCGGATCTTTTCACCGAACGAGAGAGACAGATCCGAAATCATTTCTGTGGGTAACTTTGAGTTGTTTGTTTCCTTCATTTTCCTCTGTTTCCATAAAATAGTATTTGGTTTAGTATATTGTTGCATTGAATGTATGACCTTGTTTTGTTTTTAAAAAAAAAAATCATAAGCCTAATTTCTTTTTTTTGGGTTTGGGCCTTAATTTCATTTCCAGTTAAGATCATGATTTTCATTGTTCTTATCATACAGCAAAACCTGCGCCTCATCTCTCTGTTTTTTTAATTTTATTTTATTAACCTTGTTTTAATGTTTTGTGAGCATTTGGATCATGGGCTCAGCAGCCAAATCAACTTTCATACCACACAGAGGCCCGTGAACCCCCTCTCCCTTTATGTTCATTTTTTTATTTCAATCTTTTTTCTATTATTTTGTGATTTTCGTTTATCATGAATTGTTCCTTTTAGTTAATTGGTTTGTTTAAATCCTATTTCTTTATTCATTCTTTTTGTTTTTTTATCGGGCCAATGATATATTAAACGGCCAATTTTTCTCCCGATTTTAATCGGTGATTTTTGGTCAATATGAGGCCCCCTTGTAATTATTTTATTACTTTTATTATTTTGGACAAACAAGTACTTAAATTAATTTATTTAATTTATTTAATTCATTCTTAATACTATTTGATTTATTCATTATTCTTAATTTAATTAATTTATTCTAGCAATTCAATTCAATTTATTCAATTTATTTATTTTTTCGCATTTTAAAAATTACGATTCGACTCCTTATAGAATGGTTCCCATTTTGAACCGATTCTAAGGCAGTTCACGAACAAAATTTCGTCGCGTCCCAAAAGGTCCAACGCCTTCGAATAGTTGCGCTCGAAAAAGGTCCAACGCCTTCAAATAGTTGCGTCCTGATTAAACAGGCCGAACGCCTTCGAATAGTTCAAACACACTGCACACACGCTTCCTCTTGGGCAAAATACAATGATACTCTTTATTTCTCGCAATCCCCTGTATTTACTTTGTATCCCTCTCCCCTTACTTTGTACGCATTTTATTTTCCGTATTTCATTTAATTTCGAATCCTTGGTCCAACGCCAAGCGATCTCACTTGCACACTTGCACTTTATTTTCCAGTTATTATTTCGTTTATTAGGATCCTCATATCCTTGCGAGCCGAGCGCTTCGTGCCTCGCTAACAAAACCACAAAAATAAACCTCCAATTGCATTTACCCTTTAACCTCAAAAAACCAAAACGTTTCGATTAGATCCAAACCCTTGATCCAACGTCAAGCGGCTTTAGGAAATAAAACACTTTAATAATACGAGAAGATTTGTACGCCACGAGCCTTAAGCGGTAGAAAGGAGGATAACGAGCTCTCGTTACTCGCTCCGATTATTTCGACGCAGGACACTCGTCTTGTTGGGCGAGATAAACTATCCATAGTCTTTAGTACATTTGACTCCTAAACCCTTTCATCGACGAAAGGTAATAAAATCAAACAACCATTACCCTTAGTAGGCCGAACTACGAGGCTCTGACTTTCCCATTGCACACGGGAGTACGTAGGCACGAGGATCTCCATCCTTGCCGAGCACCTAGGGTCAATCTAACTTATAATTCAACTCATTTCCCTCTAGCAAGCAATCGTTTAAGCATAAACATCCTTTCTCGCGCGTTAACTTAGATGGTTCCCATCGAGTACGATGGATGTAGGGGGTGCTAATACCTTCCCCCTGCATAACCGACTCCCGAACCCAGGCAATGGTTCCGTTGACCTTTGTCCTCATCTTTCTCTTCCCGGGTTGTATCTATATCTCCCCTTTCCCTCTTCGGGAATAAATAGAATTAGGTGGCGACTCTTCAGTCCGTCCGGCGCGCGGCTCCGTCCATTCGGATCGCGTGAGGTCGTATTTTTCGGGGTACGACAATTAGGATAGATTTCAAACCACACTAACCTTAGGACCACCTTTGCATGATAACTTTAGGATTAGACTTTCCCCATTAGATTTTACCTTTAAGATCCTTTTGCTTCTTTTCTCTTTTCATATCAAAATCAAAACCTAAAAAACACTTAATAGTGGTTGAGGTAGCCTTGTGTGTATGGACTTATTCCATGGGGCACTTGTAGTCTTCCCGTCTTGGGATAATACAAGTTTGTCTAGCATGATGCACAAGTTTAATCATGAGACTACTTTCACAAATAAAATCATAAAAAATACTTCTTCACAAAAATTACAAAAAAACACTTAATAAAGTTAATGAGTTAGTGAGCTTATGCCCTAATCTCTGGGACCAAGTTTTGGGGATCTTCTCCTTACTTGGTGTGCTTGTTCTATTATTCCATTTTGGAATATAGTAGCAAGTACACATTCCATGGAAAAGAGCTTGAGTTCACCTCCTTGTGCCATACTCCATAAAAAACTCATAAAAAACACTGGACAAACAATAAGCGTCTCTCCTTCGGGATTTCTTTTCTCATCCCACTCACTCCTTACGTGCAAACTTGCTCCTACTTGTCATTTTGTAAGAAGGTAACACACTCGTCATCTGAGCCTGCAACACCTGAGCATTGACATATGTAGTTCAAGCCTTAAGACATAAGCAATCTTTCCACCCCTTGTTAGGGGAACTACGGCGACTCTGATCCTCATTGTCTAGATGAGGTACGTATGCAGCAGGGTAGGGCCCGTTCGAGCACACTCTTTTATTTTCCCTACATTTTCCCCTTTCTTTTCTTTTCTTATACAATAAAGTTCCTTTTCTTTGCAGT
Source organism: Lathyrus aphaca (assembly GCA_963966055.1). NCBI lineage: Eukaryota > Viridiplantae > Streptophyta > Magnoliopsida > Fabales > Fabaceae > Lathyrus > Lathyrus aphaca. The sequence goes on along the minus strand of OZ014522.1, from coordinate 442,632,222 downwards.
GTCGCTCCCCCGAAAAGACATCGGGTCTGATAGGGTGCAGACGCGAACGGTCGGCGAAAAGAGAAAATGAAATGAGCTGAATAGAGTCACCAGCTAGGCATTTTTATCCCAAAGGAAAGGTAATGCTGCATAAACCTAGAAAAAGATGGATAAGACGGTTGCGAACCAGAGAAACTGAGAAAGGGGGTTGGTTCCAACCTGGGAAGGTATTAGCACCCAGATTGTCCGTCGTACTCGACGGGATCCACGCTTAAAAGTTTGTGTTTAAAGGGGTAGTGTATGTGTTGTTTATATGCAAGAGCTGGAAAAGGAATATACAAGTGTCAGCGCAAAAGGAAGTGAAATGCTCGGGAACTGAGGCTTTGAAAGAATACTGAAAGAGGGGGAAGACACAGAGACTTTTGTTCGATAACCGTTAAGTTATGCCTACGTTCCTCTCGTGCAATGAGGAAGTTAGAACACCGTAGTTCGACTCAAAGAGACTGAAAGATAAATTGAATGTGAACTGCTTGCTTGTCTATGCTCAAGTGTATGACTCGTCTGGCTCGAGTGCTAACTGTCTTGCATTAGACGGAAGAAGCAAGTTCTCGTTTATGAATGAGTGTGATGAGAAAAGAATCCCGAAGGAGACGATTATTGTTTGTTTTTTTGTGTTTTCAATCTTTTATTGTTTTTTGGTGTTTGTCATAGTTTAATGAGCTTAAGCCTAAACCAAGGGTTAGTAAACTCATTATATCCTCCCTTTGATTAGGGATAATGAGAATACTTTAAGTATGAGATAAACATCTCAACTTAATTACCATGATGGTGTAGGATTAAGATCATTAACCTACTTGTGATTATTTAGATGTTTTTGGGTTTTTGTTTAGTGTTAAGTAATGAGTTTAAGCCATGATCAAGGATTAGTGAACTCATTACACTATCCTAATAGAAGGATAATAGATGAGAACACTTAAGCTGAGGAAAATACCTAAACTTAATCCATGATTAGGGATTAAATTCATGACAAAACAAGGCCTTTATTAAGGTGGATTTTAATTAAGTGAGATTAAGAAGTGAGTTTTGTGATTTGCAAGACAACTTGAGGGGGACTTGTCCATTAAACACTAGGGTTAGTCCTTCTTAACCAATAAAGGAAGAATTAGAACCCTAATTTAAGGCCCAAGTTACAAGTTAATGTATTAGTGATTATAGATGGATTGATTAAGAGGTTTAAACAAATTAAGGGTTTACCACTTAGGATTAAAGTTATACACTCCATCCTAAGAGAAGGATGCAGGCATAACCCTAATTCCAAAGTCCTAAAACCTTAAAGGTTTAGTCTCTAATGATGAGATGAGAAGAGAGACACAAAAAAGACTCAAAGGTAAAAACTAAGGGGGACTAATCACAACCCTAATTATTATCATGCTTGGATGTTCCTATGGTTTGTAAGGCTTGAGAAAGATCTTCAAAGAAGTCACCAATGGAAGAAGCAGAAGGAAGGAGGAAGAAACAGAAGAAATAAGTTACTTACTTCATTGAAGAAGATAAGTAACTTAGAGGAAGAAAGTGAGAGATGAACACGAATGAGCAAGCCCACTCAAAGACAATTAAAAATGCAGCAAAGATGCATATGAAGAAGATGAAGAGAAATGAGAAGTGAAGGCAAATTCACTTCTCAAATTAACTTACCACCTGAAAATGTTAGCACAATATGCATAAGGAAAGAAAAGAGATGAAATGATGCATATACAGAGGCAAAGATCAAAACTATAAGCAATCACATGATGCAAATTATGCTATGACATGATGCAAAAGCATACCAAGTGCAATGGATGATCATACAAGAGAATGAATGCAAATGAAGCATGTGGGAAGCATGAAAACACATGGATATTTATGAAATGAAATGGATGCAAAGCATAGAAAATGTATGAATAAATGACCAAGCAATGTTCAAGCAATGTCTTAAGATGTCTAAGATGGCATACAAGTGCTTGGAATGTCATGGCAAGTCCATATGTTCATGCAATGCAATGTAAGATGCAAGTAAGGATGCAAAATTAGGGTTACATGAAAGGATGAGATGCAAATGATCAAAACAGAAGCAATTATCATGATAAAAATTGCAAATGATCTCAAACAAACCCTAACCCCATATGATATCACACCCCAAAGGAGAAGGCCTAACTCTTAACCTAAAGAAAGTTATGATTTTTCTAAGTTAACTAGGGTTTTTTGGTACCTTAAAAGGAAAAATGCAAATCAATTTAAAATGAAAGATAAATTCATGACAAAAATATCCTAGAAACTACATGTTATATGGAAAACAATGCAAAAAGAATCATTATCAAACCCTTCATGGTTAGGCAGAATTTTTTTTCAAAGTTAGGGTTCTAAAAAGGGGATTTTATGAACCCTAAATTCAAAGAAAATGTCAAAATATGTTCAAAACCAAAAAGAAATTTGTATGAATGGTTTGACAATGTTCCTAAATGTCTTAAGATGCAATGTGAATTTTTTGGGGATTTTTAGAAACCTAAATGGTAGTTTAATTAATTAATTTCCATCAATTAATTAAAATAAACATTTAAATATTTTAAAAATGCTTTTTAAATGCAAAAAATAAAATAAAAATTGTTTTTGAGTTGAGAAAAATATTTGGAACTAAAATGCAGAAAATAATATTTTTGTGATTTTTCTAGGTATTTTAAAATAATTATGCAAGAAAATGGAATAAAAATGAAAATAAAATCAATTTAAATGGAAAGTATGAGGATCCAATGGATGAGATTCAAAGCTGAGAGAAAAGTGTTGAATGGCGCACAATCTAATGGCCCAGATTTGTCCTGGCTAATTAATTCAAATTAAATGAATTAAATGAGGGTTAGGGTTTAATGATCAATCTGGAACGTCCAAACACGCGCGAGAGACATCATCCAAGGGCCAGAATTCAAAATTGCTTAATCACCTGAGATTAGCCCTAATTAATCTCAGGTGGCCGGTGAAGACTTCTGGTCATCGTCTCCGGCGAGACCAAACTACAATCTTCTTCCTTAGGCCATTTCAAGAGCTCTAAAGCTCCAGATCAAATCCCCAAACCTTCCCAAGCCTGAATCTACCCTCAAAACAAATTTCTAATGGCTCAAACTCAAGATACGATTCAAAACATCAAAAACTAAAAATGTTCCAGAGGCACGGTACAACCTTAATACTCAACCATTTTTAAAACTAAGCACATCACAATGATCAGGGAAGCACAAGGAACAACCTAGGAACTTAAAATAGCATTTCTGGAAAAAAAAAGTTCATGAGGTATACCTGAGTTGGAGCTTTGCAATCTAAGCTATCTGGCCTCCTCTTTTGTGCAATCCTACCCCAATGAGTCCCTTGATGATGTTGAGAAGCTTTGCAAGAGTTTATATGGCTTGATTTGAGAGATTGCAACTCAGCTGGTCCAAAATCGTGTTTGTGTTTGGCTGACTTTTAGGGCTTGGCAATGGTTGGGAAATGATCTATGGATGATGGTGAGTTGATATATGGAAAAAAAATTGGATGTTTTATGCTTGTGCAATGTGTTTCGAAGAGATGAAGGTTGAGGGTGATTTTTGTGAACTTGGCTTGTGTATGGTTCTGAGCCCCAAGGTTATGTGAATTGGCTTGCTTTTGGTCCACATAACAAGTCTCTATTGGCCAGAGAGTGGGTGGTGGTCTGTGGTGATTGGTATGGGTTCATTTGCCAAAAGTCAACAACTTATGTACTTGAAGCATGGGCTGTGGCAGGAGTTGTTCAAGGGCATGTCTTGGTTCAACATTGATCAAGGAGGTCCATAGAAAATAATTTGGGGGTGCTGAAGCAAGTGTATGAGAAGATTCATGCCATTTTGCAAATTTGAAGAACTTTGGCCCTTTTTGAATTTCTTAAAGTTCAAGGCATGAAAATGAATGATTCTTTGGGAAATTCTGATCACAATGCATTGTACCATGTTTGTATTATGCTTAGAGATGCATTAAAGGTTACAAAATGGCTTGGCAAGTGGTTTTGCAAAAATCCCTCTTTGGTGTGAAAGTGAAAATTATAGGATTTTTGCCAACTTTGCAAGGCCATAACTTGAGTTCCACAATGAATTAGAACATGTTATTGTACTTTTTGAAAAGGGAATGATCCAATCTACAACTTTCATTACCAACAATTTTTCATTTGAAGCATTTTTGGTTGAGAAAGAGGAGGTTGAAGAACTTTCCCAAAATGGAAAGTTTCCATTACAAGTCATTTCCATTTTTGGAAACTTTTGGTTTAGCTTAATTTTCTTATATTTTGTGAACTTCCAAGCACTTAAATGACCAAATAAAGATCATATAACTTCAATTTGATGAAAATACCCCTTTGGTTCCATTGTTGGGGGCCTCAGATGCCCTGATTTTGCTCTGACTTGCTCAAGAAGTTATCCAGTGAACAAATGACTTCCACAATGAATTTCTTCATCAAACTTGGTACACATGATCCTTATAACATCTTAAGAACATTAGAAACAAGAATGGCCCAAAAATTTGGAGTTAAGGCCTCTGAAACCAAAACCCTAATTTTGGTCATCTGTGTAGTGAAAACCCTAGCTCTGCTTCCATGCCTTGCCAGTTCTTGTGATTTCTTGACTTCCTTGATCTTTGAGGGATATGATATTATGATAGAATAAACATGGACCCTCTTGAAATGATTGAAGACCTTTGGAGTGGCTCAAATGGATCCTTGGATTGCTCAGATCACAAACCCTAGATGCAGATGAACTTGAACTTATGCAGTGGAACAAAATGCAATATGAGGTGGTATGCTTATATTAATGCAAACATGAAAGATCACAAGCCATGGTGTGAACTGAGTAAGGGAAAATTTGGGGTGTTTACAGCTGCCCCTATTCAAACATGAGTTAGCTGTGCAGGATGTAAGCGCCGAGCTTAACAGACAAACAAGATTACTTATGGTTGAATACCAAAGACAATCCGAAATTTGTACCCACTGGGGAGAAGAAGAAAAGGGATATAAATTGTAAAGGACAGTATATCATGATTATTAAAATGAGGGCGATGGAGGACGACCATCAAGAAAAGGACGACTGTTGGGGATAAAGCAATGACGGGGACGACCGACAAGCTGGGGAAATAAGAAGATCATGATGGGGACGACCATCAAGTAAAGTAACAAGGTTCTCTGGGGATTAAAAAATAAAGGCAATGATGGGGACGACCATCAGGTTTGCAAAGTAAGGTAAACAACGATGGGACGACCATCGGTTTAAAGAATAAATGAAATATTGATGAGGGACGGTCATCAAAGGTGAAGGACGATCACCTAGCAGGGGACGACTGCTCTTTATCACGACATAGGACGAATGTTGGATAGAAAAGGTCGAAGATGGGGACGGCCATCAGATAAAATGATGAAGGACGATCATCAAGAGGTGAAGGACGATCACCTAGCAGGGTACGGCTGCTCTCGGGGTTGTATCATGACATAGGACGAATGTTAGATAACAAGATCACCGATGGGGATGACCATCGGATAAAATGATGAAGGATGATCATCAAGAGGTGAAGGACGATCACCTAGCAGGGTACGGCTGCTAAATATCACGACATAGGATGAATGTCAGATAGAAAAGGGTTCCAATAAGGGAGACTTTGCTGGGGAAAGGATGAGGGACGGTCATCCGAAGGTGAAGGATGATCACCTGGCAGGGTACGGCTGCCAAAGGTATCACGACATAGGACGAATTTCGGATAGGAGAAAATTTGTTCTGTTGGTGACCCACTAGGGAATGGTAAACACGGACGAGTGTTTACGCTCAAGAATAAAAGGTATAAGTGTTTTGACGCTATGTATAGATCAAAGATGCGGACGAGCATCCTTAAGACCGTGATATGGACGAGTATCAGTAGAAACAAACGCTTACGCGTGTTTAGAGATGATGATACAGACGAGTACCAACTGGTTAAAAAAAGGACACGGACGAGTGTCGAATCTGTGGGGGAAATGAATATATATATACAAGATACGGACGAGTATCTGTATAAGTATGAATAAGTATTGTGAAGTATGAGCAAGACACAGACGAATGTTTAACTTGATGGGGAAAAATGTGACACGGACGAGTGTCAAAAGGGTATGTATAAACAGGTATTTGTGTTGGCGAGTGCAAAGGAGACGCTTTGGCTTTTACTTGCAAGGGACATGAGTTTTTTAAATACATTGCTGATGGAATGCTGAGGGTATTTGCAGGTGACTGGTTTGAACCAGACTTGTGATCATGCAAATGTTTGATTTTTGCTGTAATGCTCCGTATTAGACGGAATGCTACGCTCTGTGGGGAAAAATGATGCGAATGCTATGATTATGCAAAAAGAAACCGATCCGGGATTCGAATCCCGCTGAAGATTGGATTTCTGGTTGATCTGCTTGGAGGAACATCCCAGCTGGGGAAGATCATTGGTAGATCTGTTAAGATATATAGCTCTGCTTGGGGAACTAGATTATGGATAAACCTATCCTGTAAGGAGAAGCCCAGCTGGGGATAAGGAAGCTTCCGTCACTTTGTCGTGTGAGAAATTCAGGCATTACTCTTTTGAGGAGAGGATGGAACTTTGCGGGGAGATAGTTTTTTTGTCTTTGAGAGACCTGGCACTCTGTTTGAGGAAGAAACGATCACTGAACGATCTTCCAAGAGGACTCTGTGGGGATCCCGGCTGGGGAAGCTTCTGTTGAATAGACTTCTGCTGGGGATGAGGAGGTTTTGACAACTCCACTGGGGAAAGGCATTCCAGATACTGCTTGGAGGAGGTACACTGAGGAAGTGTGCTTGGCATGCCCCAGGTTGCATATTGAATACCTGCAATCTGTTAAGACAAGAAAGACGCACAAGTATCCTGAGGTATCCCTTACCGGATTCCGTCATAGGAGTTAGATATTCCTGAGAGTAAATATATTTCCTGCAAGCATTTATTAAGAATTGCTCATTTGTTTTATGCAAATATCATATTATGGATATTGTACATTTTGCAAACGAAACAAAAAATGTACGAAACGAGGTGTGACTAAAAACCTGATTTTATTAATCTGGGTGCCCTGAATTGGCAAATACATTCAAAGAAACAAATCTCCTGGAATGAGGAAATTGTTACAAATTGAGAAAAGTAAAAGTGCTGGCAATGTTGAAGATGCTCCGGTGAGCTTCCTTTGCTATGACCTTGACGTTCTTGCTTTCTGAAGAGGGTTGATTCTGACCGATGCTTTATCCTTTCGAAGCTTGCCGTGTTGTAAATGATACAGACGAATTCAGAATGCAGTTGTTTGCTTATTCCCTGATTTTGCGTGGATCGCCCTTTCGGGTTTTCAATCCATCGGGATACCCATTTTTTCCTGAGCTGTCTAATGCGGCTTTTCAACTCAGCGGGTCTACACACATTTTTTCCCTTATTTTTGCCCGAGTCTTTATTCTGTTTTTGACTTGCCGGGATGCCCTATTTTTGCCTGGACTTACATTCTGTTTTATGTCCAGCGGGTCTTTTTATGCGAAGTATTTTTTAACTGCATCTGAATTCACAGGGGACAAGAAATCTTCACCATCCATAGTAGTGAGCATCAGTGCTCCACCAGAGAAAACCTTCTTTACTATGAATGGACCATCGTAATTTGGAGTCCATTTGCCCATGTGGTCTGTATGAGGAGGAAGAAGTCTTTTCAGCACGAGATCTCCTACTTGGTATTCCCAAAGCCTGACTTTCTGATCAAAGGCTTTCTTCATCCTTTTCTGATATAACTGCCCATGACATATTGTAGCTAATCTCTTTTCTTCAATCAGATTCAGTTGATTGTACCGAGATCGGACCCATTCTTCTTCGTTTAGCTTTACATCCATCAGTACCCGTAAGGAGGGTAACTCAACTTCAACAGGTAGGACAACTTCCATACCATACACAAGCTGATAAGGTGTTACCCCAGTGGACATTCTGATTGAGGTTCGGTACCCATGCAAGGCAAAAGGTAGCATTTCATGCCAGTCTTTGTAAGTAACCACCATCTTCTGCACAATCTTCTTGATGTTTTTGTTAGCTGCCTCAACAACGCCATTCATCTTTGGCCTATAAGGAGAAGAGTTGTGATGTTGGATTTTGAAGTCCCGACATAGTTCTGCCATCATTTTGTTGTTCAAATTTGAACCATTATCAATAATGATTCGCTCGGGAACTCCATACCGATAGATAATGTCTCTTTTCAAGAATCTGGCTACCACTTGTCTGGTGACGTTCGCATACGAAGCTGCTTCAACCCATTTGGTGAAGTAATCAATGGCTACCAGGATGAATATGTGGCCATTTGAAGCAGTCGGTTCAATCTTTCCAATCATGTCAATGCCCCAGATGGCAAAGGGCCAAGGTGAAGACATCACGTTCAACGGATTCAGAGGCACATGCACTTTGTATGCATAAATTTGGCATTTATGACACTTCCTGGCATAGGCACAACAGTCTGCATCCATTGTGATCCAGTAGTAACCTGATCGTAACAACGTTTTAGCCATTGCATGTCCTCCAGCATGGGTACCGAAGGATCCTTCATGCACCTTGTGCATCAGCAAGTCTGCTTCTTTCTTATCAACACATCTGAGAAGCACCATGTCAAAGTTTCTCTTGTATAATGAACCATCCGTATTAAGGAAGAAACTACCGGCAAGCCTTCTTAATGTCTTCTTATCATTGGGCGATTCCCCAGGTGGGTATGTCTGATCCTCTAAGAAGCATTTAATGACATGGAACCAAGGCTTGTCATCTTTTGCAATGTCCACGGAGAATACGTATGCTGGTCGGTCTAGTCTGGATACTGAAATCCGGGGCACAAAATTGGCAGTTTGAACCTTGATCATGGAGGAAATGGTGGCTAGAGCATCTGCGAACTGATTTTCATCTCGAGGGATATACTCAAGTTTGACTGTTGTGAAGAAAGTCAATAATCTCCTCGTATAGTCACGATATGAGATTAGATGCTCTTGGTGAGTGTACCATTTGCCGTTGGTCTGATTGATTACCAAAGCTGAATCTCCGAATACAGTTAAAGTCTTGATCCTGAGGTCAATGGCTTCCTCAAGACCCATGATACATGCTTCGTACTCAGCTTCGTTGTTAGTGCATGCAAAGGTGAGTTTTGCCGCGAAAGGCATATGAACTCCTTTAGGTGTAATGAGCACTACACCAACTCCACAACCATTCATATTGACATCCCCATCAAACATCATTGTCCATTCTTCTTCTGGGTTAGGCCCTTTAGTGTGAACAGGCTCTTCATGATCTTTTGCTTTTAAGAACATGATGTCTTCATCAGGGAAGTCAAATCTCATTGGTTGGTAATCATTAATGGGTTGCTCAACTAGATAGTCAGATAATACACTGCCTTTGATGGCTTTTTGAGATGTGTATTGAATGTCATACTCTGTCAGAATCATTTGCCATCTTGCAACCCTTCCGGTAAGTGATGGCTTCTCAAATATGTACTTGACTGGATCCATCTTTGAGATTAACAAGGTAGTGTGAGTCAACATATATTGTCTTCGTCGGCGAGCAGCCCACGCTAAAGCACAACAAGTTTTCTCGAGCAGTGAATAACGTTGTTCACAGTCAGTAAACTTTTTGCTTAGGTAGTATATTGCATACTCTTTTCGACCAGACTCGTCATGCTGGCCCAACACACACCCCATTGATCCTTCTAATACTGTCAAGTACATTATTAGAGGTCTTCCTTCAACTGGAGGCATAAGAATTGGAGGTTCTTGTAGGTACTCCTTGATTTTGTCAAAAGCCTTATGACAATCTTCGTTCCACTGGACCGTTTGTTCCTTTCGTAACAATTTGAACAGGGGCTCACAGGTTGCAGTAAGATGAGATATGAACCTTGATATGTAGTTCAATCTACCTAAGAACCCACGAACTTCTTTTTCAGTCCTAGGTGCAGGCATCTCTTGAATGACATTGACTTTATCAGGATCAACTTCAATTCCCTTTTCACTTACAATGAATCCCAGTAACTTACCGGAACGTACCCCGAATGTGCATTTGTTGGGGTTTAGCTTCAACTAATATTTCCTCAGACGCTTGAACAACTTCAATAGATTTACCAGATGGTCTTCTTCACTGAGGGACTTGGCAATCATGTCATCCACATAGCACTCGATTTCTTTGTGAATCATATCGTGGAATAACGTTACCATAGCCCGTTGATAAGTCACACCGGCATTCTTTAGTCCAAAAGGCATTACCTTATAAAAAAATGTTCCCCGAGGTGTGATGAAGGTTGTTTTCACCATGTCTTCGGGTGACATTCTAATCTGATTATACCCAGAAAATCCATCCATGAAAGAGAACACCGAGAACTGAGTTGTGTTGTCAACCAATACATCAATGTGAGGTAAAGGGAAATCATCCTTCGGGCTAGCTCGATTCAGGTCCCGGTAATCCACACACATACGTACTTTGCCATCCTTCTTAGGCACTGGTACAATGTTAGCGACCCACAGTGGGTAACTAGTTACAACAAGGAAACCGGCGTCCCACTGTTTTTGTACCTCTTCCTTAATCTTCATGGCCATATCTGGGCGAGTACGGCGTAGCTTTTGCTTCACTGGAGGACAATCTTCTTTCAACGGCAGCTTGTGCATAACAATGTCAGTATCTAGACCTGGCATGTCTTGATAGGACCAAGCAAAGACGTCGACGTATTCTCGAAGCATATCAATGAGCTGTTCTTTTACTGAAACTTGCAGACTGGCCCCAATCCTCACTTCTTTTAAATCCTCTTCGGTACCAAGATTCACTGTTTCAACCTCCTCCTGATGAGGAGTGATCACTTTCTCTTCTTGCCTCAACAACCTGGCTAACTCTTCAGGTAACTCATAGTCATCTTCAACCCTTTCATCAGCTTGATTAATTGGATTGTCGAAGTCATACAAGGTCATAGCAGTGGTGTTGTCGGTGCAATCTGGAGGGTACTCTCTGCAAGGGTTGAGATTTGTTCGTTTTAGTGATCAATTTTAATTTTGTTTAGAAAAAGTGAAAATGAAATTATTTATTTTGAAAACATTGCCATTTTATTGTTTTGTACAAAAGTGAAAAATGAAAAGACAGTGAGCGAAAAAGAGACTCGTTTGCAAAAGATTTCCGATATTCATTGATTAATCCATTTACACAAAACTACAATATGGCCCTATTACAAAATGAGTCCCGACACCTTGGACAAGATGCATGACTTGATGCATGCTAAAAAGACAGGAAATAATAATTACTCTGCCGGAGTAACCCTTATAATTTCTTGGGAAGACCAGTTAAGGACTTGGTGTCCCGGGATCCTTGGACGTATCCAGCTCTCCAGGTTGCGGTCGCTTTCCGCCTCGTCTTCCAGGTTGTTAACAGCATCCGGGGTGAGCATCCCCCCACTGATGAACTTGGGCTCCCTAGCAGCCTCTGGTTGATCTTGTCAGAATGGTCTGTAACCTAAACCGAATCTATCTTCCTTCTTCTCCACTGGCAGCAGCTTGCCCCAGCCTTGGGCATTACCATCTTCAACAACCTTTCGGGCTTGCTGATAGGAGACAATTGAAGTACCCATCCTATCCTCCTGGGATGCAGCAAATACTTTAGTCGTCGCCTCATTAACATTCAGGGCCTCGAACCCTTGGCTCATAGTTTCATGGATTTCACCATCCATCTCAATATACTTGTATGTAGCCAGATGGCTAAAAAATATGTCTTCCTCACCACAAATGGTGATAATCTGTCCTTCCCACTCATATTTCAGTTTCTGGTGAAGGGTTGACGTTACTGCGCCTGTGGCGTGAATCCAAGGTCGACCTAACAAACAACTGTATGCTGGCTGAATGTCCATCACATAGAAAGTAGTCTTAAAGACTTGAGGACCGATTATCACTGGTAGCTCCACCTCTCCAAGAACAGATCTTTTGGAGCCATCAAAAGCCCTGACCACAAGATTACTTGGCCGAAGAGCCATTCCATCATATTCGAGCTTGACAAGAGCTTTCTTGGGTAAGACATTGAGTGAGGACCCAGTGTCTACAAGAACATGAGATAGTACAACTCCTTTGCACTCCAGGGTTATATGCAAAGCTTTGTTATGGTGATTTCCTTCTGTTGTCAAATCAGCATCAGTGAAACCTAGCCCATGGCTGGTATTGACATTTGACACAACTGTTTCAAGCTGATTTCATGTGATCTCTTCTGGCACGTAGGCAGCATGCAGAACTTTGAGTAGTGCATCCCGATGGGCTTCGGAACACAACATCAGGGATAGTATAGAGATCTTAGAAGGAGTCTAGTGGAGCTGGTCCACAACTTTATAGTCACTCCATTTAATTATCCTCATAAATCCATCCACATCTTGATCAAAGGATGATTTATGAGTCTCTTTTGGTGCAGATTCTTCAGGTATCACACTCTTCCCTTTGGCTTTGGCAGCAACCTCTGCCTCAGTATTAATTCTGGGAGCTTGTGACGCAAAGAGACGTCCGCTTCGGGTGAAGCCTCCGCCTCCCCCGACATTATCCACTTGGGGAGTAAGAACTGGAGAATCAAGAAGGACTTTCTCTCCATTGCAGTAAAGGTCATCACCATAATGCCATGGTACAACACTGTCTTTATCATATGGAATTGGCTCGGGCACCGTGATGGTGACTGGGCTTACTGCAGCAGAAGTTGGAACCATAATTGTCTGTGGATCATAAAAAATGGTGATAGGACTTCTTGCGGATGTTGGTGGTGATGAATTGAAGGTTGGTTGAAACTGTTGTTGAGATTGTTGAAAGTTGCTGGAATTCGGGACTGTTGTCGGGTCATAATAAATAGTAACTGTGGAAACATCATTGTTGGTGGTTGCTGGAGTTGTAGAAGGAGATGAAATGGAACTGTTATTTGTTGAAGTGAAGGAAGAAATGGTTGCTGAAGTTGTAGATGAATCAGTGGGAACAATGGTTGTTGCAGTTGTAGAAGATTCACTTGTTTTTGATAAAAGAGTTACTGGTGTTGTAGAAGCTGTTGTTGTAATTTGAAAAATGCCTTCTCTGATCAAGCCATTAATTCCATTCCTCAAGCTTGCACACCCATTCTCAGAAAGTTTGCAAGATTCACAACAGGCCTCACAACCTAGAAACACTTGGCATTTCAAAAGCTGAGCTTTAACCTCTGCCAGAGGTGTCTGAATACTTGCAATGTCTTCTATAAAACTCATGGGCGAGCCTTCCTCTATAGCATTAATCCTTGGCCCCCTGTGACTTGGCATAGGATTTTTCATGACATTGGGAGGTGGTGAAAAATTCAGGGCCTTTGAATCTACCAGATCCTGGACCTTCATATGCAGAGCTCTGCATTTTTCCGTAGAATGACCAGGTGTGTTAGAATTAAAAGCACACCTAGCGTTGACATCGTAGTTTCTTGGAAGGTTCTGAGGATCAGGTGGAGCCAATGTCCTCAACTCAACGAGATTGAGCTTTAGGAGTTGTGGCAGCAATGTAGCATATGGCATGGGGATAGGGTCAATCACCCTGTTGATCTGAGATGGCCGCTGTTGAAAAGGGCGTTGTTGTTGATTGTTGTTGTTGTTGTACGATCTCTATTGGGGAAATTGTTGTTGTTGCGGAAATCGTTGTGGTTGTTGGGTATACTGAGGAGGTGGAGCAGGGATAGTAATAGCAGCAACTATTCTGGGCAGGTATTGGGGTCTCCCTATTTCCATGTGCACATAGTTTGTCTCACCAGATCTATGGGGCCCTCACGTGCGAGTGGGTAATCCAACAAATACGGTCTGCCACTGTCACCGCCGGAGAAGGATGTTTCTACTAAGGTCCTCAATGATCGGTCACCAGATGCACATAACTATCAAGGTCGTATCCTGAAGTGGAGAAGACCCCCACACCAAATATTTCCAAGACGGTCACAATCTGGGTGTGGGACAAACCGCCACTCATCATGATGATACATCATGGAAGCACAATGTTTGTCCATGCTAAAGTATAAGGTGCACTCGAGCCTGGGTATTAGTCTCATTTCAGAATAACCCCCATCCCGCCAAAAAAACTAATCCAAATAATCCAATATAATTATGCATGATAAAGTAAATGCGAAAAGCAGTAAAGTAAGGATGTAAAGTAAAGCTATAAATAAAAGAGTAAAGCTAAAGTAAAGCATACATCAACAAACAGATAAACATCCAAAGAAACCGAAACAGAAAAGCGATAAGATTGACTCGCATAGGGAACCATAGAAACTCTGGTTAGGAGGTCCCCAACAGAGTCACTAGTTGTCTCTCCCGGGATTTCCATCCTGGTACAGACGCGAAAGTGGTGTGGAAAAGGAAGAATCGCTAGCCAGAAATTTTTATCTCGAAAGGAAGGGTAATGTTGCACACACCCAGAGGAAGGAGAAACCGGGGTCTCACGAACCAAAGAGAAAGGGTAAGGGAGTCGGTTATGAACTTGGATGGTACTAGCATCCCAGATCGTTCGTCGTACTCGACGGGATCCAAGTTTGCTAGCACTATTTCAAAGGGTGAGGGAATCTGCTACTGCTGCAAGTGCTAATGGAAAGGACTGAAAATAAATAAGGAAAAATGAGATTAAAAGATAAGGAGATGAAATGGCATGAAGAACGAGGAAATAGACTGAAGGATTGTGTTTGCCAACCATCATCACTTGTGCTTATGTATTCCCTCTGTGAAATAGGAAAGTCAGAACAGTATAGTTCGACTCAATAAGACTGACACAACTTGCTTGTTTTTTGGGATTGAACTACTTATGTCTATGCTCAGGTGTTGCAGGCTCGTCTGGAACGAGTGCATCTACCGTCTTGCAAAAGACAAGTAGGAGCAAGTTCTTTCATTTAGAGTGAATGAGATGAGAAGAGAATTCCTGAAGGAAATATGCTTATTGTTTGTTGAAGTTTTTTAGAAGCTTTTTCTTTGAGAGTTTGCATAGTAGAGTGTATTCAAGTTTCATTCAATGGAGTGGGTACTTCTTACATCACTATGAGATGGAATGGATAAGAAGTACACATAAGGATGGAGGATATCCCCAAACTTAGTTCCAAAGATCAAGGATCAAGCACACTAGCCTACTTTTGCTTATTATGTGTTTTTGTTATTTTTGAAGTGAAGAAGTGTTTTTAAGTTTTCTTTGTGAAACATCCTCATACTAAGACTTGTTCATCATGATAGATACCCTACACATCATCCCCATATGGAATTTGTGCAAGTATCCCATGGCAAAGTCCTTTGGCACATGAAGAAGTTCAATCTTTATTAGGTGCTTTTTAGCTTTTGTTTTGAGATGAGAAAAAGAAGACACCAAAAAAGACACCAAAAAAGACTTAAAAGGTAAAAAGTCTAAGGGAAACTAAACAATCCTAATTAAGTTATCATGCTTGGATATCCTAAGGTTAGTATGGTATGAGATCTCTATCCTAAAAGAAAGGAAGAAGAAGAGGATAAGAAAGAAGAAAAGGATTATAACACAACTTACTTCCAAGATGGAAGCTAAGTTGTTTCTAAGGGGGGTGAGAGACAATTGTACAAACCAAAGAATCTTAAATGCTTAAACAAAGGCAAGATTAAAATAATAAAATCTAGGGAAAAGTTTGGAATATGGATGCACATCCACACTCCTATGACTAACCAAAGCCCCTGAAAAAGTTAACAAATGAACACAAACTTTCATAAGTGAAATAGAAGCTAAGCACACAAAGAAGGCACATATAAAAGATTCAAAGGTTCAAGAACCTTACAAGTCATAACAAACACACACAAAACTTAAATAAGCTCAAACCAAACCAAACCAAACAAGTTCAAAGAAGCATCAAAGAGGAAAATAAGTTCAAAGAAAGCACACATGAAGAAGTAAGGATGCAAATGAGGTATGACATGCATGAAAACACAAATGAGACACCAAATTCAGAATTCTATGACATGTTAGAATGCCTAACCTGATACTAAAAGAACATACAAAGATGCATGGGCTAGTTCATGATAGAAGAGATGAAGAAAAGAAAATAATTACATGTTCATGTAAGAAGAAACAAGTAAGGTATAGATGAAAGTCAAAGATGAAAAGATGACATGAGATGATTAAAGTCAGTAGCATATGACCAATATGACATTTTAAAGACGCATATATGAAAATATCAAATGCATATATCAAGCAAGTCAAAGCAATCCAATAATCATGCAAAAGGTTGTCACATAAGGAAAGGAGGCTTCATACTTAAGATGCAACATGACATACAAGTATGGATGCATATGCATGAGGTCAGTATCATACAAGGTATTTAATACAAATGAGATGTAGATATGATCATGCTTGGATTCACACAAACAAACATGAGAAGCATAAGGGATGAAGACATGAGAGAAATATGTCAAAGTTGAACAAAGGTACATAGAATCAAGTAAAAGGAAAACACAAACCACTACAGACCTATAAATGACCAAAAAGACCTATAAGTGTCTAAACAAGACAAATAAACTCATACAAGTGACCTTAAACAATGGCATAAATCCCTTCAAGCAATTAGGGTTAGAAGATGGGAAGGAATGATCCTAAAAAACACCTTCAATCACAGGTAATCAAACACACATCAAGCAACATTCAAAAAATGTAAATATGTAGATCAAGTGACCTAGGTCAGAGGTTATTCACTTGCCAAAATCTCATTAAAAAAATCAAAACCAAACTAGGTCAAACAATTGTTCAAAGTCAAGTAGGATAAAAAAAACAAAGATGCAAAAGGTAAGGACGAAAATGCAATGCCAAATGATTTAAAAAATATGAGAAAAATGTTTTTGAGCATTTGGTGATGTTAATGAAACAATGAAAAAAGAAGGGATTCAAAATGTTTAATGAGCTATGTAAAAGAAATGTTTGAAGTTGGAATGTCAAAATAGAGATAAAATGTAAAGAAAATAAAAGAAAATATGAGAAATATTATGAAAATGATTAAAATCTGGAATAAAAAATATGGAAAATTACTTTAATGTGAAAATATGATCCATGGATTTTTGTGTGATTTTTGAGTGATTGGAAATGATTTTAGAAAAATAAAATGAAAAATAAAATGAAAATAAAATAAAAATACAAGGAACACAAGCTAGGGGGTGCCATAAGAGTAATATCCACGTTCAGAAGGGTCAGTGCAGTCAACAAATAAATCTATGGACTCAATCAACATAAATGATTCAATCAGGTCCAACAGATCAATCTAACGCATTCCAAGCAGTCAAACAAAAGCAATAGTAATCAAAACCAGTGGTCAGGATTAACACGCACACCATAATAGCCTAGATAAACACACAAACGAATTAAATGTTATAACACAAACACGTGCAAGACCATAGATTTTTTTAATGCGTTGACACGTTTTTATCCATCATATCAAAGAAACGAATGGCAGTGATTTCGGCTTCCACCTTGAGACCTGTAAGTTACACCGGTTCCGGAGCCCTAGCTCTGGTCACCATCTCCGATAGCTTCCACTACAATTTTTTCCAGAAATTAAAAACTCCATCATAGCTCGAACCAAAATTTCATGCTGATCAATAATATCACCTTCATTTTTATCAAACAATGCACATAAAGTTCAAATCGAAGACAAAAAGTTTAGATCTAAAAATTTGAGATCTCAAATAAAATCATGATACATGTCCATTTTTCAAAAACTATATCATCATCATCATCAACACACTTCAGAGAACCCAATGCACACTAAAATTTCAAGATCTAGAAGCATGAAAATTGAACTCACCTGAAAATTTGTAGTTATGGAAACAGTCGTAGAATACCATCAGAATGTTGCAGATCTCTTCCTTGGAACCTTTAATTGCAAAATAAATGCAATTAGAGATTGGATTTGGCCTAGATCTAAGGATTTGAAGTTGAATCCTCTTGCACTTGACTTGGTGAATTCTTTGCTCTAAGCTTCAAACAAAGGTTGATCTATGATTTATGGAGTTCACTGATCAAGAATGTGGAAAGAGATCAACAAAAAAACTTGTGGAGAGTGAGATTCGAAGAAATGAAGTTTTGGTGCAATTTTGTGTGGATGAACTCTAGCCCTAACCAGTAGGGTTAAGAGTTTTAATATGATAATTTTTTGGGCCTAACCACAGTTAGAGATCCATTGGATGCGTGGTTAATGATTTATGAAAGAATTTGCAAAAATGCAATTTGTGATGCATCATGTAATTTGCACGTGCATGGAGCTTCTCATGTGCATGAAGGGCTCACAGTTTATGTACTGATTAGAATTCAATTGGATTTGGGCTTTGGTTGTGCATGAATTATGAGATTTGATCCATTATGCAAATTTGCACTTCATGAAATATGTGAGGAATTATCCATGTAATGACATGATTCAAAAGACAAAATTGCTCTAAATGAAGTGCATTTTGACATTATTGAACTGAATTTGGCAAGTGGAAACCATTACAAGTCATTTTGGAGCCTTTTGCACAAAGTAGGAAATTTGGAAAGCATGAAAACCCTAAAAACCATCCTTGAGTCTTTTGATCATAACTTTTGATCCCCACATGATATGAAGATGATCCTGTACTTTTTGGAAAGGGAATAGAATGATCTTCAACTTTCATTTTCAAGAAAACTCCATTTTAAGCATTTTTTATGATGAAAAGTCAAGTTGAATGTGACTTATAAAGCTTCCAAAAATAGAAAATTTGAATTACAAGTCATTTCCAATTTTAGAAATGTAAGTTTTGTAAAATTGGCATGAATTTTGTAAAACAAATATAACAATAATCTGTATGTACATGATCTTTGCAAATTACAGAATATATAAAACAAAGAATCCATTTGTGTGCGCCCAAACATGTTGTGTTGAAATGTTTCAACATCTGGAACAACATGTCAAAGAAGATGTCAAGACAGTTCATTCGATATCATTAACTGCTGAAGATGGATTGAAGTTTCTGTTTTGGTTTCAACAGAAACAGTTATTTGAAGATTTCAATCAATCCAATGGCGCTGATTGTAGAAGTTCTTGAAGACTCAATTTAAATTGAAGACAAATATAGTAAAAAATAAAGTTTCTATATTTAGAGATATTTTAGGAGTTTTTAGATTTAAAGATCTTTTTGTATATTTGTAAGTAGATTTTTTCTGCATTTTTGTAGCAGCTATTGCTGTGATTGTTTAGGCCCAAATCCAGTTGGGAATAGGTTATAAAGGAAACCTTGTAACCTAGTTTAGAAATAACCAACCAAACCGAAAATGTAATATCATTAGGGTTGTGTTCTTGTGCAGTCGTAAGCAACAAGGAACCCTATTGTGGCTGTTTATGTGTAAACCTCGAAGCTGCTAAGTAAGAGGTGGATTGTATTTAAATAAAGCTGCTAAGCAAGGTTAATGTATTGTAATGGAAGTGTAGCTTCTATTGTGGATTATTGTATAGGTTTGAAGTCGTTAATATTAGTAACTGACTGTTGGCACTATGAGACATCACTGAGGTGATTGGAAGTGATGTTGAGTTTCTCATATTTAGGAGTTCCTAAGTAGAAGTTGCATAAGTAGTGATTAAGTGAGAAGACTGTAAACTGTAGGTGTTTCGTGAGAAGCCTTTGAATTGATACTACATAGTGGATTTCCTTCCTGGCTTAGTAGCCCCCATAGTATATTGATTTGATCGAACTGGGTTAACAACTCTGTTGTGTTCTTTATAGCTTTTCTGTTTTATGTTTTATGCAGTACCTGAACTGAATGTCCTATCAGATGTCACAACATCCTGAAGCATGTTTGAATTGGTATCAGAGCAGGCATCCTAGTCTGTTTATGGATGAGATCTAAGGGGGATACTTTCTGGTCCACGGTCAAGGTAGAAGGGTTCTACTGAAAAGCTGTTTAGATGTGTGAATGGTCACTAGAAGTGGATGATGGATTGTTCTATTGTTGTAGCATGTGGTTTGTGCTACTATTGTGATAGGTTTGATTTATCTTCAAACCTATGGTTGCTGGTGTCACCTAGAGATAATTGCTAGGGCTAATTTGTGACACTTGAAGCTACTAAGGAGTTTGTCATCCGTTGCTTATCTATCTGATAAATCCTTTGTGTGAGGAGGTTTCTCTTCTCTGGAGATATATCATATGGTGTTGGGGATATATGTCTATCTGCTTCTGTCAACTGTGTTAATGATACTTGAAGACCTTTTTTCAAGTCCACTCAAGGCACTGTGAAGAGAAGTGGTTGTTTGGAGATCTAAAGAATGTTATTAATAGACCTATCTTTTGTCTGTAGATCTCTTTGTGGTCCTTGGAATGATATCTTATCCCATGTTAGAAAATCACATCAGAATTAAGCATGATTCTGTTGTCCAAGGAATGGCTATATAGATGCTTGGGTGCTAAACTATTGTGTTTATTTCACAAGTGTTTGGAACCTACTCCTGATATGGAAGAGGAGGCGTCTATATGGTGGGTCTAAGAAGGTTCTGGCCCTGGAACTTTTCTTAGCTATGAGTGTTGATCAAGTAGTGATCAACATGTGTTTTCTCCTGATGACAGTTTATTTCTGGTCCTTGCTGCGAGTGAAGTACCTGAGCTTCAAGGAGTATTATTTCAGAGAGACTCCTTATACATGAAGGTCAAGATGTGTCAACTGGTAGAGTTGACTAATGTGGATATAGCTGATCAATAGCTATATTGTGTGTGAGGATATCTCAATCCAATTTGATTTCTGGACATAAAGGAGAAGTCTGTTGGAGTGTCCCAGCTGCTGCTTGTTGTCGCTCCCGGGATTTTCATCCTAGTACAAACGCGAAAGTGGCGCAGAAAAGGTAGAGTCGCCAGCCAGACATTTTTATCCCGAATGAATGGGAAAGGTAATGCTGCACAAACCTAAGAGAAAAGGAAAAGACAAGGTCATGCGAACCAAAGATCTGGGTTCGGGAGTAATACGAACCCTGAGAATAAAAAGAACACATATGATTAATGATGTCATGATGTTTATGCAAGGTAAGGCATGTGATCAGTGATGTGTCTATGTAGTGTCAATCATATGAGCAAGTGTCTGTGCAGGGTCACAACATCATCACATCATAATAATCATGTCTCTGATCAAAGGTTCAAATCTCAGAATCAATGCGTATGAGAACATATCACAATACTGAATCATGCTGGCAAAATGGATGTGTTGAAGGTTAGGGTTCCTGCAAAACTGTAAACCCCTCCCAATCTCATGGGTGTGCTACTCGGGTCAACATCACGGACTCTCAAAGCCAAATAACAATAATACATTCAACATTTCCGAGAAATGCCTCATGACCAAATCAGGGAATCGATTTGGCATTATGTACTACTCATTGAGGTCTCAGCTGAGTCCAAGGAAACAAGCATCACTCATAAGTCCTCAGCTTCAAGCACTAAATCGAGAAACAATAGTACATTCAGCCCTTGGGATACAATACTATCGTCATACGAACAGTTTGCTTTAACTAGATTCCTATGAGAGAACCAGGCCATCCTATGCGAGTTCCCAGTGGGACCTCGGATGCGAGTGGGTTTGCCAACAAATGTGGTCTGCCACTGTCATTACTGGAGAGGGATGTTTCCACAAAGGTCCTCAATGATCGGTCCCCAGATGCACATAACTATCAAGGTCGTATATTGCCCCAGAAAGATTCCGGTATCAATATATTCCCGAGACAGTCGCAAGTCTGGGTGTGGAACTCATAAATACCAACATAGCAAGATGCCATGAAGCCAAAGTGGAACCATTCTAAGTCCTAGATTCACTCAAGTCGGGTATTTGGCTCATCTCACAGTAACAAATCCAATCCCACAGAAAAATGAAACCAGCACAGTCCAGTATATATGATGCATGAAAAATAAATACTGAAAGCAGTAAATAAATGTTGTAGAGTAAGAACTGTAAATGAAAACAGTAAATAAATACACAACAACACACATATAAACACCCAAAGAAACAAAAGCAAACAGGCGCTAGGATTGACTCTACGAGGGAAACCAGAGATTCTGGGTTTGATCCCCAGCAAAGTCGCCAGCTATCGCTCCCGAGATTTTCATCCTAGTACAAACGCGAAAGTGGCGAGGAAAAGGTAGAGTCGTCAGCCATACATTTTTATCCCGAATGAATGGGAAAGATAATGCTGCACAAACCTAAGAGAAAAGGAAAGGACAAGGTCCCGCGAACCAAATATCTGGGTTTAGGAGTCAGTTACGATCTGGGAAGGTATTAGCACCCCAGACCGTCCACCGTACCCGACGAGATCCACGCTTGTTTGTCTGTTTCAAAGGGTGAGAAATAAAACTGCTGAATAAAAGAGCTGCTAATTGGAACTGGAACTGAAATGAGAAAGGAATTTGGAAAAGAAAATGGAAAGAAATGGGGAAATGTAGGGAAAATAAAGAATGTGCTCGAACGGGCCCTACCCCGCTGCCTACGTATCTCATCGGGAAAATGAGGATCAGAGTTGACGTGGTTCGTCTAACTAAGGCGGGAACTATTTGTTTGTGTTTTTTATGCGCTGGAACTGCGTATGTCCATGCTCAGGCATTGCAGGCTCGTCTGGTACGAGTGCGTTTACCGTCTTGCATGTGAGACAATTCGTCGCAAGTTCGTTTTTAGAGTGAATGAGATGAGAAGAGAATTCCCGCAGGAAAGTCGCTTATTGTTTGTTGTTTTGCTTTTTAAGAGTTTTTTCATGAATTTGGCACAAGGAAGTGAATTCAAACTCTTTTCTATGGAATGTGTGCTTGCTACTACATTCCAAGATGGAATAGTAGAACAAACACACCAAGTAAGGAGAATTTATCCAAAACTTGCTTCCCAGGATTAAGGTCTAAGTTCACTAGCTTGCTGAACTTATTACATGTTTTTGTAGCTTTTTGAAGTAATATCTTTTATGTTTTCTTTGTGAAGATAGTCTCATGATCAGACTTGTGCATCATGCTAGACAAGCTCACACTATTCCAAGATGGAATGAATATGAGTGCCCCATGGAATAAGGCTATAAACAAGAGACTACTTCCATCCTTTATTAAGTGTCTTTCGGATTTTTGTTTGAAGATGAAAGAAGAAGACTCAAATGAGAAAGGACAGACTAAGGGGACTAAGACACAACCCTAAGTTGTTTATTGCATGCAAAGGGATACCTTAATGGTTTGTGTGGTTTCCTAACCCTAATGAAGAAAAGAAAAGAATTAGAACTCAACTTACTTCCTAAGGAAGTTAAGTTGTTTCTAAAGAGAGGGGAAAGCCTATGAGCAAAGCATAAGGTGCTAAGGCAAACACATTTAAAATGCATAAAGATATGAGAAAGAAGTAATATTTACCTCAATCTCCCCCCTATAAAACAAAGGTTAGCATGATAAAGCAATTTGAACAATTAAGCATAGTAGAACTCAAGGAGAGCTCACCACTAGCTAAAGGAAAGCCTTAATGAACTCCTAAGACTAAGACATAAGTCTAAGGCACCCTACATGATAGCTAACTTCTAGGGGAAGTAGTTAACTCATACCAAAATATTCTAAAGTCACAAGGAGAGACAACTTCAAACCATACCATACAATGATGCTTAACCCTAATAGGATTTAAGATGAAGTCATATGAGAAAATTAAATGGTTGAACATGGTAAACTTGCATGGGGTCAAAGGTGAATGCAAAATCCAGAAGCTAACACTAAATGGGAATGTCCTAAAGTGTTAAAAGAAGTGGGGAGAAAGAGATTCAAGTAAGAGAGATTTAAATGCAAGATTGAAACATGAAAGACAACCATTGAACACATGGTTCCCAAAGGAAGGAAGAAACTTAGAAAGAAAAAGTCAAACATGATCAATGAAAATTGAATTCTCCATACAAAAACCAAGGGCTTGATGAAATGCTAAAATGGAGTTAAAACTCTATCGCTCCCGAAGATTTGCATCCCGGTACAAGCGCGAGCGTTCGGCGAAAAGAGAAATGAAGGTGAAGTGAATAGAGTTGCCAGCTAGGCATATTTATCTCGAAGGAAAGGTAATGCTACATAAACCTGGAAAAAGATGGATAAAACGGTTGCGAACCAGAGAAACTAAGAAAGGGGGTTGGTTACAACCTGGGAAGATATTAGCACCCAGATAATCCGTCGTACTCGACAGGATCCACGCTTAAGAGATTGTGTTTAAAGGGGTAGGTGTATGGGCTATTTGTGTATGAAAAGCTAGGGAGAAAAGGATGTACAGAGTGTCAGTGCAAAAGAAAAGGGTGAATGCTCAGGAACTGAGGCTTAGAAAAGAATGCTGAGAGAGGGGGATGACAAAAAGACTTTTGTTCGATAACTGTTAAGTTATGCCTACGTATCCTCTCGTGCAATGAGGAAGTCAAAACACCATAGTTCGACTCAAAGAGATTAAAAGATAAATTGAATATGAACTGCTTGCTTGCCTATGCTCAAGTGTATTACTCGTCTGGCTCAAGTGCTAACTGTCTTGCATTAGACGGAAGAAGCAAGTTCTCGTTTGTGAATGAGTGTGATGAGAAAAGAATCCTGAAGGAGACGATTATTGTTTGTTTTTGTGTTTTCAGTTTTTTTATTGTTTTTGGTGTTTTGCATAAGTTAATGAGCTTAAGCCTAAATCAAGGGTTTGTAAACTCATTATATCCTCCCTGATTAGGGATAATGAGCCTACTTAAGTATGAGGTAAGCACCTCAACTTAATTACCTTAATGATGTAGGATTAAGATCATTAACCTACTTGTGATTAATTAGATGTTTTTGGATTTTTGTTTAGTGTTAAGTAATGAGTTTAATTTCTAATCACAGATTAGTGGACTCATTACACCATCCTAATAGAAGGATAATAGATGAGAACACTTAAGCTGAGGAAGATACCTCAACTTAATCCATGGTTAGGGATTAAATTCATTATATAACAAGCCTTTATTAAATGAATTTTAATTAAAGGATGAGATTAATAAGTGGATTTTATGGTTTGTAAGACAACTTGAAAAGGACTTGTCCAAGTTACAAGATAACACCTTAGTGATTATTAATGTGATTTGATTAAGAGGTGTAAACAAATTAAAGTTTTAACACTTAGGATTAAAGTTATACACTCCATCCTAAGAGAAGGATGCAAGCATAACCCTAATTCCAAAGTCCTAAAACTTTAAGAGTTTAGTCTCTGATTATTGAGATGAGAAGAGAGACTCAAGGAAACTCAAAGGTAAAAAGCTAAGGGGGACTAAACACAACCCTAAGTATTATCATGCTTGGATATCCTATGGTTTGTTAGGCTTAGAGAAAGATCTTCAAGGAAGCCACCAATGGAAGAAGCAGATGAAAGGAGGAGGAAGCAGAAGAATAACTTACTTACTTCCTAAGAAGATAAGTAACCTAAAGGAAGAAAGTGAGAGAGATAGAATACAAGTGAATCCAATTCACTTCAAAGACAAGTTAAAATGCATATGAAAGAGATAAGAAGAAGTGAGAAGTGAAGGCAAATCCACCTCCCAAAATAACTTACCAAAAGTTCCTGAAAAGTTAGTATGGATACATAAGACATAAAGCATGAAGAAATGAATTGAAATGAGATGAAATGAGATGCAAAGACCAAAGTCATAAGTTTTTATGCTATGCAAATGTCATGTAAAATATGATGCAATGTCATACAAGATGCACATGAATAATCATACAAGAATGAGATGTTATGCGAGCATGCTTTGGAGTTTGAAAACACATGGATGTTTATGAAATGAAATGAATACAAAACATGGAAAATGAATGAAGGAATGATCAAGTAAGGTTCTAACATGTCCTAAGATGTCTAAGATGACATATGAATGCATGAAATGTCATGGCAAGTTCATGTGATGATGAATATGCAAGGTGAATGCAAATGAACATGAGAAACTAGGGTTCTATGGACATGTGAGATGCAAATGACTAAAACAGAAGCAATCAACATGATAAAAATTTGAAATAAAGCTCAAACAAACCCTAATCCCAAATAAGGTCACACCCCAAAGGAGAAGGTCAGAAGCCTAACCTATATAAAGTTATGATTTTCCTAAGTTTTCTAGGGTTTTTGGGTGATTCAAAAGGAAAAATGCAATATAAATTCATGAGGAAAATTACCTATAAACTACATGCAATATGTAACAAAATGCAAAAGGAATCAAGTTCAAACTCTTCTTGGTTAGGCAGAAATGATTTTTTAAATTTAGGGTTTGAAAATGTGATTTTAAAGACCCTTAATTCAAAGAAAATTGGCAAACTATGATCAAACCTAAATATAAATTTGTGTGAAGAGTTTGAAAATGTTTCTAAATACATTTGAATGGTTCATGATTTTTTTGGTGATTTTTATAAACCTAAATGTATTTTTAATTAATTAAAATACTTTAATTAATTAAAAATAACATTTAAATATTTTAAAAATACTTTTTTAATGCAAAAAATAAAATAAAAATTATTTTTGGATTGAGAAAAATATTTAAAGTCAGAATGCAAAGGGAAATATTTTTGGAAGTTTTTTAGCTATTTTTAATAATTTTGCAAAAGAAATGGAAATAAAAATGAAAATAAATGAATAAAAAGAGAAGTTAACCGATCCAGTGGCCCAAGTTCAAAGGCTGGTTGACTGCGCGCGTGAATGTGAGGCCAGGATTAAATCTGGGTTAATTAATTACGAATTAGGGTTAAGTGAGTGAATCAGGACCATTCAAACACGCGGCAAACAAGATCCAAGGGTCCAAATTTAAACTGACGCACTAACCTTAATTAATTAACCTAATGACTTTCAGGTGACCGGAGCAAGCTTCGTCATCTTCTCCGGCAGGCCATTCACTCTAACTTCTTCCCTAGGTCAAATTAAACCCTCTAACTTTCCAGAAATGATCCCCTAACCTCTCTAAGCAAGAATCCATCATCAAACCACATTTATCATTCACGAAAGTCATGATTCGAAGCAAAACGGAAAAACATTCAAAACTTTCAGAAGTTCAATACATGCTTGTTTCTCAACCATTTTCGAAAATAAACATATCAGGATGATCAACTAAACATGTAGAATCATTTAGAAACTTAAAACAAGAGTTCTGGAAAAAATGTTCTTCATGACTACCTGAGTTGAAGCTTTGCAAACTGGAGCTTTCTGACCTCTTCCTTTGTGCAAAATGCATCCAATGATCCCTCTGATGCTTCTGGAAAGCTTGAATGGAGTTTAAATGGACTCCTTTGTGAGTTTCAGTTCTGAGGAGTGAGACATCGTGTTTGTGTTGTGGGGGTGTTTCAGGCTATGGTGAGGGGTGGAAAATGATCCTTGGGTGTTTTTGAGTTGATTGGTGGAAGAGTTTGTGGTTTTTGCTGGTTGTATTATGAAATTTGAAGAGAGGAAAATGTGAAGTAATTTTGTGCAATCTGAACTTGTGAGAGGTTTCAGGCTTGTGTGTTGTATTGTTTGAGGTCCATGAGGTTCACATAAGTCATGTTGATTGGTTCAGAGAGTTGGTGTGGCATAGTTTGATTGGTATGGCCCAAAATGCAAAAAGTCAAGGTTATGTGTACTTGAAGAATGGCATGGGTCAGAGATGTTTTCATGGGGTGTCTGGCCTCATCTTGCATCAAGGATGGCCTTTAAATCAAAGTTATGCAGCTGGAAGGCTTGGATGAAGAGTTCTCATGGTTTATGCAAATTTCCCTCTTTGATGTTTCTTGTGATTCAAGTCATGGAATGCTTCAATTCTTGGGCCAATTTTGATCTTTTGAAGTTGTTTTGACATGTTGTGAAGTATTTGTGTACATTAGAGGACATTAGAATGCTTGAACATGCAAAAATGCAAAATCCCTCTTTGACATGAAACTTGAAATTATGTGATTTTTGTCAACTTTGAAAGGCCATATCTTGAGTTCTAGGATGAATCAAGACATGTTCTTGTACTTTTTTAAAAGGGAAAAACCTAATCTACAACTTTCATGCCCAAGAATTTTTCATTTGAAGCATGTTTGGTCATGAAAGAGGAGGTTGAAAATCTTTCCCAAAATGGAAAGTTTGCATTTCAAGTCATTTCCAAAAATGGCAAGTTTGCAATTGGCTCAAAATTCTTCAATCTTATGAACTTCCAACCACTTCTAAGATCAAATAAAGATCATTGAACTTCAATTTGATGAAAATGACCCCTTGGTTCCATTGTTGGGGGCCTCAGATGCCCTGATTTTGACTTAACTTACTCAGGAAGTTACCCAGTAAACAGATGACTTCCACAATGAGTTTCTTCATCAAACTTGGTACACATGATACTTATAACATATTAAGAACATTAGAAACAAGAATGACCCAAAAATTTGGAGTTAAGGCCTCTGAAACCAAAACCCTAATTTTGGTCATCTGTGTAGTGAAAACCCTAGCTCTGCTTCCATGCCTTTGCCAGTTCTTGTGATCCCTTGACTTTCATGAACTTTGGGGAGCATAATATGATCATAGAACACACATGGACCCTCTTGGAAAACTTCAATACCTTTGGGATGGCTCAGATGGATTCTTGGATTGCTCAGATCACAAATCCTAGATGCAGATGAACTTGAACTATGCAATGAAGCAAATATGTAACATGAGGTGGTATGCTAATGTTAAAACAAAAATGAAAGATCACAAGCCATGGTGTGATAAAGAGTGGGGACAAATTTGGGGTGTTTATAGCTTCCCCTATTCAAACATGAGTTAGCTGTGCAGGGTGTAAGTGCCTGGCATAACAGACAAACAAGATAACTTGTGGTTGAATACCAAAGACAATCCGAAATTTGCACTCGCTGGGGATAAGAAGACAAGGGATATAAATTGTGAAAGGTAGTATAGTATGATTATAAAATGACGGTGATGGAGGACAACCATAAGGCAGAGGACGACTGCTGGGGATAAAGTGGTAAGCAATGACCGAGACGGCCGACAAGCTGGGGAAATAAAGAGATCACGAAGGGAACGGCCATCGGGTAATAAAATAACACTATCTAGGGATTAAATTAAGCAATGATGGGGACGGCCATCAGGATTGGAAAGTAAAGTAAACAACGATGGGGACGACCATCAGTTTAAGGAATAAATGAAAATAATGATGAGGGACGATCATCAAAGGTGATGGACGATCACCTAGTAGGGGACGACTGCTGAAAATATCATGACATAGGACGAATGCCAGATAGAAAAGGTCAGCAATGGGGACGACCATCGGATAAGCATGATGAAGGAAGACCATCAAGAGGTTAAGGACGATCACCTAGAAGGGTACAACTGCTCTCAGGGTTTATCACAACATAGGACGAATGTCGGATAACAAGACCAACGATGGGGACGACCATCGGATAAGAATGATAAAGAACGATCATCAAGAGGTGAAGGATGATCACCTAGCAGGGTACGGATGCTCTCGGGGTTTATCACGACATAGGGCGAATGTCGGATAACAACACCAACGATGGGGACGACCATCGGATAAGCATGATGAAGGACGATCATCAAGAGGTGAAGGACGATCACCTAGCAGGGGACGACTGCCAATAATGGAGATTCCGCTGGGGAAAGGATGAGGGACGGTCATCCAAAGGTGAAGGACGATCACCTGGCAGGGGACAGCTTCCGAAAGGTATCACGACATAGGACGAATTTCAGATAGAAGAAAGTTGTTCCGTTTGACGATTTACTGGGGAATGGTAAACACGGACGAGCGCTTACGCTTCCAAGAATAAAAGATATAAGTGTTTGACAACGTGTATAGAATCAAAGGCATTACTCTTTTGGGGAAAGAATGGAAACTTTGTGGGGAATAGGAAATTCCTTACTCATCTTGCTGTGAAACAGTTGTCAGGCACTGCTTGGGGAGAAGATAACTTCTAGGAGGTAAAATGTCGGGGATTCAATGCTTGATACGCCCCATGCTGTGAAAGGTTGTATGTTGTAAACACCCAAAATTTTCCCTCACTCAGTTCACACCATGGCTTGTGATCTTTCATATTTGCATTAGTTTAAACATACCATCTCATATTGCATTTTTGTTTCACTGCATTAGTTCAAGTTCATCTGTATCTAGGGTTTGTGATCTGAGCAATCCAAAGATTCATTTGAGCCACTCCAAAAGGCTTCCAATCACTCCAAGAGGTTCCATGTATGTTCTATCATCATTTATATCCCTCAAAGATCAAGGAAGTCAAAGAATCATAAGAACTTGGAAAGCATGGAAGCTGAGCTAGGGTTTCACTACACAAATGACCTGAAATTAGGGTTTTGGTTTCAGAGGCCATAACTCCAAATTTTATGGTCATTCGTGTTTCTAATGGTCTCAATATGTTATAAGGATCATGTGTACCAAGTTTGATGAAGAAATTCATTGTGGAATTCATATGTTCACTGGGTAACTTCTTGAGCAAGTCAGAGCAAAATCAGGGCATCTGAGGCCTCCAACATGGGAACCAAAGTGGATTTTTCATCAAATTGAAGTTATATGATCTTTATTTGATCATTGAAGTGCTTGGAAGTTCACAAAATTGAATAAAATTGAGCTAAACCAAAAGTTGCCAAAAATGGAAATGACTTGTAATGTAAACTTTCCATTTTGGGAAAGTATTTCAACCTCCTCTTTCTCAACCAAAAATGCTTCAAATGAAAAAATTTTGGTCATGAAAGTTGTAGATTGGATCATTCCCTTTTCAAAAAGTACAAGAACAAGTTCTAATTCATTATGGAACTCAAGTTATGGCCTTTCAAAGTTGGCAAAAATCCTATAATTTTCAAGAATGCACCAAAGAGGGATTTTTGCAAAACCACTTGCCAAGCTTCTAAGTGACCTCTAATTGATTTCTAAACCTCATAACAACATCACATGACTCATTGTGATCATAATTGCACAAGAATTCACAAGATTTCATGCCTTGGTTCACAAGAAACTTCAAAGAGGGCAAAATGCAAAATCTATGCCATCTTGCTATACAAGCCATCCATCTGCATTCTTTTGATCCTAGGGTTCACCATAAACCATGCTGAAGCAAGACACCCCATTGAACCACTTCTGTTCCAGCCCATGCTTGTGGTACACATATTTGAATTTTTTGGCAAAAACTCCCATACTCTTGGAATAATGTTTTGCAGCCATTAAGAACCTACTCCATATTATATTCAAACAATATGGGAGAGATAAGAGGAAGGAATGGAGCCTGAAACAGACACAACATCAGATTCACAAAAATATGCACAAGACTTGTTCTCTTCGAAACACCCTCAAAACTAAACAAAATCCAGAAATTCTTTCACCAACAAATCACTCTTCATCCATAGAACAAAACCCAACCCTTGGAATGGCCTGAATCATACACACACAAACCTCCATTTCTGCTAAACTAGAACCACACAACACAAACCAACCACTCTCAAAGCTTTTGAAGCATTCCATTAGCCTCAGGAGGATCAAAGGAGACTTTTTGCACAAAGGAGGGGTCCTGAAAGCTCTCATCTGCAGCTCATCAGCTCAGGTAACATGATGAACATTTTTTCCAGAATCTTGTTTTCTTGTTAAAATATTGTTCTATATGTTGCACTGATCATGGGGATGTGTTTAATTTTAAAAATGAGCAAGAAATGAGTATGATACGATGTTCTGAAAGTTTGACCTAAAATTTCTTTTGATTCGATTCAGCCTCATTGCGCAATATAAATGTTGTTTGTTTGTTGATTCATGATGTATGATGTTTGGGGATTGATTCTGGGCAGTTTTTATGGGGATTAATGGCTTAGGCAAGAAGATGACGTTTTTGACTTGCCGGAGAAGATGACCGGAGGTCCCCTCCGGCCATCTGAAAGTCATTAGGGCTTAATCTCTGATTAATTAGTTTAGTTTGAATTTAGGTCGTTGGATGAGGTTTCCCGCGTGTGTGGATGGTCAGGATCCTCTCACTCAACCCTAATCTCCAAATTAATTAAATTAATCAATTAATTAAGTCAGGTTAAATCCCAGCCTTTGGATCACGCGCCAGTCAACGTTTATAACCCCAGTTTGAATCTAGACCATCAGATCTTCATACTTTTCCATTTATTTCATTTTATTTTATATTTTATCCATTTCTTTTCATATAATTATTAAAAATAGTAAAAATGATCAAAAAAATCTGAATTTTTTTATCAAGTCTCTTATTAATTTTCAGAAATCAAAAATATTTTTATTTTTATTTTTTGCATTAAAAAAGTATTTTTAAATCATTTAAATGTTTTATTTAATTAGTTAATTAATTTTAATTAATTAAAAATACATTTAAGTATTTAAAAATCACCAAAAAAATAAGAGAACGTTCTTAGACATTTAGAAACATTTACAAACTCACCATACAAATTTCTTTTTGGTTTTGATCATGCTTTGACATTTTTCAATGAATTAGGGTTCTTAAAATTGTTCATTTTCTAACCCTAACTTCAAAAATTCATAACTTTTAAACCAAGTTGAGTTTGTGAATGATTCTTTTTGCATTGTTCTATGCATGGCTTCGAGTTTCTAAAAACATTTTGTTTCATTTTTATCTTTCATTTTCAATTTTTTTGGCATTTTACATTGAAGATCACCCAAAAAAACCTAGAAACTTAGGAAATTCATAACTCCTTCTAGGTTTAGCTTCTGACCTCCCCCTTTGGATGGTAACCTAGTATAGGTTTAGGGTTCCTTTAAATGCATTTTAAATTTTTTATCTTGTGATTTGCTTCTGTTTTTGACTTTTGCATCTCATGTTGTCATAAAACCCTAATTTCTCTTGTTCATTTGCATACATCTTGCATATGCATCCATTCATGAACTTTCCATGACATTTCATGCATTCACATGTCATATTAGACATCATAGGACACATTAGAATCATGCTTGATCATTTCTTCATTCATTTGCCATGATTTGCATTCATTTCATTCCATGAACTTTCATGTGCTTTCATGCTTCCTACATGCTTCATTTGCATTCTCATCTCTTGTATGAACATTCATAACACTTGGCATGTCTTTGCATCCTCTCATAGCATCATTTATATCATGTTTATGCTTCTGATTTTGGTTTGCATCTTTGCATACATCCCATTTTCATTTTATTCCTTTCTTTTTGCTAACATTTTCAGGTGGTAAGTAATTTGAGAAGTGAATTTGCCTTCACTTCTCATTCTTCTTATGCATCCTTGCTGCACTTTATTTTGCTTTAGAGTGAGCTTGCTCATTCATGTACATCATTCACTTTCTTTCTTCAAGTAACTTATCTTCTTCAATGAAGTAAGTTAACTTGTTTCTTCTGCTTCTCCTTCTTTCATCTGCTTCTTCCATTGGTGGCTTCTCTGAAGATCTCTTGCAAGCCTTACAAACCATAGGAACACCCAAGCATGACAATCATTAGGGTTTTTATTAGTCCCCCTTTAGTTTTTACCTTTGTGTCTTCTTTGTATCTCTCTTCTCATCTCATAATTAGAGACTAAACCTTTAAGGTTTTAAGGCTTTGTGATTAAGGTTATGCCTGCATCCTTCTCTTAGGATGGAGTGTATAACTTTAATCCTAAGTGTTAAACCCTTAATTTTTTTAAACCTCTTAACAATACATCTTAATAATCACTAAAACAATAGCTTGTAACGTGGGCTTTGCATTAGGGTTCTAATTCTTCCTTTATTGGTTAAGAAGAACTAACCCTAGTGTTAATGGACAAGTCCCCCTCAAGTTGTCTTACAAACCATAAAATTCACTTCTTAATCCTACCATTAATTAAAATCCACTTTAATAAAGGCTTGTTTTGTCATGAGATTAATCCCTAATCATGGATTAAGTTGAGGTATCTTCCTCAGCTTAAATGTTCTCATCTATTACCCTTCTATTAGGATGGTGTAATGAGTCCATTAAATCCTTGATTATGGCTTAAAATCATTACTTAACACTAAACGAAAACTCAAAAACATCTAAATAATCACAAGTAGGTTAATGATCTTAATCCTATATCATGGTAATTAAGTTTGAGGTGTTTACCTCATACTTAAGGTATTCTCATTATCCCTAATCAAAGGGACGATATGATGAGTTTACTAACCTTTGGCTTAGGCTTAAGCTCATTAACTTATGACAAACACAAAAAAAGCAATAAAAGATTGAAAACACAAAAAAACAAATAATAATCGTCTCCTTCAGGATTCTTTTCTCATCATCTTCACTCACAAACGAGAACTTGCTTCTTCCTTCTAATGCAAGACAGTTAGCACTCGAGCCAGACGAGTCATACACTTGAGCATAGACAAGCAAGCGGTTCACAAGTCAATTTTTCTTTCAGTCTCTTTGAGTCGAACTACGGTGTTCTGACTTCCTCATTGCACGAGAGGATACGTAGGCATAACTTAATAGTTATCGAACAAAAGTCTCTGTGTCTTCCCCCCTCTTCCAGCATTATTCTTTTAAGCCTCATTCTTGAGCACATCACTTCATTTTCTTACACTGACACCTGTACATTCTTTTCTAGCTCTTGCACATAGATAGCATAAACACTACCCCTTTAAACACAAACTTTCAAGCGTGGATCCCGTCGAGTACGACGGACAATCTGGGTGCTAATACCTTCCCAGGTTGTAACCAACCCCTTTTCTCAGTTTCTCTGGTTCGCGACCGTCTTATCCATATCTTTTCTTAGGTTTATGCAACATTACCTTTCCTTCGGGATAAAAATGCCTAGCTGGCGACTCTATTCATTTCATCTTCATTTTTCTCCTTTCGCCGACTGTTCGCGTCTGTACCCTATCCGACCTGATGTCACTTAGTGGGAGCGACATATGTCCTGCAACCTTTTAAGACATAGGAAAACACACAAATATTCTGTGGTTTCCCTAATCGGATTCCGTCATAGGAGTTAGACTTTCCCGAAAGTAATACATTTCCTGCAAGCATTTATTAAAAATGGCTCATTTGTTTTATGCAAGTGTTGTATTATGAATATTGGACATTTCGCAAACGAAACAAAAATGCACAAAACGAGGTGTGACCGAAAACTCTGATTTTATTAATTTGGGTGCCCTAAATTGGTAAATACAGTCAAAGAAACAAATCCCCTGAAATGAGGAGATTGCTGTAAAATTGAGAAAATAAAGGTGTTGGCAATGTTGACGACGACGTTCCGGTGAACTTCCTTTGCTATGACCTGTATGACCTTGATGTTCTTCTTATCTTATTTTCTGAAGAAGGCTGATTCTGACTGATGCTTTTTCCTTTCGAAGCTTGCCATGTTGTGAGTGATACAAACGAATTCAGAATGTAGTTGTTCGCTTATTCCCTGTTTTTGCGTGGATCGCCCTTTCAGGTTTTCAATCCACCGGGATACCCATTTTTGCATGAGCTGTCCAATGCGGCTTTTCAACTCAGCGGGTGTACATTTTTTTCTATTTTCCTTTATTTTTGCCCGAGTCTTTTTATTCTGTTTTTGACTCGCCGGGATGCCCTATTTTTTGCCTGGACTCACATTCTGTTTTTATGTCCAGCGGGTCATTTTATGCGAAGTATTTTTTAACTGCATCTGAATTCATAGGGGATAAGAAATCCTCGCCATCCATAGTAGTGAGCATCAGTGCTCCACCAGAGAAGACCTTCTTTACTATGAATGGGCCGTCGTAGTTTGGTGTCCATTTGCCCCTGTGGTCTGTATGAGGAGGTAGGAGTCTTTTCAGCACAAGCTCCCCCACTTGGTATTCCCAAAGTATGACTTTCCGATCGAAGGCTTTCTTCATCCTTTTCTGATATAACTGCCTATGACAGATGGCAGCTAGCCTTTTCTCTTCGATCAAATTCAGTTGATTGTACCGAGACCGGACTCATTCTGCTTCCTCTAGCTTCACATCCATCATTACCCGTAAGGAGGGTAGCTCAACTTCAATAGGTAGGACTGCCTCCATACTATACACAAGCTAATAAGGCGTTGCCCCAGTAGATGTTCTGATTGAGGTTCGATACCCATGCAAAGAAAATGGTAGCATTTTGTGCCAGTCTTTATAAGTAACCACCATCTTCTGCACAATCTTCTGGATGTTTTTGTTAGCTGCCTCAACAACACCATTCATCTTTGGCCTGTAAGGAGAAGAGTTGTGATGTTGGATTTTAAAGTCCCGGCACAGTTCTGCCATCATTTTGTTGTTCAAATTGGAACCATTACCGGTAATGAGTCGCTCGGGAACTCCATATCGACAAATGATGTCTCTTTTCAGAAATCTGGCTACCACTTGTCTGGTGACGTTTGCATACGAAGCTGCTTCAACCGATTTGGTGAAGTTATCAATGGCTACCAGGATGAATCTGTGGCCATTTGAAGCATTCGGTTCGATCTTTCCAATCATGTCAATGCCCCACATGGCAAATGGCCAAGGTGAAGACATCAAGTTCAAAGGATTCGGAGGCACATGCACTTTATCTATGTAGATTTGGCATTTGTGGCATTTTCGGGCATAGGCACAACAGTCTGCAAACATTGTGATCCAGTAGTAACCCGATCTTAACAATTTCTTTGCCATTGCATGTCCTCCAGCATGGGTACCAAAAGAACCTTCATGCACCTCGTGCATCAGTAGGTCTTCTTCTTTCTTGTCAACACATCTGAGCAGGACCATGTCAAAGTTTCGCTTGTATAGTGAACCATCAACATTGAGGAAGAAACTTCCATCCAGCCTTCTCAATGTCTTCTTTGTCATTGGATGATGCCCCAGGTGGGTATGTCTGATCCTCCAAAAAGCATTTGATTTCATGGAACCAAGGCTTGTCATCGCTAGCAGTGTCCACAGAGAATACGTATGTCGGTCGATCTTGTCTGGATACCAAAATCCGAGGTACATAATTGGCAGTTTGAACTTTGATCATAAAGGAAATGGTAGCTAAAGCATCCGCAAACTGATTTTCGTCTCGAGGGATGTACTTAAGTTTGACTGTTGTGAAGAAAGTCAATAATCTCCTCGTATAGTCACGGTACGGAATCAGATGCTCCTGGTGAGGGTACCATTTGCCATTGGTCTGATTGATTACCAAAGCTGAATCTCCGAATACATTCAATGTCTTGATCCTGAGGTCAATGGCTTCCTCCAGACCCATGATACATGCTTCATATTCAGCTTCGTTTTTAGTGCAGGCAAAGGTGAGTTTTGCCGAGAAAGGCATATGAACTCCTTTAAGTGTAATGAGCATTGCACTAACTCCACGACCATTCATATTGACAGCCCCGTCAAACATCATAGTCCATTCTTCTTCTGGGTCCGGCCCTTCAGTGTGAACTGGCTCTTCACAATCTTTTGCTTTTAAGAACATGATGTCTTCATCTGGGAAGTCAAATCTCATGGGCTGGTAATCATCAATGGGTTGCTCAGCTAGATAGTCAGACAGTACACTGCCCTTGATGGCCTTTTGAGATGTGTACTGAATGTCATACTGTTGCACCCTAATTTTTGCCCTAAGCTTTCTTCGCATTTCATCTGCATCTTGCATACAAACAAGATCGCACTGGTTTCACGGTTCTTCTCGGGTTAGGATTATGCCTTGCAGGGGATCACCGTTGTCTTTAATTACTTTATTTGTTTATGTTTACTAACCATTAATCAAAATCCAAAAAAAAATATTTTGTTTCCTTTTGCTAACCTTTTTTTTTTCAGGAAAAGGAGCCATGTGAAAATACCAAAAAAATAGCAGTCCTGCAGCTCGAGTGAAATTTCATAGAAAAAGTCGAAGTGAATTCGCAAATAATTCAAATTTTTATCTGATCAAGGATTTCCCGAGTTAATTGATTCATTTAAAGAATTTCCAAGGATCATGTGTTCATTTCTTCGACGAACTACAAGAATCGGGTCGCAAAACCAAGCAATCACATTTGAACAAAATATTCAAATTTTAGCTTGGTTAACCGGTTAACCAAATACGTTAACCGGTTAACCAGTGCGAAATTTGAATATTTTATTCAAATTCAGCACCATTTGATCATTGATTTAATTGGAATATTCTAGATCCATTGGTTTCTGATTTCTCTACATCACTTTGATCATTTCCTACCATAAACCCTCATTAATCACCACTCTTTTCCATTTCCCACCCAAATTCCAATTACCAAACCTAAATTCAAATTACCAAAGCAAGCTCCATTCCACCAAATTTCCATACCTAATAAGCCCTTTAAATAGGACCACAATTTCATTCATTTGACAAGCTTTTGATAGCCAAATTCACCTTGCAAAAAATTCTTTGAAGCTTTTGATAGCCACAAAACCTCTTGCAAAATACTCCCCCAACACCAAAATTCTCCCAAAGCTCATATTTCTTTCTTTTGAAGTTATCAAGAATTCACATTGAATTCTTGATTAACTTGAGCTAAACCTTCATCCTTTCATTCTCTTGTTCATCAATTGCAGTAGATCTAGCTTGGTTTGGTTCAATTTGAAGAAGTGACATTGGTAATTCCTCTCCTTCCACAAACCCATACTCACCATCAACCATGCAAGATGTAGATCTTTGGTTCCTTTGATTCTAGATCCTTTGGATCTTTATTTGTTGTTTGATTGCAGGGTTCCACTGTATTTTGGTTTTAAAATTTGTGCAAATTCAGATCATGATCATTAAACGTTTTGAGAGAATTTTGAAAATGGATCAATGCTGATTTTCTGCATTTTTGCTGTTGTTGCTTCAACGTTAACCGGTTAACCATATGCGTTAACCGGTTAACGCAAGTCAGATTTGAATTCTTGGCTTGTTTCAAGCCCTTTTTGGTTCCTCTTTATTCTTCTTCTTCCTCCTTTTTATTTTTACCTTGGGAAGCACTTTTGGGAGTTGATTTCTCCTTAATTTCAATGAACTTTGGGTGTAGATTAGAGTAGTTAATGTTCATTAATTCAAAACTACCTTTAAGTGGATTATTCAATTCATTTAAGGTACTTTGCATTAGTGATACATTTTCATGCTTGAATCCACCAAGATGAGTGATTGAACTTAAGGATGGAAGAATACCATAAGTACAACTCAATTTGGTATTCACCTTTAGTTTTGTGCGGTATCGCGTCCGGATAACGATTTACATATCGTTTATCTCGTATGCATTAGCACTAACATTATGCACCTTAATTGGTGGTGGACGGCCTCATTTGTAGGCTAATTACTTCGTAAATTACTCGGTGATTGCTTAACATAGACCTAAATGTGTCCCAACTTCGGAATAAAAAACTAATTGGGTACTTGCACTTTCGTGGACCGGATCTCTTGTTGATCGCGTAATCCCAAAGTCGTTAATCATATTGCATTAAGAATTGAGACTTATGAATGTTTGATGCGTAGGTGCTTTGGGTCTCCCAATCTCCTTTCAAATTTCATTGAATTCGGTTCAGTTTGCCTTGATTAATCGCTATAGTGTAAGATGCTAAGTGGATCCGGTTGCCTTCGATTTTGGTTACTCTTTCTTTTTTGGTTGTGTTGATTAAGTTCGCCATACCATTATTATGTAAATATCATTATACTATTATTACTATTAATATTTTAGATTCTTGCATTTTTACTTCTTTTGTTACTAACATTTAATTTCTTGCACTTTTATTGCCTTTATTCTATTTTTCTTTACTCATCCATATCATGTTTATTATTTGCTCTTATTATTGTTGATTGATTTTATATTTGTCCATTTGGACACAAAAACATTAATAAAGGATTAAACCTCTAAAAAACTTGTGACTTTAATTTGTGGACTTTTGGTTACTATCTTTAGCATTTGGAGTGGAGATTTGGACTTAGATTCTTAGGACAACTCCTTTGCCTTGATCTTCGAAAAGTTGGATTTACCCTTTATTTGGCCATTTGATAGCTTATAAGGATGGAACTCTTATGCTCATAATTTGGAATGTCATCAAATTTGGTTAGATCTTTCTTCCCTTATCTCTTTATTTTCGTTTTTTAGGATAGTCCCTTCATCTCCTCCCATTCTTCAAATTTCAAAACCTTCTCCCTTTTTTAAAGGATTCCTTCTCTTTAAATCATCACCTCTTTAATAATAGTAAAAAAAACCTTGACTTTTGTCAAGTGGCTTTTACCTCTTTCTTTTTCTCTTGAAAAATCAATGAATCTAATCATGTTGACCTTAATTCAAAAATAAAAAGAACCAAACCCATTCAATTTGTTTTGTGCCTTTGTGCACTTTTTTTTGTTTATTTTCTTTTAAAGAGTGTCGATTATGAGTCATTATTCTTTAGTCGGGTGCAAGTCTCTCAATCTCCATGGTCGTAGTTTGATGTAATTGAGTCTCTTGTCATTTGTGGGGGTTTAGTGGCATACTTGTCGATTTTATCCGAGTTGGCGCCCTCCCCATAATGATGTATGAGTCCATGCCTTCATTCTCATGGTAGATTTGTTTGGCTATCCACTTGAAGATGACAAATTCTCTTCATTTAATAAAACGACTCATAACACACCCTTTTCACTATTTGTACCACGAACTACGAGGTTTTGATCTCGCATTGCACTTTGTGGGTACGTAGGCATGAGACAGTCGTCTCTTCAAACACAAAAATATAAAAAAAAAATTCTTTTCTCATCCCTCCACTCACATTTTACAAACCATTTTCAAACCAAAAGCAGTAAAATTTTCAAAGGGCTCCCGTGGAGTACCACAGACATTTTGGGTGCATAAAACCTTCCCATTGTGTAACCTATCCCCTTACCTGTTTCTCTGATGTGTTTCTTTAGCTTTCTTGCTTTTAGATTCATTAGGATTTATTCGCTTTTTTTTCCTTTTCCTCTGGGAATAAAATAAAAGCGCGGTGGCGACTCTGTTTACTTTGAGTTAAGTTAACTAATAGCTTACACTCATGTTTTTACCGCTACAGAAAAGTGGCGACTCTGCTGGGGAGTAATCTCTAAGTGGATTCGGCCTACTTTGATTTATTTTACTGCTTTGGTTTGATTTGTTTGTTATTTGTTTGTTCTGTTTCGGTTTTGGTGATCCTCTGTGAGTGAGATAGATTCTAACCCAGATCTGAGTTGAACTTATGATAGGACGACGATATTCTAAGCGATAAGCAATGGAGTAGTCCAAAGCTCTATAAATTTGATAATCTCCACTCGGTTAGGCTCTCTTGGATTATCAATGTCATGATGAGTAATCATACGTGGCATTATTTTTCGACCTTGAGCTGATCATACTGAGGACCGTAGAACCCTTAACCCATCCAAGCCAATTTAGGAACATAGTGCGGAAACTGTCTGGGTGTAAACCTAAGGTGGTTGTCATGTGATACTACACTCGGACGAGGTCTATTTTAAGAATGTTATCGGTTGGGGAGTAATCCAACGTACCAATGATATTCTAAAGATGGCTATTAACTTCGGGCACCTCTGTTAGCACCCTTTTGGTTTTCTGCAGGTACAATGAAGACGAAACCTTAGTACTTACCTGTGTGGGTTGGTGTTCTGTTACCTTGACTTCATGCTCGTGACTCGGAACCTAAACCCATGTGCTTTGTGTGATCTTGTTTGTGTTTGTTGCATACATGCCATCATGCATTCATGAGCATTGTTTTTAAGATTTCAAGGGACTCATAAGGAACTTTTGCAAAATTTCAGATGTCTATGGTTATGAATTTTGAAAGGAGGAACACAAAGAAGTACACCTTCAAGAATCCTAATATAGTGGAGTTGAGAAGGCTAGGAACATTGGTGGTTGATACCCAGGAGTTCCGGAAATGTTATGGAAAGCTCTTGTTTATTTTGGATACTGATGTACTAGAGGGGATTCTCCCTACCTTAGCTCAGTTCTATGATCCGTTGCATCATTGTTTCACCTTTCCTGATTATCAGCTTGTGCCGAACTTGGAGGAGTACTCTCATTGGATAGGTCTACCTATTTTGGACAAGGAATTTCTTTTCAGTGGTTTAGAGAAGGAGCTTACTATCAAAGTCATCGCCAAAGCCCTTTTTCTCAAGGAGTCCGATCTTAATGGAAAGTTTCTTCCAAAAGGGAATGTCCGCGGTATTAATTCTAAGTTCTTGATGGGGAAAGCTTCTACTTCACTTACTTTGGGTCATAAGGATACATTTGAGGCTATTCTTGCTTTGCTCATTTATGGGATTGTTTTGTTTCCTAACTTAGATGGTATTGTGGATGAGAATGCCATTCAGATTTTCTTGAAGAAGAATTCGGTACTTACTTTGCTTGGATACATGTATCATGCCTTTCATTATAGGACCTCCAAAGGTGATGGAGAGATTGTGTGTTGTGCGCCTCTTCTCTATAGGTGGTTTATTTCACACCTACCAAAGTCCGACGTATTCAAGGATAATAGAGAGAAGCGGAGATGGTCTCAAAGGATTATGTCTCTTTCTCATAAGGATATGACTTGGTATTGTTCTCATTATGATACTGGAGTGCTTATTGATAGTTGTGGAGAATTTCCTAATGTACCTCTTCTTGGTACACGTGGGGGAATTAGTTACAACCCTATTCTTGCTAGGCGACAATTGGGATATTGTTTGAAGGACATACCAAACAACCTTTCCTTATCCCGTTTCTTCTTTCTTAATGGTGCAGATCATGTAGAAATGAAGAAAAGGATTGCTCATTCTTGTCATGCGGTTCATCGGAAAGAGAAGGGTCAATTGGGAAGACAACACCTTGCTCCTTCCGAGTGTTACATCCAGTGGGTTCGATCTAGGGCTTCCAAGCTCAAGATGCCTTATCCACCCGAGGAACCTTTGTTTCCTATATTACCATTGTCCGATTTTCTTCCTCCCGTTGATGAGAAGGTTGCTCTTCAAGAAGAGTTGGACAAGATGAAGAAAGAGAAAGAAGAATGGCTACTTGAGAAGACTACGATGCAAGAGCAACTGAAGGAGAAGGATGATCTCATTGAGTTACTTGAGCGGCGTGTTACGAAGAGTCTGAGAGAGGATTTATCTTCCTCTAGTACTCCATCTACCATTCCTCCTACATCTGGTGCTTGGAAGGCCATTGTTGACCGGTTGGTGAAGGATAAGGAAGACATGGAGGATCGGTACAAGAAGGAGATTAAGAGGATTCGCATGAAGTACCAGCCAGGATTCAGATCTTCTTCGGATATGATCCCCTAGGCCTAGTTAACTTTTCTCTCATATATTAGGATTATTGAGGCTTGTACTTCACTTGTAATCCTTACTTTGATTTTAATGAGAATGAGTTTTTAAGTATTTCAAAAATCGTTTCTTTATAAATATTGCAAGTTATCTTATAGTCCTTTGAAATCTTTGCATTTGCATACGCATACCATGCATCATACCCGCATTTGTCTTGCTTTTTGAGTGTTCTCCAGGGATCTTATGTTGTTTCTTGGTCTTCATTCAGTTCTCCTGTCAAGCTGACTCACCGATTTGATACTCGAGTTAATCGGAAGAAAATGTTGGAAACCCTATAACAAGAAAATCGCGAGCTGCGTGAAGAAGTTACATATCTGAGGGAAAGCTTGAAAAGAGTTTCTGCCATGATGGAAGGTTTGGTGGCTGCTCAGAATCAGCCACCTCCTCCTAATTCTCCTGTTCAGAATACAGTCATCTCTGAAATTGTTACTGCATCAATTCCTGTTGAAACTGTTATTTCTCCTCGCTATCGCATGCCTTCTAGCACACCTTGGGGCATGCCGGTTGATTTCATTCATGCTAGTTATCATCCTCCTCCTCCTGAGACTGCTGCATTTAATACTCTTCCTCCAGTAATGACTACTCTTCCTCCAGTTATGACTACTGCACCGCCTGTGATGCATACTATTCCACACCATGATGAAGTGATTTACCACGCTAAGCCCAGTGAAGGCGCTGGTGTGATTGAAGAATCGATGATTTTCAAGGACGCTTTGTTGAGATACAGAAGGAGATGAGAGCCTTGAAGCATAAGGATTTGTTCGGAAAAGATGCTTATGATCTTTGTCTAGTCCCTAATGTTAAAGTTCCGTACAAATTCAAGTAGCCTGAGTTCGAGAAGTATAAAGGCAACACTTGTCCTCTGAGTCATTTGACTATGTATGCTAGAAAGATGTCTGCTCAGACAAACAATGATAAGATGTTAATTCATTATTTCCAGGATAGTTTGATTGGTGCAGCCATGAG
This sequence comes from Lathyrus aphaca, assembly GCA_963966055.1. Taxonomy (NCBI): domain Eukaryota; kingdom Viridiplantae; phylum Streptophyta; class Magnoliopsida; order Fabales; family Fabaceae; genus Lathyrus; species Lathyrus aphaca. Next base: position 442,588,082 of record OZ014522.1, on the reverse strand, counting down.
GTGGTACATGAGTTTGGATAATAGCCAAATCAAGACTTTCAATGATTTGGGAGAGGCTTTTGTTAGGCAATACAAGTATATCGTTGATATGGCACCAGATAGAGATCAACTTCGTGCTATGTCCCAGAAGGACAAAGAGACTTTCAAAGAATATGCACAGAGATGGCGCGAGCTAGCAACTCAGATTGTTCCTCCTCTGGAAGAGAAAGAAATGACGAAGATCTTCTTGAAGACTTTAGGTTCTTTCTACTATGAGAAGATGATAGCAAGTGCTCCTTCTGATTTCACTAAAATGGTGAGTATGGGGATGCGTTTAGAAGAAGGTGTCCGTGAAGGACGGTTGAGTCAGGAGAATAGTAATGGCTCAAGCTCTAGAAGGTTCAATTTTGGTAAGAAGAAAGAAGGTGAGACTAATGTTGTGTCTCGTGAAAGTTACAGAAGACCCCGTGGTCGTGAGAATCACCATCCGCAACATGTAGCTTCTATAACTCCGATGATTAATGTGGCTCCCACTGTGCCAACAGCTCCAAAGTATCAGTCTCGTTATCAACAACCTTCTGTGCAACAAGGTGGTAATCAACAGGTTCGTGCTAAGCCGAATTTTGACCCCATTCCGATGTTGTATGCGGACTTGCTTCCATCTTTGATTGCAAAGAATCTTGTGCAAACACGTTCTCCACCTCCAGTTCCAGAGACTATCCCATGGTGGTATAAGCCAGAGGCTCACTGTGCTTTTCATCAAGGTGCCCCGGGGCATGATGTTGAGAACTGTTATCCATTGAAGTTTGAAGTAGAGAAATTGATAAGGAACAATGTTTTGTTTTTCAATGATGTTAATCCAAATGTGAAGACAAATCTGCTGCCGAAGCATGGTAATACGTCTGTGAATATGGTGGATGGTTGTCCTGGTTTGCTCAAGATTTATGAGGTCCGCCATATTCGAAGGTCTTTGGTTGAGATGCATGCTTTCTTAAGTGAATATCACGATATTGATCACGATTATGCTGGATGTTACATCTGCTCGGTGAATCCTCGTGGTTGCGTGATTATTAAGAGAGACATTCAAAATATGATGGATGATAAGTTGATTGAAGTGACAGCAAAAAGAGATGAGTATGAAAATGAAGTGAACGTTATTATGCCTCAGTTCAATATTCCTAAGAAGGTTGTTCCTGAGAAGGTGGTTATTTCTTTTGATAGCCGCAAATATGTTGTTACTCCCTTGGTGATCAATTTGCCTAGTCCAATGCCATATGAGTCTTATAAAGCTGTTCTGTACCGGTATAATGCTACGATGATAGAAAATGGTAGGGAAGTTCCTATTCCTTCTCCAAAGTCTGTGGTTAGCATTGCTGATGTGACAAAGGTTACTCGAAGTGGTAGAGTTTATGCTTCAAATCCTCCGAAGAGAGTTGAAGATACAAGTGCGAGTAAACAGATTATGGATGTTGTTGCTCGATCAGGCCAATTTGGTGATAGTGAAGATGAGGTGTTAAAATTGATAAAGAAAAGTGAGTACAACGTTACTGAGCAGTTGTTGCATACTCCGTCGAAGATATCAGTTTTATCACTCTTGATATGCTCTGAGGCTCATAGGCAGTCTTTGCAGAAGATTCTTGATCAAGCTTATGTTGACCATGATGTGACTGTGGATCTGTTTGATAGTATTGTGGCTAATATCACATCATGCAATAATTTAAGTTTTTGTGATGATGATTTGCCTGAAGAAGGAAGGAATCATAACTTGGCTTTGCATATTTCAGTGAACTGTCAGGAAGATGCTATGTCTAAGGTGCTGGTTGATACTGGGTCTTCTCTGAATGTCATGCCGAAGTCGACTTTGTCAAAGCTTACGTACCAAGGTGCTCCCATGAGGCATAGTGGGATTATTGTGAAAGCTTTTGACGGATCAAAGAAGACTGTGATTGGTGAAGTTGATCTTCCTATTCTGATTGGACCGTTTATATTCCAAATTACTTTTCAAGTAATGGATATACGTCCCGCTTACAGTTGTCTCCTTGGAAGACCCTGAATTCATGAGGCAGGAGCTGTGACATCTACTCTTCATCAGAAGCTGAAGTTTGTGAAAGATAGGAAATTAGTGACTATTGGTGGTGAAAAGGCGATGCTTGTGAGCAATTTTTCATCTTTCTCCTATATTGATGTTGAAGAAGAGGTGGGAACTTCATTTCAGGCTCTTTCTGTTGTTGATAATGCTGCTAAGAAGAATGTCATGCCTATGTCTTCTCTCAAGGATGCTCTGCGCGTGCTTGAAACTGGTCGATCTGACGGTTGGGGACGAGCTATTGATGCTGTCGACAACAAGGAAGGATTTGGTATCGGCTTTGCACCAGGTGTGATTCTCAATGACCCGAAGACCATTCAGGAAGGATTCCGAAGTGTTGGGTTTATCAATGATCATTCCGCTGATGCCATCATTGAAGATGATGAAGACGAAGAAATGCCTAACTTTGTTACGCACGGAAAGATTTGCAAGAACTGGATTGCTGTTGATGTTCCTTTTATTGTTCATGCTTCAAAGTAATTTGTTTTATTTTCTTTCAAAAAATCCCCACTCTGCCCAAGGTGAAAGTGATGTTTGTCGGGCTTTGTTTCAAATTTTATCATCATCAATAAAATGCTATTTTGTTATTTCCATATGTGTTTTTCCTTTTTGCTTTATTCTGAAAAATGGTAACATAAAAAACCCAAAATAATAATAATTGTTTATCTGCATAATGTTTGCACTTTTGTTCATACTCTAAAATAAAAATAAAATCATTGTGCAGATTAATTGATAAACCTATTGAAAACAATGATCTTATGCCCTCTTCCAACTTTGAATTCCCTGTGTTTAAAGCTGAGGAAGAGGATGTTGAAGAGATTCCTGATGAGATTTCTCGGTTGCTTGAGCACGAGGAGAAGGTTATTTAGCCTCATGGAGAGTCTATATAGATGGTCAACTTGGGTTCTGAAGATGATAAGAAAGAAGTCAAAGTTGGAGCATTGCTTGGTCCTGATGTTAAGAAGAGGATTGTAGAGCTTCTTAGAGAGTATGTTGATGTATTTTCTTGGTCTTATCAAGACATGCCAGGTCTTGATACTGATATTGTGGAGCATAGATTGCCACTGAAGCCTGAATGTCCACCTGTAAAGCAAAAGTTGAGAAGAACTCATCCTGATATGGCAGTGAAGATCAAAGAGGAGGTTCAAAAGCAGATCGATGCAGGTTTTCTTGTGATATCTAATTATCCTCAATAGGTGGCCAATATTGTGCCTGTTCCAAAGAAAGACGGAAAAGTCTGAATGTGCGTTGATTACAGAGATTTGAACAAAGCCAGTCCGAAAGATGATTTTCCATTACCACACATTGATATGTTGGTAGATAATACGGCTAAGTTTGATGTGTTCTCTTTTATGGACAGATTTTCCGGTTATAATCATATAAAGATGGCACCCGAGGACATGGAAAAAACCACATTTATTACACCATGGGGAACACTCTGCTACAGAGTGATGCCCTTTGGATTGAAGAATGCTGGTGTGACATACCAAAGGGCTATGACCACACTTTTCCATGATATGATGCACAAAGAAATTGAGGTATATGTTGATGATATGATTTCTAAGTCAAGGACTGAGGAGGATCATGTTGAACATTTGCTGAAGTTGTTTCAGAGGTTAAGGAAGTTTAAGCTTCGTTTGAATCCGAACAAGTGCACCTTTGGTGTATGTTCTGGAAAGTTGTTAGGTTTCATTGTCAGCCAAAGAGGCATTGAAGTTGATCCTGATAAAGTGAAAGTTATTCAGGAAATTCCTGCTCCAAGAACTGAAAAGCAAGTAAGAGGATTCTTGGTCCGTTTGAATTATATTTCAAGGTTTATCTCTCACATGACTGCCACATGTGCTCCGATCCTCAAGTTACTTCAAAAAGACAAAGGTTGTGTCTGGACAGATGATTGTCAGAAGGCGTTTGAAAGTATCAAAGAATATCTGCTTGAACCTCCTATTTTGTCTCCTCCGGTGGAAGGTAGACCGTTGATCATGTACTTGACTGTGTTGGAAGATTCCATGGGTTGTGTGCTTGGTCATCAAGATGAATCAGGAAGAAAATAATATGCAATTTACTACTTGAGTAAGAAATTCACTGATTGTGAGTCTCGGTACTCCATGCTTGAAAAAACTTGTTGTGCCTTAACCTGGGCTGCAAAGCATCTTCGCCAGTATATGCTGAATCATACAACTTGGTTGATCTCTAAAATGGATCTGATCAAGTATATTTTTGAAAAGCCTGCTTTGACTGGGAGGATTGCTCGTTGGCAAATGTTATTGTCGGAATATGATATCGAGTACCGAGCTCAAAAAGCTATAAAAGGTAGTATCTTAGCTGACCATTTGGCACATCAACCGATTGATGATTACCAGCCTATCAAGTTTGATTTTCCATATGAGGATGTGATGTACTTAAAAATGAAAGATTGTGATGAACCTTTGATTGAGGAAGGGCCGGAGTCTGGATCTCGATGGGGTTTAGTTTTTGATGGTGCTGTGAATGCACGCGGAAGAGGAATTGGGGCAATGATCATTACTCCCCATGGTTCAAATATTCCTTTTGCTGCGAGGTTGACTTTTCCTTGTACCAATAATGAAGTTGAGTATGAAGCCTGTATTATGGGTCTTGAGGAAGCTATTGATATGAGGATTAAGCATCTTGATGTGTATGGAGATTCTGCCTTGGTAATCAATCAGATCCAGGGTAAGTGGGTAACTCATCAACCCCACTTGATCCCTTATAGAGATTATGCCAGGAAGATATCAACTTTCTTCACTAAATTTGAGTTTCATTATGTGCCTCGTGATGAGAATCAGATGGCAGATGCTTTAGCAACTATAGCTTCTATGATAAAGGTGCACCAGTGGAATGATGTTCCCATGATCAGAGTGATGCGACTTGAAAGACCAACTCATGTGTTTGCAGTTGAAGAGGTCCATGATGACAAGTCTTGGTATCATGATATTAAATGTTTCCTCCGGAGTCAAGAATACCCACTTGGGGCATCCGATAAAGATAAGAGGACTTTGAGGAGATTGGCAGGAAATTTCTTCCTGAATGGAAATGTGCTTTATAAGAGGAATTTTGACATGGTCTTGCTCAGATGCGTGGATAGACACGAAGCAGACATGTTAATGAAAGAAATTCATGAAGGATCTTTTGGCACTCATGCTAATGGACATGCAATGGCTAAAAAGATGTTGAGAGCAGGTTACTATTGGCTGACAATGGAATCTGATTGTTGCAAGTATGTGAAAAAGTGTCATAAGTGCCAAGTGTATGCTGATAAGATTCATGTGCCACCAACTCACCTCAATGTGATTTCTTCCCCGTGGCCTTTCTCTATGTGGGGAATTGATATGATTGGTATGATTGAACCCAAGGCTTCGAATGGATATCGTTTTATTCTTGTGGCAATTGACTACTTCACCAAGTGGGTGGAAGCAGCATCATATGCTAATGTGACCAAGCAAGTTGTGGTTCAGTTTATCAAGAATAACATTATCTGCAGATATGGTGTTCCGAATAGAATCATTACTGATAATGGTTCGAACTTGAATAATAAGATGATGAAAGAGCTTTGTGAAGAATTCAAGATTCAACACCATAATTCTTCTCCTTATAGACCGAAGATGAATGGGGTTGTTGAAGCTGCGAATAAGAACATTAAGAAGATCATTCAGAAGATGGTTGTGACATACAAGGACTGGCATGAGATGCTCCCTTTTGCTTTGCATGGGTATCGTACATCTGTCCGCACTTCAACAGGGGCAACCCCTTTCTCACTTGTTTATGGTACAGAAGCAGTGCTCCCCGTCGAGGTTGAGATCCCATCAATGAGAGTTCTGATGGAAGCCAAGTTGATTGAGGCTGAATGGTGTCAGAGTAGATTTGACCAGTTGAATTTGATTGAGGAAAAGAGAATAACAGCTTTGTGTCATGGTCGGTTGTACCAACAAAGAATGAAGAAAGTTTTTGACAAGAAGGTCAAACCTCGTGTATTCAGAGAAGGTGACCTCGTGCTAAAAAAGATCCAGTCTTTCATTAAAGATTCTCGGGGCAAGTGGACTCCGAACTATGATGGCCCATATGTTGTCAAGAAAGCCTTCTCTGGCGGTTCATTAATTCTTGCAACTATGGATGGTGAGGAGATCACTCGCCCTGTGAATGCGGATGCAGTCAAGAAATACTTCGCCTAAAAAAATAAAAGAACAGCTCGCTAAGTTGAAAACCCGAAAGGGCGGCTTAGGCAAAAATGAGCGTCTCGGTGGATTGAAAACCCGAAAGGGCGGTCCAGGCAAAAATTAGAGACATAAACAGAAATAATTATCCCGGTAGATTGAAAACCCGAAAGGGCAATCTAGGCAAAAGTTATGGATCATGGCAAGTAACTGCATCGACAGATTGGATCACTTGTAACAACCGAGGATTTCAGATTCTATCCCTCAGAAGAATTTTCCATCAAAGATTCTTATTCACTCATCCTTGACTGAAGTTTCAGACACAGTGGAGATCAAAGTTGATAGGGAGAATAATGATCATTGTATTTCAATGTAACCCTTTTCCATGTATTTATCATTTTTCAAACTTGTAAAGATCCATGGAGTCATGCCATTTGCTGACTACCATTCTATTAATGAATTTGAGCTTTTATCTGATTGTTTGCAACTCTTTATTTTGTTTTTTTGTTTACAAAATTTCAATTTATTGTTGATGATGTTTTTTGAAACAAATTTAATAAATTTAATATTTGAAGATGATAAAAACATTTTTCTTTTGATATATGAACAAAGAAAGGATATTAATAGTGACTCCAAGGATGGTAAAGTCTGGATGTGTGTAACTTGTCTCTCCCAAAAAAGGGTTTGATTCGGTTGTATCCATGTGAAATTCCTGAATAGTCTTGGCAGGATGATGTTAATGATGTTTTGTTCCCCAACAATAAGTATGAACAAGGATTGTATGATTGTTCTTAGTTTGAATTCCAATGATTTCTCCAGAAGAATTGTTGGAAGAAACGTTCTTAAGAATCCCTAGCTGAGTTTTGATCTCCTCCTCAGCAAGTTGTCTTTAATTTGAGAAGCATTGGGAATCCTTAGCCGAGTTCTTGTTCCTCAGCTTGAGTTGATTGCATCCCTGAGCATAAGTATTGATATAGCAGTCAGCTTAGAGGTTTTCTTTCATCCGATGGTGGGTATTGATTTAAAATCCCTCGTAACTGTGTTTTGGCTATGATGTTAACTTCTGATATCCCCATGTGGGTCAACAATTCCAGAATTTTCAGTGATGAATGATCTCCATAGATTTTTCCCACAAATTCCCAGTAGGTATGCATGTGTTAGTAGTCAGCAGGTTCCTATGTGATCTTCAGCAAGTTTGCACCCTATCCCCAAGTGGAGCAGGAGTGGTATGACAGTTATTCCTCACAAATTTTGATTTTATCAAGAATTATTCTGTCCCTAGAGGGGATTATGGAAACTTTTCCTCATCCTCGGCAGATTATTACCTTTCCTCAGTAGGGTGATATCCCTATGCAGAGTGAATGTTTGATGAACTAGTAGATTATGTTTTATTTGCATCATTGGTAGATCTTCATCTTGTTTCCTCAAACGGAGTTATGAAGATATTTGTTCCCATCAGTGTTTAGCAGGGACATTTCCCTCTTTCCCTAAAGAATGGAAGATTTTGTTTCTGTGGGTGTTGCTTGAAGATTGCTTTGTGGATTGGATCCCTAGCAGTTTTTTTCCCAGTCTGAATTTTGCCGTATAGTAGGATTTCATTCCTTTGATGGCTTTTGATTTTCCCTGCAGGATTTCAAATCGAATCTCCGGCATGGTCCCCAACTTTGCTGTCCTGATTAGTCGGGTATCCGGTTGTTGTGGTGTTTATGTCACCCGTTGCTTATCTTTGTGTCTGTTTTGTCAGCATATTCATATGCGTATTCATACACATTAGCATAGCATCTTTTGCTTGCATTCTTGCATTTATCTTTGTTCCCCGCTCTTTGGTGTGATCTTTCCCCACGGAGTGTGTGTGTGGTTTTCCTCTCAAGTTTAGAGTGTCAACCCTTAAGGAGAAAGTTTTTATCCTTTCTATTGCCACACTGAGTTTGCTTCTCGTGGATGATTTTGATTCAGTTTCTTCCCCAGTTTATTATCTGGATAGAACTTCCCTAGTTGAGATATTTCCTCGTTGGGATGAGTTTTATTTGACCGTTTCTCTCCAATTTGTTATTGGATTGAATTTTGGTCCCCTTTGTAAGTAATGTTTGCTTTGGAATTAAGCTATCATTGTTTGATAGTGGGCAATATTTTTCTCCAGCTTGAGTATATTACTTTGGAATTAAGCTATCAATTATTCGATAGTGGGTAATATTACCAAATTTTGCTTGTACTCCTACCCAGTAAATTCGGTAGTCGAGATTTCTTCTTCCTACCCAGTAAAAAGGTAATAGAAGTTGTTCTCCTTTGATTGTGATCCTACCCAGTAAACCTGGTAGTTAAAGTTTTTCTACCCAGTAAAAAGATAGCGAAGGTTATCTCTCTTTGTTTTGCTCCTATCCAGTAAATCGATAGTTGAGTCCCTTGTTTTCCTACCCAGTAAACCGGTAGTTATTGATTCTGTTCCAACTCAATATTCCTCCTTTTTTGGACTCGAACACCATGTTTGGTTGATATTCCTCGGCAGAGCGTTCGCTCTTTCCCGTTGAACCCTGTTACTTTGTTTATATCATATCTTTTCTCCATGTGGAGTCGGTTATCCAATTATTTATTTTTCCTGGTAACTCTTTTGGTGTCTGTTGTTTTCCCCGGCGGGATTTTCTTCTGTGTCCCCAAGTTTTTGCTTTCCTCTGGTGGTCATGTTTTTCCCCACAGATATCTTGGGTTTGCATATCATCTCATATTCATATCATATCTTGGTCTCTTAGGACAAAAATGGGGTTTTTTGTATTTAAGTCTCTCCCATCTTGTAGAGACGAAGATGTCAATCTTCATATCTCCAGATTGAAGAAACTTAAATAGGGGCAGCTGTTGCACCCTAATTTTTGCCCTAAGCTTTCTTCCATTTCATCTGCATCTTGCATACAAACAAGATCGCATTGGTTGCACGGTTTTTCTCGGGTTAGGATTATGCCTCGCAGGGGATCACCGTTGTCTTTAATTACTTTATTTGTTTATGTTTACTAACCATTAATCAAAATCCAAAAAAAAAAATATTTTGTTTCCTTTTGCTAACCTTTTTTTTCAGGAAGAGGAGCCATGTGAAAATACCAAAAAAATAGCAGTCCTGCAGCTCGAGTGAAATTTCACAGAAAAAGTCGAAGTGAATCCGCAAATAATTCAAATTTTTATCTGATCAAGGATTTCCCGAGTTAATTGATTCATTTAAAGAATTTCCAAGGATCATGTGTTCATTTCTTCGACGAACTACAAGAATCGGGTCGCAAAACCAAGCAATCACATTTGAACAAAATATTCAAATTTTAGCTTGGTTAACTGGTTAACCAAATACGTTAACCGGTTAACTAGTGCGAAATTTGAATATTTTATTCAAATTCAGCACCATTTGATCATTGATTTAATTGGAATATTCTAGATCCATTAGTTTCTGATTTCTCTACATCACTTTGATCATTTCCTACCATAAACCCTCATTAATCACCACTCTTTTCCATTTCCCACCAAAATTCAAATTACCAAACCTAAATTCAAATTACCAAAGCAAGCTCCATTCCACCAAATTTCCATACCTAAGCCCTTTAAATAGGACCACAATTTCATTCATTTGACAAGCTTTTGATAGCCAAATTCACCTTGCAAAAAATTCTTTGAAGCTTTTGATAGCCAAATTCACCTTGCAAAAAATTCTTTGAAGCTTTTGATAGCCACAAAACCTCTTGCAAAATACTCCCCAACACCAAAATTCTCCCAAAGCTCATATTTCTTTCTTTTAAAGTTATCAAGAATTCACATTGAATTCTTGATTAACTTGAGCTAAACCTTCATCCTTTCATTCTCTTGTTCATCAATTGAAGTAGATCTAGCTTGGTTTGGTTCAATTTGAAGAAGTGACATTGGTAATTCCTCTCCTTCCACAAACCCAAACTCACCATCAACCATTCAAGATGTAGATCTTTGGTTCCTTTGATTCTAGATCCTTTGGATCTTTATTTGTTGTTTGATTGCAGGGATTCCACTGTATTTTGGTTTTAAAATTCGTGCAAATTTAGATCATGATCATTAAACGTTTTGAGAGAATTTTGAAAATGGATCAATGCTGATTTTCTGCATTTTTTCTGCCGTTGCTTCAGCGTTAACCATATGGGTTAACCGGTTAACGCAAGTCAGATTTGAATTCTTGGCTTGTTTCAAGCCCTTTTTGGTTCCTCTTTATTCTTCTTCTTCCTCCTTTTTATTTTTACCTTGGGAAGCACTTTCTAGAGTTGATTTCTCCTTAATTTCAATGAACTTTGGGTGTAGATTAGAGTAGTTAATGTTCATTAATTCAAAACTACCTTTAAGTGGATTATTCAATTCATTTAAGGTACTTTGCATTAGTGATACATTTTCATGCTTGAATCCACCAAGATGAGTGATTGAACTTAAGGATGGAAGAATACCATAAGTGCGGCTCAATTTGGTATTCACCTTTAGTTTTATGCGGTATCGCGTCCGGATAACGATTTACATATCGTTTATCTCGCATGCATTAGCACTAACATTATGCACCTTAATTGGTGGTGGCCGGCCTCATTTGTAGGGTAATGACTTCGTAAATTACTCGGCGATTGCTTAACATAGACCTAAATGTGTCCCGACTTCGGAATAAAAATCTAATTGGGTACTTGCATTTTCGTGGACCGGATCTCTTGTTGATCGCGTAATCCAAATGTTGTTAATCATATTGAATTAAGAATCGAGACTTATGAATGTTTGATGCGTAGGTGCTTTGGGTCTCCCAATCTCCTTTCAAATTTCATTGAATTCGGTTCGGTTTGCCTTGATTAATTGCTATAGTGTAAGATGCTAAGCGGATCTGGTTGCCTTCGATTTTGGTTACTCTTTCTTTTTTGGTTGTGGTTGATTAAGTTCACCATACCATTATTATGTAAATATTATTATACTATTATTGCTATTAATATTTTAGATTCTTGCATTTTTACTTCTTTTGTTACTAACATTTAATTTCTTGCACTTTTATTGCCTTTATTCTATTTTTCTTTACTCATCCATATCATGTTTATTATTTGCTCTTATTATTGTTGATTGATTTTATATTTGTCCATTTGGACACAAAAACATTAATAAAGGATTAAACCTCTAAAAAACTTGTGACTTTAATTTGTGGACTTTTGGTTACTATCCTTAGCATTTGTAGTGGAGATTTGGACTTAGATTCTTAGGACACCTCTTTTGCCTTGATCTTCGAAAAGTTGGATTTAGACTTTATTTGGCCATTTGCTAGCTTATAAGGATGGAACTCTTATTCTCATAATTTGGAATGTCATCAAGTTTGGTTAGATCTTTCTTCCATTATCTCTTTATTTTCTTTTTTTAGGATAGTCCCTTCATCTCCTCCCATTCTCCAATTTTCAAAACCTTCTCCCTTTTTCAAAGGATTCCTTCTCTTTAAATCACCACCTCTTTAATAATAATAAAAAACCTTGACTTTTGTCAAGTGGATTTTACCTCTTTCTTTTTCTCTTGAAAAATCAATGAATCTAATCATGTTGACCTTAATTCAAAAATAAAAAGAACCAAACCCATTCAATTTGTTTTGTGCCTTTGTGCACTTTTTTTTGTTTATTTTCTTTTAAAGAGTGCCGATTATGAGTCATTATTCTTTAGTCGGGTGCAAGTCTCTCAATCTCCATGGTTGTAGTTTGATGTAATTGAGTCTCTTGTCATTTGTGGGGTTTAGTGGCATACTCGTCGATTTTATCCGAGTTGGCGCCCTCCCCATAATGATATATGAGTCCATGCCTTCATTCTCATGGTAGATTTGTTTGGCTATCAACTTGAAGATGACAAATTCTCTTCATTTAATAAAACGACTCATAACCCACCCTTGTACCACGAACTACGAGGTTTTGATTTCGCATTGAACTTTGTGGGTACGTAGGCATGAGACAATCGTCTCTTCAAACACAAAAATATAAATAAAAAATAATTCTTTTCTCATCCCTCCACTCACATTTTACAAACCATTTTCAAACCAAAAGTAGTAAATTTTTCAAAGGGCTCCCGTGGAGTACCACAGACATTTTGGGTGCGTAAAACCTTCCCATTGTGTAACCTATCCCCTTACCTGTTTCTCTGATGTGTTTCTTTAGTTTTCTTGCTTTTAGATTCATTAGGATTTATTCGCTCTTTTTTCCTTTTCCTCTGGGAATAAAATAAAAGCGCGGTGGCGACTCTGTTTACTTTGAGTTAAGTTAACTAATAGCTTACACTCATGTTTTTACCGCTACACATACTCTGTCAGAATCATTTTCCATCTAGCAACCCTTCTGGTAAGTGATGGCTTCTCAAATATGTACTTGACGTGGTCCATTTTTGAGATCAACAAAGTAGTGTGAGTCAACATATACTGTCTTAGTCGGCGAGCAGCCCACGCTAAAGCACATCAAGTTTTCTCGAGCAGTGAATAGTGTTGTTCACAGTCGGTAAACTTTTTGCTTAGGTAGTATATTGCATACTCTTTTCGACCAGACTCATCATGCTGGCCCAGCACACACCCCATTGACCCTTCTAATACTGTCAGGTACATTATCAGAGGTCTTCCTTCAATTGGAGGCATGAGAATTGGAGGTTCTTGCAAGTACTCATTAATCTTGTCAAAAGCTTTCTGACAATCGTTATTCCACCTGACTGTTTGTTCCTTTCTTAACAGCTTGAACAAGGGTTCACAGGTTGTAGTGAGGTGAGATATGAACCTTGAGATGTAGTTCAATCTACCTAAGAACCCTCGAACTTCTCTTTCAGTCCTAGGTGCAGGCATCTCCTGAATGGCTTTGACTTTGTCAGGATCAACCTCAATTCCCTTTTCACTTACAATAAATCCCAGTAGCTTACCGGAACGTACCCTGAATGTGCATTTGTTGCGGTTCAACTTCAACTGATATTTCCTCAGACGCTTAAACAACATCAGCAGATTCACCAGATGGTCTTTTTCAGTAAGGGATTTGGAAATCATATCATCCACATAGCATTCGATTTCTTTGTGGATCGTATCGTGGAATAATGTTACCATAGCCCGTTGATATGTTGCACCGGCGTTCTTCAGTCCAAACGAAATTACCTTGTAACAAAATGTGCCCCAAGGTGTGATGAAAGTTGTTTTCTCCATGTCTTCGGGTGACGTCTTAATCTGATTATACCCAGAAAATTCGTCCATGAAAGAAAACACCGAGAACTGAGCTGTGTTGTCGACCAATGCATCGATGTGAGGTAATGGGAAATCATCCTTCGGGCTAGCTCTTTTCAGATCCCGGTAATCCACACACATACGCACCTTGCCATCCTTCTTAGGTACGGGTACAATGTTAGCAACCCACGGCGGGTAACTAGTTACAGCAAGGAAACCGGCGTCCCACTGTTTTTGTACTTCTTCCTTAATCTTCATGGCCATGTCCGGGCGAGTGCAGCGCAACTTTTGTTTCACTATAGGGCAATCTTCTTTCAAGGGTAGCTTGTGCATGACAATATCTTTATCTAGACTTGGCATGTCCTGATAGGACCAAGCAAAGACGTCGACATATTATCGAAGCATGTTGATAAGCTGTTCTTTTACTGAAGCTTGCAGATTGGCCCCAATATTCACTTCTTTCAAATCCTCCTCGGTGCCAAGATTAACAGTTTCAACCTCCTCCTGATGAGGAGTAATCACTTTCTCTTCTTGCCTCAACAACCTGGCTAACTCTTCAGGAAACTCACAGTCTTCATCAACCCCTTCATCTGCTTGATTGATTGGATTATCGAGGTCATACAAGGTCATAGCAGTGCGGTTGTCGGTGCAATCTGGTGGATTATTTCTGCAAGGGTTGAGATTTGTTCGTTTTAGTGATCAATTTTAATCTTGTTCAGAAAATGAAGTTATTTATTTTGAAAAAATTGCCATTTTATTGTTTTGTGCGAAAAATAACAAAAATGAAAAGACAGTGAGCGAAAGAGAAAAAATTGTTTGCAAAAGGTGTCTGATATTCATTGATATTCCATTTGCACAAAATTACAAACATGGCCATATTACAAAATGAGTCCTGGAACCTTGGGCAAGATGCAAGACTTGATGCATGCTAAAAAAGGCAGGAAATAATAATTACTCTGCAGGAGTAACCCTTATAATTTCCTGGGAAGACCAGCTAAGGACTTGTTAACCCGGGATCCTTGGACGAATCCAACTCTCCGGGTTGAGGTCGCTTTCCACCTCGTCTTCCATGTTATTGACAGCATCTGGGGTGATCATCCCTCCACTTATGAACTTGGGCTCCTTAGCAACCTCTGCTTAATCTTGTCGGAATGGTTTGTAACCTAAACCGAATTTGTCCTCCTTCTTCTCCACCGATAGCAGCTTGCCCCAGCCTTGGGCATTTCCATCTTCAACAACCTTCCGAGCTTGTTGATAGGAGACAATTGAAGTACCCATCCTATCTTCCTAGGATGCAGCAAATACTTCAGTTGTCGCCTCATTGACATTCAGTGCTTCGAAACCTTGGCTCATGGTTTCGTAGATTTCACCATCCATCTCAATGTATTTGTAGGTGGCCAGATGGCTAACAAAAATATCCTCTTCATCACAGATTGTGATAATCTTCCCTTCCCACTCATATTTCAATTTTTGGTGAAGGGTTGACGTAACTGCGCCAACGGCGTGAATCCATGGTCGACCCAACAAACAGCTGTAGGCCAGCTGAATGTCCATCACGTAGAAAGTAGTTTGAAAGACCTGCGGGCCAATTATCACAGGGAGCTCCACCTCTCCAAGAACAGACCTCTTGGAACCGTCAAAAGCTCTAACCACCAGATTGCTTGGTCGGAGAGCTATACCATCATATTCAAGCTTGACAAGAGCTTTCTTTGGCAAGACATTGAGTGAAGACCCAGTGTCAACAAGAACATGTGAAAGCACAACCCCTTTACACTCAAGAGTGATGTGTAAAGCCTTGTTATGAAGACGACCTTCTGTGGTCAAATCAGCGTTGGTGAAGCCTAGCCCATGGCTAGTATTAACATTAGACACCACTGTCTCAAGCTGATTTACTGTGGTCACCTCAGGCACGTAGGCTACGTGTAAGACTTTAAGTAGTGTATCCCGATGAGCTTCGGAACACAACAGCAGGGATAAGATGGAGATCTTGGAAGGAGTCTGGTGGAGCTGATCCACAACCTTGTAGTCGCTTCTCTTGATTATCCTCATAAATTCATCCACATCTTGATCAAAGGATGTTTTATAGGCTTCTTTCAAAGTTGGCTCTTCCGGCACCACATTTTTACCTTTAGCTTTGGCAGCAGCCTCTGCCTCAGTATTAGCTCTTAGCACTTGTGACGCGAAGAGGCATCCACTTCGGGTGAAGTCTCCGCCCTCCCGACATTATCCACATGTGGTGCATGAACTGAAGAATCAAGAAGGACTCTCTCTCTCTCTGTTGCAGTAAAGGTCTGAACCATAGTGCCATGGTACATCATTATCTTTTTCGTATGGAATGGGCCCCGACACCGTGATGATGACTGGACTGACTATAGCAGAGGTGGGAACCGTTATTGTTTGTGGATCATAAAATATGGTAACAAGACTTCTGATTGATGGTGGTGGTGATTGACTGAAGCTGGGTTGTTGCTAAAACTGTTGTTTAGATTGTTGCTGAAAATTGTTGGAATCAGGGACCATTGCAGGGTCGTAGTATATGGTGATTGTGGAGACGTCGTTGTTAATGGTTGATGTAGTTGTAGAAGCGGATGCGATTGAACTAGTGTTTGTTGAAGTGATGGAAGAGGTGGTTGCTGATTTTGTAGACGAGTTTGTCAGAATAATTGTCTTTGAAGTTGTAGGAGAAGTATTTGTTGTTGCTGAAAAAGGAGTTGTTGATGTTGTAGAAACCGTTGTTGTTATTTGCAGGATACCTTCTCTGATCAGGCCATTGATGCCACTTTTCAAGCTTGCACACCCATTGACGGAAACTTTGCAAGATTCACAGTAGGCCTCACAACCTGGGAACACCTGGCATTTTAAAAGCTGAGCTTTAACCTCTACCAGTGGTGTTTGAATGCTTGTAGTATCTTCAATTAAATTCATGGGTTGATCCTCCTCAATTGCATTTATCCTGGGCCCACCATGGCTGGGAATAGGGTTCTTCATGACATTAGGAGGTGGTGCAAAATTTAGGGCCTTTGAATCAACCATATCCTGGACTTTCATGTGCAAAGCTTTGCACTTTTCTATGGTATGACCAGGTGCATTAGAATGGAAGGCACATCTGGCATTGACATCGTAATTTCTCAGAAGGTTCTGAGGATCTGGTGGAGCCAAAGTCCTTAACTCAACAAGATTAAGCTTCAGGAGTTGTGGCAACAAGGTGGCATATGGCATTGGTATAGGGTCAATTACCCTGTTAACTTGAGATGGCCTTTGCTGGAAAGGGCGTTGTTGTTGGTTGTTGTTGTTATAGGACCTTTGTTGTGGAAAATGTTGTTGTTGAGGAAAATGTTGTGGTTGCGGAGCGTATTGTTATTGAGGAGGTGGAGTAGGAATAGTGACAGCGGTAATTGACCTTGGCATATACTGGGGTCTTCCTCTGCCCATGTGTACAGAGTTTGTTTCGCCCGACCTGCAAGGCCCTGCAAATGGTTTCCTTGCACTGCTTGAATTGGCGCTGTTATCAGAAATCTTTCCCATTTTCAATAAGCTCTCAATTCTTTCCCCAGCTATGACTACGTCTGCAAAGCTAGTGGAAGAGAAAGCAGCCAACCTATCAATGTATGTCCCCTGAAGGGTGTTCATAAACATATCTGCCATTTCTCTTTCCGACATTGGAGGTTGAACGGAAGCAGCTAATTGTCTCCATCTCTGAGCATACTCTCTGAAGCTTTCCCTGGAGGACTGTGACATACCCATTAGAAGTGTTTTGTTAGGAGCCATGTCCAGATTGTATTGATATTGGCGAATGAAATCCTCGGCCAAATCTTTCCAATTTCTCACTGTGACCCTGGTCAAATGAGAGTACCACTCACGGGATGCCCCTGTCAAGCTATCCTCAAAATAGAACATCCATAACTTTTCATCCATGGTGTAGGATTTTAATCTTCCCATAAAAGATTGGAGATGGGCGCGAGGGCAAGAGGTACCATTGTATCTTTCAAAGCAGGGAGGTTTGAATTTGTGAGGAATTTTAACCCCCTCCACTAGTCCCATATCCATATGTCGCTCCCTGGATTTTCATCCTAGTACAAACGCGAAAGTGGCGCGGAAAAGGTAGAGTCGCCAGCCAGACATTTTTATCCCGAATGAATGGGAAAGGTAATGTTGCACAAACCTGAGGAAGAAGGAAAGGACGAGGCCTTGTGAACCAAAGATTGGGGTTCGGGAGTCGGTTACGAACTGGGAAGGTATTAGCACCCCAGATCGTCCGTTGTACCCGACGGGATCCACGCTTGTTTGTTTTGTTTCAAAGGGTGAGAAGAATAACTGCTGCTGAATAAAACCGCTAACTGGAAATTGGAAATGAGAAAGGAGAAAGGGAATTGGAAAATGAAAATAAAAGGGGAAAATGTAGGGAAAATAAAGATTGTGCTCGAACGGGCCCTACCCCGCTGCCTACGTATCTCATCGGGAAAATGAGGATCAGAGTCGACGTAGTTCGCCTAACTAAGGCGGGAACTATTTGTTTGTGTTTTTTATGGCCGGGACTGCGTATGTCTATGCTCAGGTGTTGCAGGCTCGTCTAGTACGAGTGCGTTTACCGTCTTGCATGCGAGACAAGTCGTCGCGAGTTCGCGTTGTGAGTGAATGAGATGAGAAAAGAAGTTCCCGCAGGATAGTCGCTTATTGTGTTTTTGTCTTTTAAGAGAAGTATTTTGGATTTATTTGTTTTATGAAACAATCCCTTAATGAGACTTGTGCATCATGATAGACGAGCTTACACCACTCCAAGATGGAATGAATGCAAGTGCTTCATGGAATAAGGCTATACACAAAGGATCCTTTCATTTATTTGTTAATTGTTTTTTTTGGATTTTTGTTTGAAGATGAGAAAGAATGAATCAAATTGCAAAAAGGCGAAATCTAATGGGGAACTAAGACACACCCTAATTTTATTGATTTATTTACATGGGAGATCCTATGGTTTGTGGAGTTTTCTAAACCTAGTGGAAAAGCACCTAAAACTAATAGAATACAACTTACTTCCTAAGGAAGATAAGTTGATTCTAAAGTCAAGGGAAGATCTAAAGCAATATTAATCAACATACAAAAAATATTGAAATTAAATGACTAACTAGAATTCAAAGACAATTCAAATAAAAGCATGAATTAAAATAGTCCTATTTATTTATTCTAATTCTAATTAAAATGACACTTAAGCCTAAGCCCTAAACTAAAGTCATACCTAATATTTTTCTTCTAAAAAATAAAAACCTAAACTAACCTAAGTCCATGTTAACTTCTAAGATTAAATTTAAACTAAACTATTTTTTATTTGAATTTAATATCCAAGCCTAAACTAATAGGAATTACATGTAACAAAGCCTAAGACTAAAAATCCTAAAAAATAGCAAAACCTCTGGAAAAATTATGAAAATTAATCTATGGGGTCCTAAGATTATTTATAAAATTGTACTAAAAGGGATCCTAAAAAAATCCTATTTTTGCTATGCCTAAAAATTGTTTATTTCTGCCTAAGAATTATTCACTAATTTCTAAGGGATTAAGCCTCTAAACCTAAGATAAAATGATCTAAAAAATCTACAAAAATTAAACTAAGTACTACTATGGGTCCTCTAACTACAGTAAAAAGAATGAGCAAAAAAAGTTACTGGAAGATCAAAATATAAAATCTACAAATTTGTATACAATTAAAGAAAATCTATTAAAAAATACTTACAAGAAAAATTCAACATAAAATCAAAAATAAAGCCAAGAATAGACAAATAAGGTTCCAAATATTTCTAAAGGGGAGTAAAAATCTACCTAAATTTTTGTGGAATTTTTCTACTCATTTTACTATTTTTTATGCATTATTTCTAAACTTATATTAAACTGAAAAAACTAAAAATCTAAAAGAAAGAAATAAGGAGGGGGGAGGATTTAGAAATTTCTCCTAGTTGCTTTTCTGTATGGGCCCAAAACGGGGGGTGAAATTAGCACAATTCCAGGCCCACATGCGCAGGAAATGGAGGGAGGTGAGAAGAGTGATCTTTTCAGTTATTTTCAGAATGGGCCCAAGATGTAGGGTGTGATTAGCACAAATAATGAGCCCATTTCGCATAAAGTCTGAGGAGCATAATTACTATGGTGGGGAATATGCATGCGATTAAGGAAGGGTGGCCCAACCGGACGGTGACAAGTGTCACCTCCGGAGTGGACCCCGAAAATCCATCTTATCCCTAAGATCTAAAAAAACGGAAGAAGAGATCAAGCCATTATGATTCTTGATGACATTTTAATTTAATTAAATGGTGCATTGAATGGATTATTATCAACTTATTACTTTTTAATTTTCAATAATCCTCCATTTATTTCTTATGATTCCACTTAATTAAACAAACTCATAAACTTATAAAAATCAAAAAGGGACCGAAAACACAATCCCTAAAGAAACCCTAGACTGCTCTTTCTCCCCTTCACCACCGCAACAACCCTCATCTTCTACCCTTCCTTCTTCTTCTCCGACTTCACACCATCACCTTCTATCATCTTCCTCACGCCACAGATTCTTCCTTCCGCCTTCTTCCATAGACTAAACCGCTTTTCCTCTCCGAAAAATGACCAAGACTGAACAAGCCTAACCTAAGTCCGAAAATCCAAACCCTGCCCTTCGAAGACACCTCACCGGAGAAAACAAATAAAGCCTCGCAGCCTTCGACCTCATCGCCGGCTCCCTATCTATTCTACCATGATTTCACATCAAAGCCACAGAAACCTAACATCAAGCAAAACGTTGGAAGAAGGTGTACCTTGACTCTGATGACGGGACGCGGCGATTGAATTCGGTGTTACTCGACGGATTCGTCCCTTCGAACGGAGATCTTTGACGCAAAAAGATCGTACAAGACGATACCGAGAGCCTATCGGAGGTCTACCTGATGCTTGCTGTGATTGGCGAGGAATGTTCGAAGGTCTCTTGGAGTTGATACGCTACTGCTTCGAAGACTCGAAATCAACAAACTCCGGTACGCATAATGCTCTGTGATTTTTAATCTATTCTGTTATTCCTCTGCTCTGGCCACTATTGCCGTGTTGATACGTAACTCACAAACCTTCCAAATCTTGCTGCAGGTTATAGATGATGATGGAAGGTATATGTGATGACGTTGTTGTGGTTTCAGTGGTGAAGAACGATGATGAGGAGTTATTGCTTGGGTGCCGAATTTAGTGAAGGTTGAAGCAAGGCGATCTGAAGAAATGGTTGATGGTTGAAGAAGACATGTGGGGAGAGATTGGGGAGATAAGGTTTTTTTGAGGATGAATATTGAAGAGAGGGGATGAAGAAAAAAGTGGAGAGAGGTTGGAGAAGAGAATAAGGGGTGAAGATTGATTGAGGATAAAGGATGAATTCGGGAAAGAATGATTGGAGAAGAAAAGGTTGTGAGAAGATTGGAAGAGAAGAAGAATGGTGAAGGAGAGAAAGGTTGGAATTGGAGAAGAAAGTTGGAGAAGTGAATGGTTGAAGGGTTTTGAAAGAAAAAATGGTTGGAGGAAACGATTGAAGGAGAAGGGGTCCTGCTTTATAGAAGAGGGCTTGAGGATGGTTCTAGAATTTTCCAGGTAGAAGTTTGTTATTTTCTGTTGCAAATTCTGTTACTTTTTCTTGGCTGGAATTCTGTTTGGGAAGTAGCTTAGGGTTAGTTATATTTGGAATTCTGAATCTATATTTTTTGCAACTGATTTTTGGTTTTGTTATTGTAGAAGAGTTAACCCTGAGGATTGAAGAAATTTGAGAGGGTTATCCTGGAATAATTTGATGATGAATTCAAAAATACCTTCTCCTCTTGATTTATGTCACTTTTTGTTAAATACTTTCAAATTTCGTCATGAATGTCAGCTGGTTTTTTTTGTTAGTGATTTCCTTACGTGATTGGCAGGATTGAATTTTGATGCAAGTTCTGGATGCCGGGTGTTGAGGATTGACGTATAATTAATGAAATTCTGATGAGAGGGATGAAGAGCTTGATGAAGTTCTGATCAGGTATTAGTTCCACGAACCCGCTTGTCTTGATTAATTCTGCGACTTCTTCTTCTTTGTGGTCTTAGAATACTCTCTGATACCGTTACATTGCCATTGCTGTGATGTTCTACGTATTCCTTGAAGAATCACTGAGTTCTTGTATTTGTCGAATGGTGTTGATAGGAATCTTCTTGCAGGTTGATTCTTGTTGAAGATTGATTAAGCATGAATATTTGTACGAAATTGACGTTCCTCTGAGATTCATTGCCTCTGTATTGTTCAATGGAAGAGCTGTGCAAAAATGGCTTACCATGGCTCCCAGTTCACCTACAACCCATTGGTACCAGTTACGCTGGAAATTATGGGCAGGCATCGTTTGATTGCCCGCGGTGCACAGAATTATGAAAATGCACTTCTTTGTCTACTAAAATGTGGAGTCCTGGTGCGGAACAAGGAGGGATTGTTCAAACACTTTCTTGTCGGCTTCAGTGACGCTTTCCTTGACAGGATTCAATCACATAATGTGACAGCTTTCGCCTAATTCATGAGCCCAGATAGATTCAATGATGCAGAAGATATAACTCAACAACTCCTACCATGAGCTTTTGTTTGTAATGAATTTTTTATGCTACAACAAATTAGAGGAATTTGTCTTTATTTGGACACCTCCTAGCATGTAAATTTATCAGACGTTATGTCGTATCCATTGGTATTCTGCAAATCCTGTACTCATTTGCTTTATTTATTTAACCAACCAAATACCGTGTCCCTATGCCTTGCAACATTCAATGTATTGTTTGATATCCAATTGCGCTTCCATCATTTCCTTACTATATTACATTCTCTTTCATGGAACCACGTGAATAATGTTCTTATAATGTAATTCCTTGCAATGCACTTTTAATAATTTGAATGAAAACATTTGAATAAAACCGGCCTTTGGAATATCTGAAACTTGAAATCTTTGAAAGAACCCTTTGATTTTGATGAAGCTTGGATAATGTAGTAACTCCATAAAAACGGATGAACTTGCATAAACTTGGATTATTGTACCTTGAACTTTGAATGGACCTTGACTTTGCATACCAAACGACTCTTAACCTCTTTTGCGGTAAGGAACCCGAATTAACTTCCAATAGGAACAAATTCACTCAAATTTTAATGCCAAACGACCTTAGCTCCTCTATCAATTAACCAAGCAAACCCCACATCAATCTTGATCCAAAATAAACCCAATAGGCAAAACAATACGCTCCAAAAGGATATCCACACCTTTGTATCTCTCGTCACGATATGTGCCTAGAAATTCACTAACTGGGCGAAGAATGACTTTAGAACGAATGCCCTGAGGAAACATTGAAGGTGAATATGTAACCAAAGCAACAAGCCTGTCTAAGCAAACCTTTGTCATAACATCTTAAATCTCGACCTTTGTTGAAGCTTTAGTATCCATGATAAGTTGTATTTCGAGACGACGTTCACGACAGTAAAAGTTCACCCCTGGTCTCAACCTTGAGCGTAATGGTTATATAAGTCACCTCTGAATAGGAAACTCAAACCATAAGGATATGCCTCGATCACATGCCTCATGAAACAATGCAATGCACTAGTATGATGTTAACGAACTGATGAGAAATGCAGATGAATGCAAAATGATATGCCAGTAAAGGGAATAAATATGAGGGAAAATTTTGAGGTATTACACCATAACATCAAAGCCTAAGGAGTTTTGAGACTCCAGAGACCTCAGCTTTTCTGCTATCTCGTCCAGCCGACGATCATAGACTTCATCTCCTGCCCCAACTATAGTAAATTGTTCTTCCTGAGGGTCCTCTTGCAAGGCACGCCCTCCAGTGTTACCCTGGGTGTTCCTTATAGCATTAATGTCTGAGTTAAGATGAGGTCCAAACTCTGGGGGATCAGTACGAGGCTGTACATGATCATTGTTGCTGGTACCCCCTGTACCTGGGTGGTTTTCTTTGGGAGTTTGCCGCTCGACCAACTCTCTCAGTCTTTCTTGGCTTTGGGCCAACCCAGTCATCACTGCCATGAACTGGTTCATCTGGGCCCTCATCTCAGTCCTTTCATTGGCCATCTGGGTTCTCACGTCGGTCAGATCTTGCTGAACCTAGTCTATTTGTAAGCCCGGAAGGTTGTTTCTTGTCGGATACTGGTGAACTCTATTGATGGGGAAGACTCTTCTACGAGCAATGTTTCCTGAAACCACAACAAAGTGAGAAACAACAACAAAAACAAAAACCTACAAAACAAAGAAAAGAGGTTAGTATGCAATGCAAGATGCCTATTTGTCTTCCAAGGGTATCCGGTTTGGTTCTTTGGTTTTGACCTTCCAGACCTCGAGGAATGATGATGTTGAAGAGAGATGAAGCCCACAAAATAACACAAACTATATATTACAAAATGTAAAGATACATAGTTTAATTACAACAAAGTTCCCATGGCGGGTCAAAATACAACAAAATCAAAAGTACAAACAAAAATGAAGTACAAAGAAAGAAATCAAACATCCAATCCATAATCATCCTCTCTGACTTCTTTCAGGAGAGCCTCAGTCACTGGGCCAACTGGATACTCTGTGATGGTCCTGATAAGAAGGTTCCTGGTGGAAATGGCACTTGTCAACTTCTTATGCTTGTCTTGGTCCTTTGATCTCTTCAACCCCACCCGGAGTTTCAATTCAGAGATTTCCTTTTGTGATGCTAACAAGGCTTTCTGAT
This sequence comes from Lathyrus aphaca, assembly GCA_963966055.1. Lineage (NCBI taxonomy): Eukaryota > Viridiplantae > Streptophyta > Magnoliopsida > Fabales > Fabaceae > Lathyrus > Lathyrus aphaca. The sequence goes on along the minus strand of OZ014522.1, from coordinate 442,563,913 downwards.
TCTTCTTCTCATTAGCTTCTAGCTGCTCTATCTTAGCCTGGGTCCTCTGATCTTCCTGTGAATGAGCTTCAGTGATTCTGATCCATCTAGCCTGACTCTCCTCCAAGTAGTGCTCAGCTTTGGCCTTCTGAATCTTGGCTTCCTTGCAATCACTCTTCAACACTAACTCCCCTGCTCTAGCCCTTCTGATGTAATCATCTGTCTTCTCAATCTTGGTCATATGCTTGATCCGGAGCTTCTCTAACCTCTCATTGTCCAGACGACTATCATTCCTCTCCCAGAGGGTTTTCTTCAGAGCTTCAGAAAGCTGGGTATTCCTTTCCTTCAACTTCTCAAACTCCTCTAAACTGACTGTAGTTGCAGGCTCTACTGTTGATGGTCTAGGTGCATCCTCTAGGGTGAATGGCATGCGGGTGATCTGTCCCCTGATACGTGACCAATCAAGATACTGAGCTGAAGCTATATTATTGCACTTGCCAAAAATAGCAGTCCCTTTTGTCTGAATATTATCCCAAACCCAAGCTGCTTGTCTGGCAATGGAAAGGTTATGCTGAATGTCACAGTAAAGGTTTCGGACAAGTCTTGCTCTCTTGGTGGATGTACCAAGGCATACCCTAATTGCCTTTTGAACAGTAAAGGATTGTAGTTGATGAAACCCTTCACTCTAATCAGGGGTACATTGGGATACTGCCCACAGCTGGTGATGATATCTCTGCCCTTGGTGCTCTGAGTGCACCATCTGATGTCTTCTGAAGTAAGGGCAATCATTCTCTTAGCCCAGTTTCTTGACTGATGAGGATTCAAGAAAGCTTCTGACTTAGGAAAGTGCCTCAATAACCAACAATAGAAGAGAGGTGCACAACATCTGACTAATCTTCCCCTCTGCTTCTCATTCCTTTGATGCACTGAGTAATAAAAGTCTCCAAGCAAGGTAGGGACTGGATTCTTCAACAAGAACAGGTGGATAGCACTCTTGCTTACAAACTTAGGCTCGTCTTCAAACAAGATGATACCATACATGCTAAGGGCCAGAAGAGCACAAACAGTGTCCCACTTTCTTGCTACAGCATGAATGGTGGCCTGAGTAACCAAGAAGTCTAAATGGAGGCCTGGAATTCCAGCCTTGATGGTCATATTCTAGTCAATGAGGGTGGACTCCAAGTGCAAAGCCTTAGCTATATCTTCACTCTTGGGAGCAGTCATTTCAGGGTTGAAAGGAATCCCCGTCCTGATGGGGACACCTAACAACATGGAGAACTCCTCTAACAGAGGGCCTAACTGAAAGTCTGGAAAGGTGAAACATCTGAGTGGAGGGTCATAGAACTGAAGAAGTGTGGATCATACTCCTCTGTGATGCATCCAAGTCCATGATCATGTCCATAATGCCTCAATAATGTTCCCTGAATAAAGGGACATGATCAGGAGTGATGAGTGTCTGAATCTGTTTGATGTCTGTCAGAGTGAGCTCAAAGAAATGGTATGTAATGTTGCTTTTCCTGGATGGGTCCATGCTGATAATGGATGTTGGTGAAGAAGATTGAGGAGAAGTACTGGAGAAAACTGCTGAAGATAACTGGAGAAGATACTGAGCAGTAGAACATGTCAAAACCAAGCCAAAGATAAGATGTGGATACCCTGTAAAACAAATAGACAAATATTAAAATGATGCAAAATGATGTATGCAGAATGATATGCAAGGGTTTGTGATCAAGTGTTGGATCTGTTATCTGCCTTGATAAGGTCCATGTGTGTTCATAAGTCCAGATGAAGGCTTAGAGAACCAGTAACCAAATGGGGGACTCAAATAAACAGTCACGAGTCCAGGGTTTCACAAGAACAGTCCAAAATGATGTGACCTTAAAACAAAATTGGTAGCAGGGTATGATGAGGCAAAGGGTTCCTGCAAACCTGTAAACATCCCAACCCCCTCACATGTATTATTCTAGAACAAGGATCCTCATACTTGGATCAGTTATGAGAAGTGTAAACACTTCTAACCCGGAGGTACAATGTTTACAATAATCATAAAGGATTCTCCTCTAATTCACCTCAAATGCTGAAGGTCATAAAAAGGTCATCCAGACTTAGCAGGCTTCCCAGATAGCCCTAGTACTACAGGAAATCGGTAGCACAAAGTTCTCAAGAAGAAACCCATGTATGAACCGTGTTTCATATTCCCGCACCAGACCGAAATGGAATGGGAAAGAATATGAAGCCACTCTATCGTATGTGTCACTCAGGCTCCCGGTATGGAACCTTACTCACTCAATATCCCTCCCACCAAGGAAAACAACAGATCCAGCACAATGATAATGATAACAATATGAAATGCATATAAACAGTAAATGAAAGCAATAAATAAAGCTGTAAAGAAAACAATAAATAAAGTAATAAACAACAAGCACAAGTAGCACATAACACCCCCATAAACACAAATCAAACAAGCGCTAGGAGAAACCCACAAAAAGAACCAGAAGCCCTGGTTGCAAGATACGAGTCCCCAGCAGAGTCGCCAAGCTGTCGCTCCCGAAGATTTGCATCCTGGTACAAGCGCGAGCGGTCGGTGAAAAGAGAAATGAAGGTGAAGTGAATAGAGTCTCTAGCTAGGCATTTTTATCCCGAAGGAAAGGTAATGCTGCATAAACCTGGAAAAAGATGGATAAGACGGTTGCGAACCAGAGAAACTGAGAAAGGGGGTTGGTTACAACCTGGGAAGGTATTAGCACCCAGATTATCCGTCGTACTCGACGGGATCCACGCTTAAGAGATTGTGTTTAAAGGGGTAGGTGTATGGGCTATCTGTGTATGAAAAGCTAGGGAGAAAAGGATGTATAGAGTGTCAGTGCAAAAGAAAAGGGTGAATGCTCAGGAACTGAGGCTTAGAAAAGAATGCTGAGAGAGGGGGATGACAAAGAGACTTTTGTTCGATAACTGTTAAGTTATGCCTACGTATCCTCTCGTGCATTGAGGAAGTCAGAACACCATAGTTCGACTCAAAGAGACTGAAAGATAAATTGACTATGAACTGCTTGCTTGCCTATGCTCAAGTGTATGACTCGTCTAGCTCGAGTGCTAACTGTCTTGCATTAGACGGAAGAAGCAAGTTCTCGTTTGTGAATGAGTGTGATGAGAAAAGAATCCCGAAGGAGACGATTATTGTTTGTTTTTGTGTTTTCAGTTTTTTTTATTGTTTTTGGTGTTTTGCATAAGTTAATGAGCTTAAGCCTAAATCAAGGGTTTGTAAACTCATTATATCCTCACTGATTAGGGATAATGAGCCTACTTAAGTATGAGGTAAGCACCTCAACTTAATTACCTTAATGATGTAGGATTAAGATCATTAACCTACTTGTGATTAATTAGATGTTTTTAGGTTTTTGTTTAGTGTTAAGTAATGAGTTTAATTTCTAATCATAGATTAGTGGACTCATTACACCATCCTAATAGAAGGATAATAGATGAGAACACTTAAGTTGAGGAAGATACCTCAACTTAATCCATGGTTAGGGATTAAATTCATTATATAACAAGCCTTTATTAAATGAATTTTAATTAAAGGATGAGATTAAGAAGTGGATTTTATGGTTTGTAAGACAACTTGAGGAGGACTTGTCCATTAAACACTAGGGTTAGTCCCTCTTAACCATAAGGAAGAGTTAGAACCCTAATGTAAGGCCCAAGTTACAAGATAAAGCCTTAGTGATTATTAATGTGATTTGATTAAGAGGTGTAAGCAAATTAAAGGTTTAACACTTAGGATTAAAGTTATACACTCCATCCTAAGAGAAGGATGCAAGCATAACCCTAATTCCAAAGTCCTAAAACTTTAAGAGTTTAGTCTCTGATTATTGAGATGAGAAGAGAGACTCAAGGAGACTCAAAGGTAAAAAGCTAAGGGGGACTAAACACAAACCTAAGTATTATCATGCTTGGATATCCTATGGTTTGTTAGGCTTAGAGAAAGATCTTCAAGGAAGCCACCAATGGAAGAAGCAGATGAAAGAAGGAGGAAGCAGAAGAATAAGTTACTTACTTCCTAAGAAGATAAGTAACCTAAAGGAAGAAAGTGAGAGAGATAGAACACAAGTGAATACAATTCACTTCAAATACAATTTAAAATGCATATGAAAGAGATAAGAATAAGTGAGAAGTGAAGGCAAATCCACCTCCCAAAATAACTTACCAAAAGTTCCTGAAAAGTTAGTATGGATACATAAGACATAAAGCATGAAGAAATGAATTGAAATGAGATGAAAAGACCAAAGTCAGAAGTGTTTATGCTATGCAAATGTCATGTAAGATGATGCAATGTCATACAAGATGCACATGAATAATCATACAAGAATGAGATGTTATGAGAGCGTGCTTTGGAGTTTGAAAACACATGGATGTTTATGAAATGAAATGAATACAAAACATGGCAAATGAATGAAGGAATGATCAAGTAAGGTTCTAACATGTCCTAAGATGTCTAAGATGACATATGGATGCATGAAATTTCATGGAAAGTTCATGTGATGATGAATATGCAAGGTGAATGCAAATGAACATGAGAAATTAGGGTTCTATGGACATGTGAGATGCAAATGACTAAAACAGAAGCAATCAACATGATAAAAATTTGAAATCAATCTCAAACAAACCCTAATCCCATATTAAGTCACACCCCAAAGGAGAAGGTCAGAAGCCTAACCTATCAAAAGTTATGATTTTCCTAAGTTTTCTAGGGTTTTTTGGTGATTCAAAAGGAAAAATGCAAATCAATTTGAAAATTCAATATAAATTCATGAGGAAAATGACCTATACACTACATGCAATATGTAACTCAATGCAAAAGGAATCAAGTTCAAACTCTTCTTGGTTAGGTAGAAATGATTTTTTAAAGTTAGGGTTTAAAAATGTGATTTTAAAGACCCTTAATTCAAAGAAAATTGGCAAACTATGATCAAACCTAAAAAGAAATTTGTGTGACGAGTTTGAAAATGTTTCTAAATGAATCGGAATGGTTCAAGATTTGTTTGGTGATTTTTAGAAACCTAAATGTATTTTTAATTAATTAAAATACTTTAATTAATTAAAAATAACATTTAAATATTTTAAAAATACTTTTTTAATGCAAAAAATAAAATAAAAATTATTTTTGGATTGAGAAAAATATTTAAAGTCATAATGCAAAGGGAAATATTTTTGTAAGTTTTTTAGCTATTTTTAATAATTTTGCAAAATAAATGGAAATGAAAATGAAAATAAATGAATAAAAAGAGAAGTCAACTGATCCAGTGGCCCAGGTTCAAAGTTTGGTTGACTGCGCGCGTGAATGTGAGGCCAGGATTGAATCTGGGTTAATTAATTAATTAATTTAATTAATTACGAATTAGGGTTAAGTGAGTGAATCAGGACCATTCAAACACGCGACAAACAAGATCCAAGGGTCCAAATTTAAACTGACGCGCTAACCCTAATTAATTAACCTAATGACTTTCAGGTGACCGGAGCAAGCTCCGGTCATCTTCTCCAGCAGGCCATTCACCCTAACTTCTTCCCTAGGTCAAATTAAACCCTCTAACTTTCCATAAATGATCCCCTAACCTCTCTAAGCAAGAATCCATCATCAAACAACATTTATCATTCACGAAAATCATGATTCGAAGCAAAACGGAAAAACATTCAAAACTTTCAGAAGTTCAATACATGCTTGTTTCTCAACCATTTTCGAAAATAAACATATCAGGATGATCAGCTAAACATGTAGAATCATTTAGAAACTTAAAACAAGAGTTCTGGAAAAAATGTTCTTCATGACTACCTGAGTTGAAGCTTTGCAAACTGGAGCTTTCTGACCTCTTCCTTTGTGAAAAATGCCTCCAATGATCCCTCCGATGCTTTTGGAAAGCTTGAATGGAGTTTAAATGGCCTCCTTTGTGAGTTTCAATTCTGAGGAGTGAGAAATCATGTTTGTGTTATGGGGTGTTTCAGGATATGGTGAGGGGTGGAAAATGATCCTTGGGTGTTTTTGAGTTGATTGGTGGAAGAGTTTGTGGTTTTTGCTGGCTGTATTATGAAATTCGAAGAGAGGAAAGTGTGAAGTGATTTTGTGCAATCTGAACTTGTGAGAGGTTTCAGGCTTGTGTGTTGTATTGTTTGAGGTCCATGAGGTTCACATAAGTCATGCTGATTGGTTCAGAGAGTTGGTGTGGCATTGTTTGATTGGTATGTGCCAAAATGCAAAAAGTCAAGGTTATGTGTACTTGAAGCATGGCACGGGTCAGAGATGTTTTCATGGGGTGTCTGGCCTCAGCTTGCATCAAGGATGGCCTTTGGATCAAAGTTATGCAGCTGGAAGGCTTGGATGAAGAGTTCTCATGGTTTATGCAAATTTCCCTCTTTGATGTTTCTTGTGATTCAAGTCATGGAATGCTTCAATTCTTGGGCCAATTTTGATCTTTTGAAGTTGTTTTGACATGTTGTGAAGTATTTGTGTACATTAGAGGTCATTAGAATGCTTGAACATGCAAAAATGCAAAATCCTTCTTTGACATGAAACTTGAAATTATGTAATTTTTGCCAACTTTGAAAGGCCATATCTTGAGTTCTAGGATGAATCAAGACATGTTCTTGTACTTTTTGAAAATAGAAAGACCTAATCTACAACTTTCATGCCCAAGAATGTTTCATTTGAAGCATTTTTGGTCATAAAAGAGGAGGTTGAAAATCTTTCCCAAAATGGAAAGTTTGCATTTCAAGTCATTTCCAAAAATGGCAAGTTTGCAATTGGCTCAAAATTCTTAAATATTGTGAACTTCCAACCACTTATAAGATCAAATAAAGATCATTGAACTTCAATTTGATGAAAATTACCCCTTGGTTCCATTGTTGGGGGCCTCAGATGCCCTGATTTTGACTTAACTTACTCAGGAAGTTACCCAGTAAATAGATGACTTCCACAATGAATTTCTTCATCAAACTTGGTACACATGATCCTTATAACATATTAAGAACATTAGAAACAAGAATGACCCAGAAATTTGGAGTTAAGGCCTCTGAAACCAAAACCCTAATTTTAGTCATCTGTGTAGTGAAAACCCTAGCTCTGCTTTCATGCCTTTGCCAGTTCTTGTGATCCCTTGACTTTCATGAACTTTGGGGAGCATAATATGATCATAGAACACATATGGACCCTCTTGTAAGACTTCAAGACCTTTTGGATGGCTCAGATGGATTCTAGGATTGCTCAGATCACAAACCCTAGATGCAGATGAACTTGAACTATGCAATGAAGCAAATATGTAATATGAGGTGGTATGCTTATGTTAAAACAAAAATGAAAGATCACAAGCCATGGTGTGATAAATAGTGAGGGCAAATTTGGGGTTTTTACAAACTCAAAAAGGAGACACACATGAGTTAGAGTTAATGACATTAGGGTTAAGGAATCAAAAGTTTGATTTTGAAGTCTTAAGACACCACATGACACTAAAAGGATCACAAAGGCTCATGGATTGAAATGAATACATGAAAATGGTAATGGAACACTCATAAGATGTACAACAATGATATAACTTGGCTAGCTTACTCATAAAGTTGCTTTAGAGGTGTGAAGATGGAAGAAGGAGAAGAATTAGGGTAAAAACACCATACATGAACATATATGTGACTTAAAGCTCAAATGAGCTAAAAATATCAAACACAAAGACCTAAAATGGACACTCACCATTTAAAAACCTCTAACATGAACTAAAAGACTCAAGTTTATGACCTCAAGTGAATGGAATAAATGCCTTACCCAAAATGAAAAGAGAAGAAGGTAGAAATAAAGACCAAAATGTAACTTGTGGCACAAGGGACCAAAAAATATCAAATGGTATTGAAAATTGTGAAAATTGGCATTCAAGGTCATGATTCATGGTCAAACATACCTCTAAAAAATCTCACAAAAAATTGAAGTCTAACTCAGTCAAATAAATGCATAAAGAGAATTAAGGTTTTATGGGAACATACTCAAAGAAGGGGCCTAAAAATATTCCAAACAATGACCTACAAGTATGAGAAAAATATTTTCAGTGACCTAAAGGTATCCTCTGGATAGGGCAAAAAGAATGGGACCTATACCTATTTTGGTTTGAAAGAAAGAAATTAGAGAAGGCAAAATGTTCAAAATGGAATTAAACCAAAGGAAATTAAATGGACATTTAATTCTGGTTGAAAAATAAAAAAACAAAAATGTGGAAAATTTGTAAAAATATTGAAGATCATGTGTGAATTAAATTAGAATTTTTAGTGGAGGTTTAGTAATTTTAAGAAATTAAAATTGGCATGACAAAAAGAATAAGAACAAAAGAGGTAACATGGGCACATGTGTGCATTTAGAAGAGGTTTGTAGTTCAAAGTACATGGGCCTGAAAACTGGGGGTGCGCATAACAATTCTGAGCCCAATCCAAGTGACTGAACACGCAAGCTTATGGTGGACTTAGTCAAGGAATTGACCCACTCTGGACCCTTGGATGAGTTTAACACATGCAAAGTACATAGATCATGTGGTTTGGAGAAGGGACACGTGACAATATGGTGGGACCCATGCACACGAAATCACTCAAACACATTGATTGGCACGTGAGGAGAAAGTGTCACATTTATTTGGTGGCAAACTAAGCTGCATTGGATCAAAACCATCTGATGGCTGGAACTTAAACTCGCATTAAAGTTAGGGCATTGTTCAGATGGCCGGAGCTAGTCTCCGGTCATCTTCTCCATTCATCCTCTGGCTAGGGCAAACTCAAAACCTAATAAAAATGGAATGTAATACCATCACTATCTTCCTTTCATTGAGTACTTCTCAAATCCACCTTTGGTTTCCATTGTTCACTCAAGAACAATGCAAATCGAAGCAATAAGGATCCACCTACAAAAATGCATCTAAGCATCTATAATGCCTATAAACTAGCCAAATTCACCATTGCTTCTAGTAAGCTTCAAACAATGTAAAACACACAAGAAATCACTAAGATCAAGCAATCAAAAGCAGAGACAAACCTGAAATGCAGAGCTTCAATTGTTAAAGAAATCCATAGCTGATGTTCCTAAGCTCAAGGAAATGCACTATTGATCTTGGATGGAGTGAAATAAACACTCTAAGATGCTTGAATGTTTGATGATGAGAAAACTGCAAAAATTCAGTGTAAGCTCATTTTTGATCTTCAACTGAATTGAGCTATGGAGAGTGATCCCAAGATGATGATGAAGATGAATATGTGCAGGATGCAATGTAATAGATGAAGATCATTAAGAAGTCCACCAAAATGCAGAGGTATACAGGTATGCACTCTTGAATCTTCAACTGGATCCAACCATGGAAATGGTGCACAAGGTGAAGATGAAGATGAATTGAGAGAGAGTGAAGAAATATCAATGAGGATGAAGCTTCTTTGAGGACAAATGCAGTGTAAACTCAGTGTGATTTTAGGGAAAATTCAGAGGGAAAATGCTTGGTGATTTTGGTGATTTTTTTATGAAATGATGAAGCTCTCTCCAATTCAGTTGGAAGCTAGGTTTTATATGTGTGGTTAACAGTTAACTAACTCTAGTTAACATTTAGAACTAGAGTTAGAATCAACCTTAGGGTGAATGAAGCAAGTGAGGGTGTAGAGTGTAATGACAATACAGCTGGATTAGTTTGCTCGAGTTCTATCACATGTGATAAAGAACATTATTATGGTGAGGATGATTGAAATTGAAGTCAATGCAGCTTGTATGCAATGATATCCTTCCCATTTTGCTTGAATCCTTACTAATATGCATGGCATCTAGGGTGATCATGCAAGTATGTGATACATTTCCCCCTAAGTGATGAACTTTGTGAGCATAACATGTTAAAATGAAGCATTCAAGCTTGGACTGAACAAAACATGACTATGTTACAATGCCTTGGTACATAAGCAAACTAGAATTCAAATTATGATCTTACATGGCATGAATCCTTAAGCTCAAGGCATCAAAGAATTGACTTCTTGTGCCTAATTTGAAGATGAAGCTTCATTCAACAAGTTTGGAGTTCACATCAAGATGTAATATGGTCTCTATGTCAATCAAATGTGTCATTGAACTTCATGCCATAAGACTGCAGACTTGGCATGCATAGGTTGGCCTGCGTTGGGCCAATGTTCTTATGACTTGATCAGGATTGACATCATACTTTGAGCTTCCATAACTCCATAACTATTGATCAAATAAAAAATCTTCAAACATGAAAGTTGTAGAGGAGACAACAATGAATAACTTTGATGTTTGAAAAAAAAAATCATTTGAGGCCTTTTTGATGGAGAAAAGTGGAAATATTTATGACACACCACATTTTTGATAGAATGTCTGGCAGGGCACGCGCGCCTGGCCTGCCTTGCCTGGCCCATGACCTAGTTTTTGCCTTGATTTGTCCAAACTTTGAAAGATCATAACCCACTCAATTTTAATGCTATAGACATGTTCCACATATGGATTTGAAGCTCAAGATGTCCTCTTTCAAACAGCCTAAGTGGAATTTTCAATTAGCTTTTAGTTTGGGAGAAGTCCTCTCTTGAAGTTGGCTGCAAAATGGCCAAAAGTTACCATTTTTGGAAACCCTAATTTTCCAAAAATGGTAAGTTTTGGTTTTCTTGATTTTTCATGATTCCTCCATCATTTCTTGATCAATTTTGGCCCCTAGGCTACTTGTGACCTTAATTTCATGAATTTGACCTCAAAAAGTCAGGAGATGACTTTTTACTCAGCATGGTTGACTTTTCCCAAATTCCTTGATTTTCAAGCAACTGATCAATTGAAGACCTTCCAAAATGATTCCATGAATGAAATTTCAACCCTAGACACTTAGTATCATGTAGAAAACAATGAAATCAAGTTTGAACAAAAATCTCCTTGGGAAGCTCAGTTAATCAGAAACCCTAATTTGGCCCTTTTTTGTCAAGAGATGTTGCACTACTTAAATCCTCTGTTCAATTCACTTCTTTCTAGGGCTTGTGGCCTCAAATGAAAACTTATGGGATATTTTGAACCCTTTGCACAATTTTGAGAAGCTATTTTTCCTTTTTATTTCCCTTGGATGACTATCAATCTCCTCAATCACTGATCACAAGCCTTATGCCTCAACCATGCTGGTTATGATGCAATGCTTTAGGTTATGCTATGGATTTGAGTATGCAATGTGATATTATAAATGCCATGAAAATGAGAGGGAAAATTTTGAGGTATTACACTTATGTATGTGTTTTGGAAGCCAAATCAACTTCTGATGGTTGATTCCCCTATGCCCCTACATATGTTTGTTGTGGTGGGTTGTGGAATTGATAATGATGTCTGAAAAAATGTTAGAATATCATCTCAGAAAGTGTCAATTGTCTATAGAAGAAGAAGAAGTCAGATTACATGTTCAACCTTGTGTGAGAAGGTAATCTTATCTGACCATTAGTAAAATACCTTGAAGGGATACTTGGTATTTGTCTATTGTTTTTATGATGCATAAAGGTGGATACTTGGACGAGAGACTTAGTATTTATCTAAGAAGTATGCATATTTGCAGTCTAAATCTTATGGTTCAGAAAGTATTCTGAGTAACTAATGCTCATCTTCAAAAAGGAGTTTTGGTTGTTCATGAGAGGGGGGGTTAAGTAGTGCCATTTGTGGTGTTCTGGTACAAAAATGCAGATTGGTTTTGGTGGATGCAGCTGGAGTTTTGTTCTTCCCTTGAAATGGAAGGTGTTTATAATCATAAAGTTATTATTGATAAATCATCAGGACTTTGTGAAGATTGCTTTACTCAGGGAGAAATGTCATCCTTGGTATTGCTACAAGGTGTAGTTCTGAACTATTCCTTCTGAAGATTCAGACAGTGGCAGGTTTGAAGACTTTGGAGAAACATTGGAGGTTTCTCATCAATATGTGGTATTGGTAGGAATTTCTGTAAATTCAACAGGATGGAGGTTGTCTACTCAAACTTGGTAAATAAGTCAAGTCTATGGGAGCATGAAACTCTTGTTCTATAAAGGAAGGAGGTTCTTTCAAGTGGCAGAAGAAGGAGTTGAATTTAATAACTGGATATGGACAAACAATGTTCAAATATCTAGTTCAACATCAAAGTCTAGTTGGTGAAGTGACACATCAATTTAAGATATAATAATCTACAAGGATTGAATGCTTCATAAGGCCTGTTATCTTGACAATTTGGTGAAGATCAACTTCATTGATTAGGATATCTTTGGAAGATTTTTGATAAACGTGAAGAAGAAAAGTGTGGAAATTGGCTTTTTCATATGAGGATTCATAAAGCATTTGATTAAAATGTGGCAATTGGTTGATCTCTACAGTGGATTCGAAGAATCAAGATAATCAGAGTGTGGCATCTAGTTGTTCTTGAGGATTATCTTGGAACAAATTGCTCTTGGGAAGAATAGTGATGAGTTGAAGACTCTAGGAGATTTGTTCTTCTTGAAGGTGGTTTTCTGGATTCCTTATTCAAGTCGGTGGAACAGTGCTGTTGAAGGATTCCAGTTCTTGGATTACTATGCTATAGTAAGTCTAGTTGGTGGAGCACATCTAGGATCATGGTGATAAGGTCTTAGTGTGTGGAAAATGTTCTAACTATGTGTTAGTACATTATCTTAGGTTTTTATCTACATGGTTTATATTTTTAGCCTACCTAATCATATGGGAGAATGATGAAGTAGTTGATTTGTATTGGAAGAAACATGTAGAAGAGACTGAAGTAGATCAGGTATTGATTGCTTGGAAGTCTGTTTATGGACATTCATTCTAATATCAGAATTAGTGTGAATGTGTTTTTTCTGGATCGTATGGCCAAAAGACTGTAAAGATATTATGTTGGGCCAGGTTCAAGAACCTGTATGCAGAAGATGGTCAGCTTGTGTAGTCTGTGGTAACTACAAACCATGAAAGGATCATGTATGCTTTGGTACAAGAAGTGAATGTGTTCAATTGGGAATTGAATAGAGGGTGAGCTCTTGAAGACATGAATATACGTCTTATGTTTTACTTTCATCATAGTATAGAGAAGCATGAAGTATCCTTGATAGGGGGAGTTTGTTACAAGTTTGTGCAACTGATTTTATGAAGTTAAAGGGGAGTAATACCTTAACCAGGTTCTATGATGTTACACAACTTGTTGTGACATGTGCTACTAAGTATGTTTTCCTGATTATTTTATTACTTAGTGGTTGTGGTATGCATGTCTATGTGATCTAGATAAGGAGAGTCCTAGGAGTCCAGAAGGTTATATTGTATAAAGTTGCTCTCTGCAGTTTATGTTGGATTCTTAAGGTGTTGTGAACCATATTGTTGCACTACTAGCATACAATATATGGTTGGCTGTCAGAACATGTCTCAAGATATGTGTATTGTTCTCTTTTTGAGTATTTGTGGACGACGATGGTAGAAAAATGTGAAACACGAGGTTTTCTTGCGTGTTTTTTATTGGGACGTTTGTTTTGGGGGAACAAAGTCAGCTGGTCAAGGTCAGTTTTTGTTTCACAGTGAATGGTGCAGAAGTTTTTGCTCCTATCATAAAGATCTTGGACCAAGAATGCTTCTTTTTCAAGGATAGGAAGTTATTATATATGCCTTGGCTCCCTATTTATAGAAGCGTATCCCCTCCCCCTCCTCCAACATGTGAGTTTTCTTATTTTCATCTTTTCTTATAATGGGGTTCTTTAGAGTTTGGATGAATAATTCATAGGTATGGTGCTAAGGGCCATGTTTTCCAAGTTTTGGCTAAAAAGGGGGAGAAAAAGTGTTTACAAATGTTGTACTCATAGTTGTTGTCATAGTAGTTGCATCTGTTGTTTTATGTGGTGGTTATCAGGATGTCAAGGTGGATATTGTAGGCTAGTCTTTGTGACTTGTGTCCTGAGTTGTTGAGCACAATTGTGACTTGTGTTTTGAGTTACATAAGGGAAAAACAGGATGTTCTCTTATGTCACCATTAATCACCTAGATGGAATATGTTTAACATGTTGAGGGGAAGGGTTTTGTAGAACCTGAATGGAGAGAGGTCTTAATAGATTAGTTCGGCCAAGACTTTATGACTTTCTACTCCTTGCCCATTGCTGATGTTTCCATTGAAAGAATAGGTGAATGGTGTTTTGATTGTGAATGCTTCTAAAGATATCAAACAACATGCTCAGACTTAATGGAGAATTTGATTTTGCTGTTGTTTTTTCAGTCATGTTATGTAATCTTTTTGCTACTATTTTTTCTTTGATGTGATTTTGTAATATTTGTTTTAGCCAAAATTTGCCAAAGGGGGAGATTGTAAGTTCTGTAAAATTGGCATGAATTTTGTAAAAGAAATATAGCAGCAATGTGTATGTACAAGATCTTTGCAAAACACAAAATATATAAAGCAAAGAATCCATTTGTGTGCACCCAAACATGTTGTGTTGAAATGTTTCAACATCTGGAATAACATGTCGAAGAAGATGTCAAGACAATTCATTCGACATCATGAACTGTTGAAGATGGATTGAAGTTTCTATTTTGGTTTCAACAGAAACAGTTATTTGAAGGTTTAAATCAATCCAATGGCACTGATTATAGAAGATCTTGAAGTCTCAATTTAAATTGAAGACAAATATTTAAAAATATAGAGTTTCTAAATTTAGAGATATTTTAGGAGTTTTTAGATATAAAGATCTTTTTGTATATTTGTACGCAGATTTTTTCTGCATTTTTGTAGTAGCTATTGCTGTGATTGTTTAGGCCCAAATCCAGTTGGGAATAAGTTATAAAAGAAACCTTGTAACCTAGTTTAGAAACAACCAACCAAACCAAAAATGTAATATCATTAGGGTTGTGTTCTTGTGCAACCGTAAGCAACAAGGAACCCTGTTGTGGTTGTTTATGTGTAAACCTCGAAGCTTCTAAGCAAGAAGTGGATTTTACTTAACTGAAGCTGCTAAGCAAGGTTAATGTATTGTAATGGAAGTGTAGCTTCTATTATGGATTATTGTATAGGTTTGAAGCCGTCAATATCAATAACTGACTGTTGGCAATGTGAGACATCACTGAGGTGATTGGATGCGAGGATGAGTTTCTCATATTTAGGAGTTCCTAAGTAGAAGTTGCACAAGTAGTGATTAAGTGAGAAGACTATAAAGTGTAGGTGTTTGCTGAGAATTCTTTGAATTGATATTACATAGTGAATTTCCTTCATGGCTTGGTAGCCCCTAGAGTAGATTGATTTGATCGAACTGGGTTAACAATTCTATTGTGTTCTTTATAGCTTTTATGTTTTATGTTTTATGCAGTACCTAAATATAATGTCCTATCAGATGTCACAACATCCTGAAGCATGTTTAACTCTGATATATCATAATTATTTAAGTACTGATATGTATGTCTTACCATGTTTATAACAGATAAGATGTCTCAACATCGTATTCGACATCTGAGTCTGTCATACCAGAATTTCAAGTAACTTTTTCCCTAAGCCCTAATTCTTGATGAATGATAGAAATATTTACATTTCATTGTGTAACAAGGTGGGAGAACTGACTTGGGTGTTTTTGTTTGACAAAAACATGTGCGGATAGCAAGAGTCGCCACCGACTTTTATTTTATCCAATAGGAAAGGGTATAAAAGAACAAGAAAGACCTTAAATGATTTTGAGTTCGGGGGGTAGGTTATATAAAGGGAAGGTGTTAGCACCCTTTATATCCATGGTTATCCATGAGCTCTTAGTTACTTAGCTCACTTTAACTTGTTTGAAAAAAAAATGTGTAGTGTGTGTTTAGAAAAGATTTTCAGAAGTTCTTTGTAATGATCCTCGTATGGATGTATACAAAGTCTTAAGTTTGAAAATATTTTGAAAGTGGGGTGTGAGTAAGAGTTTTTGAAAAAGTGAGCAAGTAATTAAGCGCTACCTACCCTAAATTGGTCTTTCATGTTTTTCTATTTCCTTTCAAGGGTAAGACTGTCCCTACTATTAAGGAGTAGGTAGTTATTACCTTGGATTTGTTAAGGGACGGGCGTAGGGTCATCGTATGGTCAGAGAAAGCAACTTGTAGGGGTGTCTTTAGCAATTCGTAGAGACTATCATCATTTTTTCGTAGGGACGAGATCATTATTCCGTAGGCAACTTCGAAGGGACTTATGATCTTTTGAATTTGTAGGGACTTGATGATTTTCTGTTTAAGGGACTTTGCTTTTTAGACACCCCCACTTTTGAGGGACTTGACCATATTAAAGGCAATTAAGAGGGGAAAGCCTAGGAGATGCAGATGGCGATCGTAGAACGATTGACTTACGTGTGTGAGTGTTATTTTCCAATATTTATCTTGAATTTAATTTTCTAAGTCCGATTTAATTCAATTATGTCTCGTCACGCCCTAAGTTACTAACCATACAATTATTATAAAATAAATGGCAGGAATTTAAAAGGTAGAAGGTAAATGTCCTACGCTATTACAAAGCTTTGAGGCAGTTACATAATAGTAATGACTGAAAATAAAACTAGATTATTATAATTACGAAACAATTACATAATAATGAATAACATAAAAATAAGTGAATAAATTAGAAAAAAGTTTGAAAATTAGGTTAAGGAACACAATTAGGGTTAGAGTTTGAGAAAAAATTTAAGGTTTACAAAAATTTAAGGTTTAGGAAAAATTTTAGGGTAAAAATTAGGGTGAAATCTGGGTTTTGAGATAAAGATTAGGGCTAAATTTTTAGGGTTTAAAGTTAATGAAAAAATAATTAAGGCTTAGGTTTAAAATTAAGGTTTAGGGAAAAAATTAAGGTTTAAAAGAAAATATATAATTTGATATGGGAGGATTGAACCCTTGCCCTTTGCCTTACCAATTCGCTGCCTTGCCACTAGGCTGCGCGTCTGCATCTTAATAAGTATAACAAATTCCTATTATATAATAAAAATGAGAAAAAAACATGTTTGTAAAAAAAATGTCCCAAGGTTGGGTTTTACAAAAGAAAATATATAATCAGTTTATATTAAAATAACCTAATATTTAAAATAATTCAAGAAAAATGAATTATGAGAATTAATTAAATTAAAATATATTTAAAGGTTGATTAAGGTTTTTAAAAAATAGTTTGAGGTTTTAATTATGCAAATCATTAGGGTTTAATTATAAACCTAAATATAAAAGTAATAATACTAATAAAAAATGTTAACCTAAATTTAATAAATAAAAAATTGTTAAGAGAATAGTGAAAAGTTATTATTAAAAAAAAGTTAATTAAAAATTAGTTAAAAAACAAAATAGGTTAACCATGTTTAAAAGATAAATTAAGGTAATTTAAAAAAAGAAAATTAAGAAGAACCCATGTTTTTTTTGCCAAAATGTTGTGGCCAGGGTTTGAACTCATGCCCTTGTTCTTCAAGGCATAACTTCCCAACCACTGGACCAAAAAATGGTTGAGTCTGGGTTTGAACCCATGCCTTCAATGTTACCAAACGTGCGCCTTACCACCAAGCCATTGATGCTCATCTTGTGCAGAAAATCCTTCTCAGCTCCTGTGGTCATGTTGGGTATTTATAAGGATGTAATTTAGGGTAGAAAGAATGGGCCTTGGGTGCATGGATTGAAGTTACTTATGAATGAAGAAACAATTTACCATAATTGTGAAAAAAAATCAAATTAAATCATGCCTTTTGAGTTTACACGAATTTGGAAGGGTTAAATCACTTTAATAATCATATATTTGATCTCAAAATAAATTCCAAACCAAATATTTGATTTTATATAATTTATTTTAATTAAAAATGATTTTAAATGATTAAAATAAAAAATAATAAAAAATAAATAATAAAAAATAGAAAATATGGTCATTGAATCATGGATGGCCTTATCTTTGAGTTTGGATTGGAATATTATGAGCTCATTTAACAAAATCTTGAGTTTAAACCCTTTTTGCTTCATAAACCTCTTGAAATTTTCCCAACTTTTACAATGTATAACTTCTTCAATTTTGACCCCATGAAGATTTTCTTGGACTTTTTAGAAAGCTTAGAGTGTCCTCTAATCAACCCTTTTTGGTACCATGTCAATATAATTTACCATTTTCAAATTATGAGCTTTGGAAAAAGTTGACTTTTTGTTGACTTTCAAAAAGACCTATAATATTTTGGCTCATACCTTCCAAATGAAGGATTTTTGGACTTGGCTTGTGAGACACAAAGTTGTAGAGAATTGAATTCCCTTCAAAATGAGCTTTGGATGGGAAATTTTAGATGAAGTATGTGAAAGTTATGACTGGTCAAAGTTCAGTTGACTTTTCCTATGAAAACCCTAATTTAGAAACCCTTGATTCTTGATGATTCTGAGGTTTCCTTGATGAATCATGATCAAAACTTGACCAAATGATGAATTTCACCTCATAATATTGATGTTGACCAAAAATCTTGAAGTTTGACTTTGAGTTGACCATAGTTGACCTCAGTTGACTTTTTGACCAAGCTAACTAATTTTTGGGTATTTGAGCCTCTGATTGGCCAAACTTGTTGGGAAAGCTTTGAAACTTGACATGAGGATATTTTTATTTAAATGAGATGTTATTAATTCCACTTTAGGCCTTGGAATTCCACTTTGCTTGGGGAACTCAAAACCTTAGTTCTAAGATCCATTGTTCAAGAGGAGGCTTTGTCTGGTGAAACCTTCAATCTTTTTAACCAATTGAGAATCTTGTGACTATTAAGAGACCTCTTGAGACACATGGTCTTGAATGTGGGAGGGAAATTTTTGGGGCACAACAGCTTCCCCTGTTCAATTTTCTGAACCCTGAGGAGTTAGATTGGCATGTACGCCATTCATGACTTGAAGGTTGAAGGGGATTGGACACTAAAGCCCAAAAAATTTGCACTCGCCGGTGCGCAAAATAATGTTGTTGGTTGGTTGAATTGCTTGAATGGGCTTAAAGATTCCATTCAGAATAAAAATGTTCTTCAGATATACCTCTTGGAGGATAAAGCAGTCCAAGACGTAGATTGATGTAATCTCAGGAGATGTAGCAGCCCAAGATGTTGTTTGGTGTGGTCCTGGAGGATAGAGAAGTCCAAGATGTTGTTATGTATAATCATGGAGGGTAGAGCAGCCCAAGATGTTATCCTGGGGGTTTATAGCAGCCCGAGATATTGTTTGAGATAGCCCTTGGGGGATATAGCAGCCCAAGATGGATATAGATGTAATTTCAGGAGATGTAGCAACCTAAGATATTGGTTTTCATGGCCCTGAGTGGGATATAGCAGCCCAAGACATTGATGGATGTAATCTTAAGGGAAGTAGTAACCCAAGATATTGGTATATGCACTCCTAGAGGATAGAGCAGTCCAAGATATTGTTATATGTACTCCTGGAGGATAGAGCAGTCCAATATATTGTTTGAGGTAATCCTTGGGGGGATATAGCAGCCCAAGATGGATATAGATGTTGATGACGTTCATCTTCTGGGGAATTAACTTGAAAAATAAGGTTAGTTCTATGCAATGTCTTGATGTATATAACGCTTTGCAAGACGATATTCTTATCATAAATGAGAATGTTATATACGCATGATATGAAATGATGTATGAATGAGTTATGTGGTTGAAGCTCATTAGTAGCTTCATGTAATAGTTGCTAGTTGGGGAAAATAAATCTCGATTCATTTCGGAGGAATATAAAGACTTTGTCCCCGTCTTGTTTTGGAATATCGTACTTAGAACCTCCCGTTTTCGTTCGTCGTACTTCTTATTGAAGGATTAAATTCGTGAATACCCTGACTGCGGATAAAAGAGATGGACATTCCCTTGGGAGACTTATCCGGCTAAGTGTCAATTCTTCGGAGGATATCAGACTTGAAAGAAATCTACTTGGAGACTTGGAAGTACAAGAAGCTATTTCAAATGTTTTGTTAGAATATCCGTAAATATTACTCTATGGGGATGAACCGACGAAGATCTGTTGGACTCCTACCTCCTATCGTCCTTAGTAAATACTAATTTTGTATTTTATGCATTTCTAGTAAACAACAATCATATTCAAAAGCATATATACATTCAAACATAATCAACAAACGTCTTCCCTAAAGTAAAAGGGAAAAGTAAACCTGAATTCGGAGATAGAGTTGTATCAATTTTGAAGGTGTATACTTATTCAAAATAACCAATGGATTTAGAACTTCTGATATTCTTGACTTCCCATAGTAATTTTCTAGGAATTATCATGACTGAATCCGAAGACATGATACTGACACCATCTAATATTATTGGCACAGACAGTTAATTTCCATAATGGCTTAGGCTAAAAATCCAATATCAAGGCAATATAATGATAGGAATGTGTTTTCAGACTGCGGTGAATCGTGTATGTCTCGGTCAATGGTTTAAGGAGCTTGCAACTGTATTTGATCTAATTAGGTTTGAAAAGAGAGCATTGCCCCTAGCTGAGGATGACTTGTCCTAAAATGGCAGTATTTGAAAAGCTACCTCAAGAGAAACAAGCAAAGTGCCCCACAATAATATACCCTCGACATCGTGAACTCGGTAATGTTACCTTTGGTAATTCAGATAGATCAGGAGACCTGCCCCTGGCTACTTAAGCATAGTTGAATATTGACCTGATTGCCCTAAATGAATTGGACAGTAACATGGCATGCCCCCTTGAGTGGAATATAGTGACCATGCCCCCTTATATACAATGGCTTTGATCCAGGAAGCAACTTTGTTTGTCGGGAGGACTTTGGTTTATTGAATGTTCATCATGTAAGCTTCTCTGCTATCAAACACTTAGTTATATGTAAACAATGATATTCAAAACGCAACGCTTATGTCTGTCTTGAAGTTTTGAAAAAGAATTATTTTAGCAAAACAATGTTTGTAAAAACTGTGATATTAACTCAAGATTTATAATAAGTCCTAAAGGAGTCAGGATACCTTTTTGTGGAAGTACGCTTTCGAACTAACCATGCTTCAGTTAGGACTTTTAAAGGGTTGTAACATGGCCTGGTTCACGGTTTAAGAAACAAAGGATAAAGGCTCAAATTTTATTTGTACCCAACCCATCCTTCGTGATGTTCTTCAGTCCTATGTTCAATTAACTTATGCATTGAGGCTCCCAAAAGAGTTTGGAATTGTAACATTGACAACAATTTATTTGAAAAACCAGTCATCTCTTTTTTTTTTTGAGGATTTGTAGTGACCACTTTTTCTTTTGATTTTGTTATCCCTTCCTTTTGCCTGAACTGTTTGTTTTAAGATTACAGTAAGCATGATGTCTCAATTTTTACTAAGTCTCCTTCATAGGTTTTTACTTAGTTAACTTTTCTTTTGCTAGATATTGACTGTCAGACTTAATGATTACAGGGAACCATCATTAGTTGTGTACAAAAGGACAACTGGCACAATTGAGTTAACCGAGGAACTACCCTCCCCCAGGTTATGATTAAGGGTTTTAATTTGAGTGAGAAGAAAAACTCCTACTTCATAGGCTCAAAAGGGTTGACTAGGGATTAACTTCCTTGTATCTTCACTGTTTAGGAATTGAAACAATGCCTGCACATCGTCAGCATAGTCTGTTCAAAAGCATACTGCATAAAATTATGGTATCGTCTTCGTCATCATCCATCTAAAGGCTTACAACTTTAACAAGAGTTAAATATCACAAAAGAAAGGCAAGAGGTATAATTTAAATATAGTGAAACAAATGGACTAATTCAAGACAAACATACGCAATGCATTAATGTGAAAACAATGTTTGACATAATAGTAAGTGCTTGGACAAACAAAAGAAATTACAACTAAATAAATCAAATGATGTTCCATCCAGTTGGCTGAATGTCTTCGAGTGCAATTTGTGAACTTTTAGGAGCAGTATATTTTACCATGAAATCAAATATGCCACTTGGCTATCCCAAGGTGTCCCAAATTTCAACAGGGATAGGTGGGCTTTCTTTCTTGCTACCTCAGGAAATTTGTCTTGCAGCTTCGAGGTTGGATGGACGATAGGAGAATTCAATATGATCTTCTGGTGTAACCTCGAGGATTCCCTTATCAATCAAATCTTGAATCTTATTCCTCAATGCCCAACAGTTATCAGTGTCATGTCCAGGATAGTTGGAGCGATACGCACACCTTGCATTGGGATTATAGTGAGGGGAGGAGTATTGGGCTTTCGAGGAGAATATTTAAAGGTAATTAGCTTCATCTCTAACAAGCATTGCAAAGTTTGCGACATTGGCATGTCAAATTTGATGGATTGTCTTATACATTCCTTATGTTGAGGTGGATTAACCCTACAAGATATTCTTTCTTCAATTGAAGAACTATCTGTAGTAGCCTGTCTCTTTCCTTCTCTTATCCTTATCTTCCTTTCAACCAAATCAACTTGTTTCATCGGAGGTTGACTGGTGATTAGATTCCCGACTCTGTTACCTTGAAGTTTATTGACAAATATTCTCAGCTCTTCTTGCCCCTGGGCTAAGCTCTAGATAAGAGCCACGTGAGCATTCATCTGGATTCTCATCTCTGCCATCTCAGCTTGCAGTTGTTCCAACTGATCATCCTCGTTGTTTTCAGGATTCTTCTTTTTCATGTCCTTAGAGAGGAGTGCTTTCAACTCTTCTTGCCCCTTGGACAAATCCATGATTACTTCTTGAAACTGAGCATTCTGAGCTTGGAGATCTTTGATAGATTGTTCGAGAGCCATTTCTGCTGAAATAAACAATGAGAAGATGAGAAACCTGCTTTAAAAACCTGTCATGCAATGATATTGCATGTAGATGCATATGCAATGTTTTCAAGGACCGTAGGATTTAAATTTGTTAAAACAAACAAAAATAAAACTCTTATTAGTAGACTTGAAATAATATTTCCCCTTGGGTTTACAAATTAAAACAAACAAAATTTATAAAGAAAATAAAACACCTGAGAATTAAGTCTCACATGGACGCTTCCTCTTGGTGTTGAGATATGTGTTGAGATTCCGCTCCTCATGAAGTCGCTTTGTCAGTTCCAACATTCTTTCTTGGCTAATCCTGAATTGAGCCTCAAAGGTATCTCTTTACTCCTTCAGTTGGATCCAGGACTTCTGCAGTTCTTCCAAATCAGTAGGCATATCTAGATGAAGGATGGTATAAGGAACATCTCCTTCAGCAATAGGCTCCATTATAACTGGTAGAACAACAAGATATGGCATCATAAAAGTCTGAGCACGAGACCGCACCCATCTGAGGTAAGGTTCCATAGGAATGTAGTACTTCGGTTCCAGAGTCTTACTATCAACCTAGTTCACTTTACTCCAAGCTCGTATAAACCTTTGACGGTAACCTTGAAGATCGTTGTCATAATCAAACATAGTACCTTGAATAAGCATATCATGAGGACCATTACTCTGAGCATAACCAAACTAACATAGTGCCAAATAAGGATTATAAGTAATGCCCTCTCATGCCATGGAGTGGAACATTAGAGAACTCCCCACAACGGTCAATGATAGTGACATTTTCCATATATCAGGAACACCATTGAATATCTGAATGAGAGAGTGACATTATCCTTCTAGACCACCTTAAACCTTATTCATTCTTCATCACGGATCAAGGAAGGTGAGAAATAAACCACCTAGATAGTAGAGGTATGCAACACATCAAAGTTCCTTGCGCCTTCGTAGTACGAGTGTGAAGAGAGTGCAGGATATCTCCAAGTAAGGTAGGCATTGGATTGTGAGTCAGAAATATGTTGATGGCGTGTACATCTATGAACTGGTCTGGATTAGGGAATAGTACCAACCCATAAGTCAACAAAGCTAAGATCTCCTCAAAAGCATCGTAACTCATAGCATCCAAGAACACCTGAGCTTTCTCTATCAACACTTTGGTAAGAATACCATTAACTCCGCTTCTTGTTTCTAGGATAATATATGATTTCTTCAAATGTAGGGCTGCAACAATGACTTCAGGTTTAAGCTCCTTCTCTAAGCCCGAGAAGGGTTTCTGATCAAGGATAGGTACCCCAAGTAACTTGGAGAATTCTTCCATTGTGGGTACCAGTTGATAATTGGGAAATGTGAAACTATGATGTTTAGGATCAAATAACTGGAATAGGACACTCATCATATCTTCATCAAATCCTAAGGTAACCAAGTCAAGTAGATAACCATGCTTCTTGATGAACTGGGAGCTTTCAGGAAGTTTTGAGACCATCCTTAAGCTTGGAAGGTATCCCTACAAAGTTGATCCGGATAGTGTTCCTGCGAGTGGAAGCCATAACCTGCAACAAAGAACAAAGATAAATCCTTTGGTCCTTGAAATGGTTAGTAAAAATGCTATGCTTATGATGTCATAATGTTATGATGTTATGTTCAATCACAAACATGTGGCACACACAAGCAAGTCACACAATAGCCCTAGGTTTAGAGGCTTGCATGAGGTTTAAAGGAAAGTACCCTCCCCCTGAAGTTTAGTTGGTTCATCATGTCCTAGTAAAAGTAACCGGGTTCTAGGGATCTCAATATCACTGATCCTTCTCAAGGGTTGTTGTTCAATAGCAACTTACTTGCCAACCAAAACCTCCCATGATTAGAATCTTAATGAGCGTAGTATCGAGTATCAACCAACTTTAGACTTCTCTAAACCCGGCTATCTCACTACTTTCTAAAGGCCAAGATGAGTCAATTAAGGTTCTAAAGGGTAGTTATTGTTAATGACAACATATGGTAGCCTCATATTATCCTCAACTTACTTAAGGAACATAAACACCAACCAAGAAGTCACACTAACTGTAGCCACCAGATCAACCATATCGGTATACGCCGTACAATTTCCTTGGTCTATTGCCACTTACCTAAGGTACACTAGATCCGGGTTAGGATCTTTCATACAGTAACCCCATAACAATCCCTTAAATATAAAGAAAGCAAAGAAAACAAGTACGTGATCTTAATTCCTAAGGTAACCCCTCTTTTACTAAGTACTCCTCAGCAGAGTCGCCAATTCTGTAACACGGTGGGAGAACTGACTTGGGTGTTTTTGTTTGACAAAAACATGTGCGGATAGCAAGAGTCGCCACCGACTTTTATTTTATCCAATAGGAAAGGGTATAAAAGAACAAGAAAGACCTTAAATGATTTTGAGTTCGGGGGGTAGGTTATATAAAGGGAAGGTGTTAGCACCCTTTATATCCATGGTTATCCATGAGCTCTTAGTTACTTAGCTCACTTTAACTTGTTTGAAAAAAAATGTGTAGTGTGTGTTTAGAAAAGATTTTCAGAAGTTCTTTGTAATGATCCTCGTATGGATGTATACAAAGTCTTAAGTTTGAAAATATTTTGAAAGTGGAGTGAGAATAAGAGTTTTTGAAAAAGTGAGCAAGTAATTAAGCGCTACCTACCCTAAGTTGGTCTTTCATGTTTTTCTATTTCCTTTCAAGGGTAAGACTGTCCCACTATTAAGGAGTAGGTAGTCATTACCTTGGATTTGTTAAGGGACGGACGTATGGTCATCGTATGGTCAGAGAAAGCAACTTATAGGGGTGTCTTTAGCAATTCGTAGGGACTATCATCATTTTTTTCGTAGGGACGAGATCATTATTTCGTAGGCAACTTCGAAGGGACTTATGATCTTTTGAATCTGTAGGGACTTGATGCTTTTCTGTTTAAAGGGACTTTGCTTTTAAGACACCCCCACTTTCGAGGGACTTGACCATATTAAAGGCAACTGAGAGGGGAAACCCTATGAGGTGTAGATGACAATCGTAGAACGATCGACTTACGTGTGTGAGTGTTATTTTCCAATATTTATCTTGAATTAATTTTCTCCGATTTAATTCAATTATGTCTCGCCACGCCCTAAGTTACTAACCATACAATTATTATAAAATAAATGGCAGGAATTTAAAAGGCAGAAGGTAAATGTCATACGCTATTACAAAGCTTTGGGGCAGTTACATAATAGTAATGGCAGAAAATAAAACTAAATTATTACAATTACGAAACAATTACATAATAATGAATAACATAAAAATAAGTGAATAAATTAGAAAAAAGTTTGCAAGTTAGGTTAAGGAAACAATTAGGGTTAGTGTTTGAGAAAAAATTTAAGGTTTAGGAAAAATTTTAGGGTAAAAATTAGGGCGAAATCTGGGTTTTAAGATAAAGATTATGGCTAAATTTTTAGGGTTTAAAGTTTATGAAAAAAATTCCGGCTTAGGTTTAAAATTAAGGTTTAGGGAAAAAAATTAAGGTTTATGAAAAAAATTAAGGTTTATGAAAAAAATTAAGGTTTATAAAAATTTAGATTTCAAATTAATTAAAAAAAATTAAGGTTGTAATTTAAAAGAAAATATATAATTTGATAATAATAAAAAAAAGGTAGAGAAATAACCAATTTGGCAAAAAATGTCATAGGGGAGGACTGAACCCTAAACCCTAAGTATAACAAATACCTATTATATAATAAAAATGAGAAAAAAACATGTTAGTAAAAAAATGTCCCAAGGCTGGGTTTTATAAAAGAAAATATATAATCAGTTTATATTAAAATAACCTAATATTTAAAATAATTTAAGAAAAATGAATTATGAGAATTAATTAAATTAAAAAAACATTTAAAGGTTGATTAAGGTTTTAAAAAAAAGTTTGAGGTTTTAATTATAAACCTAAATATAAAAGTAATAATACTAATAAAAAATGTTAACCTAAATTTAATATAAAAAGAAATTGTTAAGAAAATAGTGAAAGATTATTATTAAAAAAAAATAATTAAAAATTAGTTAAAAACAAAATAGGTTAACCATGTTTATAAAATAAGTTAAGGTAGTTAAGGAAATTTAAAAAACAGAAAATTAAGAAGAACCCATGTTTTTTTGCCAAAATGTTATGGCCAGGGTTTGAACCCACGCCATTATTCTTCAAGGCATAACTTCCCAGCCACTGGACCAAAAAATGGTTGAGACTGGGTTTGAGCCCATGCCCTCAATGTTACCAAATACGCGCCTTACCACCAAGCCACTGATGCTCATCTTGTGCAGAAAATCCTTAGCTTCTGTGGTCATGTTGGGTATTTATAAGGATGTAATTTAGGATAGAAAGAATGAGCCTTGGGTGCATGGATTAGTTACTTGTGAATGAAGAAACAATTTATCATAATTGTGAAAAAAATCAAATTAAATCATTTCTTTTGAGTTTGCACAAATTTGGAAGGGTTAAATCACTTTAATAATCATATATTTGGTCTCAAAATAAATTTCAAACCAAATACTTGATTTTATATAATTTATTTTAATAAAAAAAATGATTTTAAATGATTAAAATAAAAAATAAATAAAAAAAATAAAAAAAATTAGAAAATATGGTCATTGGGTCTTGGATGAGCTTATCTTTGAGTTTGGATTGGAATATTATGGGCCCATTTGACAAAATCTTACATTTAGACCCTTTTTGTTTCATAAACCTCTTGAAAATTTCCCAACTTTGACAATGCATAACTTCTTCAATTTTGACCCCATGAAGGTGTTCTTGGACTTTTTATTAAGCTTAGAGTGTCCTCTAATCAACCCTTTTGGTCCCATGTCCATATCATTTACCGTTTTCAAATTATGAGCTTTGAAAAAAGTTGACTTTTTGTTGACTTTCAAAAATACCTATAATGTTTTGGCTCATACCTTCCAAATGAAACATTTTTGGACTTGGCTTATAAGACACAAAGTGTATAAAATTGAATTTCCTTAAAAATGAGCTTTGGATGAGAAATGTTTGTTGAAGTATGTGAAAGTTATGGTTGATCAAAGTTTAGTTGACTTTTCCTATGAAAACCCTAATTTAGAAACTCTTGATTCTTGATGATTTTGAGGTTTCCTTGATGAATCATGATCAAAACTTGATCAAATGATGAATTTCACCTCATAATATTGATGTTTACCAAAAATCTTGAAGTTTGACTTTGAGTTGACCACAGTTGACCTCAGTTGACTTTTTGACCAAGCTAACTGATTTTTGGGTATCTGAGCCTCTGATTGGCCAAACTTGTTGGGAAAGCTTTGAAACTTGACATGAGGATTCTTTAAGGTATATGGGATGTTATTAAGTCCAATTGAGGCCTTGGAAGTCCACTTTTCTTTGGGAAACTCAAAACCTTAGTTCTAAGATCCATTGTTCAAGAGGAGGCTTTGTCTAGTGAAACCTTCAATCCTTTTGACTAATTGAGAATCTTGTGACTATTAAGAGACCTCTTGAGACACATGGTATTGAATGTGGGAGAGAAAATTTTGGGGTACAACACATGGCCATATGAAGGTATAGGAACTAGAAAATCATGATTTGGACCCCAAAAAATCCATAGTTGACTTTCCTTTCTCCATAGTTGACTTTTGCTTGTTTCTAAAGTAATTGCCTGACTGAAAACCCTCCATGAGGAACCAATGCACCAAATTTCATCCATGAATAGTTGGAATCATATATAAGACCATGAGAACAAGTTAGAACCAAAAATCCTTCAAGAAGCCTCTTGAATCCAAAACCCTAGTTTGGGCCAGTTGTGTAGGAGGTGAAGCTCTGAGCTAGCTTCTTGATGAATTCACTTCTTCTAGGGACTTGCGATATCATTTGAGCTTGTGTGAGATGTAAGGAACCCTTGAGGCTTGTTGGGAGACACTTGGCTCATGTCGTTTGGCTTTGAAATATCATAACTTTGACACATTGATCACATGTCCTATGCTTTAAACCATGAATGTTATGCTTCATCTTTATATGCAAAAAATGCAATGATATGAATGCAAATGATATGCTAGATGTTATGGAATGAGAGAGAAAATTTGAGGTGTTACATGTGGGATGACGTATGCCCATGTGGGGTGTGAGCTTCTATTCGGTTTCCTTGATGGAATCGTTGTTGTTATTGTTGTTGTTGAGGTGATTGTGTGCCCATGTGGGGTGTGAGCAATCACGATTGTCGTGTGCCCATGTGGGGTGTGAGCGACTAATAGACATTCTGAAGGGAACTGTGATCATGAAACAGGAATCGAATTGGTACCATATGCATTGAATCTACTTGTATCTCATTGCATGTATGATATTCGTGATGCACGATGTTTGATGTGATTACCTATATATAAATTGAAGTGTGTGATGTTGTCGATTGTTGTGATGTGGGTGAATAACTTGATAATTTATGCTCTTATATTTATATCATCTCTTCCTTTTGATTGATTTGAGGATCTCACCCCTTCTATTTGAATCTTGCCTCTACGTGGGGAACGAGCAGGTAATCAAGAGTAGTTAGAGTTTGTGGTCGGTGAAGTAGAAGTATTTCACGTTAGTGGCGTCTGCTCTGATATGTAACATTGGGAGTCGGGAACACT
Source organism: Lathyrus aphaca (assembly GCA_963966055.1). Taxonomy (NCBI): domain Eukaryota; kingdom Viridiplantae; phylum Streptophyta; class Magnoliopsida; order Fabales; family Fabaceae; genus Lathyrus; species Lathyrus aphaca. Next base: position 442,534,564 of record OZ014522.1, on the reverse strand, counting down.
TTACTTTTAATTGTTTACTGAAGAAATTTGGATTTATTGTTATGCTTTCATAAACTAATGTTACCTCTTAGAACTATTGTTTTGCATTTTTAAAAGGATTTAGTTTCCGTTGCGTAATGAATTAAATTTGGTTTACTCTAGTTTTATGTTACATGTCTTAAATGATCAATTGTGTGATGAAAGTAATGCCTTGACTTCTTAGTTGAAATTAATTTACTCTAATTTTTTAATTAAATTATGCGGGGGAAGTTGGGGTGTTACATCTGCATCCACATCATCTGTGGCATGTGATGCAGAATGACCTCCACGTCGCCGAACTGCACGAGGTGTATGGAAACGACCCCGTTTAGCATGCTCAGCCAATCTCTTCCAGTGTGAACTGGTTGGGATCACCCGTCCTTCCCGAACATGAGAAGACTTGGCATCCGGAGCACCTGTACCCCTACCCCTGCCCCTACCACATCCAGTTAGATCAAGTTGTCTCTCATCGATAGTGCCATCATGACCGATGGATTTCACTATAACAAAATAAAAATAAAGTAAAATATAAAATAAAATAGGAAAACAAATTATGTAACTACCAGGAATTTGAAATTACCTGTAGTGTACAAAATTTTATAACTACCTGGTTTTTTTTCAAATTATCGGTAGAAAACATTTTTTTTAAACTACCAGGAATTTAAAAAACCTCGGTAAAAAGAAAAATGAATTTAACAAAAACACCAGACATTTCAAAATTACCGGTATATTCTACCGAAAATTCTAAAATTCCGAGTAAAAAAAATACCAGTAATTATGAAATTTTCGGTAAAATATACCGATAATTCTATAAAATCCGATAAAATTCACTTATAAAAGTAGAATCTTCGATATCGCCCAGAATTTAAAAAAAAAACGTGATTCTTCCGAAAATTTGGTAAATAGTAAAATATTTTTCCCCGTGATCAAATCATGTATTTTCATTACGTTTGAGAGGTACCAGATTTAACTAAAAGGTGGCAAGAAGAATCCTCGGGATTGTGGCTAGCTAAGCCTCGGGATTGTGGCTAGCTAAGCTTCATGGGCTCAACACAATGAAGCCCAACGTGTCTGAGGGAAGAGTGTAGGGGACCAAATTTAAATCTCATTTTGCTACAATCTTCAATACCAGAGCTCTCACTCCCTCTCATGACCTTGTTGTCACCGGGAACCGCTCCGCCGCCGCGGAGCAACCCAGTTTTGTTTAAAAGTTAAAACTAACACCATTCAAACCCTCTCAACCTCCTCTCTCTAATTCTCGTGTTCAACTCCTTCAATTTTCACTGAACTTCGATTTTGAATTAAGAAGAGCCAATATTCCTAAACATCAAAAGAAAAATTAAATGCTTATGGAGGGGAATCAAGCTACACCACATTGGGGCTATGATTCCCCTCAATAAGAGCTACATGCTGGTAACTCATTTGAGGCAAAAAGAAGAAGGAAGCAAAAAATCACCCACCTACATGGTAGAGGTTCACCCTGGTGTTTGCTAGAGATTGAAAAAGATGATTCCCCTTAGTATATCAAGCTATGTCAACTTGTTAGTGAATGTTAGCAAAGAGTAAGAAAACTATGCTAATTGAGTTTGTTTGTTAATTGGAGTCAGGGGAGTTGATGCAACTGTCATAGAATCAGTTAGAAAAAGAATGAGTTGCAGTAAGTTAGTTATGTTAGGTTTTTAACATGAACTGTTAAGGCTTGAAATAGACTGCTATGAAACATTAGTGTATTAGTAGAATGAGTCTTGTCAGTTAAGTTAGTTTGAATCAATTTAGAAATTTTGTTTGTTGAAATGTGATAGAATACTAGGACTATTATTGTTGTTTAGGGAATTATGTAGAAATAGCTAGTTGATGATAGTTAATGTGTTGAGAATATGAACTAAACTATTAGATGTTAGGAGAGTTTGTTGAATTGAGATAGTGAATCAGTGATTATGCTGGTATGTTACTAGTCAGACATGTATGTTAACAGTTAGTGGTTATTGGTTAGAGTTGTTAGCTTAAATGCTAAATAATAGGAGTGAACTATTAGCGAAAGTAATTGACTGTTATGGCATGTTCGTGTTGAGTTGATTTTTTAGAGCTAGGAGATGATTAGTAGGCTGTTAGGGCTATGTTATGTTGGTGGAAATTAGAAATGAACTGTTACTAACTGAATTGTTAAGTAAATTTGAATGCAACTGCTATGGGATTTGCTTGTAATTTGAATTGGTTTAATAATATTATTCTATTAGTGCTGTTATGAAGTTGAATCTTAGCTATTGGAAAGTTTAGTTGGAAATGTTGGAGAACTGTTAGTGGGAATTGGAATTGGATTAAATCAATGAACTGGTTGTGCTACTTGAATATATATTAGTTGGTTTAATTGGCTTGGATGCTTGTGAATTAATTTGTGGGCAAGTTGGTTCATAGACATTGTCTTGTCCTTTGTAACTGTGTATTGTGATCAAGCTTTGAATTGGATGAAATGTCTAAGTTTGGTTATTGTGACCAAGCAAAGGAAGGCACAGTTACATAAAAAGTAAAAGAGAATTAATATTTGAGGCAACTAAATTTTTTTTACATGAACTGTTAAGGCTTGAAATAGACTGCTATGAATTGTTGATCCTCAACAATTCATCATTGGTAGCAATCTTCAATCAACTTCTTCAATATTCACCATTTCCTCGATTCGTTTTCGGATTCGTTCATCTCCTTCCTTCTTCATTCATTATCGCCATCACTTGCAACAAATCTTGAAGCTTCAGCCATTGCTTTCCTCTTCAAGTTCTTCATTGATTTGCACCTGCCACCTTCAGTACATCTTCAAACTTTTCATCAATCTCATTGTTGACCTGCAATCAATTCAGAGTTGATTGGAAACCGTGTCATAACCGCAACAGGATCAAAGAATTATCAGCAGGAATCAGAAAACTACATACCGCGAGCGAAACTCCTCATTCAATTGTCACCTTCGTCTTCATCGCGGAGCTCCTACTTCGTTGCTTCTTCAACATCAACCTTCAGGCCCTCTCTGTGATCTTATGCTTCAATCCGCGTCATCATCACCACAACTCATCAATCAACGACACAACCGCGAAAAAAAGGCAGAAAGAGGAGAAAATGAGAAACCGGTAATGTCATAAATCAGAAGAAAGTGATCGAGAAATCGTACTTGAAAATCGGTATCGGCACCTTCGTCTTCGTGGTACAACCATAACAGAGATAATCACTGCAGTTACCTTCAATCTTCAGTCAAGAAAAACTTCTGGAATTTCAATCCTCTTCATCAATACCACGTTTCAATCAGAACTTCGTCTCTACCGATTCTTCATCGCCGAGATTCTTGAAGCGTTCAGCAATCGTACTCATCATCACCATCTTCCTCTTCCTCATTCGTTAACCTCTCAACTTCTCTTCACCTTCAAAGATAACTCATACGCCGCAAAGAATCAGAAAACGAAGAAGGTAAGATCTTTTGATGTTTGAATGTGATTATTTGGACTCAAAGCGAATTGCTTGATCTCGTCGTTTGGTGGGAAATTAGAGAAATCTAGCACTGGATTTGTAATTAGACTGATAGTTGAGAGGGGGTTTGCGTTTTCGGTTTGGTGTCTGGTGGTCACCGGAAGCCGTCGGCGTCGGACTAGGGTTTCAAAGGAAGGAGATGAATACGAGAAGAATAAGAGGGAATGTGCGTTCTTGAGAGAGAGGTCATGTCTTTTGTTTATGAGCATAATAGGGTCTAATTATATAAATTCTATGTTAATTTCAAATTTAATTTTGGTTTAATTGAGAATCAAAGATATTAAAACTGATTAATGCATCGTAAAATCATTAAAATCATATAAAATCTCATCAATTCTCCACCTCATGTTGATTAGTGTGAAGATAAGATTCTCTAGGGTGGTCCACTCCAGCGGTGACACTTGTCACCGTCCGGTTGGACCACAATATTTCCATTACCAGCGGTAACCCCTGTACGACCGCATATACCTTGCATCATATCATAATCATCTTGCTTTGGATCAGATGGCTCAGGTTGGTTCACCAAGTCAACAAAGTTTACTAGAGAGCATAGCATGAGCCTTCAGGCTTCAACGCCTTTGGGCCTAACCAATTTCATATCCACACCCTCCTGATTAAGCCCATGTGTATTTTAGACCATCAATTTACTTTTCCAGCACCCCCCCCTTCTATTTTCTTTCTTTTCATTTTTTCTATTCCATACCTTTTCAATTTAAATCCATAAAAAAATACTAAAATTCATAATAAAATTCCCCAAAAATTATAGTAGCCTTTTAACTCATTTTAGAAAATTTCTATGTTTTTACCTTCTGATTTTTGCCATTTTCAAATTTTATTTCGATTTTCCATTTAATTTGTTTTCTATGGAATTCTTTCATCTATACTTCATTTTTATTATTTGGTTTTAAGGTTGAAAATGTAATATCCCATGTGTGACAGTAACATCGTCAGATTGGGAGAAAGTGAGTTTCTTAGACTTCTTCTCTAGCATTGATTAAAGCTCAATTAGGTAGAAAAATGTTGCAAAACCCTAAACCCTGTGATGAAAGCAAAGAGAGTGAAAAATGGAAGGAAAAAATATAATAATAATGAAGTTTTTATTATTTGGTTTTAAGGTTGAAAATGTAATATCCCATGTTTGCGGATGAATATTTATAACTCTGATTCAATTTTAAAAGTCGGGTAGAAATGGGGTGTTACACTTATGGTCGTGCCCCTTATACCCGAGCCTTCAACCCTGCATCCCATACCGTAGAATGGAGACTTCTAACTCCTAAGAGAGCCAACGACTCTCAAACCATAAACCTTTATTTTAAAAAGTATTTAGGTTACAAAGTTACAAGTGATACAAAATTTACAAAGGTTATTTTAACCCTAGGTCTAAGTCTCCGTTTATAGTCTTCTGTTGGGCTTCAAATCTTTCCTTAATCCACTGCTGAAGACGCTTAGAATCTTGGAACATATTTGATACAAGTTTAAAAGTTGAGTAGTCAAGATGTCCAGTCTTTCTGTTAGGACATCTCTTTCGACATCTTTGTCTTTTGCAGAATTCTTTAGCTTTGAACTCCATGTTGAACCAATTCTTCCAACATTTTGTTTTTCTAAAACTTTTCCAAATCTGAAGAGATTTCACACATCATCCACAACCTTTATCTATTCAGTCTTATTTTGACTCATCATAAGTTCCTTACAGTCTCTAGGTTCTTAATCTAGAACCTAACTTGAAAAGATTAGGACATAAGCTATAAGATCTGCATAACTAAGTCTCTAGAGTGGCTTGAAGACTCTTTTCGACCTATCTCTTTCCAGTAGGTAGTTATCAATAATTTCCTCAGTCTCTTCTGCATCTTCTGCTTCTTCTTAGACTTCATATGGGTTATGAAATTCACCATCACTATGATCCACCTCAACAAGAATATTTCCCTGTTCCATCTCTTCTTCAACATCATCAGTTTTCTTGAAATCCATCTCAGCTTCATTGAAAACTACATCTCGACTAGTGTTACACCTCCTGTGACCTGGCTCTAGGAACCATAACATATAAGCTTTGTCTCCTTCAAAGTATCCCATGAGCATGCATTTTAGAGCTCTAGATTCGACATTGTATTGCCTAATGTGAGCATAGGCCACACAACTAAATACTCTCAATTTTTCGAGATCTAGTGGATGTCCCGACCGAAGTTTTTCATGTGTCTTCATATCTAACGCAGTTGAAGGACATTTGTTTATCAGATATGTTGTTTTCGAAATAGCCTCAACCCAAAACACCTTCTTTAATCCAACATTAGTCAACATGCATCTAACTATTTCCAAAATAGTTCGATTAAATATTTCCGCCAAACCATTTTGTTGTGGAGTTCCTGAGGTTGTTCTGTGCCTTGCAATACCTGAGGTAGCACAAAAGCAGTCAAATGTCTCATTGCAAAATTTAAGGCCATTGTTGGTTCTCAACCTCTTGACCTTTCTGCCAATCTGATTTTCGATCAGAGTCTTCCAACTTTTGAAATTCTCAAAAGTTTCATCCTTAGTCTTCTGAATGAATACCCATAACTTTCTAGAATAATCATCAACTATGGATAGAAAATACCCTGCTCCTGAATGTGATGGACACCTTGCAGGACCCCAAAGATCAACAAGTATGTAATCAAGGGATCCGTGTGTTCTTTATTTTTTCTTTGTTGAACTTCAATCTGCAACATTTTCCAAGTACACAGGGTTTACAAAATTTCATATTTCCAACTTTGTCTCCATCAAGCAAATTTTGTTTCCCTAGTTCGACCAGACCCCTTTCATTGACATGGCTCAATCTCATATGCCAAATTTTTGTCTTCGAAAACATTTTTGTGGATGCAAAATTTGTCGAACCACTTATAACTTCAGCCTCAAGGGTATACAAGCCTTGTTTCTTCACGCCTCTCAAGACTTCCTTCGACCCCTTCATGACTCTTATGATACTTTTCTCTCCTTGAAAAATATATCCCTTCTTGTCGAATTCACCAAGACAAATCATATTTCTCTTCAATTCAGGTACATACCTAACTTCGGTCAATAACCTTATTGACTCATCATGGAGCTTGAATCTAAAAGATCCAATACCTGTAATCTTGCAAGCTTTGTTTTTATCCAACAACATTGATTCACCATCTTGATCACATAATCCCTCAAATAAATCTTTGTTTGGAGTCATGTGCCCAGTGCAACCTGAATCCATAATCCACTCTTTTCTTGAGTTGCCGCTTGAAACCACAAGAACATCAGATGAGTCGAAATCATCTTGAACAATGGTTGCATTTCCATTTTCCTTACTTCCATGATCTTTCAGGCGTTCAGGGTACACCTTTCTTGTATGACCCTCATTCATACAATGATAACATCGAATACCAGATACCTTACCACTATAAGATTTCTGTTGACTTTTACCTTTCTTCTTGTCGAATTTACCATTCTTTCATAAGAATTTTCCTTTAACAGACAAACCTTCACCAACCGTCAAAGGTTTATGTTCTTTTCATTTGTTCAAGTCCTTAAAGTACAAGGAAAATTAAACATCTTCAAAGGTCAGCGATTCTCTTCCATACAAGAGAGTTTCTTTGAAGTGAGCATGTGTTTTGAGCAAAACACACAACAACACTTGATCTTCATAATCGATCTTCACATCAATATTTTCAAGATCAAGAATCAACTTGTTGAACATATCCAACTGCACAACCAACACTTTGTCTTGACTCATCTCGAATGAATACAAAGCTTGCTTCAAGTAGAGTCGATTCACCAAAGATTTGCTCATGTACAAACTTTCAAGTTTCAACCATAATACTGATGTCGTCGTCTCCTTTGATACCTGTCGAAGAACCTTATCACCAAGGCTCAACAATATTGTGTTATGTGTTTTCTCAATCATTGACGTCTTTTCAGTTTCCGTCAACGCAGCGTTCATGGCTGCCTCTCCCTTCAACGCTTCCAAACAACCCTGCTGAACCAGTAGGGTTTTCATCTTCAAGCACCACAAACCGAAACCGCTCACTCTGATGAACTTTTCAATCTCATACTTTGTTAAAGGCATCTTCCCACACTCACCACACCATTTTGTTGTGAAATCGAATACTTTAGAAGCAAAGTATAATCGATTTTATGATCAAGAAACCCACAAGGGTTAGGGTTTATGGAAACATAGGGATAACAACAAGAATTTGGTTATAAAATGCTATTCTTTCATTTCTCTAAAAAACAAGATTACGAGTATACAAGAATAACAAATAACTCTCTCACTCTTGAATTAAGACTTTATTTTCTTATTTTTCCTTATACAAGATGTGAGACAAGCATGTTATTTATAAGAAAACTAACACATTAACCTAATGAGCCTTTAACAATTACCCATTACAAGCCAACTTATGGTACAAGCTAACTTAAACATTTGGACTTACAAACAATACCTAATTCAACATGCTAATAAACCTAATAATATTGACTAATACATGTTAGAACAATCTTCGACTACAACACGCATTACTTCGACATCAACATGTGAACAAACTTCGATGACATGATAAAACTAGAGTTCGATCCAATATCTCACAATTCCTATAAGACACAATACTTTTTTCTAGCTTATCATTTTATTTACACAATCTTAAATTAAAGCATATATTGATTATTAGAAAGAGTGGTTACCTCATCATCATCTTCATAAGTAGTTTTAAAACAAATGTTTACCTCTTCATCTGATTCTCTAGATGATACTTATGATGATGTTCCATCTGATCTTCTGAATGATGATTCATTTGATTCTGTAGATGATCTTTCATATGCTCTTCTGAATGACGCTTCATCTGATTCTTCACATGTATTTTCATTTGATCTTATGAATGATGCTTCATCTATTTTTCATTTGATTCTTTTGATGATACTTCAAATAATTCTATAGATGAATCTTCATAGGATTCTTCATTTGATAAATTGATTTTTTTGGATGAATCTTAAAGGATTTCTCATTTAATATTGTATGCCGCATATGCATCTTCATATGATTCTTCTGATGATACTACAAATAATCCTTCATCTAAACTTCAAGGAATGATTCTTCTGATGATACTACAAATAATCCTTCATCTAAACTTCAAGGAGTGCTTCACATAATTCTTCATCTGAGTTTTCTTCTTTGATCTTTTCCTCATCTTGAAATAATTTGATTAACTCTTTGAGAATCTTTATGATTTCTGGCTTGATCAATTTACCCTATAAATTGACAACAATGTTTTTATCTCTAGATTCTAGTACTAAATTAGGTTTTCAGTTCCATTTCTTGAATTTCAAATATTCGCTAGAAATATAATTTTTGAAATTATGGCCAAAACTTTTAATACTAGAGAACCATTTTTGAAAACTTTCTTCATTTTCAGACGACTCACACTTCTTTATTAGTGTCACACTTGAAAACATAGTTATACATGCGAGAGACTACACTCACATAAAGATAAACAAAATTACGCATAAATTATATTTTCTCATTCTCGCATATGTGAGGAAAAAAAAAATTTTGCTATTCGAGTTTTCTAATACTTAACAAACAATGTAACTTGAAATTATGGGGTGAAAACTACATGTTTCTTAACTAAATCACATCTCATTCGCAAATGTGGAATTAAAAGTAACATATAAACAATCTGATATGATTAAAATATAATTAACTTGTGTGGATAGCACATTAGTGTCCTCCCCTATGATTGGCAAAAACAGAAGGTGGGGTACAAAACTAACCAGTCCCTCCAAAGGAAACTTTTACATAATAAAGATACAAACATTTCTTAGAGTTGGTGAAGGCCATAGTTGTCTACCTTAGGAAGTGAAGTATTCTGTGCAAAGCCACGTGATCCCTTTCCTTCCTATCCAGTACATAACTAGCTACTGACTTCAAACAAGGAAGCAAATTCAAATGCATCATTATAGCCAATTAATGCAAACACTCCATTTTCTATATGCTCAATATGCATCACTTCAGCTTTAATTTAAACCCTCTTTGTGCCTTAAATCGGCACATTCTTCATTATTAATATCAATCACTGCGTGCAACGGTAGAAACTAATCTCTCGGTACACACAGATAAACACAATCGTCAAAAGTATATATGGTTTTGAATATGAATTAAATATTTTGTTATGTAAATTTAAAGACAGTATCAGAGTCACATGGTTAGTTTGATCAGTCAGTATCGCCAGCTCATTGCAAAATATTTTTTTAAGATTCAAAGATTGGTCAATTACATAGCTGTGCATGTAAGCTGTAACACTGTTGTCACTGTGTTATGTGAGGCCTTAAAACTTAGCTCAAAACATTGAAAGCATGCATTTAACCATTTATAAATTCAGTACCCTTTTTCCTTTAAATGTCACTGCTGTTGCTTTCTCAACCATTAATGGTAACTTTTTTTCAACTTACCATCTCCATAACTTTCCTACTTCACTTCCCATTTTTAACACACAACATTTATGCCTTGCCCATTCATTATTTACTCTGCTACATTATGCTATAACTATTTTGACCGTTGGACCACTTTTTACCCGGATATCATACTAGTTCGAACTCGCGATATTCCACTTATTTATCTTTAAAAATGTGAAATTTCAGTCACTAGACTATTTGACAAAAAAAAAATGAAAGATATAAGTTAATGTTTTTTAAACTATATAACAGTACAATACTGAATTGATAGTCTTTGTATATATAAATACCAACATGTTGTAACAGTTATTATTATTAACCTCTAGTTTCAGTTCCTCTCAAACATTGTTTTTCTTATATAGTTTCTTCTACCATGTTGTTTTTCTGAAATCTCATGGCATGTTTAGAAATGTACAACTCAGAGCACAAAGGCCATCATCATAATCAATATCATAATCACAGTTTATCAGTGAGTCCAAGAATCTCATTCTCAAACGATTTTGTAGACACTCAACAAGTTTCAAACCAAGAAAAAACCACTGCTAGATCAGATGGACCAGTTTCAACTGACTTTGAGTTTTCTGTTTCAAACTACTCAATGATGAGTGCTGATGAGCTTTTCTTCAAGGGAAGATTGTTACCTTTTAAGGATAGTAACAAGAAAATTACTACTCTAAGGGAAGAACTACTTGTAGATGATGATGAAGTTTGTGAAAGACAAGGTTTTTCTCTTAGGCCTCCAAAAGGGTCTTCTTCTTCTACAACAAGGTGGAAAGGGTTTTTGGGTTTGAGAAAAAGTCACATTGGTTCTAAGAAAGTTGAAAAGAGTGAAAGTGTTGAATCAAGAAGATCTGGTTTGGTCAATGAGAGTGCAAGGCTTAACATTACTACTTCACAGGTTAGATATACTATAAACTTTTTATTTTTTATTAGTATTTTCAAATCATTATTTGATGTTTGTTCTTTTATTTTGGCTTGATTTACTTATTATTTAATATATATTTGATTTTTTGTGGGGTATATATAATACAGGAGATTTTGATTGAAGGAGGGTCAAATTGCAGTGACTTTGAGTTTGGAATATAGATCAAGTAATTCAATTTGTAGAGGAAGTGTTGTTGGGTTGATGGTGGAAATTAGATTAAGGATTTTTTTTCTATCTTTTAATTCCTACATTTTTGTTCTTCAATGGATTTGGATTAATCAAGGTTGAATTAATGTTATAATGTTTGTTATTAATTGAGTTACTATGGTTCTTCTTTTTCTATCAACATTAAACATTTAAATGATAAACACTTATGTTAGAATGCTTAATTAGAATGATAAACACTACCACAATTCTTAGTTCAACTGCCAAAAGCCGATATTGTTAGATTGGACGTCCACACTAGGATTCGAACTCTAACTCTAACTCCCACGGTTGTGTGTGTGAGTTTCTAGTAGGTATGAACACTTGGGAGAAAGCTAAGCCCAAGTTTATGACATTTTCAACAACCAACCTAAGCAAAATTTAATAGCTATTCTAATTGTCACTCATATCACTCCACAGTCCACATAGTTACTACTAAATGTAGATATAGACATCTCAATTGAATTGAATAATTTTTTTCTGTCTAATTTGAAGTTACACAGTGCAGAAATTGTATATATTTAACCACACAGCACAAGCCAATACATTTTCACATATAACAAAGTTTTCACCAATTAGCAGCAACTTCTTTTTGAAACTTATGTTCATACCTTTCAGCTTTGTGCTTCAAACTCTCAAGATAACCGCCAAATCCATTACAAGCTTCTTTCAATTCCTCAAGCTTCGTTTCCATGTTCTTTATTTCATCCTCTACTCGACCGTGTTCCTCGGTTCTATACGCCAAGTATCTTCTAGTCTCTAAGCCATTGTCCGTTTCATAAGCAAGGCTAACAAGCCTGCGCAATCGATGTCTCAAAAACTCAACATTCATGCCCAAATTCTCAAATGCTAGCAACGTTTTATCCCAATTATAAAACTCAAAACGCGGCGTAGATATCACACTGACTTTTATTGCATCAGCAATGTTAACAACTTCAGATATAACTCCAGAAACTAAATTATAGTTCAAGCCTTTGATGAGATTGTCATGAAGAAAAGCTTGTTGACTGTAACAGAGTTTGTAGTACTTGTTTCGAACTTCGGTAGAGAGTTCATTGTCAATTAGCATTCCGTTGACTATGATTCTGAAATTTTCGAAACCGCTCAAATCTTTGAATTCAGGCATTTTATATGCCTCCAATATTTCAGACAAAGCTTCCTCACTATCATTTTCATATTGTTCTGTATATTGCTTAGCCTTAGTCTCCGTTTTTGATACAATAATTTTCTTTTTCTTTTGGGTGTCTTGTGGAATAGGTTTACCAATTTTTCTTTTTGGACTATTACATGCTACAACATCAGTATCTATGTTATTTTTGCCTGTGAACATGATGAAGAAAAAAAAATAATGTTAATGTACTATTCTACACCAAGAAAAAATGTATAAATCATCGATAACTATTTCATGATAAATAACGATACAACATAGTAAGAGCATAGAGACACAAGCTTGCCTCCAACTTTTTGTTTTGAGAAACTTTCTTGATTCTCTAGTTCCCTCATAGCTCTTATTATATAAACCTGAAAAAAATGGTATAAGTATATAAGCTCGATTAAAACTGACAAAAGAACGATTAAATCAAAAGAGATGAATAAAAACCAAAATTATTACCATAAATTTGGTGGGTTCGACTAATTGAAATACCACCACATCACCCTCTAGCAATTTATGTACGGCGGAAAACTGTCTCCAACCAGCACTCAAACCTGTTTTACAAGCAATGTATTTTGTCTTGTATTCTCTACCAGATTCATCTTCCAAAGTGATAGTTGTATCCTTATCTGGTAAATGTCTTTTACAGAACGAGACGGGTAGTCCCTACGAAAAGGAATCAAAAGACATAATTAAACATTTTGGTTTCTTTAATCAAGTCCCTTAGTTTCTTTTTAATTGTCGGTTTTTTAAGGAAATATTTTTTCTTGTTTGTCATTTTTGAATTTTAAAGATAGATTAACTACTGTTTTTACAAAATACTTACCATCCAAAAACAACTGGCTACATGTGATCTGACCAAGGACTTCACAAAACTTGGGAATTCTTGTTGCAAATTTGATCGGAGTCCTTCAGCTTGAATCACAGCCTCGCCACGAGAAAATGTTGCATCTGTTGTCTCTTTAGATGAGCTGCAATGAAAGACAGTGTTCCAACTTTAGCATAAGCAATGACTTACTTTAAAAGTATGAGTAATTATCTATCAAATGACACTTGATGCTTTACTAACCTTGCAAGCTTTTGTGATTGTCCCTCATCAGGCGTTGCCTGTAAAAATGGCATTTGTTAGAATTATCAATCACTTAGATTTTGATTTTAAAAGAACTTGGTATTCAGTTCATAGGCTCAATACAAGGTGGTATAATTTCAAAAAATTACAATAGAGCAAAACCGATGAAAGAGTCTTCTATGAAGTGCGGACACAAACACGGATACCGCACAGACACTGATATGTTGATACTAATAATAATTTGAAAAATCAAATAAATTGAACATAATCAAAAGTGTCGGTGTCGGTGTCAGACACCAGTGCTACAAAGTTTCTATTAGATATTCATATGCATCATTACATGCAACAAAAATATTTGTCTATCAAAACTCTTGACTTAACTTTCGGAGATTTTCCCCTATTTTTACAAACACAAAACTTCCAACATAGAAGGCAAATCCTAGAAGCTCAACATAAAATCAAACATCTAGAATGCACAAAAAATTCCCTTCCAAAACTTACTAGTCTGTGTTTATTTTCCACCACCCTATTATGTTTATCCTGCAAATAATACAACATAGCTATAAATCATCAATATCAATAAAAATTCAACAAACATTCACATTGTTCTTCTTCATTCAAATACAAAATAACAAACTTTTAAAGGGAATAGAAAACAACATTTAAAGGAGACTTTTTAGGGATATGTGCAAGAGGGACACCATCATAGACCTCTTTGCCATGAAAAGCCAAAGTTACACCTTGATCATCATATTGTGGAACCATTTGACCCTTCTTCTTTTCATCAACCGCCACCATTTTGGACGTTAAGAATTTGAGATGAGTCCCTTCATCAACAATGGCCTTGCATTTTTCTATGATGCAAATGGCATTTGGATGGTGTTGGTTTTGATGGAAAGAGAGGTGGTTTGCATGATGGGTGGTGATTTGTCATATGTAGAGAGAAAAACTATTGTTTGAGATTGTACAGCTTTGGTGTTGTGTCTTTTTGTTGACGATAACAAATTACATGAGTTTGGAATTTAGAATGGATTATTACATTGGTACAAGTAGTTGAACATGCCAAATATGTGGCAAACCTCTAATGGACACATGGCAAAGTCTTACCTTTACATGTATGATTTTAATAACATTTAAGTTACACATAACTTTAGTTTTTATTTAAAAAGAATTAAATAAGAACATTTATTTAAGTTACACATAACTTTAGTTTTTATCTAAATAGGATTAAATAAGAACATTTATAGCATGATTGATTTAGATGAAAATTGTAAAAAAAAAGTAATAATAATGTTTGGTGTAAGTCTGAGTGATTAAGTTATTAATCATTTATAAATGGGTGACATAGATTTATACGTCAACTGTGGTGTTTTATATACGTATGACAAATTTGAAGGTGGTTCAACCTCTGAAGGTGGAGTTTCCGAAGGTGGTCCTGCTTGTGAAGGTTTTCAGAAAACACGGAGAGTTACAAATACCAATGAGACTTACATGTTTTGAGTTATTGCACGATATTGAGATTGATTATGAAGGAGAAGTCATACAGAGTGTCATGATGTGGACTTTGAACCTGTGAGCATCAATAGAGCTTTCAAGAAGAAGGTGTAGATGAACTCCATGAAGGAAGAGCTTGAGGCCATTGAAAGAAACAAGACTTGAGAATTGACTATTTTACCTTAGAACAAGAAAGCCATCAGAGTTTCAAGAAAAAGTTGAAGCCAGATGGTTCAATTGCTAAGCATAAAGCAAGATTAGTAGCTAGAGGGTTCCTACAAAAGTCTGATTTTGACTACTTTAAAGTGTTTGCACCTGTAGGTAGACATGAAACCATAAAGTTGGTTATTGATATTGTTGAAAATATGAATTGGCCTCTGATACACTTAGATGTAAAATCAACTTTTCTGAATGGTTCATTTCAAGAAGAAGTTTATGTGTTACAACCTGATGGATTTGTGAAAGAGAACAAATGATAGATGGTTTACAGTTGCATAAAGCCTTGTACGAGCTGAAACAAGCTCCAAGGACTTGTAATATGAAGATTTATTTATTTTTCAAGCATTTGGGTTTAAAAAAAAGTGAAATGGAATATGGTGTGTATGTACAACATACTTCTGAAGGCAGTGTGATTTTGGTATGTCTTATGTGGATGACATACTTCTGACAAGGAGTTGTACTTTTGAACTAAACAAGTTCAAGAAGGTGATGATGAATGCATATGATATGACTGACCTTGGAAATATGGTATATTTTCTAGGCATGGAGATTTTGCATTATGAGAAGGGAAGTATTGTGCACCATCTGAAGTATGAACTTGAGTTGCTGGAGATATTTGAGTTGATGAATTATAACTCAACATTCACCCTCTGTTGAGACAAATGATAAGTTGGAATCTGATTCTGATGGTGAGGATGTAGATGCTACAACCTTCAAACAATTGGTTGGTTGCCTGAGATATATGTGTAATAACAGGCTTGACATAGATTATGCAGTTGGAATGATGAGTAGGTTTATAAGTAAACCAAAGTGGTCACATTACCAAGCTGTAGTCATGATTCTGAGGTATGTAAAAGGGACTTTATGGCATGGAATTTTGTTTCCATCTAGAGTATCAGATGATGTTGAGCTAGTATGCTACCCAGACTCTGACTGATGTAGTGATAGAGTAGACAGAAGAAACACTACAAGATCCTTGCTAATGTATATGGGAGCCCCCATTTCTCTGTTCTCCAAGAAGTAACTAGTGGTTGCATTATCAATCTATGAATCAGAATACATAGTTGGTTCTTTGTCAACTTTTCAGATTGTTTAGCTAATGAATTTGTCGCATAAATTGAAGTTCAAGGTGAGCAAACCAATCGGATTGATGATTGACAAAAAATATGTCATAAGTCTTGCTAAGAATCCAATGTTGCATGGAAGAATCAAGCACATTAATACCAAGTACCATTTTCTGTACAAGCAGGCTCATAATGGAGTACTTAAGGTTGTTCATGTTAACACTCAAAAGCAATTTGTAGATGTATTCAAGAAGACAATCAAAATAAAACACTTCATCAATTTGAGGGATGAAAATGGTGTTGTTAATTTTTAAACTTGAATATGAATTAAGGGATAATGTTGATTCTAATTCAAAATTCAGATTAGTTTAACTTTAAATTTTATTTGCATTTAAGTTTACATTTGCATTTGAATTTTAATTTAGATGAGTCTCTATATAAACCCAAATTAAAGTGAATTTGTAATAGATTTTCAATAGAGAAAATTAGTTAACTTCAACAAAATTCTACTATAAAATCTAATAAATGTCATATATTAGAAAACATTATTCTAATTTTAAATATCTCTCACTTTCTGTTTTTAATAATTCGAAGGTTAGAATAATCCTAAATATCGTATTGTCAGATCATAACATCAAGATATTGAAAAAATCAACAATACTTATCAACAATATTTGTTTGCCATCAAATCTTGGATCAAAATCTCTCTTATGAATTAGAAATGATTTTTTAGACCAAAAGTCTAAGTTGAAATTCAAATTCTTCACTTGTTTACTCTTAAAATAGGTGAGTATGGTCATTAATGAGAAAACATATACGTATGCAAAAAATAAATAATATCGTTTAATCATGGCGGCCCAAGTTTTGCTTAATAATATTATTAAGTCTTGTATTTATGCTAATGAATTATTGTGAACTTTATCAAAACATCAAAGCCAAAGCATTATTAGTAATTTATGCTTTAATTTGTCCTTGACTTTTTTGAGTCCGGTCTTTCTTATTCTTTTTATATTTTTCATAATATATATATATATATATATATATATATATATATATATATATATATATATATATATATATATATATATATATATATATATATATATATATATATATATATATATATATATATATATATATATATATATATATATATATATATATATATATATATATATATATATTAAATTAAGATTAATTTAAAAAATATATTTCATTTAAAATTTAAAATTAAATAGGTTAAATTTTATTTACTTCATATTTAAAATTAAGAGTAACTTTAGTTAGTTAATTAAATAAAAATAGAATTTAAAGAAGAATAAATTTATTAAAAAAATTAAAGTGCTAGAAAGTAAAAGGAATTATTTTATTTCCCTTTATTTTTTATCAATTACAATGCGAATGAGCAAAGTTGACTTGCACCTTCAAATTCAAAATATGATTTGGTGGTCAAGTGTCAACCCTAGAACATATGCATCCTCTTAAATTAAACTTTTTTTTTTGTTGTTGTTGTCATTATAAAACATTAGTGTAAGTGGTTTCACCTTTTGATGTGTTCGGTTGTTCTCAAATAAAATTGATTATGCTTTTAAGAATTGATTATATTAGTTTATGACTTGTAACTTTTTAATATAGAAAGCAAAGGAAACAAGGTGCATTATTATTTCTTTTTGGATGATAAAATTAATTCTCTTAGAAACTATACTTTTAGACATAATATTGTATGTATGAGTATTTGAACTCTTTGTTAAAGATGCATTGTATTTGGTGGTAGGAAATCAAAAGTGTTAAAGACAGATGCTATAAATTTACTTTAATTGAAACGGTTTTAAGGATTGCATGTCCTAAAATTAAACCTTCAGTCCTTAGTCTCACCAATGAGGAAATTTCAGATAAGTCCACACATGCGTGTTTTTCTACTATCCAACCGTACATTAAATATTTGTTGGTCTAAGTATCGATCTCCCCTATCATGGGTCAGTCAAGAAATTCATAGAAGGTTCTTTCTTCAGAGATAATCTGGTCTGCCAAAATATATCAAATATGACATCTCTAACAAGGTTATGTTGGTATTTGAAGTTCGAAAGCTCCATACAATTAATCACACACTTAACAAATGTATTCTAGCACGTCTTGCGAAAAATAGAACAAACTTCATCAGTACATGACGATATCTAATAATAATATGATACTTTATCAATGATGTGTGTTTGTTGAGCCCATCAATAGAAATAGTAAGGAGAAAATCATGAGCAACTTGTAATAACAACCAAAAATTGCTTTATGTCTTGTGATCATATCAAAATTCACATAAATATCCTGAACACTTTTATTAAAAATGACACTCGCCGAAACATAATGTGTTTTAGGAGGATCAATGTCTTTGTTAGTAAGATTAATAAGGTCAAAATCTGAAATTTCAACTCTAAGATCATCCAAAACTTTGTTAAAAACAAAATTCATACCATATATTCCCACAATATTTCAATGTATATCTGTTCTGGACTGGGCCTCCAGAATGTATAAGGACACGGCCCAAGAGGTCGAGCAGAGGCCCATATACTCGAGCAGGGGCACCTCTTGGTCAAACCAGCTGCTTATGCGACGGGCATACACTAAGGATGGGCAAAGAGCATGTCTACCAGCTCAATTACCACGTCACCCAACTGCCCTTTATTATCTCCTGAAAGATAGGGGCAGTTGGACCAAGGACCAGACCTTTTAGCTAGGTCCTCACGCTTTTCACGTGTTCCTTGGCAGATCCTCCTTAGGCCTAGCTGATCTAGGCCCATAGAGGGACCTTGGCCCAGCGCTGGGGGCACACTATAAATACCTTTTTTCATTAAAGGGTCAGGTATTCTGATTCACTCTAAATTAACCTATTCTTCATTGTACCTCTTCTCACTTAAGCATTGGAGTGCCTTGCAGGTACACCCCCCCCATTCTCCTCCCATTCTTTGACCGTCACATCCAGTTGCTGGAAGGTCCTTCTGATCAGGTAAGATCAGTGGCGCCGTCTGTGGGAAATTAGCTTCCCCTTCTTCTACAACAGAAGATCAAAGCTCAAACACCATCCTTCCAGCATGTCCGGAGAACAACTCAACGAACGCAACCGTCCCCTCGTCGACTACACGAAGGAGGACAATCTGTAATACCATGAGGCTGACGCCCGAGATGGGCGCCTGGCCACCCCGTCTCCTGAACCCGAGAACAATGGGAACCCACCTCAAGTTCAAAACCAGGGGACAGAGGTGTTTCAGCCCATCCCCGTTCCCGTCGAGGGAGACGCCACCATGATTGCTATGGTGAACGCCCTCAACCAGGCCAGCTCCATGCTCTACCAACAACATGAGAGAATCATGGCCCTAGAAGCTGATCGGCAGGAGGTCCGGCCTCAGCAAGAAAGGAGGATGCAACAACGTCCAGAAGCAACAAAGAAACGAGGACGTCTCTCCCCAGAGCCTAACGTCAGTAGGGCACGTGCCCGCCGTGACTCCGGTCGATTGGGAACCTCACCAAGGCGCGATCGAAGTCCCGACCACAACGAGCTCTCCCCACCAAGGAGCGACGAAGAAGACCTGCACTGCCCCCTGTCACGGGCAATAATGGAAGCTCCACTCCCCAAAGGCATGGAGAGACCTCCAAATCTGGCCGTATACAACAGGACTACCGACCCCGACGATCACGTCGACAACATCAATGCAATGCTCGACTACCGCAACGACATCACCGGGCATCTCAAATGCAGACTATTCTCAACAACCCTCAGGAAAGGGGCCATGGCCTGGTACAAGAGCTTGGCCCCAGAGTCCATCACGTCCTGGAGAGTTATGAGATCCATGTTCACGAGGCATTTCACAGTCTCCCGACGCCATCCCAAGACAGAGGCGACTCTTGAAGCTATAGTACAAAAGAAAAATGAGACTTTGCGCTCGTACATCGAACGATTCAACCAAGAAGCTGTCGAGGTGGACACCACGGAACACATGAAGAAATATCTCCTCGAGAGGGGACTCTTGCCCGGAAGCGAGCTTAGCCGGGCCGTTGGGATAGAACTTCCCCGCACTCTGAATGACCTCCTGCATAAAGCCCAGGCTTACATCAGATACGAGGAAAAGCAGGTAGCCCACAACGCTCGCAGCAGCCGTGGTACCGGGGACACTGATCACCCCAAGCGCGAAGATCCGAACATGCCCCGTCGCAATGGAGACAGACGAAGGGAAGAGAAACCCCGCGAACCCCAGGAAGGAAGAGGCCCCGCGGGCCGATACAACGAGTATACATTACTGACAGCTCCCCGCGAGCGCATCCTCACCGAATGCATCAACTCCGAGTTCAAACAGGGCAAGGTAAGGTTCCCAAAACCGTCTGCACCCAAGCCTCACACCGACAAGTCCAAGTACTGCAGGTTCCACAGAAGCCACAGGCATGTGACTGAAGACTGCGTCCACTTGAAAGACGCAATAGAGATCCTGATCCAAGAAGGGCACCTTAAGAAATACACTAGGAGGAACGAAACCAAACACGAAGAGCCAGAAAAGAAGAGACCCCGGGAGGACACTCCCCCCGACGAGTCTCCTTATCAGGTGTCCCTTTGCATATCACGACCAGAAGATTTCAGCTTCCCCGGGACACCACCCAGAGGGCGGATCACTGCTCCCAGCCCCTGGGAAGACTTTCCGACTGCCCTCTTCATATCGGGCGGAGGGATGAACGGCGAGGCCGCCGCCCTTTCAGTAAAACGCAAGTTCGACGAGCTCCTTCTGACCGCACCCGAGCAAAAGGCAACGCTGACAAAGTACCGAGGCAAATCCAACCCAATATCTTTCTTTTTGGAGGAGCTTCCGGGTGGTTCCCCAAATTCGGGCATCCCATTGTTGATTAGAGCCAAGATGACTCCTTTCGACGTCAGACGCATTCTGGTCGATCAAGGCAGCTCGGTGGACATCATGTACGTCCTCCTTTTCAAGACTCTAAAATTAGACAAGACCAACCTATCTCCCTACGTCGGGTCTGACCTCCAAGGATTCAACGGAGCCACGACAAAGCCGTGGGGCTACGTCGAGCTCCTCGTCACCTTCAGAGAGCAAGAGACGGCCAGAGAAATCAAGATCCAGTTCCTGGTCATAGAATGTCCCTCTCTTTACAACTACATTCTCGGTCGCCCGACCTTAGCCGAGCTGACCGCGGTCCCGTCTACCGTCCATCCGAAGATGAAATACTACACCAAACTAGGCCGCGTGGTCACCGTCCACGGCGACATCGAAGCTGCCCGGAGGTGTTACGATGCTGCAGTAAAAGGACAGGCCACAGTCAATACAAAGAGCAACAAAAAGCCCAGGGCCGAGGATCCTCCCCTCTAGGGAATCAATGCCATCGACCTCGATTGCCGCATCGGCAAGGACGAAACTGAAGAATGGAAACCTACCAAGGAGCAGACCCCCGCTCATCTGTTCCGCCCGATCCCGGACGGAGAGTTCGAGCTCGTCCCTCTGGGCGACAACCCTGACAGAACAATAAAAATAGGCAAAGGATTGCCCGAAGAAACGAGGGAGCAGCTCGCGATGTGCCTCAAGGAGAACTCCGATCTCTTCGCGTTGAACGCCGCAGAAATGCCCGGCCTAGATCCTGAGGTCGCCTGTCACCAGTTAGCTTTGGACCGAGCAGTCAAGCCCGTAGCACAGCCTAGGCGCAAACAGTCCCCCGAGAAAGCGGAGGCTGCCGAGCGAGCTGTAAAAGACCTCTTAGAGGAAAATTTTATTTCTGAAGCCCAGTACACAACCTGGCTCTCTAATGTAGTCCTCGTTAAGAAAAATAATGGACAATGGCGCATGTGTGTTGATTATACGGATCTTAATAGGGCTTGTCCCAAAGATGATTTCCCTCTCCCTAATATAGATAAACTCGTTGATAACTCTGCAGGTTTCAGACTCTTGTCCTTCATGGACGCATACAGCGGATATAATCAAATCCCTATGTCGGACACGGACAAGAGACACACGACATTCATGACCCCGACCGGAAATTACTACTACAACGTAATGCCCTTCGGACTCAAGAACGCCGGGGCCACATACTAGCGCATGATGAACAAAGTGTTCAGAGGAGAGATAGGGGATATGCTCGAGGTATACATGGACGACATGATCATCAAATCACACAAGGAGACCGACCACGCTCGACACCTCTACAAAGTCTTCGAGCAGGCGAGACAGTGCAAAATGAGGTTCAACCCTGAAAAATGCACGTTCGGCGTCCGGGCAGGAAAATTCCTAGGTTTCTACCTCACCGAGAGGGGAATCGAGGCCAACCCCGACAAATGTCGAGCATTTTCAGAATTTCCGACCCCGAAATCCAAAACATCCATCCAATCCCTCAACGGGGTGCTAGCCTCACTCTCCCGTTTCATCTCCAAATATGCCCAACACGTGTTACCTTTCTTCAGACTCCTCCGTAAAGAGGCCAACTTCGAATGGACCGACGAATGTGAACGGGCGCTACTCCATTTGAAGAAGGTCCTCTCCGAACCCCCGGTCCTATCACAACCATTGGAAAGGGAGACCTTATACCTGTATCTGTCTGTGGCAACCGAGGTCGTCAGTGTCGTTCTAATCAGAGAGACCGACGAGGGACAAAAACCCATCTATTTCATAAGCAAAGCGCTCCAAGGCCCCGAGCTCAGATACCAACAAATAAAAAAGGTCGCCTTGGCTCTCATAAATGCAGCAAGGAGATTACGTCATTACTTCCTCGCCCACACGGTCAAGGTAAGAACCGATCAACCAATAAAACAACTCCTCAGACGACCATACATAGCCGGCAAAATGCTAAAATGGTCGCTGGAACTTTCCGAATTCGATATACAATACGAGAACAGGAAGGCCCTAAAGGCTCAAGCCCTAGCCGACTTTGTCACAGAAATGACTCATAGCCCGGTACCGGAGGTCGGCGCCCATAAATGGACGATCTTCGTCGACGGCGCCTCCAGCACGACGGGAAGCGGGGCCGGGATCATCCTCGAAAACGAGGACGGGATCCTGATTGAGGTCTCATTAGCATTAACTTTCCCAACATCAAACAACCAAGCCGAATATGAGGCTTTCATCGTCGGTCTGAGATTGGCCGAAGACCTAGGAGCAAAGGAAGTAAAAATATCAACAGACTCCCAGCTCATGGCGTCACAAGTACGGGGAGAATACCAAACCAAGAACGACAACCTCGTCGAGTACTTGGCCTTGGTCAAAGAAAGACTCAAAAAATTCGAGAAGTGGGAAGTTCAACACGTACCTCGCGAGCACAACACATGAGCAGACATCCTGTCGAAACTAGCTAGCACGAGAAAGAAGGGGGAAACAAATCAGTAATCCAGGAAATCCTTCCTCGACCTAGTATCGAAAAGCCACCTCCTCCACTTGAGGTTAACGTGATCGGGGATACTCATTGTTGGATGACGCCCATCTATGATTACCTCATGAAGGGAGAATTCCTCGCTGACCCTAAAGAGGCGACCGTCACCAAACGTAGGGCATGCTCGTACGTCCTCCTCGAAGGGAAACTCTATCGTAGGGGGTTTTCCATCCCGTTACTCAAATGCGTCGAAGAAGAGAAAGTTCCCGATATATTGGGGGAAATGCACCGAGGAATCAACGCCCAACATCCCGGCGGACGGTCACTCGCACGAAAGGCTCTTCGAGCAGGCTATTATTGGCTGACTATGCAGAACGACTCCAAGGAACACGTCAAAAAATGCGACAAATGCCAACGACACGCCGACATGCACCTCGCACCCCCGAACGAACTAAAAACACTCTCCTCTCCTTGGCCCCTCGCATGGTGGGGCATGGACATCCTCGGACCCTTCGTAACCGGATCATACCAGAATAAATACCTCATCGTAGGGGTAGACTATTTTACCAAATGGATCGAAGCAGAAGCGCTGGCTAAAATTACAGCACAAAACATTCTTCGATTTTTTAAACGAAATATCCTCGCTTGGTTCGGCATACCCCAGGTCCTCATCACGGACAACGGGACGCAATTCACGGACGGAGGATTCTAGGACTTCGTGGCCGGCTTAGGTACTAAACAAAATTTTACATTTGTCGAGCACCCTCAAACCAACGGGAAAGCAGAAGCGGCCAACAGGGTAATCCTGCGCGGCCTGAAACGTAGACTCGGCGAGGCAAAAAGGGCATGGGTTGAAGAATTACATAGCGTCCTATGGGCTTACCGCACGACACCTCACTCCACAACCGGGGAAACCCCATTCCGACTAACGTACGGCACCGAAGCAGTCATCCCAGTAGAAATACGGGAGCCGACGAGACGCGTAGAGGAACCCCTAGACGAGGAGATGAACGACGAGGCACTTAGAGCCGAGCTGGATCTCGTCGACGAGATCCGCTCCGAAGCATCTCTTAGGGAAATATCCCACAAACAAAAAATATCCTTGCGCCACGACGCGAAGGTCATAAAAAGAGAGTTCCAGGTGGGCAACCTGGTCCTGAGAAGAAACCAAAAATACCCAAGAGAGGGTAAACTGGCCGCCAACTGGGAAGGTCCCTACCGCGTCCGCGACAAGACGAGCAACGGGTCCTACTATCTAGAAAACCTACAAGGTGAAGAACTCGCTCCACCATGGAACGCAGAGAAACTTAGACAATATTACAGCTGAATATGTCACGAGGAGACATGGGAGGTACGACCATGCTCTTCACCTCCAAAACTATAGGGAGGAACCACGCTGCCCGGACACAACCCTCCCCGACAGTTGGGACCTCAAGCGAGCCCCAGCGTCGCAGTACCAAGATCGGCAGGGCACCCTGCTCGCGATGGGAAAGCCCAAGCCCCGAGGTCAGAGTTTCCTGACCACGAACTCGGCTTTGATCTTAGACGGACACAACGCCCGCTACCTCGTCGGTTCCCTAAACCGACGAGACAAACATGGTCAAGCATAAAATAGTTCACAAAAATACAAGATATAAACTAAATAAAATCGAGCAAGGTGAACAGTCAAAAACAAAATATTCATTCATATGCGGCCGTAGCCGAAGAAAAAGACAAGTATGCCCGAAGGCCAGTATTCGTACAAACTAGGCACACATGCCATACAAACCAGGCACGCAGGCCATACAAATAAAGCAAATTAAAAATTCATAAGACTCCGCCCGGAGTTACTCTTCCTCTTCTTCCCCCTCTCCCAGCTCCTCCTCCGCCTCGAAAGGACACACGATCTCCCCGTCCTGGACGCAATAATTATGGGCTGACCCCTCCGTCACCAACTCAGGATTCAGTATCCTCAGCTTCTCGACAGCGTTGTCAAACCCCTCCTTGAACACAGCTACCAGGTCCTGGTTGAGCGAACGGATGTGTCCTACCAGCTCACCCCGGGAACGGAGAGCGAGCTCTTCTTCACTCTCATCAGCCAAGGGACGGACATTATCCTCGAGCAGAGCAAGACGGGCACGAAGCGCAGCATTTTCCTCGGACATCTTCTTGTGCTCAGCGGTTTGCTCCTCCAGGCTCGCCTTTTCCGCCTTCAGTACGTCCCGCTCCCATTTAACTTCGTCCAGCTCTTTCTTCAGCCCCTCTTGTAGCTGGTGCTCCTCCTTGTAGTCCGACAGGTCCTTTGACAGCTTGTCTTTTTCGGAACGGACCTTCAGAAGGGCGTCCTCCAAAGAAGCCGTGGACACAGAGGTGTCGGTCAGAACCATGGCCGTTTCCATCACCCTGATGATAGCAGCCAGATCCTTAGCCAACTCTTTGCGCCAGACACCAGCCTCCTGGTTCAGAATAGCCTTCGCCTCGGGCGCTGGCACAACAATGGCGTCCACAACCTTGAAAAAATCCTGCTCTATGTAGCAGGGGGCAATAAATAGCTCCCGGGGCCACCCGGACTGCTGCTCCCCGCCAAAGTTGATCTGGATAGTGTCCCATTCGGGCGCTTCCGCTTGTGGAGAGGGGAGGTTGATGGAGGCGGACTGTCTGGGATGTCGATCGAAAAGGCTCGCGGAGGAGAAGGGGGCACCGGGCTCGCCGTATTAGAGGTCCCGGCCCCTGAATCACCAGCTACCTCCTGGACATGAGGAGCTGTCTTCTTTTTATTCTTGGGGACCCTATCCGGGGCACCTGCCTGATTGGCCAGCTTGAGAACTCGGTCGCGAGCATTGGGCATAGTACCTATAAAACGAAGACACAAACATCAACGGGAAAAAACATAAAACAAAACAACATAAGAACAAAAAGACACCTACACAATAATTCCATGGCTTGATCCTCGGTATTACATTCGAGCAATGCCTTTGTATTGATAAGGCGAGGCTCGCAGAGCGACATCCCGACCTCATCAAGATAAGGCACACCCTTTCGGTCAACCCAGACCGCCAGGTTGAAACTCTGCACGAACTCCACCAGCCTCTTGTAAGCGAGCCTATCCTCAACACCCAGGCTCGAGAACTTGACCCGGTAATGACTGGTGGAAAGGTCAAAGTGGTCGGGCTGCCACCTCAACGGTATCTTCGATATGAGCTTCTCCTCCCCGTCCGCATCTCGCTTGTAATAATAAAGAGAATGCAGGGCGGCACAGGTGATTGGCCTCACTACATACCATCGCCCTTTGAAGTGGCGGGCAGAATCCACATACGTCTTGAACAGCCTCACCGGCTGCTTGAAGGAGACCCAGCTATGACGCCCCCGAAGACCAGACCGCTGGATATGGAAAATGTGGAAGAAGAGGGCCCGAGTACACCCAATGTCGAGGAAGCGGCAAACCAGCTCGTACGCCCGCATGAAAGCAATGGCGTTGGGGTGTAACTGCGACGGCGCCAACCTAAGCCATTTGAAGATCGACATTTGGAAGGAGTTGAAGGGCAGTCTAACCCCCGCCTCTCGAAAAACGAACTCGTACATGGCGAATTGCTTCCCCGGGAAGGGGAAGCGATGGCATATCCGGTCCGCCTCTTTAGGAGCCCGACACTGCCAGTTTTCAGGATCCTCGGGACCCCGGTCTTCCACCACGGCATAAGCGCGGGTCGACTCATCGCAGAAATAAGATTCCTCGTCCAAGGGTTCGTCCGCAACCCAGGAAAGGTCATTCTGCCCAGACGATGAGACGTGTTCAGTGCCCCCACGACACTTCCCTCCTCGACATTTAAGCGCGTGATATCCGCTTCCACGGGTCGTGGTTCAGTATCTTCTCCTCTGGGGCGAAGACGCCCGGTTGCACCTGAAACGCAGACAGAAAGAGTGAATTCGACATCGTATCAAATCCACCCTTCCACCGCAGGTCAAGTGAAAGGGCGTAAGGGCGACCTTCGCGAGCAAATGAAACCCTGGCCCGCGAAGCAACACCGACGCAGACTCTACCCACTGCCACCAGGCCCCAGTTGGGAAATTTCATACATGCTCGCAGCAGTCATAGACACATGAATTTTTACCCCGGGCAAAAATTTCATATATGCATATGAAATTTATGCCCGGTCCATTCATATGCATATGAAATTTCTGCCCGGGACAGTCCAACCCTAACTCTATTTTTCACATTTATAACCTATTAAACTGTTTCTAGGCTAAATCTACCCATTCTATACAAATAAATCATGCAATCCTAGTTACTAAACGCAGAAAAACATGAAAAATAGAGAGTTGAAGGCAGAATCAATACCTGACATAGTAAAAGTTGGAGAAGGAGACGGCGGCGCTCGGGCAGCAACGGCGGTTCAGGTGATAAGACGGGCGGAGATGGGAAACTTCTTCAGAGCTTCCGGTGAACGTCTGAGCGAAAAAGTTCAAATGAAATCACTCAACCCCTTTTTATAGCCACAGGCGCGTGGATTGACGCGTCAAGCCATCATTACCTACTGCCTACACCGTCGTTTTCACAGTAAACAAAGCGACGCACCATTAATGCTGAAACACGTCAGTCCATAAAGAATTTGGAACGACGCCGAGCAACCATACACCTCCCCGACTCTACGAAACGTCGTCGACCCCGTAAGACGTTCTCGACTCTCTTAAACATCACGTATCCGTCGAGGACTTTCATACTCGAATCTACGAGCCGTCCTCGACCCCGCGAATATCCTCGACACTGTTGGGCTTCGTGTGTCCGACGGAAAAAAAATACTACAGTCAAATCTGTAAACATCATGTTTGGCCCGACCATACGCCCGCCACTTTGTCCCTGACGCCTACGCTCGACTGTATTACAATTCATCGCTCTGACTCGGAGACTCGACTTGGGGGGCTCCTGTTCTGGACTGGGCCTCCAGAATGTATAAGGACACGGCCCAAGAGGTCTAGCAGAGGCCCATATACTCGAGCAGGGGCACCTCTTGGTCAAACCAGCTGCTTATGCGACGGGCATACACTAAGGACGGGCAAAGAGCATGTCTGCCAGCTCAATTACCACGTCACCCAACTGCCCTTTATTATCTCCTGAAAGATAGGGGCAGTTGGACCAAGGACCAGACCTTTTAGCTAGGTCCTCACGCTTCTCACGCGTTCCTTGGCAGTTCCTCCTTGGGCCTAGCTGATATAAGCCCATAGAGGGACCTTGGCCCAGCGCTGGGGGCACACTATAAATACCCTTTTTCATTAAAGGGTCAGGTATTCTGATTCACTCTAAATTAACCTATTCTTCATTGTACCTCTTCTCACTTAAGCATTGGAGTGCCTTGCAGGTACACCCCCCCATTCTCCTCCCATTCTTTGACCGTCACATCCAGTTGCTGGAAGGTCCTTTCGATCAGGTAAGATCAGTATCCATTAACACACAATAATGGGTCTTAGAAGCCACAAAACGTATGATACAACCTCTATTATCGAGTTTAAATCCCATCTCCCAACTCTACAACAACAACCAATATTTATCCCATTAAGTGAGATCGATTGCATTGATCAAGTTTCGCTTTAATGTTTTATCTAAAACCATGTTTCTATCCAAATCATTAATCTCGAGATCTTTCTAGGTCTTCTAGTTCTTTTAGCTGTTTGACTTAGCTCCATTTAATTTACTCTCTTTATCACATAATCTATGGGTCTTCTCTCTTTTTTTTAAAATCAATTGGTTTTAATATGAATACAGGGGCATTCTCCTATTACAAAAGACCAAAAGCAATCAAAGAAAAATTAGTCTTCATGCTAAGAGGCTTAACAATACAAAGGATCCAAAATGATGGCCAAGAAATTGGAATTGGAAAGGTGAATTTTATTAAAACAAATCCATTTCCAAACTAAAAACTTAATTTTCCAACATAAACTATTAACAGACATAATTTCCTCCTTAAAAATATTTACATTTCTACTCTTCCAAATAATCCAAACAGTCCTTAACCAAATCCAAGATAGTCTTCTTCTCCTTTTAATATCTAAAACTTAGTCACACCAATCAATAAAAAAGCTCCAATGGCAGCCCTGAAAATTAACAATGACACCACATTAATTACCGATAAGACTTCATACCGAAGATGCCGACGGACACATAAAAAACATATGATAAAAAGTCTTATCAACACTTCTGCAGTAGATGCAGCCCGCATCTGATATCAAAACACCCCGCTTAATTAGATCATTTTTTAGAGGTAGTCTCTTCCACAGAAATCTCCAACCAAACAATTTAACATTTTCTTCAACTTTTGATTTCCGTAATAATTTAAATGAATAAGCAAAAACAAAATTAATAGGAACCTGATTATGTAAATTTGACAGCTTTCTTCTCATCCCACTGACAGAGAAAATCTTATTTGGACCATCGTTCCAACACACTAGATTGGGTTTACCCTGCTGCAAATTCATAGTGAATAACAATGACTGCAGAACGAGGAAATCCACACTGTCTGTGGCTGCCTCCAGACCGAGATTCTGCCACTGCCAAACTCCTGAACAATACTGGCCTATCAAAAAAACTAAAATCGTCTTCTTAGTGCAACTCTCAAACAGATTTGAGAATTGACATTTTAGGGGGCTAACATTGAGCCAATTTGTTGTCCAAAAAGGGATTGCATTACCTTCTCCAATAGTTTAAGATATTGACCCTGCAAAAGAGAAATTAACGTTAGTAGAAACTGTTTCGATCTTGATTAAGTCTTTCCACCAATAAGATGTCGATCTAGAGGATTTCACAACCTCTGCCAATATCTTATGTTCCACATAACCATACCTCCCACACAAAACCTCCTTCCACTTTGCAAATTTATCTTCCAAGCATCTCCACTTTCATTTCGCGAGAAATGCAACGTTTAAATCCTCTAAGTTAAGAACCCACAATCCTCCATCCTCCTTAGAAATATAAACTCTATCACAACTCACCCAATGAATTTTGGCCTTTTCTTCATTTCCACCCCATAAGAAACGGTTTCGTACAGAATCAATCTTCTTTAAAATTGCTTCCGGGACTCTATAGAAAGACATCCAAAAGATAGGTAAACTTGTTAGAACCGAGTTAATCAAGGTTAACCTTCCTGCCATCAAGATAAGTTTACTCTTCCATTTAGTCAATTTCTTCTTGAATAAATCAACTAATAACTTCCAAGAGCTAATACTCCTTGGTTTGCATCCAACCATGATTCCCAGAAACTCGAAAGAGGAATTTTCAATATTGCAAGATAAGAAGTTAGCCGCCACCTCTAAGAAGTGAACACTCACATTAATCCCAATTAGTCTACTCTTGTGAAAATTCACCTTCAACTCGGATACAAGTTCAAAAATCCTAAGAATTTCTTTAATACACCAAAGGTTAGCCTAACCTCTTTCGCCAATAATTAGAGTATCATCCGTGAATTATATCATGTCAACCTTCACCGAAGAATTCACCCGAAAACCTCTAAAAACTCCACAATTTGTTGCCTTCTTCGTAAGTTTCATAAGTCCCTCCGTAACTAAAATGAATAAAAAAGGAGACAGTGGATCTCCTTGCCTAAGCTCCATTTCCACCTTAAACTCTTCCGTTAGACTACCATTAACCAATATGGAAATGTAACAATTGAATATACATGCTTCCATCCATCTTTTCCATCTCTCTCTAAAACCCATAACTACCATCAAATGACGCAAAAAGTTCCAATTTACACAAACATAAGCTTTCTTCAAATCTACCTTGAACAATAAGCATTCTTTTTTGTCCTTCTTCACCATGTCCACCACTTCATTTGCTATAACCACTCCCTCCAACGTTTGATGCCCCGAAACAAAAATCGTTTGATTTGAAGAAACAAGAGCTCCAATAACCTTCTTAAGGCGATTGGCCAACAATTTTGATAAAATTTTGTAAAGACTTCTACTAAACAAATTGGTATATACTCTTCAAGATTGACGGGATTTACTACCTTAGGGATCAAAGTAATAAAAGCAGAACAAATTGCCTTTGGAAGAAAAGCATACCGGTGGAAATCCTTCAAAAAGCGGGAAATGCCTTCTTTTAAAATATCCTAACAGTTCTTAATAAAAGTGAAGTTGAATCTGTCGGGACTGGGACTCTTAGAGCTCTCAAAGTTCCACACTGCTTCTTTAATCTCCAAATCCGAAAAAGGTTCCTCTAACGAGTCTGTGCTGGAAGCAGACAAAGTTTTAAAGACACATCCTTCTAGCTAAGGTCTATCCCGAAAAGGCTCTGCAAACTAAACTTCAAAAAACTTCCTAACTTTAGCTTTGACACCTTTAACCGAGTCGATCAAACCTTCATCCGTCTCCATCGAACAATGTAAAGATTTTTGTTTCTACCCTTGATAATGTTATGAAAAAACAGGATTTCCATTACCTTCCAAGAACCAATTCCTCCTAGATTTTTGAACCACCATCTTTTCTTTAATCTTAAGGTTTCTCCAAAAAGTATGATTTGCTTCCACTCTCTTTCCCACCAGCCCCTTACATCTTCTAAATTGCAGCAGGCCAACTTTGAATCAATGTCATTCATGAGATTTGCCCCTTATTTCACTTTGAGATCATACCATCCAAACTCCTTCCTACTCTGTAACACCCCAAATTTGCCCTTTCCTTTTTATCATCATAATAACATCATAATCATCATAAGCATACCATATCCTAACATTTAGCATAGAAAAATGAGGCATGATATTCACATGTTCTAGCATAAGGTACATGATCAATTATCTGGACAACTCAGGATTTTCAAAAGTTAAGCCAATAGCCAGGTGACATTTCAAGAAGCTCATGAGGTCTTATCATCTTTTATATAAGCCCAATGTCATCCTTAAAAGTTCAAAAGAGAGAAATTTCACCAGAAGTTCAAAAGTGCAACATTTTCCTATGCAAGGAAATCCTGATTAGGGTTTTGGACCATATCCTAATATCCTTTTAGTTTTGACCAATTCTTATGGTCAAAAGCTCTCATATGATCTGCAAGGCTTATATATGAAATTTGAGGCAAAAATTCACTGATAAAGTCAAGTAGTTGAACAATTACTTGTTGGTGAAGCAAGAAAGTCAATTGTGCAGTCAAAAAAAGTCAACTGAAGGATTTTAGGGTTTTAATCAGGATCATCAGTTTTTGGAAGTCATATCATGTTAAGGAATGGATCAAATGAGCTCAAAGGTAAAAAATAGGGAATATGTAAAAAGTTGCTAAATTTGGAAATTTAGAAATTTCTATTTTTGGAAATATTTTCCCTAAGTCTTCAAGCTATTATTTCATGTGCAAAAAAGTTCCAGATGATTTTTCCTTGAACACGAAAGTTGTAGATCATGATTTTCCCTTTCCAAAAAGTCCTAGAACACTTCCATAGATTTTTTAGAACTCAAGATATGAATTTTTGAAGTTTATGTGCATTTTAGGGTTTTTTAGGGCACATGTCAAATTATCATTGATTCTCTTGTTTAATTTTTTGGTGTCACAATTGTAGCTATTTTTCTTATACAATTTTCATGTACACTTTAACTTGTTCACGTGACCAAATGAGGCATAGTATTGTTGCGTTTTTTTTTTGTTTCCTTTTGGTATAGTTATTATGAAAAAGGATAGTACAATAATGCATGTGTGCATGTGATTGGCAGAGAGAGAATTTTCAACAACCAACCCATTCACTACACGCCCACATAGCTTTCTTTTTTTTCATAAAGAAGTCACGTTTTGGCACTCTCTCACACTCAAAGGAGTCACACTTTGTGTGACTATCCCACGCATTTGGCCATAAGGAAAGAAGAACATCATGTGAAGAGCTCTCTCCATGCGGCCTCACATCTCAACCAATATCCACCCTTTGATCTTCAGCTTCCCTTTCATCATGCAATAACATCGTGCCAGCGCATCAAGGGATCAATATTCTCCCTACACCAGCCTGTATATGGAAAAAGGAAGAGGCTGAGGCACGAGTTTGAGAAGGCATGGCCAACAAACTTTGCCACGACACCACCCAAATGCACCCTACACTCTCCATATAAAAGGATTTTGTCACAAATTATGAGGGACGTTTTCTTCATTTTCTAACTTCACTCCTCAGATTGCACAACACAAGTCTTTCTCTCTAAAAAATTCATCAAACTCCTTGTGGTGTTCTAGATTCCAAGCTCAGTTAATCGCACCTCTGGAACCTCAAATCATCATCATCATCATCCTTATCTCGAGGAAACAGATGATTCTTGTTTGATCATCTAAAGGCCAACATATTTTGGATTTCTTCTTTATTTTGCATACTCATGCCTGTCTAGCCTTTATTTGGCTCCGGGTTGGGTCTAGGAAGATTCAGAAGCATATCATACATCTGGATTTCTCAACGTGGTACAAGAATCTTCAAACTCAGGTTTTATGATCCATCTTTTTTTTGCTCGGATTTGTTTGTTTTCTTGTTTATTTCATGTTAGTCTTGCTTGATCTGAATTGTTGGAAGTATTGAGAAGCTTGAGGACGCGTTTATTTGAGTTTTGTTTCTTTGGTGATCCAACTGTTTTGTTTCGAATCTCTTTGGATGTTGCTGCTTTGTGTTTAATTCTTGCATATTCTTGGTCCATGTGTTGAGAGCTTTAATTTGGTAGGCATTTCGTTGATTTCTGGAATTATTTTGCATGTACCCTCGCCGGAGCTAGCTGGAGAAGATGACCGGAGTTGCGCCGTCCGGTTATCTTCATCTCGTCCTTGCTTTCCTTTGTTTTGCCAGGTTTCATTATAGTCGTGCGATGATTGTGATCTGATGGCCTCAATTGGGACAGAAAATTAATGAGGGAGGAGGGGAAGCACGTGCTTGCTGTTTCTCTTTTAGTTTTCTTTTTTTTCATGTTTAATTTCTAGATAATTTGCACAGCCATAGGATTTGGAGGGACTGTTTGATTTAAATGTGATGCGTTGGATGTAAATAACATTTGGTCTTGTTGACTGTACGTTTTGGTCCTTTGATCTTGCATACTTTCCTTGACTTTGTTTCTCAGCCGATAGATATGCTTACTTTCACTCTCTTGCATTGACTAAGTTTTGACTGCGCATGGGAGCCCTTAGATCTTTAGATTTTCCTTGACTTTCTTCTTCAGCCTTTGGATGCGCATACCTTTTTCTTTTTGTTTGACTGAGTGCTTGTATGAGCGGATATGGGCCCTGATTTTTATTTGCGCCCCCCTTCTCTTAGGCCCATTTATTTGAACTAGATAGTATTGCTTCCTGCACCTCCTTGGTTTTTTTGTTTTGTTTTATATTCTATTTTTTATTTGTTTGCTTTTGAA
This sequence comes from Lathyrus aphaca, assembly GCA_963966055.1. Classification (NCBI taxonomy): domain Eukaryota; kingdom Viridiplantae; phylum Streptophyta; class Magnoliopsida; order Fabales; family Fabaceae; genus Lathyrus; species Lathyrus aphaca. Next base: position 442,499,804 of record OZ014522.1, on the reverse strand, counting down.
TTTTTAAAAATAGTTAGACTTAAGTAAAAATCACCAAAAAATTCATAGATCTTTATTTTAATTTTATTTAATTTTTCATAATTTTATTTCTCATTTATTTTATTATTTTTGCACTGAATTAATTCTTGACTTTTATTTCTCTTCTTTTAAATTCTTTTATGCACACCTTATCTTGTTGATTTTATAACTTGAGTTTTAAAATAGTAATGAACCTGTTTCTTTTAGCTACTGATCCCTAACATGTTGAAGGTCATTTAGGATTTATTTCATGATTTTTAGATTTTATTTGCTTGCTTTTTGCCATGTTTGTTTTATGTTTAAGTTTACTAAACCATAGTTGGACTTTAGACATTTATTTGACTTAGTTTGCTTCTGACTTTTGGATTGTGATTTTGGTATGTGGTTTGTAGGTGATTAAAGTGTTCTCATGGTTAATTGTAGAATATTTGGGTCCTTTTTCCATTTTATTTGAATTTTATGGTTGCTTGCTTTGTTTTGAATATATTATGGATGTATGATTGCTCATTGATTTAGGAGGGCACTTGTGCCAACTGAAGGTGCGTAAAACACAAGGAAGGGGGGTTGGAATTGAGTTTTCTTAACAACTTAAATTAACTTCTATGACAAGTTGATTTATCCTGGTTCGTTTGAACTCAAACTACGTCCAGTCCACCCGCCAAGGTGATTTTGCCTCTATCACTGAGGTCTTAATCCACTATTCAAAAATTGAATACACACACTGACCTACAGTCAATGTCCTCTTGAGTCTTCTGACTGAAACTAGTCACTCAATGGATTTTACTTAACTTTTACAATAATAATAATAAAGTAACTATTTTGCTTCTAATAAAGCTATGATCACTAGGTGAATGTTACAAGAGTTTAGCACAAATGAATAAGTCTTTTTCTCGTGAGTGTGTTTTCTCAAATCTTCAATTTGATTCCTTTATATAGTTCTTGAATATTGTAGCCGTTGGAGACATCTTGAGCTAATTTAGGATATTAGTTAATACCATAAACTCCTTCCATAACAAGAGATACTTGTCTTCATCATTAATTAATATATTCTTTAATTAATGCCTTCATTATGAAGATCATCATCTTCTAGACGTAAATCAGAGATAATAAAGTCTTGATGCGCAGCTATTAAACCATGTCATTAAATGATGGATTCTTCAATAAGTGTATCTTCTATATACGGCTCAATGTATCTTCTAATAATGCACGTCTCCTTTAAATAAATTCCTCTTCTACACATATAACAAAGAGAGTCATTAGAACTTCTATTCTTGCATAATAATATTTGTTATCATCAAAACTCTTAGAGGTTTAGAACCATAATTGTTTTAACAATCTCCCCCTTTTTGATGATGACAAAACATTTATTTAGATTTTAAGAATAGAGTTTAATAGGATTAGAAGAACTCCCTTTGATTAAATTAAATCAGATATTTCTATTAGAGGTTTCTTCAGAAGTTTTATCCTTCAGAAGTTTCATTAGCCTTAGCTCCCCCTGAGTTGATTACTTGACCTGTTTCTATTTTAGAATCACAACTCAAATAGTTTTATTAGAATATATATGTTAGAAGCAAATCTTGATAAACTGCTATAGATCAAGATCTTCTACGTTTCTCCCACTTTTTGTCATAATCAAAAAGTATAAATGCAGAAAAAAATGCAAGAGGGTAGAAGCAAAATATGTTTTCATTAAACAGAATCAAAGACCAACAAGAAAATAACCAGTAGAACTTAAACAATTATGACAGACAGAAGATAAAACAGAAAAATGATAAGCAGAAGATAAACAGAAAATCAGGGATGCATCTTAGTAACTAAAGCCTCCAACAGAGACTTGATCTCAGAGGATGATTCCACTTGCTTTCCAATCATCGTCTTCAACTCAGCGTTGGTTTCATCTTGCTTATCCAGCCTTTGCTTAACCATCTCATTTTCCTTCTTCAATTCTTCTAAGGTCTTCAGAACAAGAGTGGTTGGCAGAGGTTCTTCAGCTTCTGGAGCAGCTTGATTTTCAGAATATTCTTCAGTTGATGTTGGTTGAGCAGAATCAGCATCCTGATCTTCATCAGAAAGAACTAGAACTATTTAAAGTCCAGAGTGTGATTCCAAAGGTTCTGATTTTGTCCAGGGTTTGTTATCCAGAAGAAGTGGTTTGTTCTTTTCAATGTTTGAGACTACTGCTTTGAGATACTCACAGAAGTTCTGATGAGCAATGTCATAGCATATGTCCTTCAGCCGTTTGGTCTCAACATTGAACCATTTTCTCAATGTGGCCCAAAGGAAATCAGAAGCTGCTGGATCAGGAAGCTCTGAGCAAGCAGCCTTCAGATCCTCTAACTTGAGTTTCATTACTGTTTCAAAAGCAAGCAATAGTGCAGAAATGTCTGTTTTCGTGGGTTTTGGTTTTGGTGCTGGTATGGCAGTTTTATTTGAGACAGAGGATAATTTGTGTAGAGCTTCTATGTTGACAGAAGTTCTAAGGGGATTTTCTGGTTCAGCGTCTTCTGGAGGTGTGTCAGGGATGGTAATGAATGTTGGTGAGTTAGGTGGGGTAGATTCATAGGAAGACAGGGAGCTTTCTCTTATTGGTGAGAGATTAAAAACAAGGCCATCAGTATTTAGTGGTTGGAAACTGCTAAGGAGGTTTGTTTCAAGAGTTTGAGAAGATGGGATTTGATGAGATTCAGGGGGTTGGAAATCATCAATGTCAGAAAGAACATGTTGAAGGGCAGTGTATGTTTCAGTGGATGGTTAACGGTCTATATCAGATAGGGGTGTTGTATCTATGGGGATATCAAAGTCTGATAGGGTTTGTGGTTGATGGGGTTCATTTTCTGGTGGATATAGTGAAGATAATATGGAAGAGACAGGAGCAGTTGTAGGTATGACAGAGGGAATAGGGTTAGAGGTTGAAATAGGTTCAGAGGATGGGGTTGGTTCAGAAGATGGGGTTGGTGCAGAAGGAATTTGATCAGAAGGTGTTGGGTCAGAGGGTGCTTCAAACATTTCTACTGTTACTGCTTCTACTACAGAAATAAAATCAGAGGTAGAAGCATAAGTAATACATGTTCTTCTGGTAGTTTTAGGAGCCTTCTGAGAAGTTCCTTCTCCAGCCTTTCTTTTCTTACTCCTTGCTGATGTAACATATAGAGTTTGTTGAGTAAGTTCTATTGCCTTGAACATTGGATCCACACCATCTTGCTTGCAGGAATCCAAGTATCTGACCACAACCTCTGGAGGTGTGTCAGAAGAAAAGAGTGGGAAGTTCTGCAGAGGAATCTTCCTGGTGGTTATAACTTCTCTGGAGTAGAGGATAGGGTCTTTCTTGATGGAAGTTATGAACTTCATCTTCTTCAGATTCTTAGCATTTAGAGGCTTGCCAACATCTGGTTCTAGAAGTTCTATCTGCTTGGCTTCAACCAGATAGTCCACCAATTTATTCTCATGGAGGATGTCAGAGATTAAATGCCCTAGAGGAATCCAATCCCTCTTTGTCTTCTCTCCTTCTCTAGTTTCCTTCACACTGTTTTTCAGATGATTGAATAGAGAGTGTGCAAGGTTAACCTTCTTCTGCTTAGCAATAAAGTACAATAAGAACTGCTGATCCATGTTGATATAATCTGGAGAGTTGGTTGCTTTCCTGTGGCAGATGCTTCCAAGAATGATCTTGGCCCAAATTCTAAGAGGAATCTTCAGATCCTTTATCTTGTTAGAAGGTTGGCCAGAAGTGAAGATTTCTTTAGCTATCAGTTGGGTATCTGACAGTTTATCCATTTCACTACACTTGATCCCATTGCCATCAGATTCAATGAGCCTAGCAATGTGGTCTTCAGAGATTATGATTCTTTTCCCCAGCACATATGACGTAACATGAGTGTTAGAAGCACTTGCTTACACCCAGAACTCCTTAACCAATTTTGGGAAAACTGGTCCCATGAGACGATCAAAATACTTCTCCCAACCTTGAGCTTCGACGGCAGGAAGTAGGTCAAAACCATTATCTTTCAAGCTATCAAAATCCACAAAAAGCTCACACAGAACTTCAAGTTTGTCATTTGGAGTGAGAAGAGTCTTCACAGGTTCAACAAAGAGCACATCTGTTGAGTCTTGTTATTGTTGTTGAGTGGAGGAAGCCATTGTTACTAAGATGAGTTTTTAGGGTTTATGGTTTTAAGAAAAATTCAGAGAAGAAAAGTTTGGCAGTAAAAAGGACAATGAAGGTAAAAAAGAAAAGTGAAGGTAAAAAGTTGTTTATATAGAAAAAGTTTCATTTAATAATACGGGAAATTTGTGGGAAAAGTTAATTTAAAAACATAATGATGGAATGTAATTAATGCAGCAGTCATAGGGGAAAGCGTAAAAGATCTTGGAACAGTTACCAAAAAGATATTTGCCTTTATTTTGTCAAGTCAGACGTTTCAGTTTCCTAGAATTTTAACAGATTTCCTTCTGTAGAGGACAGTTGTCCAATGCATGTTCTGTCACGCTTCAGAATTTGGACACTTGTTCTGATTCTGATAGGATTCCTTAGAGCCTTGTTGACACTTGTTGATGTAAAAATCTGCATGTTATTCTTTTGAACAGAAGTTCTCAGAATTAAACAGTTAGAAAATAATATCTTCTGAAAGAATAAAATAGAGGATTAAGTTCAGAACTTCTGAGAGTTAAAGACATATAATTAAAGCATTTTCATTCTGGACATAATTTCATGCTAAGGTTGGTTAGAATTAAATTAAATCTATCTTCAGGAAGGGGTTTTGTAAAAATATGAGCCCATTGGTGATTTGTATCTATGAACTTTAACATTAAAATTCCCTTCTGAGTATAGTCCCTAATGAAATGATGTTTAACTTCTATGTGTTTAGCTCTAGAATGTAAAATTGGATTTTTAGAGAGACAAATAGCAGAAGTATTATCACAGAGGATGAGAATGTTACTCTCATAGATGTTGAAATCCTCAAGCTGATTTTTCATCCAGAGCATCTGAGTACTGCATCCAGCTGCTGCAATGTATTCAGCTTCTGCAGTTGATAATGCTATGGTTGACTGTCTTTTGCTAGACCAAGAAATTAGATTATCTCCCAGAAATTGACAACTTCCAGAAGTACTTTTTCTTTCTGTTCTGTCTCCAGCAAAGTCAGCATCACAATATCCTACAAGTTTGTAATCTTTGGATCTTCTGTAGTATAAACCAAGATTAGTAGTACCTTTCAGATACCTAAAAATTCTCTTAACTGCTGTTAAGTGAGTTTCTCTAGGATCTGATTGGAATCTAGCACATAAACATACACTGTATAGAATATCTGGTCTAGAAGCAGTTAGATAGAGGAGAGAGCCAATCATAACTCTGTAGAGTTTCTGATCTACTTTCTAACTTACCTCTTCTTTCTCCAGAATATATGTAGGATGCATAGGAGTTTTAGAGATGATACTTTCTGATAAATCAAATTTCTTCAGAAGTTCTCTGACATATTTGCTTTGATGGATATATGTTCCTTTTGATGTTTGATTTATTTGGATTCCTAGAAAGAACTTTAATTCTCCTATCATACTCATTTCAAATTCTGCCTGCATAGACTTAGCAAACTCCTTTCCCAAGGCACTTTTAGTAGAACCAAATATTATATCATCTACATAAATTTGGCATATCAGAAGATCATTTTTAATGTTTTTACTGAAAAGTGTTGTATCCACTTTCCCTCTGATGAAATCATTTTCCAGAAGAAAAGTGCTTAGTCTTTCATACCAAGCTCTTGGAGTTTTCTTCAAACCATATAAAGATTTTTTGAGTTTGAAAACATGTTCTGGAAATTTTGTATTTTCAAAGCCAGGGGGTTGGTGTACATACACTTCTTCATCAATATAACCATTTAAAAATGCACTCTTGACATCCATTTGATATAGAATGATATCATAGTTTACAGCAAATGAAATTAGAAGTCTGATTGATTCTAACCTGGCGACTGGGGCATAGGTTTCTGTGTAGTCAATTCCTTCCTGTTGACTATAACCTTGTGCAACCAGTCTTGCTTTGTTTCTGACAACTTCTCCTTGCTCATTTAGTTTGTTTCTGAATACCCACTTGGTGCCAATGATGTTGAATCCTCTAGGCCTAGGAACTAGATCTCATACATCATTTCTGGTGAATTGATTAAGTTCTTCTTGCATAGCCAGAATCCAATCATTTTCTGAGAGAGCTTCTTCTACATAAGTTGGTTCAATCAGGGAGACTAGTCCCATTAGAGATTCTTCAGAGTTTCTGAATGATGATCTTGTTCTGATTGGTTCATCCTTCTTTCCCAAGATTTTATCTTCTAGATGATTCAGCTTGCTTCTGGATAGTTTCTTTTGAGTGGATTCTTCAGAGCTTGTTGGAGTGATTGTCTTGTTTTGCTCTGTAGGTGATTGTTCTTTAGATGTTTTGTTTGGAGAAATTTCAACTTCTATATCTGCAAGAGATTCATTCTGATTTGGTTTTTCAAAACCAAGCTTATCATCAAATCTGACATAAATAGATTCTATGACTATACGTGTTTCTGTGTTGTATACTTTGTATCCCTTTGAACATTCAGAGTATCCTAACATATAACACTTTTGTGCCTTAGAGTCAAATTTATTCAGAGGATCATTAGTATTCAAAATAAAACATTTGCACCCAAAAAGATGAAAATATGAAATGTTGGGCTTTCTGTTCTTCCACAATTCATAAGGAGTCTTTTTAAGAATAGGTCTTATAGAGATTCTATTATGAATATAGCATGTTGTATTTACTGCTTCTGCCCAAAAATGTTTAGCCATGTTAGTCTCATTGATCATGGTTCTGGCCATCTCTTGCAATGTTCTATTCTTACGTTCTACAACCCCATTTTGTTGTGGAGTTCTAGGACAAGAAAAATCATGAGAGATTGTCGCTCCCGATAAATTGCATCCCGGTACAAGCGCGAACGGTCGGCGAGAGGGACAATGAGAACACACAGTAGTGAACTCACTGGAGATGAATAGAGTCGCCAGCTAGGCATTTTTATCCCGAAGGAAAGGTAATGCTGCATAGACCTAGAAAAAGATGGATAAGACGGTTTGCGAACCAGAGAGACTGAGAAAGGGGGTTGGTTACAACCTGGGAAGGTATTAGCACTCAGATTGTCCGTCGTACTCGACGGGATCCACGCTTAAAGGATTTGTGTTTTAAAGGGGTAGTGTCAGTGCAATCTGTGTATAAAATAGCTGGAAAAGATGTACAGGTGTCAGTGTAAAAGAAAGTGATGTATGACATGTACAGTGTCAGTGTGAGGACTGGAATATAATGCTCAAGATCATGAGGCTAAAAGAATAAAGCTAGAAGAGGGGGAATATACAGAGACTTTTGTTCGATAACTGTTACGTTATGCCTACGTATCCTCTCGTGCAATGAGGAAGTCAGAACACCGTAGTTCGACCCAAAGAGACTGAAAGATGAATTGACTTGTGAACTGCTTACTTGCCTATGCTCAAGTGTATGACCTGTCTGGCTCAGGTGCGAACTGTCTTGCATTAGACGGAAGAAGCAAGTTCTCGTTTGTGAGTGAATGAGATGAGAAAAGAATCCCGAAGGAGACGATTATTGTTTGTTTTTGAGTTTTCAGTCTTTTATTGCTTTTGAAAGTTTGTCATAAGTTAATGAGCTTAAGCCTAAACCAATGGATTTAGTAAACTCATCACATCTTCCCTCTGATTAGGGGTAATGAGAATACCTTAAGTGTGAAGTCAGATTCTCACACTTAATCACCTTTGGTGTAGGATTAAGATCATTAACCTATTTGTGATTATTTAGATGTTTTTGTTGTTTTTGTTTAGTGTTAAGTAATGAGATTAAGCCATAATCAGGGATTAAACAGACTCATTACACCATCCTAAAAGAAGGATAATAGATGAGAGAGTTTAAGTTGAGGAAGGCTCCTCAACTTAATCCATGATTAGGGATTAAACTCATGACAAAACAAGCCTTTGATTAAGTGGATTTTATTTAATGATATGATGATGAAGTGAGTTTTATGATTTGTAAGACAACTTGAGGGGGACTTGTCCATTAACACTAGGGTTAGTCCTTCTTAACCAGTTAAGGAAGAATTAGAACCCTAATGCAAGGCCCAAGTTACAAGTGTGATGTCTTGATGATTATTAGATGGATTGATTAAAGGAGTTAAACACATTAAGGGTTTAACACTTAGGATTAAAGTTATACACTCCATCCTAAGAGAAGGATGCAGGCATAAGCTTAATCACAAAGCCTTAAAGCCTTTAGGGTTTAGTCCCTGATTATGAGATGAGAAGAGAAGACTCAAAAGAGACACAAAGGTAAAACTATGAGGGGAGACTAATCAAAACCCTAATCATTGTCATGCTTGGTTGTTCCTAAGGTTTGTGAGGTTTTCAAAAGAAGATCTTCAATGGAACCACCAGGAAACAGATGAAAGGATCAGGAGAAGCAAAGTGACTTGCTTCATTCAAGAAGTCAAGTCACTTGAAGAAAGAAAATGGGAAGAAGAAGGATGAGCAAGCTCAAACTCATACACATGTAAAAATGCAGCAATGGATGCAAGAGATATGAAAAGAAAAGTTATGAGAAGTGAAGGCAAATTCACTTCTCAAAGCTACTTACCACCTGAAAGGTTAGAAGCAAAATGCAATGCAATGCAAAATGAGATGAGATGACATGATGAGAAAAAAACCAGAAGCATGTTGATGATGATAATGATTCTATGAAGTGATGCAAACATGAGGCAGCACATGGAAATGTTCATACAAGATCATGGATGCAAATGATGTAAGTTAAGGAGCATGAACTTACATGAAAAGTTATGAAACATACATGGCAAACAACATGGCCAATGCAAGATGCAATGATCAAACATGCTTTCTATATGTCTTAAGATGTCAAATGAATCAAATGGATGATTGAAATGTCATGGCAAGTCATGTTATGCAAGAGAATGCAAGAAGGATGCAAATGGAAGCCCAAATTAGGGTTTATGGATCAAACATCAAACAAAAACCAAAAACAGAAGCAAACCCTAAGATAAAAAATGGAAAATGCCACACAAAGAATCCCTAAACCTATAATAAACCAATGTCCAAAGGGGAGATCTCAACTCTTAACCAATCTCAAGTTATGAATTTTACAAGTTATTAGGGTTTTTAGGGTACCTAAACAAAAGAAATGCCAATCAAATTGAAAATGAGGAATCAAATCATGGCCATTTAATCCTAGAAACTACATGCTAAACACAAAACAATGCAAGAAGAATCAATGTCCAACTCCTCATGAATAGGCAGAAATGAATTTTTGAACTTTGGATCAAATTAATGCATAAAAATGATTTTAATTCAAGGAGAAATTCTCAAAATGCATCAATATCAAAAAAGAAATTTGGTTTGAAGGTTGGACAATGTTTCTAAATGTCTTAGAACATTTCATGAATTTTTTGGTGATTTTTAAATACCTAAAAGCATTTTTAATAAATTAATTTCCATTAATCAATTAAAAATAATCCTTTAAATATTTTAAAATACTTTTTTTAATTATAAAAATAAAAATAAAAATATTTTTGTGACATAAAAATTAATAAAACTCAGGAGAAAAAGTTTCATAATTTTTAAACCTTTTTTACTATTTTAAAATAAATATGCAAGTTAAATGAAAAGAAATGAAATTAAAAATAAATAAAAGGAGAAGTCAAATCAGTGGAGGGCCAGGATTGAGTCTGAGTTTGAATGGGTTGACCACGCGCGTTATCCAAGGGTCCAGGTTGTTTCTGAGTTAATTAATTAAATTATGATTAATTAAATCTAAACAAGTGGATTAGGGCTAATTGGAAAGATCTTGGCCACACACGCGCGCGGGTAGTCAACGGGTCAAAGGCATCCAACGCACGAAATTCAAATGGGAGTTAATGACTGGATTAGGGCATAATGACATTCAGGCTGCCGGAGAAGACTTCCGGTCGTCTTCTCCGGCCAGCATCCCCCCTGAAAATCCTCAAAACTCTAAAAACCTAGCTAAAATGAAATCTAAAAACTGGGAAATGATCCCCACTCACTCACGAACCAGAACCCCTAATCAAAACAAATTTATATTTCCTAACAAGGCTGAATCGAAGCAAACAAAAGCTAGGGCACGAAAGTTTCAGAGAGCAATTAAACTCTCATTTCATCACCATTTGCAAAACCAAAGGCACATTCATGATCAGGAAGACATATAGAACAAGTTTAGAACACAAAAAATGATTTCTGGAAAAATATTTCTTGAGCTACCTGAGATTCGAAGCTTTCACTTCAGCCACTTTCTGACCACTTCCTTCAGTGCAATCCACTCTACTTGGTCCCCAGATGATTCTTGAATGCTTAGGAAGAGTTTATGTTGGCTGGATAAGGAGTTTGACAAGCTTCTGCTCAAGCTCAGTTGGAAATGGCAATGGTGATTCAGGCAGTTTCAGGCCAATGTAGGTGGTTGTTTGTGGTCCAGATGATGAGGGGAGAAGGTCTATGGAGTTTGTTTTGATGTTTGTGAGCTGTGGAGAGAGATTCGAATGAAACTGCAGCTTGAGGTGAAAGATGGCAATGGGGTGTTCTTGATCATAACAGGCCTGGCTCTAGGTGGTTTCTACTCAACAAGGCAAGGTGAGATGATTAAAGGAATTTGTTTTAGTGTTTGTGTGCTGGGCAGGCAGATTCGAAGCAAGATGCAAAATGGAGTGTTTTGGTGTATATGTTGCTTGAGAGAGTTTCAGCTTGGCCTCTTGATGTGTTTTGCTTGCCAAAGGATATTGTATTTTAATCCCATAGGTCAGATGATGTGACCTGGCCTATAGTGATTGGTAAGTTTGCTTTTGCTCAAAGTCCACCTTTTGTGTAAGAGAAGTATGGCTTGGTTCTAGGCTTAGTACAAGGCATGGGATGCGCAGCAAGGGTGAGGGGAAAGGCTAGCCAAAGTCAGCATCCAAGGTTGCAAGTGGTAGGAAGTGTGATCATGAGTTTTGCAAGTTGTTGCTTTATGGTTCACATGTGATTTCCTTATCCCACAAGCCATAACACATGAGCATTCTTGGTTCAATTCTGATTTTTATGACTTATAGAATGTTTGTGTCATGGTTTGAAATGAACTAGAGGTTACAAAAGGCATTGGTTCATGGTTTTGCAAAATTCTCATTTGAGGCATGCCTTGAAAATCAATGATTTTAGCCAACTTTGTCACACCATAACTTTTGATCCAAGAAGAGTTTGATCATGTTCTTGTACTTTTTGAAAAGGGAAAGATGTAATCTACAACTTTCATGACCAAAATTTTTCCATTTGAAGCATTTTTGGATCAAGAATCAAGGCTTGAAAAATGACCTAAAATGAAGCATTCTTGAAAAGTCAACTATGCCCAAAAAGTCAACACTTGCAAAAACTCCAAATTCTTGATTTTTGTGGACTTCAACCTTCTTCCATGATCAAATAAAGATCATACACACTCAAAATGATGAAGATCACCCATTGGTTGGGTCATTGGGGGCCTCAGATGCCCTGATTTTACACTGACTTGTCTGACAAGTCAACTCTTGATCAGATGACTTCCCCATGGAATTTCTTCATGAAAATTGATATGCATACTCCCTATACCATATAGAGACCAATGGAAACAAGAATGACCAAAAAATTTGGGGTTATGGCCTCTGAAACCAAAACCCTAATTTTAGGTCACCTGTGTAGTCAAGCCTGGCTCTGCTTCCATGCAAACCTCAATTCTTGTGATTCTTTTGAAATCTTGACTTTGGGAGGATGGAATATGATACAAGAACACATATGGATCCCTTTGAAGTGATTGTTGACTTTTGGAATGGCTCAAGAAGCTCTTGGATTGCTCAGATCACAAACCCTAGATGCAGATGACTTAGAAACTATGCAGTGAATTAAAAATGAGATATGAGATGATATGATTGTGTTTATGCATATGAAATGATCACAAGCCATGGTGTGAATGGGTGAGGGCAAATTTGGGGTGTTTACAGCTGCCCCTATTCAAACATGAGTTAGCTGTGCAGGATGTAAGCAACGGCTTAACAGGCAAACAAGATAACTTGTGGTTGAATACCAAAGACAGTCCAAAATTTGCGCTCACAAAATGAAGAAGAAAAGGGATATAGATTGCAAAAGAAAATAAAGTATATTGTAAAGTGGGTGATAGAGCAATGACGGGGACGGCCGACATGCTGGGAAAAGTGTAGGAAATAAAATAATGACGGGGACGGCCGACATGCTGGGGATAAAAGGTAAAGCTAAGACGGGGACGGCCGACTAGCTGGGGAAAAAAGGTAAAGCTAAGACGGGGACGGCCGACTAGCTGGGGAAAATGAAATTATGATGGGGACGGCCATCAGGATACAGCTGTAAAATTCTCTGGGGATTAATGAAACATGACGGGGACGGCCGTCAAGTTCACAAAGGTAAAGTAACCGATGATGGGGACGGCCATCGGGCTAAAAAGGAAAAGGGACCACGACGGGGACGGCCATCGGGTTAAAGAATAAATGAAATAAACAGATGATGGGGTACGGCCATCAAAGGTGAAGGACGATCACCTAGCAGGGGACGGCTGCTCTGTTGGGGAATAAAAGAAATATGATGGGGACGGCCATCAAAGGTGGAGGACGACCACCTGGCAGGGTACGGCTGCCGAAAATATCAACGATGGGGACGGCCATCGGATGAGCATGATGGAGGACGACCATCAAGAGGTGGAGGACGACCACCTAGCAGGGGACGGCTGCTCTCAGGGTTTATCATGACATAGGACGAATGCCAGATAACCAAAATCAACAATGGGGACGGCCATTGGATAAAATGATGAAGGACGATCATCAAAGGGTGGAGGACGACCACCTAGCAAGGGACGGCTGCTAAATATCGACGATGGGGACGGCCATCGGATGAGCATGATGGAGGACGACCATCAAGAAGTGGAGGACGACCACTCAGCAGGGTACGGCTGCTCTCAGGGTTTATCATAACACAGGACGGGTGTCAGATAAAGAGATTGCTTTGTTGGCGATCTACTGGGGATATAGTGAACACGGACGAGCGTTCACAACCAAGACAGGAAAATATAAGTGTTTAGATGTTGTGTATAGATTAAAGGTGCGGACGAGCATCCTTAAGATCATGATACGGACGAGTATCATGTAGAAACAAATACTGACACGCGTTCAGAGATGATGATACGGACGAGTATCAACTGGTTAACAAGGAACACGGACGAGCGTTGAATCTGAGAGGATTCTTCTGGGGAATAGTAGATACAGGCGAGTATCTATATTCAAGAAGAACAGAAGTATCTGACACAGTGTATGGATTAAAGATGCGGACGAACATCTTTAAGACTATGATACGGACGAGTATCATGTAGAAACAAACACTGGACGCATATTCTGAGATGATGGTACGGACGAGTACCAACTGGTTAACAAAGAACATGAACCAAAGTCGAATCTGTGGGGACGTAACTGGTATATACAAGATACGGACGAATATCTGTATAAGTAACATGAGTAACGAGTATGAGTATTGCATAGGTGAGTGTTTATCTGCTGGGGAGAGTGACACGGATGAGTGTCAAAAGGAGAAGAGTGTAATATGAACAAGTATCTGATATACAAAGTCTAGGTGACTGCGCTGGGGATATGACACGGACGAGTGTCAAGAAAGTGTATATATAGGTATATGTGAGTGCAAATAGGATGTCTTTGGCTTTCTGCTGGGGTATAACACGGACGGGTGTCAGGAAGCATCTGTAATACGGGTGATTCTGTTGTAAAGAGTGTTCAGGCGACCTACTGGGGAGTGATGACACGGACGGGTGTCGAAAGGTGTATATACTGGTGTTTGTGATTTGAGGCAACTGCTTTTGATGGGGACTCTGGTGGGGATTTTTCTGTATGTTGATGAACTGTCATTATTCACAAGTGTTGGTTTAAGGCACGGCTTATGATTATGCTATGTGTTTGATTTTTTTGCCGTAATGCTCCGTGTTAAAACGGAATGCTACGCTTTGTGGGTGAACATGATGTGAATGCTATGATTGTGCAAAGATACCAAACCGGGATCCGGGTCCCGTTGCTGCGAAGATCTTCGGGATTCTGTTGGAGTAGATTCTGTTGCTCTCTCGGGATTCTGTTGGAGTAGATTCTTGACTCAGCCGGGGATATGGGCGCCTTCTGTGATGCCTGGCAACTCCGATGGGGATAAGTAATAAGTGGCAACTCAGCTGGGGGAGGTCGTGAGAAGCAACTCAGTTGGGAGAGAGCACCTTGATTTGTCAGCTTGCTGAGATGTAACTTACATGCCCCAAGTTGCGTTCTGGATACCTGCAATCCTGCAAAGATAAGGAAACGCACAAATGGTCCCGAGATATCCCTTATTGGATTCCGTCATAGGAGTTAAGTACTTTCGAGAGTAAGTATATTCCCTGTAAGCATGTGTTCTTTTATTTTCTTAAAGAAAAACATCTGTATTCTTATGCAATTAGTTTTTAGAGACATCAGACATTCTTTGCAAAATAAAATATACAAAACGAGACATGACTGAAAAATCTGATTTTATTAATTTGTGTGCCCTGAATTGGCAAGATACAGTCAAAGAAACGAATCTCCTGAAATGAGGAGATTGTTACAAATTGAGAAACAAAATGCTGGCAGTGTTGATGACGTTTTGAGGAGCTTCCTCTCCTGCTATGACTTGTTATGACAATGACGTTCTTCTCGTCTTGCTTACTGAAGAAGGCTGATTCTGATCGAAGCTTAATCCTTTCGAAGCTTACCAAGTTGTGAATGATACAGACGAATTCAGAATGCAGTTGTTCGCTTATTCCCTTATTTTGCATGGATCGTCCTTTCGGGTTTTCAATCCATCGGGATACCCATTTTTGCCTGAGCTGTCCAATGCGGCTTTTCAACTCAGCGGGTGTACATTTTTTACTTATTTTCCCTTATTTTTGCCCGAGTCTTTTATTCTGTTTTTGACTCGCCGGGATGCCCTATTTTTGCCTGGACTTACATTCTGTTTTTATGTCCAGCGGGTCATTTTATGCGAAGTATTTTTTAACTGCATCTGAATTCACAGGGGACGGGAAATCTTCACCATCCATGGTGCTGAGCATCAGTGCTCCACCAGAGAAAACTTTCTTTACCACGAATGGTCCTTCATAGTTTGGAGTCCATTTGCCCCTGTGGTCTGTATGAGGAGGAAGGATTCTCTTCAGCACAAGATCTCCTACTTGGT
The DNA here is from genome assembly GCA_963966055.1 of Lathyrus aphaca. Lineage (NCBI taxonomy): Eukaryota > Viridiplantae > Streptophyta > Magnoliopsida > Fabales > Fabaceae > Lathyrus > Lathyrus aphaca. The sequence goes on along the minus strand of OZ014522.1, from coordinate 442,484,492 downwards.
ACTCTCGGTGCCTGACTTTCTGATCGAAGGCTCTCTTCATTCTCTTATGATACAACTGTCCATGACAGATTGCAGCCAATCTTTTCTCTTCAATCAGACTCAGTTGCTCGTATCGGGCCCGAACCCATTCTGCTTCGTTCAGCTTAACATCCATTAGTACCCGCAGAGAGGGTAATTCAACTTCAACAGGTAGGACTGCTTCCATACCATACACAAGTTGATACGGTGTTGCCCCAGTGGATGTCCTGATTGACGTGCGGTACCCATGCAAGGCGAACGGTAGCATTTCATGCCAGTCTTTGTAGGTGACTACCATCTTCTGCACAATCTTCTTAATATTCTTGTTTGCCGCCTCAACAGCGCCATTCATCTTTGGCCTGTAAGGAGAAGAATTGTGATGTTGGATCTTGAAGTCCCGGCACAGCTCTGCCATCATTTTGTTATTCAAGTTGGAACCATTATCAGTAATGATTCGCTCGGGCACTCCATATCGACAGATGATATCTCTTTTCAGAAATCTGGCTACCACTTGCCTTGTGACGTTTGCATATGAGGCTGCTTCAACCCACTTGGTGAAATAATCAATGGCGACCAGGATGAATCTGTGGCCATTTGAAGCAGTTGGCTCAATCTTACCAATCATGTCAATGCCCCACATGGCAAAGGGCCATGGTGAAGACATGATGTTCAAAGGATTGGGAGGTACATGCACTTTATCTGCATAGATCTGGCATTTGTGGCATTTTCTGGCATAGGCACAACAGTCTGCATCCATTGTGATCCAGTAGTAACCTGACCTTAGCAACTTCTTAGCCATGGCATGCCCTCCTGCATGGGTACCAAAAGGTCCTTCGTGCACTTCATGCATCAGCAAATCTGCTTCCGTCTTGTCAACACATCTGAGGAGTACCATATCAAAGTTCCTTTTGTATAAAGAACCATCAGTGTTCAAGAAGAAACTACCAGCCAGCCTTCTTAAAGTCTTCTTATCATTGGAAGATGCCCCAGGTGGGTATGTTTGATCCTCCAAGAAGCACTTAATGTCATGGAACCAAGGCTTATCATCTTTGACAACATCAGCTGCAAATACATATGCTGGTCTGTCGAGTCTGGACACTGAGATCTGCGGTACAAAGTTGGCAGCCTGAACTTTGATCATAGATGAAATGGTAGCCAGAGCATCTGCAAACTGATTCTCGTCCCGAGGGATATACTCAAGCTTGACTGTTGTGAAGAACGTCAATAACCTTCTTGTATAATCCCTGTAAGGTATCAGATGATCCTGGTGTGTATACCATTTGCCGTTGGTCTGATTGATTACCAGAGCTGAATCTCCGAATACGGTCAATGTCTTGATCCTGAGGTCAATGGCTTCCTCGAGACCCATAATGCAAGCTTCGTATTCAGCTTCGTTGTTAGTGCAGTTGAAAGTGAGTTTTGCCGAGAAAGGCATGTGGACTCCTTTAGGTGTAATGAGTACTGCACCAACACCACGACCATTCATGTTAACAGCCCCGTCAAACATCATAGTCCATTCTTCTTCCGAGTCAGGCCCTTCAGTGTGAACAGGCTCTTCATGATCTTTTGCTTTTATGAACATGATGTCTTCATCAGGGAAGTCAAACCTCATAGGCTGGTAATCATCAATGGGTTGCTCAGCGAGATATTCAGACAATACACTGCCCTTGATGGCCTTCTGAGATGTGTATTGGATGTCATACTCTGTGAGAATCATCTGCCATCTTGCAACCCGTCCGGTAAGAGCTGGCTTCTCAAATATGTACTTAACTGGGTCCATTTTTGAGATCAGTAAGGTAGTGTGGGTCAACATATACTGCCTTAGTCGGCGAGCAGCCCACGCTAAAGCACAGCAAGTTTTCTCGAGCAGTGAATAACGCTGTTCACAGTCGGTAAACTTTTTGCTCAGGTAGTATATTGCATACTCTTTTCGACCAGACTCGTCATGCTGGCCCAGCACACACCCCATTGACTCTTCTAATACTGTCAAGTACATTATCAGAGGTCTTCCTTCAACTGGAGGCATAAGGATTGGAGGTTCTTGTAAGTATTCTTTGATCTTGTCAAAAGCTCTTTGGCAGTCTTCATTCCACCTGACCGTCTGTTCTTTTCTCAACAGCTTGAACAAGGGTTCACAGGTTGCTGTAAGGTGAGATATGAACCTTGAGATGTAATTCAATCGACCTAAGAACCCTCGAACTTCTTTCTCAGTCCTCGGTGCAGGCATCTCTTGAATAGCTTTGACTTTATCAGGGTCAACCTCAATCCCTTTCTCGCTTACAATAAAGCCCAGCAGCTTACCGGATCGCACCCCGAATGTGCATTTGTTGGGGTTCAACTTCAATTGGTATTTCCTCAGACGCTTGAATAACTTCAGTAGATTCACCAGGTGGTCTTCTTCAGTGAGGGACTTGGCAATCATGTCATCCACATAACACTCTATCTCTTTATGGATCATATCGTGGAATAATGTTACCATAGCCCGTTGATATGTCGCACCAGCGTTCTTCAGTCCGAATGGCATCACTTTGTAACAGAACGTGCCCCAGGGTGTGATGAATGTTGTCTTCTCCATGTCTTCAGGTGACATCTTAATCTGATTGTATCCTGAAAATCCGTCCATGAAGGAGAATACCGAGAACTGAGCCGTATTATCAACCAATACATCAATGTGAGGTAAAGGGAAATCATCTTTCGGGCTGGCTCTGTTCAGATCCCGGTAATCAACACACATTCTTACTTTGCCGTCTTTCTTAGGCACAGGCACAATATTAGCAACCCATGGTGGATAGCTAGTCACAGCAAGGAACCTGGCATCCCATTGCTTTTGTACCTCTTCTTTGATTTTCATTGCCATGTCCGGACGAGTACGGCGCAGCTTCTGTTTAACTGGCGGGCATTCTTCTCTCAAAGGCAGCTTGTGCACGACAATATCGGTATCTAACCCTGGCATATCTTGGTAAGACCAAGCAAACACATCTACATACTCTTGAAGCAGGTCAACCAGTTGTCTCTTCACTGAGTCTTGCAGGCAGGCCCCGATTTTAACCTCTTTCACGTCTTCATCTGTACCAAGATTAATCACTTCAACCTCCTCCTGGTGAGGAGTAATAACCTTCTCCTCTTGTCTTAACAACCAGGCTAGCTCTTCAGGAAGCTCATATTCTTCTTCAACCCCTTCGTCAACTTGATTGATTGGATTGTCAAAGTCATACGAAGTCATAGCCGTGTTGTTGTCGGTGCTGTCTGGAAGGCACTCTCTGCAAGGGTTAAGTTTGTTCATTTTAGTGATTGATTTTAATCTTGCTTTGGAAAAGTGAAATAAAGTTATCATTTTGAAAACACCGCCATTTATTTTTTGTACAAAAAGAAAAAATGGAAAAACAGTGAACGAAAAGAAAAAGACTCGTTTGCAAAAAGATGTCTGATATTTCATTAATTGATCTTGTTTGCACAAAAAGTACAGATGGCCCTGATTACAAAATGAGTCTTGTCATCTTGGGCGAGATGCAAGACTTTGATGCATGCTTATAAAAATACAGGAAATAATAATTACTCTGCATGAGTAACTCTTATAATTTCCTGGGAAGACCAGTTCGAGACACTGCTCCCCGGGATCTTTGGACGAATCCAGCTTTCCAGGTTGCGTTCCTCTTCCAGCTCGTCTTCCAGACAGTTGATGGCATCAGGGGTAAGCATCCCCCCACTCACAAAATTGGGCTCTTTCGCAGCCGCTGCTTGATCTTGTTGAGTTGGTTTGTAACCCAACCCAAATCTGTCCTCTTTCTTCTCCACCGGTAGTAGCTTGCCCCAGCCTTGGGCAGTTCCTTCCTCAACGACCTTCCGGGCTTGCTGGTATGATGATATTGAAGTACCAGACACAGCATATGTTTCATTCACATTCAAGGCTTCAAACCCCTGGCTCATTGTTTCATGGATCTCCCCATCCATCTCAATGTACTTATAGGTTGCCAGGTGGCTGACAAAAATGTCCTCTTCTCCACAGATTGTAACGATCTGACCCTCCCACTCATATTTTAACTTCTAGTGAAGGGTGGAGGTCACGGCGCCAGCGGCGTGAATCCATGGCCTACCCAATAAACAGCTGTAGGCGGGCTGTATATCCATCACGTAGAAGATAGTTGTGAAAGTCTGCGGGCCAATCGTTACGGGCAGCTCAATCTCTCCCAGAACCGATCTCTTTGAGCCATCAAAAGCTCTTACCACCAGGTTGCTGGGTCTCAATGCCAATCCGTCGTATTCTAGCTTCACCAGGGCCTTCTTGGGTAAGACATTGAGGGATGACCCCGTGTCTACCAGCACATGGGAAAGGACAGCACCTTTGCATTCCATGGTTATGTGCAAGGCTTTGTTGTGGTTGCGGCCTTCCGTTGTCAAATCAGTATTGGTGAACCCTAGTCCGTGACTAGCATTAACATTTCCCACTACTGCTTCCAGCTGATTGACAGTGATATCTTCAGGCACGTAAGCTGCGTGCAAGACTTTGAGTAGTGCATTTCGATGGGCTTCGGAGCACATAAGCAATGATAGGATTGAGATCTTGGAAGGCGTCTGATGAAGCTGATCCACTATTTTATAATCACTCTTTTTGATGATTCGCATGAACTCATCAACCTCTTGATCGAATGGTGTCTTCAAAGCTTCCTTAACAGCTTGATCTTCCTGCATAGGGCTCTTCCCTTTTGCCTTGGCAGCAGCTTCTGCTTCGGCTGTGGGTCTCTGAATTTGTGGAGCGAAAAGACGTCCGCTTCGGGTGAAGCCTCCGCCTCCGCCCACATTGTCTACTTGTAGTGCAGGGGTTGATGATTCAAAAGTGATTCTTTGTCCTTCACAGTACAAGTCAGAGTCGTAATGCCAGGGGATGGCATTACTGCTTTCATAAGGTACCGGTCCAGGAACCGTGATAGTGACTGGACTGACTGCAGCTGCGGAAGGAATTGTGATAGTCTGTGGATCGTAATAAATTGTGACTGGTGCTCTGATGGGAGCAGCACTTTCTGAGTTGTAGGCGGAGTTGTTTTCAGGATCATAAAATATTGTGACAGTTGAGACATCTTCATGATTCGTTGCTGGTGTTGTAGGAGACATTGTCGGGAGTGTGGACGTTGTTGTTGTAGGAGGTTCAAAATGGAGTGATGCCGAAGTTGTAGCAGGAAAATTTGTTGAAAACTGATCAGTTGAGATAATGGATGAAGTATTTGTTGATGAAAGTGAAGAATTGTCAGGAACAATGGATGCTGCAGTTGCAGGAGGTTCTGAAACCATTGCTGATGAGATTGCTGGATTTGTTGGAAATGATGTGGTGATCTGAAGTTGGCCACTCTGAATTAGGCCATCTATGCCATTCCTCAAATTGTCGCACCCATTTACCGAGATATTGCAGTAAGCACAACCCAACTCGCACCCCGGGAACATTTGACATTCCAAGAGCTGAGCTTTGATTTCCACTAACGGTGTCCTGATCTGTCCCACACTGGTTATTAAATAAGACGGCTTGTCTTCTTCAATAGCGTTAATCCTGGGACCACCGTGGTTTGGCATCGGGTTCTTATTGACATTGGGTGGTGGTGCGAAATTCAGAGCTTTTGAGTCTACCAGGTCTTGTACCTTCATATGCAGGGCTCTGCACTTTTCTGTACTGTGGCCAGGTGCGTTTGAATGAAAAGCACACCTAGCATTGGAGTCATAGTTCCTGGGTAGACTGTTGGGATCTGGAGGTGCCAATGTCCTTAGCTCAACTAGGTTGAGTTTCAGGAGTTGTGGCAGCAGGGTAGCATATGGCATAGGGATCAGATCGATCACCCTATTAGCTTGAGATGGCCTCTGTTGGAATGGCCTTTGTTGACTGTTGTTGTTGGCGTTGCTGTTGTTGTAATTCCTTGGAGGATACTGATTTTGCTGATGGTACTGAGGTTGTTGTTGATAGTTTTGCTGCGGCGGTTGATAAACTGGCTGAGGATGTGCTGGAGCAGGAATGGTGACTGCTGCCACTGATCTGTGAACATATTGGGGTCTGCCCCTGTTGGTGTGGATGGCATTGGTCTCGCCAGTTCTTCTTGGGCCCGCAAAAGGCTTCCTTGTACTACTGGACGAGCTTGCACCGTTGTCTGAGATCTTACCCATTTTCAATAGGCTTTCAATTCTCTCCCCAGCTATGACAACATCCGCAAAGCTAGTGGAAGAGAAAGCAGCCAGCCTGTCAATGTAAGTCCCCTGAAGGGTGTTCATGAACATATCTGCCATTTCCCTTTCGGACATAGGTGGCTGAACAGCAGCAGCCAATTGCCTCCATCTCTGGGCATATTCTCGGAAACTTTCCCTTGACGACTGTGACATTCCCATTAGGAGAGTCCTGTTGGGTGCCATGTCTAAGTTATACTGATACTGTCTGATGAAGGCCTCTGCCGGGTCCTTCCAGCATCTAATAGTTGCCCTTGTCAAGTGAGAGTACCATTCTCTTGACTCTCCAGTTAAGCTGTCTTCGAAATAGAACATCCAGAGCTTCTCATCCATTGTATAGGCCTTCAGCCTTCCCAGAAATGACTGTAAATGAGTCCGGGGGCATGAAGTCCCGTTGTATTTTTCAAAACAAGGAGGCTTAAACTTATGGGGGATCCTGACCCCGTCTACCAAGCCCATGTCCATGACATCGAAGCCCAAAGAGTTTTGAGATTCTAAGGACCTCAATTTCTCAGCTATCTCATCCAACCTTCTATCATAAGCCTCTTCCCCAGCACCCATTACTGTGAATTGGTCCTCCTGAGGATCTTCCTGAAGTACCCTAGCTGCGGTGGCAGTCCCTTGAACATTTGCAGGAATATTGACCTCAGGATGGAGGTGTGGTCCAAATACCGGGGGGTTGACATGAGGTTGTACCCTTTCATTGTTACTGGTACCGGCAGTCCCTATATGTGGATCCTCTTGATTTTGCCTTTCCACCATGGCCCTCAATCTTTCCTGGCTCTGAGCCATATTGTTCATCACTTCCATGAACTGAGTCATTTGATTCCTCATCTCTAGCCTTTCATTTGCCATTTGATTTCTGACCTCAGTAAGGTCCTGCTGCATCTGATCCATTTGAATGCCCGGAAGGTTGCTACGGGTCGGATAACGGTGCGGACGGTTGAGGGGAAAAACTCGGCGCCGAGCAATAATTCCTGAACATCACAACAGAGTTAGTGGCAATAAAACAAAAACCTACAAAACAAACAAAAGTGTTAGCATGCAATGCAGTTATGCTCATTTGTTCTCAAGGTATCCGGTTTGGCCTTCAGTTTTGACCCTTCCAGACCCTTGAAGATACTGTTGTCGTTGCTTGAAGAAAGCTCAGATGAAGCAAGCTAACACAAATATATTACAGAAGGTGAAATAATACAACTTGTTCATTTTACAACACAAGCCCTCTAAGGGGTCAAAATACATAAAAGTACATGGAAAGAAAGCAACAAATGGTCAAACATCAAGACCAAACTCATCCTCACGAACTTCCTTGAGAAGTGCTTCGGTCACAGGATCAGCCGGACGTTCCGTGAGATTCCTAATGAGGAGATTCCGGGTTGTAACAGCTGCTGTTAGCTTCTTGTGCTGAGTTTGGTCCTTTGACCTCTTCACCCCTGCTTTGACCTTCAGTTCTGATATCTCCCTCTGGGCTGCTGCCAGGGCTTCTTGTTGTTCTTTTGCACTTGCTTCCAGTTGCTCCATCTTGTCTTGAACTCTCTTGTCTTCCAGGGTACGAGCCTCGGTGATCCTGACCCACCGGGCTTGACTCTCCTTCAAATACAAGTCTGTCCTTGCCTTCTGGAACTGGGCTTCTTTGCAAGCATTCTTCAGAATTTGTTCTCCAGCCTTAGACTTTTTGATATAATCCCCAGACTTCTCAATCTTAGTCAGATGCTCTACTCTCAATTTCTCCAATCTCCCAATCTCCCTTATACCCTCACTCCTCTCCCGGAGGGTCTTCTGCAAAGCCTGGGTTAACTTCTCATTTCTTTCCTTCAAACTCTCATACTCTTCCAAACTGATAGTGGCAGGGGGTGGTGCTGAAGATGACTCAGTCATGTCTTCTATGGTAAAGGGCATCCCAGAGAATTGGGCCCTGGCACGGGACCACTCATAATATTGTGCTGATGCCACATTGTTGCACTTCCCCAGAATGGTTACTCCCTTGGTTTGAACATTATCCCAGGCCCAGGCTGCCTGCCTAACAATAGTCAAATTAATCTTGTTCTCACAATAGAGAGTCTCAACCAAGTCCTGTGCCTTAGGAGTGTGGACCAATGCATAGCCCAATTGTCGTCTAAACAGCAGAGGGTTGTAATTGATACTACCCTTAACTCCTATCAAAGGCACATTAGGAAAATGCCCACAGCTGGTGATGATATCCCTGCCCTTGGTGCTTTGAGTGCACCATCTGATATCTGCTGAAGTTAGAGCAGTGAGTCTCTTAGCCCAGTTGCTCTACTGATGAGGGTTCAGAAATGCATCTGTCCTGGGTAGATGCCTGAGAAGCCAAGTGTGGAACAATGGAGCACAACACCTCACTAATCTCCCCCTCTGCTTTTCATTCCTCTGATGCACTGAATAGTAGAGATCCCCCAATAAAGTTGGTACTGGGTTCTTCAAGATGAATAGATGGATTGCATTCTTGCTGATGAATCGAGGCTCATCTGCAAACAATATAATTCCATATATGCTCAAGGCCAGTAAAACACAAACAGCTTTCCACTCTCCTAGAGAAGCTTTCAGGGTAGCTTGAGAGATTAAGAAATCCAGATGAAAGCCAGGGATCCCAGCTTTAGAAGTCATATGCTGCTCAATCAGGACAGGTTCCAGATGCAGAGCCTTTGCTACTTCTCCATTGCTAGGAAAGACCATCTCTGAGTTGAAAGGGATTCCACCCTTGATAGGCAAACCAACCAATGATGAGTATTCTTCTAATAGAGGGCCCAACTGAAAGTCTTGGAAAGTGAAACATCTCAGTGGGGGATCATAAAACTGAATGCAGGTGTGGATCAGGCTTCTCTGTGATGGGTCCAGATCCATAACCATATCAAGTATATCTCCATAACTTTCCCTGAACAATGGTATGTGATCTGGAGTGATCAGGGTCTGAATCCTCCTGATATCTGATAGCTCTGGCTGGAAGAAGTGATAGGTGATGTTGCCTTTTTTAGGAGCCATGATGCTGAAGTCTGAGTAGAGACAGGTGCTGATGATAATGCTGGAGTAATGAGCCACTGATTAGCTGATGCTGGTGATAGCTGAAGCAGATAGCTGATGAAGACAAGTCAAAACTGAAGATGGGGTCAAAACCAAAACCAAATGAAGATGGATACCCTGAAACACAAATAAGCAAATGTCAATATGATGCAATGATTATGTATGCAAATGAAATGCAAGGGTCTGTGACTGAGCTGGATCTGATCAAAAGCCCTGATATAGGTCCATGTATGTGAGAAATCCAGAAGGAGGTCTAAAAAATCCAGTAACCAAGGTGGGGGACTCAAATAAAGAGCCACATGTCCAGGGTTTTAGAATCACAAGAACTGTCCAACATGGAGTACTCTTAAACAACCAAAGTAACAGGGTATTCTGAGGTCAAGGTACCTGCAAACCTGTAAACAGCCCAACCCCCTCACAGGTGGTGTTCTAGAACAAGGATCCTTAGACTTGGATCAGTTATGAGAAGTGTAAACACTTCTAACCCGGAGGTACAGTGTTTACAATAACCATAAAAGTTCCTCCTCTAATTCACCTCAGTTTCTGAAGGTCAATACTAAAGGTCATCCAGACTTAGCAGGCTTCCCAGATAGCCCTAGCATTGCAGGAAATCTGCAACACAGAGTTCTCAAGAAGAAACCCATATCTGAACCGTGTTTCATATTCCCGCACCAAACCGAAATGGAATGGGAAAGAATATGATTCACTCTAGCCTAGGTGTCACTCAGGTCCCAGGTATAGGACCTTAACTCTCAATGAATCACCCACCCATCAAAACAAAGACCAGATCCAGCCAGTAGCATGACAGTATGATATATACAAAAGCAATAAAGAAAGCAGTAAAGCAACTGTACATAAAGCAAAAATAAAACATATACAAACACAAATAAGCACATAACACCCCAGTAAACACAAATCAAACAAGCGCTAGGAGGAACCCACAAAAAGAACCAGAAGCCCTGGTTGCAGTATAAGGGTCCCCAGCAGAGTCGCCAAGCTGTCGCTCCCGATAAATTGCATCCCGGTACAAGCGCGAACGGTCGGCGAGAGGGACAATGAGAACACACAGTAGTGAACTCACTGGAGATGAATAGAGTCGCCAGCTAGGCATTTTTATCCCGAAGGAAAGGTAATGCTGCATAGACCTAGAAAAAGATGGATAAGACGGTTTGCGAACCAGAGAGACTGAGAAAGGGGGTTGGTTACAACCTGGGAAGGTATTAGCACCCAGATTGTCCGTCGTACTCGACGGGATCCACGCTTAAAGGATTTGTGTTTTAAAGGGGTAGTGTCAGTGCAATCTGTGTATAAAATAGCTGGAAAAGATGTACAGGTGTCAGTGTAAAAGAAAGTGATGTGTGACATGTACAGTGTCAGTGTGAGGACTGGAATATAATGCTCAAGATCATGAGGCTAAAAGAATAAAGCTAGAAGAGGGGGAATATACAGAGACTTTTGTTCGATAACTGTTACGTTATGCCTACGTATCCTCTCGTGCAATGAGGAAGTCAGAACACCGTAGTTCGACCCAAAGAGACTGAAAGATGAATTGACTTGTGAACTGCTTACTTGCCTATGCTCAAGTGTATGACCTGTCTGGCTCAGGTGCGAACTGTCTTGCATTAGACGGAAGAAGCAAGTTCTCGTTTGTGAGTGAATGAGATGAGAAAAGAATCCCGAAGGAGACGATTATTGTTTGTTTTTGAGTTTTCAGTCTTTTATTGCTTTTGAAAGTTTGTCATAAGTTAATGAGCTTAAGCCTAAACCAATGGATTTAGTAAACTCATCACATCTTCCCTCTGATTAGGGGTAATGAGAATACCTTAAGTGTGAAGTCAGATTCTCACACTTAATCACCTTTGGTGTAGGATTAAGATCATTAACCTATTTGTGATTATTTAGATGTTTTTGTTGTTTTTGTTTAGTGTTAAGTAATGAGATTAAGCCATAATCAGGGATTAAACAGACTCATTACACCATCCTAAAAGAAGGATAATAGATGAGAGAGTTTAAGTTGAGGAAGGCTCCTCAACTTAATCCATGATTAGGGATTAAACTCATGACAAAACAAGCCTTTGATTAAGTGGATTTTATTTAATGATATGATGATGAAGTGAGTTTTATGATTTGTAAGACAACTTGAGGGGGACTTGTCCATTAACACTAGGGTTAGTCCTTCTTAACCAGTTAAGGAAGAATTAGAACCCTAATGCAAGGCCCAAGTTAAAAGTGTGATGTCTTGATGATTATTAGATGGATTGATTAAAGGAGTTAAACACATTAAGGGTTTAACACTTAGGATTAAAGTTATACACTCCATCCTAAGAGAAGGATGCAGGCATAAGCTTAATCACAAAGCCTTAAAGCCTTTAGGGTTTAGTCCCTGATTATGAGATGAGAAGAGAAGACTCAAAAGAGACACAAAGGTAAAACTATGAGGGGAGACTAATCAAAACCCTAATCATTGTCATGCTTGGTTGTTCCTAAGGTTTGTGAGGTTTTCAAAAGAAGATCTTCAATGGAACCACCAGGAAACAGATGAAAGGATCAGGAGAAGCAAAGTGACTTGCTTCATTCAAGAAGTCAAGTCACTTGAAGAAAGAAAATGGGAAGAAGAAGGATGAGCAAGCTCAAACTCATACACATGTAAAAATTCAGCAATGGATGCAAGAGATATGAAAAGAAAAGTTATGAGAAGTGAAGGCAAATTCACTTCTCAAAGCTACTTACCACCTGAAAGGTTAGAAGCAAAATGCAATGCAATGCAAAATGAGATGAGATGACATGATGAGAACAAAACCAGAAGCATGTTGATGATGATAATGATGCTATGAAGTGATGCAAACATGAGGCAGCACATGGAAATGTTCATACAAGATCATGGATGCAAATGATGCAAGTTAAGGAGCATGAACTTACATGAAAAGTTATGAAACATACATGGCAAACAACATGGCCAATGCAAGATGCAATGATCAAACATGCTTTCTATATGTCTTAAGATGTCAAATGAATCAAATGGATGATTGAAATGTCATGGCAAGTCATGTTATGCAAGAGAATGCAAGAAGGATGCAAATGGAAGCCCAAATTAGGGTTTATGGATCAAACATCAAACAAAAACCAAAAACAGAAGCAAACCCTAAGATAAAAAATGGAAAATTCCACACAAAGAATCCCTAAACCTATAATAAACCAATGTCCAAAGGGGAGATCTCAACTCTTAACCAATCTCAAGTTATGAATTTTACAAGTTATTAGGGTTTTTAGGGTACCTAAACAAAAGAAATGTCAATCAAATTGAAAATGAGGAATCAAATCATGGCCATTTAATCCTAGAAACTACATGCTAAACACAAAACAATGCAAGAAGAATCAATGTCCAACTCCTCACGAATAGGCAGAAATGAATTTTTGAACTTTGGATCAAATTAATGCATAAAAATGATTTTAATTCAAGGAGAAATTCTCAAAATGCATCAAGATCAAAAAAGAAATTTGGTTTGAAGGTTGGACAATGTTTCTAAATGTCTTAGAACATTTCATGAATTTTTTGGTGATTTTTAAATACCTAAAAGCATTTTTAATAAATTAATTTCCATTAATCAATTAAAAATAATCCTTTAAATATTTTAAAATACTTTTTTTAATGATAAAAATAAAAATAAAAATATTTTTGTGACATAAAAATTAATAAAACTCAGGAGAAAAAGTTTCATAATTTTTAAACCTTTTTTACTATTTTAAAATAAATATGCAAGTTAAATGAAAAGAAATGAAATTAAAAATAAATAAAAGGAGAAGTCAAATCAGTGGAGGGCCAGGATTGAGTCTGAGTTTGAATGGGTTGACCACGCGCGTTATCCAAGGGTCCAGGTTGTTTCTGAGTTAATTAATTAAATTATGATTAATTAAATCTAAACAAGTGGATTAGGGCTAATTGGAAAGATCTTGGCCACACACGCGCGCGGGTAGTCAACGGGTCAAAGGCATCCAACGCACGAAATTCAAATGGGAGTTAATGACTGGATTAGGGCATAATGACATTCAGGCTGCCGGAGAAGACTTCCGGTCGTCTTCTCCGGCCAGCATCCCCCCTGAAAATCCTCAAAACTCTAAAAACCTAGCTAAAATGAAATCTAAAAACTGGGAAATGATCCCCACTCACTCACGAACCAGAACCCCTAATCAAAACAAATTTATATTTCCTAACAAGGCTGAATCGAAGCAAACAAAAGCTAGGGCATGAAAGTTTCAGAGAGCAATTAAACTCTCATTTCATCACCATTTGCAAAACCAAAGGCACATTCATGATCAGGAAGACATATAGAACAAGTTTAGAACACAAAAAATGATTTCTGGAAAAATATTTCTTGAGCTACCTGAGATTCGAAGCTTTCACTTCAGCCACTTTCTGACCACTTCCTTCAGTGCAATCCACTCTACTTGGTCCCCAGATGATTCTTGAATGCTTAGGAAGAGTTTATGTTGGCTGGATAAGGAGTTTGACAAGCTTCTGCTCAAGCTCAGTTGGAAATGGCAATGGTGATTCAGGCAGTTTCAGGCCAATGTAGGTGGTTGTTTGTGGTCCAGATGATGAGGGGAGAAGGTCTATGGAGTTTGTTTTGATGTTTGTGAGCTGTGGAGAGAGATTCGAATGAAACTGCAGCTTGAGGTGAAAGATGGCAATGGGGTGTTCTTGATCATAACAGGCCTGGCTCTAGGTGGTTTCTACTCAACAAGGCAAGGTGAGATGATTAAAGGAATTTGTTTTAGTGTTTGTGTGCTGGGCAGGCAGATTCGAAGCAAGATGCAAAATGGAGTGTTTTGGTGTATATGTTGCTTGAGAGAGTTTCAGCTTGGCCTCTTGATGTGTTTTGCTTGCCAAAGGATATTGTATTTTAATCCCATAAGTCAGATGATGTGACCTGGCCTATAGTGATTGGTAAGTTTGCTTTTGCTCAAAGTCCACCTTTTGTGTAAGAGAAGTATGGCTTGGTTCTAGGCTTAGTACAAGGCATGGGCTGCACAGCAAGGGTGAGGGGAAAGGCTAGCCAAAGTCAGCATCCAAGGTTGCAAGTGGTAGGAAGTGTGATCATGAGTTTTGCAAGTTGTTGCTTTATGGTTCACATGTGATTTCCTTATCCCACAAGCCATAACACATGAGCATTCTTGGTTCAATTCTGATTTTTATGACTTATAGAATGTTTGTGTCATGGTTTGAAATGAACTAGAGGTTACAAAAGGCATTGGTTCATGGTTTTGCAAAATTCTCATTTGAGGCATGCCTTGAAAATCAATGATTTTAGCCAACTTTGTCACACCATAACTTTTGATCCAAGAAGAGTTTGATCATGTTCTTGTACTTTTTGAAAAGGGAAAGATGTAATCTACAACTTTCATGACCAAAATTTTTCCATTTGAAGCATTTTTGGATCAAGAATCAAGGCTTGAAAAATGACCTAAAATGAAGCATTCTTGAAAAGTCAACTATGCCCAAAAAGTCAACACTTGCAAAAACTCCAAATTCTTGATTTTTTTGGACTTCAACCTTCTTCCATGATCAAATAAAGATCATACACACTCAAAAAGATGAAGATCACCCATTGGTTGGGTCATTGGGGGCCTCAGATGCCCTGATTTTACACTGACTTGTCTGACAAGTCAACTCTTGATCAGATGACTTCCCCATGGAATTTCTTCATGAAAATTGATATGCATACTCCCTATACCATATAGAGACCAATGGAAACAAGAATGACCAAAAAATTTGGGGTTATGGCCTCTGAAACCAAAACCCTAATTTTAGGTCACCTGTGCAGTCAAGCCTGGCTCTGCTTCCATGCAAACCTCAATTCTTGTGATTCTTTTGAAATCTTGACTTTGGGAGGATGGAATATGATACAAGAACACATATGGATCCCTTTGAAGTGATTGTTGACTTTTGGAATGGCTCAAGAAGCTCTTGGATTGCTCAGATCACAAACCCTAGATGCAGATGACTTAGAAACTATGCAGTGAATTAAAAATGAGATATGAGATGATATGATTGTGTTTATGCATATGAAATGATCACAAGCCATGGTGTGAATGGGTGAGGGCAAATTTGGGGTGTTTACAGAGATGCCATTTTCATTAAAAAATGATTCTAATTTTTTGTTTTCAAATTCTCCACCATGATCACTTCTGACTTTAATAATTTTAAATTCTTTTTCATTTTGAACTTGTTTGCAGAAGTTAGAAAATACAACAATTGACTCATCCTTGTGTCTAAGGAACTTTACCCATGTCCATCTGCTGAAGTCATCTATGATCACCAATCCATACTTCTTGCCACTCACTGAAGCAGTTTTCACTGGTCCAAACAAGTCAATATGCAGAAGTTCTAGTGGTCTAGAGGAAGATACAACATTTTTAGCTTTAAAGGCAGGTTTTGAAAATTTGCCTTTCTGACATGCTTCACACAGAGCTTCTGAGTTGAACTTCAAGTTTGGAAGTCCTCTGACCAGATTGAGTTTGTTAAATTGAGATAATCTTCTCATATTAACATGTCCCAATCTTCAGTGCCAGACCCATTGCTCAATTTCCACAGACAATAGACATTTTACATTCTGATTTTTTAATTTTGAAAGTTTTATTTTATATATGTTGTTCTTTCTCTTTCCACTGAAGAGGATTGTTCCATCTTTCTGACTAACAGCTTTACAGAACATTTGATTAAAGATTATGTCATAGCCATTATCACTTAATTGACTTATGGATAATAGATTATGCATTAATCCTTATACTAAAAGAACATTAGAGATAGAGGGAAGGTTTCCATTACCAATAGTTCCAGAGCCAATTATTTTTCCTTTTTGGTTGCCTCTAAAACCTACGTGGCCTCCATCTTTTAATTCAAGACTTTGGAACATATGCTTTCTTCCCGTCATGTGTCGTGAGCATCCAGAGTCCAGGTACCATGATTGGTGTTTCAGTTTTGCTGTTAAAGACATCTGCAACATACACAATTTTATCTTTGGGTACCCATATTTTTCTGGGTCCTTGTTTGTTAGTTTTCACAAACTTCTGATTTATTTTAGGTTTCAAATCAGAACTTGTGAAACAAGATGACTCACTAGTATATATTAAGTCATGGTTATGACCATAGGTAAAATGAGAACTTAGAGGAGTATTGGTTTTTATGACAATGTCATCAATCTTTTTAAACTTCAGAGTTTCTTTAGTTTTCACATAGCCTATGACTCTTCTATCATTTCTGCTAACTCCATAGATCATAGATGCAATTTTGCTTCTATCTATGCTTTTAGCTATAATTTTTTGAAAACCATAGTCATATTGTTTTATGATACTATCAGAGTTGATTAGATCTTCTAATTCAGATTCCTTTTGAGCTTTAAGTTTTTCAAGAGAGTTTTTGCATTCAAAAATATTTTCTTTCAGCTCAGAGTTTTCTGTTTTTAGTTTTCTAACTTCTTCTAATTCAGATACCAGACTTTGTTTCATGTCTTTGTATTTGAATTGAAGCTTCTGATATTTTTCAAGAATTTCTGAGAGGCTAGCTTCTAATTGAGATCTAGAAAGTTTAGAGAATACCTCTTCTGTATCTGAGTCTGATTCTGATTCTGATGAGTGATCATCTTCTGGTATTTTTGCCATTAGTGCAATGTTAACATGTTCATCTTCTGAATCTGACTCTGCTTCAGATGATTCAGAATCATCCCATGTTGCCATGAGACTCTTTTTCTTTTCTCTGTTGAATTTGTTTCTGGGTTTCTCTTTCTGGAGTTTTGGACATTCACTCTTGTAGTGTCCTGGTTCTTTGCATTCATAGCACACAACTTCTTTGCTTCTGGGTTTCTTGTGCTCAGATGTTGCTTCAGAGTGATTGCTTGTTCTTCTGGTATTTCTGAACTTCTTCTGACGATGCTTCCAGAGTTGTTGGACTCTTCTAGATAGAAGAGATAATTCATCTTCTTCTGATGAGCATCCAGAACTTTCTTCTTCTTCTGCCTGTAAAGCTTTAGAAACAGATTTGTTAGATTTAAGAGCTACAGACTTACCTTTCTTATGGGTTTCATCTTCTTCTAGTTCTATCTCATGACTTCTCAAGGAGCTGATCAGTTCTTCTAAAGATATTTCATTCAGATTTTTTGATAGCTTTAGAGCAGTGACCATGGGCCTCCAAGCCTTTGGCAAGCTTCTGATGATCTTCTTTACATGATTTGCTGTTGAGTAGCCTTTGATCAAAACTTTCAGTCCAGCTACCAGAATTTGGAACCTTGAGAACATTTTTTCAATTCTCTCATCCTCTTCCATTTTGAAAGCTTCATACTTCTGGATGAGGGCTAGAGCTTTAGTCTCCTTGACTTGAGTGTTGCCTTCATGTGTCATCCTCAGGGAATCAAACATGTGTTTGGCTGAGTCTCTGTTTGTAATTTTCTCATATTCTATATATGAGATAGCACTCAGAAGTATAGTTCTAGCTTTGTGATGATTTCTGAATTCCTTCTTCTGTTGAGCTGTCATATTTTTTCTTTCAATCTTCTGATCATCTGCTCCAACAGGATGAGTGTATCCATCTGTCACCATGTCCCAAAGATCTCCATCCAGAGCTAAAAAGAAACTTTCCAGAACATCCTTCCAGTAGTCAAAGTTGTCACCATTGAACACTGGAGGTTTTGCGTTGATCTTGTCATTTTGGTAGTCATTGTTGTTATTGCCAGCGTCTGCCATGTGTTTTAACTTCTGGATCTTTTATTGACACGGTTAAGTGTATTTCTCAGAACCTAGCGCTCTGATGCCAATTGAAGGTGCGTAAAACACAAGGAAGGGGGGTTGGAATTGGGTTTTCTTAACAACTTAAATTAACTTCTATGACAAGTTGATTTATCCTGGTTCGTTTGAACTCAAACTACGTCCAGTCCACCCGCCAAAGTGATTTTGCCTCTATCACTGAGGTCTTAATCCACTATTCAAAAATTGAATACACACACTGACCTATAGTCAATGTCCTCTTGAGTCTTCTGTCTGAAACTAGTCACTCAAGGGATTTTACTTAACTTTTACAATAATAATAATAAATTAACTATTTTGCTTCTAATAAAGCTATGATCACTAGGTGAATGTTACAAGAGTTTAGCACAAATGAATAAGTCTTTTTCTCGTGAGTGTGTTTTCTCAAATCTTCAATTTGATTCCTTTATATAGTTCTTGAATATTGTAGTCGTTGGAGACATCTTGAGCTAATTTAGGATATTAGTTAATACCATAAACTCCTTCCATAACAAGAGATACTTGTCTTCATCATTAATTAATATATTCTTTAATTAATGCCTTCATTATGAAGATCATCATCTTCTAGACGTAAATCAGAGATAATAAAGTCTTGATGCGCAGCTATTAAACCATGTCATTAAATGATGGATTCTTCAATAAGTGTATCTTCTATATACGGCTCAATGTATCTTCTAATAATGCACGTCTCCTTTAAATAAATTCCTCTTCTACACATATAACAAAGAGAGTCATTAGAACTTCTATTCTTGCATAATAATATTTGTTATCATCAAAACTTTTAGAGGTTTAGAACCACAATTGTTCTAACACCAACTCCTATTAGTTGTTTGACTTGACCTTAGTATTTAATAGGTATGATTCACTTCTGATTGTGTTAGATTGATAGGATCTTTTACTTGTTTATGTTTTATTTTTGTTCGTGTTTGTATTTCTAACCATTTTCAGGTAGGTGCATAAGATAAGTGAGAAGTGTGGATGTTATCCATATTTCAGACCTTCATTTCTTTTCTTTATTGCTTTCTTACTTTTCTTTGTGATGTTCCTTATGCCATCCTTTGTACAACTTCATCATCTCCCCCTTTAGAAAGAACTTAACTTCTTTAGAGAAGTAAGTTGTCTTCTAACTTCTTCTTCTTTCTTCTGCTTCTTTCTTTCTCTCCTTCTTCTTTAGGATAGTTGAAACCTCACTAACTTAGGATCATCCTTTGCATGACAACATTAGGTCTTGATTATTCCCCTTTAGATGTTTTTACCTTTAAGATCCTTTTGATTTCTCTTCTCTTCTCATCTTCATACAAAATATAAAAAAACACTTTAATAAAGGTTAAAGTAATCTTTGATACATGGCCTTATTCCATGGGGCACTTGTATTCACCCCATCTTGGTGGTGATATAAGCTTGTCTAGCATGATGCACAAGTTCAATCATAAGACTATTTTCACAAAGAAAGGCATAAAAAAACATTTCTTCACTTTAACTTACAAAACACTTAATAATTCCAAAGCAAGCTAGTGAATTCAAACCTATTCTTGGGAAACAAGTTTGAGGATCTTCTTCATTCTTGGTGGACTTGTTACTCATCCTATCTAGGTATGTGGTAATGGGAATACATCCTTAAGAAAGGATTTTCTTTCACTTCCTTGTGCCACACTCCTAAAAGACTCATAAAAAACACTGGACAAACAATAAATGTCTCTCCTTCGGGACTTTTCTTCTCATCACCTTCACTCTTTACGTGCGAACTTGCTCCTACTTATCATTTTGAAAGATGGTAACGCACTCGTCATCCGAGCTTGCAACACCTCAGTATTGACATAGGAAGTTCAAGCCTTAATACACAAACAATCTTTCCACCCCTAGTTAGGGGAACTACGACGACTCTGATCCTCATGTCCAGATGAGGTACGTAGGCAGCGGGGTAGGGCCCGTTCAAGCACTCTTTTATTTTCCCTACATTTTCCCCCTTTTCTTTTCTTTCTTATCTAGTTCCAGTCTTTCTTTTTGCAACAACTTTCATTCTTACACCCTTTGAAACAGTTTCTTTGCAAGCGTGGATCCCGTCGGGTACAACAGACGATCTGGGGTGCTAATACCTTCCCAGGCCGTAACCGACCCCCGAACCCAGTTTCTTTGGTTCACATGAACTGTGTCCTTCCTTTTCTTTTTATGGTTTGTGCAGCATTACCATTCCTGTTCCTTTGGGATAAAAATGTCTGGCTGGCAACTCCACCCTCTTCCGCGCCACTTTCGCGTTTGTACCAGGATGGAAATCCTGGGAGCGACATACTCCACTGTCTATTGTTATTCTATAAAATCATGAACTTTTATTTGATAAGGAAATCACTCCACCCTTTAATCCTAGTGGAATTCCAAACTTTCTTCACAAACTCCAGAAAAGATGAATCTTCAAACCAAGCATAAAAGGATTTAAAGGGTTTTGCTCCCTAATTCACAACTTTCAACCTTACCCAAATCAGATAATGATCTGATATATCATGATTTCCCACTGATTGTTCTACCATACCCAATTTACTGATAATAACATCGTCTACTAAGAACCCGTCTAATCTACTCATTGAGACACCATCTCCACTAAACCAGATGAACTTCTTCCCGACCACTGGTAATTCCGTCAGCTAAGAATTGTTGATGAAAGTTAGGAAATCCTCTATCTCTGACCCTCTAGCTCTCTAAGATAGACCTTTCCTCTCAGAACAATGCGACACTTCATTGAAGTCCCCTCCTATTATCCAAGAACCATCTTTCCAATTGCTTTTAAGCTCTAATAAGTCTTTCCACAATTTTCTCTTTGCATTGATAACACATGCATAATAGATATTAATAAGATAAAAAAATATCATTATGCCAAGAAACATTCATGCCTAAATAGCCATCCCCTCTAAAAGAGAAAATAAGTTGAATGACCCTCTCCTCCCACATAATAATTAAACCTCTTGCTATGCCTACTGCCTTACTGAAAGTTCATCCCACATCAGGAATATTCCAAAAACTTTTAATACAATCCATATCCACCAAATTCATTTTAGTTTCTTGTATGAAAAAAAACATCGGCCATACCTGCAATTATCGTTTTACTAATCATTTTCCTCTTAACGAGAGAATTTCCGCCTCTGATATTATAAGATCCCACAATCATTGAGAACTAATTTTGTTCCCCTTCTTTCAGTTGAGACTAGATCTGTCCACTCTTTCCATTTCTTCCAACCTCTTTGTGACTTCTTAAGCTCCTCCAGATGCCAACAAACCTAATTTTGTGACAGTCTTCCAAACTTTAGAGCCAACATCAGACTCTTGTTGACTCCAAAACTTATCATTGCAGAGATTAACATCTGAGTCAGTTGTGTTATCACAACACAACACAACACCAGCTGAAAGAGCCTGTAAATTTTAAGTATCAGAAAGTGATCCCTTCCTCAAACGTTCAACAACAAGCCTAGATTCTTTTTGCAAAGGGCCAAAAAAAGAGTGTTGCAAAAATTATTCTATTGGATCCTCTGAAGTAATTGGGCCTTCAGGAATGTGCAAGCCCAATTTTCTCTTAACCTTGAGTTTTTTGGAACTGACTTTATCTAGCGTACCCAAAATGTCCTCCACCTTTTTAACTTTTTCCTTTTTGAATGACCCGTTTCTCCCTCCTCCCAAATTTGTTTTTGCCTTCTCAACCATAAAGCCTGAAGCTACATCTGTACAAATTGCAGTACCAACCCCTCTGAAACGTCTTCAACCACATAGTCTGCAGTCCTTTTCAAAAAACTATTAGCAGACTTAGCTGCCTCTATAGCACCATCAAAGGAGGCTACCTCCAACCTATAATATGTTGTAGCCTCTTCTGTTCCCCTTCCCGAAAGTAATTCTAAAACTTCTTCCCTATGGGCTCTTTCATCCACCAACTCCCTAGTGGCTGAAAACCAACAATCTTCTACCTCTTGCAAAATAGTGTCATCCATAATATTGTCCTTCTACATATCAAACTCATCTCCATCATTCCACCCTTCATGTTTCTCCTATCTTTCTTTCGAATCAAAAGAAGAATCGATAAGAACCACTTTCTTCATTGAAACATCCCCATTAATACAAATAGTCCCATGATAATCTTCCACCATTTTAATGCTAAATGTAACATCCCACTTTCCCATTTAATAAAATATTCAAATAGCAATAAAATAATCAGAGTTACACCTTAACGTAGGATGCCACATTTTCAAAAACCAACAATAAAGCTCATTTTCATTAATGAAATAAAAATATAGTTGTTACAGCGGAATCATAATTCAATTCAATTCCATTCATGCCACTAAGGCGTACACCATCATACTCTCCATATAATAAGTGGTTCACTACGATTTTACTAATGAGATACGTAACAAAATAGAATAAAATAAAACATAAAAATCCCCCATATCCCGTGTTATGTATCAGAGTGACTCCTACAACTCGATCGAGCAACTTAAGCTCCACGCACTACTCAGGTACCTGCTTATTTGTACTCCCGAATAAACACATACGCCACAAAACAGAAAAGGGGTGAGAATTACGTTCAATAATTTAACGGTGAAAATACATGTTAAGGAGTAGTATGACACACCAATCAGTATAAACAATACATAGTCACAACACTACTTGTTAACTACAATCACCCATCAATCAACAAACATAAATGCAATGTGACTCATAACTGACACAATGCATGTGGTACTAAAACACAGTTCATTCAATCGAACCTGATTCATAATAGAATCTGGATAAATCACTTATGCTCCTCCTGAGACATGATTTATCCATACCATGAATCACTTACACTCCTCCTGAGACATGATTCATTTTCACCAAAATACCATGAAATGCATGTAAATAATATGCATACAACACATGTATAATAACAATATACATGTGCACAATCCTCTTGATCATATAAGAAAACACATGTATAATAATGATATACATGCACACGACCCTCCTGATCACATAAAAATCCATAATCACCATATATGCACTAACACCAATACACCTGTTTTCCACTCACAACAATGTACACCAGACACTGTTATTAATCATAATATATGATCCTCAGGATATCATGTGAACCGAACATTCACCGTAATTCCTAATGGAACTACCATTCTTATATCAATAAAAGTTATCTCATAATCACCATTCAACACACAAGTATCCCTACGCCAAAAAGGATTTTTAACAGTGCATCTTAGACAGCGCTTTTAAAAGAAAGCGCTGTCTAATGTTAAACTAAAAATAAAACACGGAAAATGTTCTAAAAAAATAATGAAAGCGCTGTCTAAGGGGGGGTCTTAGACAACACTTTTAGAAAGCGCTGTCTAAGACCCCCCCTTAGACAGCGCTTTTAGAAAGCGCTTTTAAATATAGACTTTAGTCAGCGCTTTTTAGAAAGCGCTGTTTTGTGAAGAAAAAAAATTAAAACCAAAAGCGCTGTCTAAGGGGGGGGGTTTAGAAAGCGCTTTTGGAAAGCGCTGTCTAAGGCATATCTTAGAAAGCGCTTTCCACAAAAGCGCTGTCTAAGGTCTAATTAAAATTAAATTTCAGACTTCTATTTTCGTTCTCAGTTATTTTTGTTTTCCCTCCTGCGATTAAACTCCTCCTGCGAACCCTAACAGCGAACGAGAAAGTGTTTGAAGAATCGGTTTCAATACCAGAAAGTGTTTGAAGAATCGGTTTCAGAACATCATTTCTACTGCGGTATGTTCTTCATTTCTGCATTTTATCATTTGTGATTCAGTTCGTCATTTCCATTTTGTTCTACTGCGTTTTGTTCTAGCATTTTCCATTTCTGCATTTTGTTCTACTGCGTATTGTTCTACTGCGTTTTCCATTTTGCATTTTGTTCTACTGCGTTTTGTTCTAGCGTTTTCCATTTCTGCGTTTTATTCTACTGTCAGTTCTGGTTATTTCCATTTTGCATGTATGAGAAGAGTGATATTCTATTATTGTTCTCTATAATTGGAGATATATCAAAGTAGAGAGTATTAATAATTCTGTTGGACTATCTCCACCATGAAGCCTATTTCAAGTACTCTGTTTCTCTTATATTGACTTATCTCCACCATAAAGCCTATTTCAAGTACTCTATTTCAAGTACCATGAAGCCATCAACATATCAAAATAGTGACTTATTCAACAACCTAATTAGCTCACAAAAAGTCTATAATAACTTGTCACATAAATCAGTATAACTTATACTAACAGAGCCATGATATGATTACAAGAAGCAACTTATTTATACTTGAAGATTGAATAGGTAGTTTTTTTTCTTTTTAACTGTGAAAGTGTTGTTCATCTCACTTTCATTCTAAAGGAACAAGATTTCTCCCATAAAATGATTGAACGAACTCTAATATAGTTATAGGTATAGTTATAGGTATATTGTAATAGG
Organism: Lathyrus aphaca; assembly: GCA_963966055.1. Lineage (NCBI taxonomy): Eukaryota > Viridiplantae > Streptophyta > Magnoliopsida > Fabales > Fabaceae > Lathyrus > Lathyrus aphaca. The sequence continues at coordinate 442,460,008 of OZ014522.1, read as the reverse complement.
AAAAGTTTGATTCTTATAATATAAAAAATAAAAGTGATGAGGTAATTAAAGTTGGTATATTGGCGTATCGAATACGTTATTGAAGTTTATATTAACATTGGTTATGTATACGTTTTTGAAGTTTAAAATGAATTGAACTTTAAAATTGTTAGGATATTCAAAGATACTACCTTAGTTATGTATTTTCGTCTGGATTGATTGTTTACTTTAATAAGTAGGAAAACCATGGATAAAACATGGATCTGTGCCGATCGAATGACCAAAGAGTACGAGAGTGGGGTTGCGGAATTCGTTAAGTATGTTGTTCAACACGCTGAAAACCCCAGACGAATGCATTGTCCTTGCTTGCGTTGTTGTTATATTGGTAAGGTTGACGCACATGGATTGAAATCGCATTTGCTGAGGCATGGAATTGATCAAAGTTATCAGTGTTGGATATTTCATGGTGAGAAAATTAACGGGAATGTTGAATCGAGTGGAAAAAGTAATACGACCTATGCTTCATACGACAAAGACACGGAAACATATGATTGTGATCGAGTTGAAGAGATTGTAGAAGCACTGGAAGAAGATCTTCATGATTGTCCTGAAATGTTTGAGAGGATGGTAAGCGATGCAGAGAAACCGTTGTACAAAGGTTGCACTAAATTCTCAAGACTTTCTGCGGTATTAAAGTTGTACAACTTAAAGGCGGGCAATGGATGGTCGGATAAAAGTTTCACAGAGTTGTTGGCCCTTATGAGAGAAATGCTACCGGATGATAATGTTCTTCCTAATCGAACCTATGAGGCAAAAAAAATGTTGTGCTCTATTGGCATGAGCTATGATAAGATACATGCTTGTCCTAACGATTGCATTTTGTTTCGTAACGAATATGCAACGTTAACTGAGTGCCCTAAATGCGGTTTGTCTCGATATAAGAAAAGATTATCTCCCGCAAAAGTCTTATGGTATTTTCCGATAATTCCGAGATTTAGGCGCATGTTTCGTAGTGAAACCGATGCAAGACATCTTACTTGGCATGCAGATGAAAGAATTACTGATGGAAAGTATCGGCATCCGGCTGATTCACCACAGTGGTCGAAGATTGATAATGATTATCCTGAGTTTGGATCAGAAGCAAGAAACCTTCGATTGGCATTATCTACTGATGGAATGAACCCACATGGTCTTCAAAGTATTTCACATACCACATGGCCTGTGATTCTTATGATTTATAACCTACCTCTGTGGCTATGTATGAAGCGTACGTACATGATGTTATCTATGTTAATCTCTGGGCCTAAACAACCAGGTAATGACATAGACGTATACTTGACACCTCTGATCGAAGATTTAAAGATTTTGTGGGAGAACGGTGTGGAGGTTTATGATGGATATAGGAAAGAAAGCTTCAATTTGAGGGCGATGTTGTTTGGCACAATTAATGATTTTCCAGCATACGGGAATCTATCTGGGTATAGCATTAAAGGTCAACGTGCGTGTCCTGTTTGTGAAGACGGAACCGATACGATTCGATTGGAACTTTTCCAGAAGAATGTGTTTCTCGGTCATCGTAGATTCTTACATTCTAAACATCACTACCGTGGGTGGAGAAAAGCATTCAATGGAGACACCGAACATCGTAGAGCTCCACCCGCATTGTCAGGTGAACAAGTTTTTGAAAAGGTGAAAGATGTGCGTACTGAGTTTGGCAAGCCTTTTGCACATAAGATTGTGAAAGGTGGGTGGAAGAAAAGGTCAATATTTTTTGAATTGCCATATTGGAAGTCTTTGTACGTGAGACATTTTCTCGATGTTATGCATATTGAAAAAAACGTATTTGAAAGTGTTATCGGTACATTACTCAATATAAAAGGCAAGTCTAAGGATGACCTTAAAGCAAGGGAGGACATGTTAAAAATGGGAATGAGAACTGAATTAGCACCCGTGAAGAAAGGAAGACGAACATATCTACCACCTGCTGCTTTTACTTTATCTAGAAAGGAGAAAAAAAATTTGTGTAAGTCTCTGAGTGAAGTTAAGGTTCCAGAAGGATACTCATCTGATATCAGAAGACTTGTTTCTATGAAAGACCTCAAGTTGAAGAATTTGAAGACACATGATTGTCATGTTATAATGGAACAGTTTCTACCGATCGGTATACGTTCTATTTTGCCAGAAAAAGTAAGAAGTTCCATAACTAAATTGTGTTTTTTCTTTAGATCAATTTGTAGTAAGGTGATCGATCCCGAGATCTTACCAACACTACAAAAAGAGATTGTAATTACCTTGTGTGAGCTTGAAATGTATTTTCCTCCGTCTTTTTTTGACATAATGGTTCATTTAGTTGTTCATCTTGTGAAAGAGACACAGTTGTATGGACCAGCTTATATGAGATGGATGTACCCTGCTGAACGGTATATGAAAATATTAAAAGGGTACGTGAAATCCCGAAGTCGACCAGAGGGTTGTATTGTTGAACGATACATTGTTGAAGAAGCTGTTGAGTTTTGTACTGAATATTTGTCTAACGTTCAATCGATTGGACTCCCCAGAGCTCAGATTTTCGACAAAAGGGAAGGTAAAAAATTAATTGGGAATAAAATTGTGACAATATCAAGGGATGAACGGGATCAAGTTCATTTGTATGTTCTGCACAATAATAATGAGGTTGAGCCATATGTTGAAATGCACAAGGATGTACTCCGAAGGTTAAATCCGAACAGAAATGAAAATTGGATAGTTATAGAGCACAATCAAAGTTTCATACAATGGTTGAAGGATCATATTTATTTGAAGCGCTCTTCAGATCCTTCTTCGGTAACAGAAAGGTTGAGATGTTTGGCATATGGTCCAAGTTTGCATGTGTTTTCTCATAGCGCATATTCAATTAATGGATACACATTTTATACCAAAGAACAAGATGATAAGAGTACTATGCAAAATAGTGGTGTCACCGTGCTAGCTGAAGCAATGCATATATCAAGTATGAAGGACTTAAACCCCAAATATGCAAATTTGTCATATTTTGGAGTTATTGAGCACATTTGGGTGTTTGATTACGAGAAGTTTCAGATTCCCATCTTTGGTTGCAAGTGGGTGAATAGTAGTGGCATACGAATGGATAAGTCTGGATTTTTGCAAGTTGATCTTACTAGGGTGGGGTACAAAGATGAACATTTTATTCTAGCATCTCAAGCTAAACAAGTGTTCTATGTGAATGACCCGAAGAGTACAAAATGGTCTATAGTGCTTTTCTCTAACAAAGTGACTGATGATAGCGGTGTCGATCAATGTGATATTGATGTTGAGAATGAGTCATGCATTAGACGGAATGAGTTGAATAGAAATGATGAAGTTGAGGATCTTATACCGGATGAGTCATATATAAGAAACGATCATAATGAGGGAATTTGGATCAATTCATCCGTACGCATTGAAACAAGTGATTAATATTCCAACAAAGAAAAGAAAGAGATGTTAGTGACTTAGGTAAATTATCCATGGTTTCTTTATTTTATTTTTTCAATTGTTTTGATTATAAGTTATATGTGATAATGCATGATTTCATTATATTTTTGTTTTCAATTGCTTTGATTATAAGTTATATCTGATAATGCATGATTTCTTTATTTTTTTGTTTTCAATTGCTTTGATTATAAGTTATATATGATAATGCATGATTTCTTTATTTTTTTGTTTTCAATTGCTTTTATTATAAGTTATATTTGATATTTGATGGTTTCCTTGGTTTATTACAGGTTAGACATGGCTGATGACCAACATGAGGAAGTTAGTAAAAAAGTATCTGCGGAAGAAGAAATTCGAAGAGGCATCACAGTAATGAGAAGGGTGGTCCAAGGAAGATCTCGAGGCATCATACTATATGTCTATTGGAGCACCCAGGGACAGCTTATAGAACCTAATGGGCATACCTTAACTAGTTTTATCGGTGCACTAGTAAGGAATGAAATTCCCATTACATGTGATGATTGGAGAAACAAAGAGCTGAATGAGTCCAAAGAAAAAATTTGGAGTGAGATAAAGGTACAATCATTTGGCCCTTAATTATACGGTATCAATTATGTTTTTTCAATTACCGATACTAACTATCAATCTGTATGTTTTTCTTAGCGATGTTTTAACATCGAAGAAGAAAGAAGAGGCTTTTGTATGAAATTGGCCGGAAAGCTTCTAAGAGGATTTCAGACATTTTTATCATCCAAGCTCCTTAAGGATGCGGATGGTAATTTTGTGGATGCGGAGCTTCCTAAAAAATATGAAAGTTTGATATCGGCTGAAGAATGGGAAGCTTTCAAATCCAAAAGACAAGACCCGGTTTTTCAAAGAATAAGTGCTACAAATCGGGAAAGAGCATCAAGTCCCGCATATCCGTACCGAAAAGGACTTGTCGGATATGGACGCTTAGAACAATCCATGGTAAGTATTTATAAATTGCGATAACAAATTTGTTCATCATATATTAGTTTTATCTGATCAAATTGTATGACTTAATGTGTAGCTGCAGAAGGAGGAAAGTTCAGAAACATCTTTTCCTGCACATGTTTTGTGGAAGGAAGCCCGTGTGGGCAAATCTGGAGTTCCTCAAGAAGAAGTTTTACACGTATACCAGAAATGTGTAAGTATAACATTTTTTCATTAATTGAATAACATTTTTATACACAAATATTTGACAAGTGTACGGTATTCATCTGATTTTTCAGGAGGAGCTATCTCAGTCTTTATCTCCCGATGATACTAGGAGCATACTTGGTCGGGCATTAGATGTCCCTGAGTATTCTGGTCGGGTGAGGGGTAAGGGATTTGGAGTCACTCCGACCTCCCTGAGTATTAAAAAAGGAAAGGCTCCTAGTAATCGGGAGCTTCATGCAAGAATGGAAGCCATGCAAGCTGAGCTTGATGCATTGAGGAGAGAAAGAGAGGCTAGCGCCTCAACAGTATACAGAGATGCTTCGGACAAAGACAGTATCAACTGTACCTTTCAGCCGAACATTCCAGAGGTAATTACATATAATTGTCTTAAATTGAACTATTTGCTTAAATTATGTATTTGACATATATACACATTAACGATTTCTTGTTATTATTGGTTTTAGGGCATTTCCCATTGTCAGCTGTATTTGTCGTCACCATACTATCGGATGGTTGGCAAGGGAAAAGTGCATAACGTTAGCGGAGTATTACTCCACACTAGAGAGCTCCCTGCTGGATGTTTGAAGGTATCAGTTGATATTGCAGTTGAGCCGAATGCAACATTACCATATCCTAGCGATGATTCGGATGCAACAACGGTGCACGAAGCAGTAGGTTCGTTTGTTGCATGGCCGACAAACCTCATATGTGTAGGATATGAGGTATGATTAAAACTTATGTTAACTTCCTTGGTATATTCAAAGTTTAAAATTTATGCTTAAAATTTTACTTACATATTTTCCTATGTTAAATAGACTCCCACAAAATCCAAATCAAAAGATAGTGCGATTCCACGGCATACCGAGTCCACGGTTTCAAGAAAAGAGGTAATATACAATTATATGACATATATTCATGGAAGTTGTTACATTCTTAATTTGATCTAACTATTTATATGACATGTAGCTTCAAGAAAATGAGGATAGCAGTGCCTCCGTACAACAAAAAAAGGAGGTTAGCAACGCCTCCGCACGGGTACAAAGTTCTGGTGCTAAGAAGACCGTAGCTAGGAAAAAACCTACCACCAAGTATAGGTCGTGCCTCAGGACATTTCTAGAGATGACCGATATACCGACCGAAGGTGTTCGGACTGTACATATGGAGGTAGGGATTTTCGGCTTTGATTACAAACAAATGATTGGTAATGAGGACTTCATGCAAGTTTTTGGTCGTGAAGAAATCGGCGTCAACGTTGTCAATACATATGTTAGGTAAATTCGGACTACTTTGTTTTATTAATTAAACAACTTATGTTAATGATGTTTACTTTATGTTAATGATGTTTTTATATTAGGTTTTTGTATGACAAATTGATGCGCCCCAATGGTTTGGACGTGTCATTCGGATTCTTAGCACCCGCGACCGTCAACTATGGTTTAATGTTAAGTAGACCGGATACCGTGACGGAGTACGTTCTTTGGATCCTCATGGACAATAAAGATGCAGAGAAGTTGTTTTTTATACCGTTTAATACCGGGTTAGCATTTCATTCTAAATTCATCTATTATAATTATTTTCCAAGTTACCATCTAACATTTGCCTAATCATTACAGTGGACATTGGTTGTTGCTCGCAATCAATCCTATCCGAGAAATTGTGTATTATCTTGACTCGTTAGGAAATGATTGGACAACATACCCGAATATGAAGGTCCTAATTGACACGTAAGTGAGAATGTTCAAAATTTTCCTTAGTTTATGTGAATTGTTCTAATTGCTTCATTTTTATTTTATTAGCGTCCTACAAGCTTTTCGGGCCCAACGAGTTATCCAAACCTCAAGGAGGGGCGCCAACTCCATTACATGGATTAAAGTGGCGGTATATTTTTAATTACCACGTTTTTTATTATATTAGTGATGACTACACTTGATAAAACTTAGGATTTATAATCCATATTTTTTTTTCATATGTAGTGGCCTCGTCAACGTAATCAAATAGATTGCGGGTATTTCATGTTGAGGTTTATGCGAGATACTCTCGTTTTGGGCTGATTAGAGATTCCCACCGATGTATGTATTTCTAACTTATGAGTTATTTTTATATTTACACATATCTCATATAATTAAATAGTTGGAATTAATTCAAAATATGTTATATTATTATGTAGTACTTTGATGAATTCAAGTGTGCATCTTATACAAAGGATCAAGTGGACGAAATCAAAGAGGAGTGGTGTCAATTCATGATAGAGCTCAAAGTGTGTAATTAATGTGTACATTTGTAGTAGTATATGTAATGACTTATAAATGTAAACATATATTTGTATATATTTTGATACATTTATGGCAAATTTGGTTTGAATTGGTTAGCCAAAAATTGGTAAAAAAAAGGCCAAAATGGCATATATAAAATGTGATAATTGTCTGCCAAAATCTGGTTGAAAACAGGTAGAAATTCTGGTTTATAAACCTGGAAAAAATGTGGTTTCAAACAAATCCTTCAAAAAATTTCGTATACCTTAGACAGCGCTTTTGTAAAAAGCGCTGTCTAAGGGGGGGATTAGAAAGCGCTTTAGGCAAAAGCGCTATCTAAGGGGGGGGGGGGGCTTAGACAGCGCTTTTTGAAAAGCGTTGTCTAAGGTATACCTAAAAAAATTAAAATAGGAGGGGCTTAGACAGCGCTTTTGGCCAAAGCGCTGTCTAAGGGGGGGGGGGGGGGGGGCTTAGACAGCGCTTTTGAAAAGCGCTGTCTAAGGTGTACCTAAAAAATTTAAAATAAGAGGGTCTTATAAAGCGCTTTTGGCCAAAGCGTTGTCTAAGGGTGGGGGCTTAGACAACGCTTTTAACATTTTAAAAAGCGTTGTCTAAACCTTTAGCAGCGGAGGTTTAGACAGCGCTTTAAAGCGCTGTCTAAGGCTAAAAAAAGCGCTGTCTAAGGTCTTCTTTGTTGTAGTGTATCATGCCTAGAGTAAATAACCCAAATGCATCACCACAATTATCACACGTAATCAACCTATCACACGGTATTAATTATAATTAACCCAACCCGCTTTAACCACAACTTATCCTATCCTCCGTCGACACTAGTCAAACCTGTTCCGTTGAATTCTACTGCGACTATTACCTTGCACTAAGAGCACCACATGATTCTTACAACACAACAAATGTCCTCAATTACCTAATGATGTAACTAATCGATTAAACGCTCCTTTTATCATTCACACTATAATTACTAGTCTCAACATGTTCAATAATATCCCTACTAGTCTCATAAACCACAAGAAATTACATCAAACTCGAAATCGAAAAGAAATCACGAAAACATAATTTTTCACATCCAGACCTGCCCATACGCGTATTGCCCTTGGCCATACGCGTATGGCCTGCTCACACGCCCGCTCAACCGCGTATCTTACGCATATGGCCTTCCTGGAACCCAATTAATACGCATATTACCAAACACTACGCGTATTCTTTGCCTCGTACTCGCTCCAATACGCGTACCCTTCCTCCCGTACGCATAATGACGTCTTGGTCCACCCCTCCATACACGTATGACCATTTTATTACACATATGGGCAGCGTTGTGCTAGAACTAAGTTTTCCTCCCAATGCACGAATTTCTCCTATTTGATCTCCTTTGTCATTACCACAATAGATCCAAAACGTTTCTACTTCAATTTTATGACTCCTAATTTCATCATACTCTATTCATCTATCATTTCTAAAAAGGTTCCTTACCTATTAGATCTAGTTTCATCAGTCCCAAACCTGCAAAATTCTCAGATATACAAACAATCTATACAACAACAATCAATAAATATTTATCATACGATTCATGTCAGTACCAATCAATCCACACGAATTTCACACAATTGCATCAAATACAGATCCAGATTCATAACCTGAAAATATACAAACAAAAATCCTATGAGGGAAAAGACCCCTCACTACTCTCTCATGTCAGAATCACCAGTTATTAAACCCATTCCCCCTTACCTCGAATTGCACTCCAAAATCCTGCGAAAATCCATGGAGAAGAATGCCCTTGCAGCCTTGTTCATCTCTTCCTTTTTCTTCCTCTAACTTTTTTACGTGAAAAATATTCGTATCCCTAAACCCTCACTAATTCAGCATTAAGGGACTTACTTTTCCTTATTTTTCTCACACTAACCCAATTACTATTAAATTCTGATTTTAGTTAATAATAATTATATTATTCCCAATGATAATAATAATGTTAATAATAATAACAATAGTGGTATCCATACTCTTAATAATAATACTTATAGTATTAATAATATACCAATTATATTATCAACAAAAATAATAATATTAATAATCTTAACCATATTAATAATCTAATGGATAAAAAAGTAACCATCTCCTATAAATCTCCTCCGGAAAGACCTCCACCAACTACAATATTTTCAACCACCCTTTACAACCCTTTATCATTACACTTTTACAAAAATTTATTTAAACATAAATCACTTTACTTTCAACTCACTTTTAACGAAAATCAATTTAACCATCATTCATTCAAAATTAATTTTCTTCACCTAATAACCATAAATACATTTACTATCAACTTTCGTTTGTGATTCTCTTTCACCTTTTAATATAGTATCAATTGCCTTTGACCTTCTAGTTCCTGTCTTTATATCCTATCTTTACATTTTGTGACCTACTCTTTAGTTAACTAATTTCTTTTACAAGCCATTGATTAAAATAACAAAATAGTTTTTTAAAATCAATCCATCATTATAGAAATACAGAATAAACCATTTTTAATTAGTGATTTGATGTAAATATCAATTATTAGTATATTATTTTTATATAGTGATATAAATATTCAGCAGCCTCTCTTGTTTCAATCCCCCATGTTACTTTTTGGTCATCAAAATCCTAAGAAAAATCATATTCTGATTTTTGTTTACTTTCTTATTCTTATTTCTACTTTGTCATCTTCTTGCAGCGCAAGCCATATATACCATATTCTCTTATTCCTATTTTCTTTTGACCCATCAACTTCCAATTTCCAATTCATTTTCATCATTCAATTTTCACTCTTAACATGTTCATGATCCTTTATTACTAACTATTATGATTTTTCCTAACTCTATAGAAGCTTGGATTAAAGCTTCTTATGTTGTTTTTGCATTTTTCTCTGCTTTATTCCTTGGTGCCATAAAAGGTTCTCTTTTTCTTTTACCCTTTTACCCTTTTACCGTTTTTCATACTTTATGTTTCATGATTTAGTGGAATCTATTGTAAAAATTTCATTTTTAATGAGTTTTTGATAAAGGGTTGTTGATATTTGACAAAAATTCTGCAGGCTTTATAGTGGGTCCTATTGCTGCTCTTATACTGATTATAGGAAATATTGGGGTGATTTTGGGGTTGTTTCCTGCACACGTGGCTTGGACTGTTTATACTCTTATCAAGTAAGTAACAAACTTTCAAATTTGTGTTCCTAGTTTTGGTTTTTGAAGTTTCAATCAATGTTTATTTTGAATGGTTTTTGTGTTTGCAGGATTCAAGTGTTTGATGCTGCCTTGAAAGTTGCTGTTTTGATTGGTTTGCCTGTTTTGTTTGGGTTGTGGTTGGGTTTAGGTATAGTTGGTAGTGTTCTTGTTGCTATTGGGTATGGCTTTTTTACTCCTTGGGTTTCAACTTTTGAGGCCTTTAGAGATGACAATGACAATGAGTCAAAGAAGTTCATGCATTGTATTGTGGTGAGATTCTATGATCAAGATGTTCTAATCCATGTTTGATTCATTATTAGCATATGTTAGGACGTTCTCAAATAGGTCGTTGATTTGTCATACGTTACTCACATATGTCTTTTAATTGGTCTCCTCTCAGTTGGTTAACTCAATTTCATAGTTTAATCCAGTGAAATAGCGTTAATCAATAGAGATTGACAAATGACAGAGTTTTAGGCGTATTTGAAGCAGCCTCGTCATAAGTTTTTAGAGGCCATGTGTTGGTTAGCTATGGTTCAACCATGACAAAACAAATAGAGACTCTATTTGGTCATGGTTTAACCATGACACATATATTATGAGGCCCTCCTTAAAAATTTGAGGCCCTGTGTTGTATCCCATCTTACACACCTTAAAGGCGACTCTGATTTGAAGTACTCGTAATCATGGGGATCTATTTCACTATTTGAGTGCTATATAGTGTCGGAGGTGAATTTGATGGTTTACTCGATAAAAATTAGTTGTTCACTTTGTTTACTCTCCTCTTACTCAGGATGGAACCTTGGGAACTATAAAAGGCAGTTGCACTGTGGTTAGAGATTTTGCAGATTTATGTTACCATTCATATCCATCTTACTTGAAAGAACTACGTGAATCACCTTGTTCAGATGAGTGTAAGACGCTAAGGTAACCATCATGAGGCCATTTATTTATTTATGTGACACTTGTTAGAATTTGTTACGAAACTCTGACACTAAAACTTATATTGCAGGTTAATTCATGTTCCGGGATTTGTCATTGTAGGGATAGTGGGAATAATTGTTGAGGTTCCTCTTTTCACTGCAATTGCAATAGCTAAGAGTCCCTACTTATTATTCAAAGGCTGGTACAGACTTTTGCATGATTTAATTAGCAGAGAAGGTCCATTCCTTGAAACCGTTTGTGTCCCGATTGCTGGTTTGACGATATTTGTGTGGCCTCTTGTTGTCATTGCAAGCATTTTATTGGCTATTTTCTCTAGCATTTTTGTTGGACTATATGCCTCCATCATAGTATATCAGGTTTGCTTCATCACTATTTTTGTTCTTCATATTAAAGGCGTGTCTGACATGTGTCGGTGTTTGACACTGACACGATACTAACACATGAGATTATATTCAATTATTCCATTTTTTTCAAACTACGTGTCATTGCCGGGGCTTTATAGATCATCAGCCTATCATTGATCTTCCCCTTTTGACCTTCTCGTGATTGTAGGAAAGATCTTTTCGTCGAGGTTTAGCTTATACTTTGGCAATGGTTGCTGAGTTTGATGAATACACAAATGATTGGCTCTATCTTAGAGAGGGGACATTCTTTCCGAAGTAAACTTCTTTCAATTATTTTCTTATCCTATTTTTCATTTATTCCGTTGACATCAACACATCAATTTTCTTGCAGCCAGGCCCCAATATCGAAAGAAAATGGTTTCTCAATCATCCGAGTTTTCTACTCGAGGAAATAGTGTATCAGGCAACAGATCAAATACTACCACGGAACCGCCTGCAATGTTTATGCCAAACTTAGCTCCTTCAAGATCAGTTAGAGAGACCATTCAAGAAGTTAAAATGGTGCAGGTATTCTGATTTTCACTTCATGTTGATCAAGTAGTATCGATTTCTTCCTTTACTTGCAGTTTAAGTAATCCTTTTGTCTCCTGACCCTTTCATAGTGCCTTTTGGCATAATGGGCCGCTTCCTTTTAAGGCCCAATCGGGATTTTCTCTGACTAATATCTAACAAGTTTACACATCTTTCTGATCTTTTTTTAGCTTTTGTTATGATGTTAATTGATTTGAAAAACTCTTATCTCAAACTTAAAATGTACCGTGACAGGTTTGGGGAGATATGATGAGGTTATGTGAGATAAGAGGCAAGGAGTTATTGGATGCTAATGTACTCACAACGGCTGATCTTTACGAATGGTTTAGAGGAAAGAATATCAACGAAGCCGCCATAGTCGGAGTTGGATTACCTTGTTATTCACTTTTACAGACACTTCTCTTTTCCATCAAAGCCAACTCAAACGGCGTATTGCTACTCGACGATTTTGAGATAACTCATTTCAACAGACCAAAAGACAAGTTGTTGGATTGGTTCTTCAATCCTATAATGGTTTTGAAGGAACAGATCAGGGTCATCAAATTGGTGGAAAGCGAAGTGAGATACTTGGAAAAACTCGTTCTTTTCGGAGTTAATAAACAACGGTTCGAGGCTTGGGATAATGGCAGCTTATTGGTTCCTGATAGTCTTAGAGGTGCTCAAATCGAAGGAATTTCAAGAAGGTATATTTTTACAACTATTACAATCTCAAATTTTGTTAAGTCTGTTTGGCTAAATGCTTATAAAATAAGCACTTAATTATTATGATTTATGAATGAAATGTTAGGATGGTTGGAATGATAAGAGGTGTATCAAAGCTTCCAACATACAGAAGGAAGTTTCGGCACGTTGTTAAGGCGCTATTCGCTCATTCATTGGGAAAAAGTGCTTCAGAAAAGGCTTTAGTTACTCATTCTATGAATGTAGATGTTTCTGAAAAGTCTTTGGTGACTCGTTATTTGGAAAAAGATCCTTCAGGAAGATCAAGTAGTAGGTCTATAGTATCAGTTCCATCAGATGACAATGTTTAAGATAAACTTTTCAAGTTTTCTTCTCCATTCTTGTTGATAAATCATTGTATATATCTTTATGTTTAGTTTGATCATTGTTAGTTGTGAGAGATACACTACAGATTGAAGTGTTTCTTCTTTATTTTCTCTCCTATTTTTCTTCATTTCACACTCAAGAAGTTAATCAAAAAGCTTTGGTCATAATCATATTACGTGAGGTAAAGAAAATTTATTGAAATTACAAAAGCATTTTGAGATTGTTATAGTGTTTGTTGTGTTGTAGCTAGTGATAATAGCGACTGAATTAGACATGGCAAATGAACAACTGAAAGACGCAATTCATTTATGTACACGATGCATTCCACGTATATTACATGCTTGTGGGTATCAAAATCCTCGTGAGTCGTGACAGGGCTTTTTATCTAGATAACTGTCTAGAGCATTTAATTTGCTAGTTGTATCTAACATCCCCTCAAATTCAATAAACTGATTATTATAACCTTTGCTAGATTTGGTTCATTGAAACTTTGCTTTTAACTTTCTGGTTTGATAGTGTTTAGAAAGTATTAAAATACAGAAATGCTAAGAACACCGACGATATATCTTGATTCCCCTCACAATCTAAGGCAAATCACTTTATGATACAACCAAATAGAAAAAGAGAACAATCCTCTATATTTCACTTTCTTGTTTCCAACAATCATAGACAATAAAGTATACACACAATCTGGATTTTTGTAAGATATTTGAAGATGTAAGACTTTTATACATTGCTAGAATTGATCTTGTCTTTCAAGTAAACAATTCACAAGATAGTATACACCAAGTGCTCGGAAAAAGTATGATAAAACTTTTATGATGCAGTGAAATTGAATGCAAAGAGTTTCAATCAAAAGTTTGCAACACAAGACACTTAGTTGAAATTTGAAAATAACTAGAAATGTTATGAAAGAGATAAAGAAACAAAACTTGATATGATAGATATTTATACCACCGTAATACCTTTCTGAATAAGCATGTTATCATGAAGAGATGTCATGTTTGAAGGATGTAAAATGAAATTCTATAGAATCAGATTTTGAGTGAAAAATTGTCACTACTTTAGTGGTAGTCGGTTACAACTAAAGCGCTATATGAAATAAATTGAAATTTTAGAATGTGTAACCGGATAACTAAAAACCTGATACTTTTTCTGAAAAAACCATTTTTATGTTTGTGTAACCGATTAACCAAAAGGTGTAACTTTCACCTGCTACCAAATTGAAAAATACTTAAAAAGCAATTTTAATGCAAATGTCATGATGTTTAAAAACTAGTTATGCATTAGGATGAATCAAAATATTATTTATGAGCACTATAGTATAACATATAATGGAATTGCAATTTGTACCTAAAAGTGATGATCAAACCCCAAAGGTCTATATCATCTTGATATTGTTGCTTGAGATACAAGTATCTTTGATTCATGAAGCTTTTTCCATACTTTGACTATGAGTATGATCTTTTAAGTTGTCTTTATCAAAACACATATTTGGAGAAACTTGACTTCACACTACATACACCTGTTTCATTAATGCTTACACAACTCTCTTATACATCAATGGACTCATCCATCTTTATAGTCTCCACCATATGACCTTCTCATACAATCACCTATACCCGACCCTTACCATATATCACTAATATAACGCCCGAAAATCTAAATTAATCATTTATTTATTTATTTTAGAAGAAATTAAGAAGTTTTGGTGATTTTTGGAGACTTTTGGAGCAAGAAGGAGTATTTTTAAATAATTTAATAGAATAAACAATTATTGTATTATTTATATTACTATTATTATTAAAAATATTAAGAAAATGACAAGGTGGTCATAAAGGAAAAAGAGTAAGTATAGAAGTGGAAATCCATGGGATGAGATATTTTGTCTAAGAAGGGAATCAATATCTAACTTATCGTGTTTTCTATGAAGAACACTGAAGAAGAGAAGAGGAGGAGAAAAGCTTAGAGGTCTTGAAGGATTGTTAGGAAATCTTAGAGAAAGAAGGAAAAAAACTTTGGATTTCTCTAAGACATGGGGATTTTTCATAGTTTATTATAGTTTTATAGGATTTAGTTTATGAAATAGATTATGTCTTTGTGGATTTTGGTTGATTGTAATGCTTGATGATTTAGATTGAGATAGGCATGGATGAATTGATGGAATAGGTTGTAATAGAATGTTGTGTGTTGATGTATGTGTATTGTGTGAGCTAATTGATGCATTTTTGATGTTGGAAAAATAATTTTTGATGCATTTCAGGTCAAAACACAACAAAAAACACTTTTCGGGAAAATTGGGGTTTTACGCGTCCTAACACGGACACCCATATCAGCTTTCTGGTGGGTAAAAACAAATTTTTTTGGTCCAGTGTGCCTGACGCGGGCCGTGTCATAGGACACGGGTGGCCGTGTCAGACCACTATATCTGTTGCCTTTTTGTCTGTTTTGAGTTTGAACGTAGGCCTTCTGACACGGGCCATGTCACAGGACACATGCGACCGTGTCAGGTGACTGTAATTGTAGTTTTTGATGTTTTCTCGTGCTGTTTTTTGTTGTTGAGTTGTTTATTGATGTATAAATGATAAAACATAAGTGTGTGATGATTTCTTGTTGAATATGGAATGAATGATGCACATGTTTATTTTTGATGAACTAAGGAGAATTCACATAATTACATTTCATAGCTTTTTATGTTGGGGCTCCAGCCTATTGGTAGCTTTAATCCCATTGTGCATATTGAAGTGATATGTTGTTTATGTTGTGCTCCCATGTGGAGGGTTGGTGGCCAGTGTCCATCCATGGAGAAATCGGTACCACATGCATTCTTTGCATATAATTATAGTTGACATTGCATATGAATGAATGTAATTGTGTTATGTTGGGAAGTTTAGTTGATGATGCTATGACGTTGTTGTTGATTATTCTGTTTAATTTTCATGTCCTTATATGATTATAATGAATTATGAATTCTCACCCTTCCTACTTGGAAATGTTGCCTCTTATGTGGGTAACTTGCAGATAACCAAGAGTAGATTCGCGGTGCAGGAAGATGTAGTCTTGGAGCGTTTTCTTTTATCGCTTTAGTAGTGTTTAGTGGTGTCCTCTCTGAAACATGTAACATCGGGTTGTGAATAGTTTATGAATTCCACGTTTGTTTTATTTTGGTTTATGTTGGAATATTTTCATGTTGTTGATGACATTATGAATTTGATACATTTCTTTATGAAGTAGTTACTATTGACTTATGTTAAAATGTATGATTCTCCTGCGTAGTTGTTGATTTATGCTAATGATGAATGTGTAACCCGTGTTACGGGACAAGACAATTAAATGGGTGTTTTTGATGTCTTGAATAATATGGGGCACCTTTCTATTTGATTTTACTCTGATAATATGAAGTATTTTTATATAAATTGTTTGCGGGGTATAAGTGAAATACCTCAAAATTTTCCCTCTCATTTCCTCAACATTTTGCATAGCATTTAGCATAAACAAATTCATGAGATAACCAAAAACATTGCATCATGTGTATCGTAGCTGAGGCAAAGGTATGTGATCTTTGATTGGAGCAATTAAAGACTATACAAAGGCAACCAAAGAGCCACAAAGCTTCTCAACCTTGTGCAAAGGGTTCACAACATCCCACAATTCCTCACTTGAAGCCACAAGTCATGAAAAGATTTGAATTGATCAAAGGAGGCAAGCAGTGCAACATCTCCTAATGAAATGGGCCAAATTAGGGTTTCATTTCTACTGGGCTTCTCATTGAAATTTTGATTCAAAGTGGATTCTATTGTCTTATATATGATGTTAAGTGTCTAGAGTTCAAATTTCATTCATAGAAACATTTTGGAAGAGGTTCAATTGGCCAGATGATTGAAAATCAGGAATTTGGGGAAAAGTCAATTATGCTGAGGAAAAAGTCAACTCCTGACTTTTTGAGATCAATATCATGAAATTAGGGTTACAAGGATCCTATGGTTCAAATTTGATCAAGAAATGATGAAGGAATCAAGAGAAATCAAGAAAAATCAAGAAAACCAAAACTTACCATTTTTGGAAAATTTGGGTTTCCAAAAATGGCAAGTTTTGGCCATTTTTGCAGCAACTTCAAGAGAGGCCTTCTCCCAAAATATGAGGGCTATCAAAATTCTACCTTGAGACAATTAAATAGGGTATCTTAAGCTTCAAATCCATAGGTGTAACGCATTCATAGCATCAAAATTTAGTGAGATATGATCATTCAAAGTTGGTGCAAATCAAGGCAAACTAGGGCAAAAACCAGGGCAGGCCTTGCCTCCTGCGCACGTGCCAGGCAAGGCATTCCATCGAACATGTGGTGTGTCATAATTCAAGCTATTTTTCTCTATTTTAAAGGCTTCAAATTAAATTTCTTTGAACTACAAAGTTGTTTATTGCCATGTTTCCAACAACTTTGATGTTCAAAGATTTTTCATTTGATCAATGGTTTGAAAGTTATGGAGGGGCAAAATATGTGATTCACAACTGATCATGTGTAGCCATCCATGGCACAAGGCAAGGAAAATTGTGCAGGCCCATTTTGCAGCCTCATGATGTGATTTTCAATGGTCATTTTGAGTGACTTGAAGCTTTATCTTCACTTGTCATCAACATCAAACAGGTAGTATGAAGTATCTCCTTCAATTTGATCACAAGAACTTCTCCATTTGGTGCCTTGTTCTTGAAGCTACATCCCATGGAAGATCACATCTCATCATCTGGTTTCTTGTGTGTTAAGTCATTGTAACATGTTCAAATTCAATTCAGTTTAGCTTGTTTACAACATATAACATGTATGGATCACAAGGCATTGCATTAGAAGGGTCAAGTTATCCTATGCCTGCATGATCACATTCATTACCATGCCTCCCATGAAGACCTAAACCAAATGAGGATTTCATTTCATGCTACTGCATTGATTAATCCAGCCTTGCTTCATCACTTCAAACTCACCTTAATTAGCATGAACCTCACCACATTCAATCATTTTCGAGCCAAGCAAATTCAGCATTGCACCTTTGCATCTCACACCTTCACATTGTTCAATTCACCACCAGTTAGAACTAACCATAGTTCTAACTATTAATTGTGGTTAACAACTGTCAACCATGGATATAAAAGCTGAGCCTCTAATTGAATTGGATCACTTCATATTTTTTCTATGAAAATCACACATTGCACTCACCAATTCTCTCTAAATGTCTTCTACATTTTGCTTCGAAGAAGCTTCAATTTCCATTGCCATAGCTCATTCTTCCTCATATCATCATCATCATCTTAGACACAAGCTCCATAGATTGCATAGCTTGATTCTCATAGGATCAACCATTGCACCTTCTTGTATTGCACTGCATTTTGGATCAAATCATCATCAACTTCATCAATTCAAGACCGAGCTTCATCCAATCATCTTCATCATCAAGTTCTGCACGATTTCCATGGAACTCATAGCTTGAAGCATCAAAGATCCACTACTGCATAACCTTACATTGCACTGCACCAGATCCAATTCCTCAAGCATTCCAAGGTATAAAGTGTTTATTTCACTTTCAGTGTTCAAGATTAAGGTCAAAGAAAAGCATAGGATCCTCATCTCTGGTTTTCCCCAGCTTTTGATACCTCTGTAATTCAGGTTCCATCATGAACTCTACTTGCTTGTTTCCTTCATTTCTTGCTAGTTTTGTGATGTATTGAACTCAACAGGAGAATGACAACCCTTGGCTAGTTGATAAACTTCATAGAAGTGTAGATTCAGTTTTAGGTTGAAATTTGTTTGCCTTCGATTTGGTGAGTTTATGAATGATAAATGGAATGTGAGGATAAATTGTTAATCAGGAGAGTGAGGCGATTCCATTGATGGTCTTAGATTGCATGTCCATGAAAGTTTGAGGTTTGCCCTAATCAGGGGTCACCGGAGAAGATGACGGGATGTCACTTCCGGTCACCTGAACGGTGCCCTAATCTCAATTGTTAGAACATAACGTAGCCACACGATCATGTCAATCCTAAGGCCATAAGCTAGCCAACGCATAAATGAACCACCTCCTTTGCACGTGCGTTTTTTTGTGAAGCAATTCTTCAGCCTTCTCTTAGCACCCCCCTTGCGTGTAAGTGAGGCCCATTTTAGTTGTTTTTGTTGCTGGCCACACCTCCCAGGCCCAATGCATTAATTCAGTCCACCTTATTTCTTTATTTTCTTTTTCATTTTTATTTCTTTTTCGTTTCTGATTTTTAAAAATACTAAAACTCCATAAAAAATTCCAAATTAATTCATGAGATATCTTTGCATTTTCTCCTAATTTTCTATAATTTTCGTTCATATTTTTCTTTTATTTTGAAATAGAATTAATTTCTCCAATGAATTAATTTCTATTTCTCATTTTTTGATCAATCTTCTTGTCCATTTTCTTTCTCCCAAGCCACAAAACATAAAGAGCCCATTCTTTTTGCATTAATTAGTAGACTCGTCAAACTTCCTCACCATATTTTTGTTTTGATTTTTAGGTCACCTTAAGCCATGTTTTGATCTCATTCTTCCACACACATGTTCATAAACCCTAATCCATTTCCATACATCATTTGAACCCTCAAAAATGGGAATTTTTGTGAGATGTTTTATATTCAATTCATTATTTGGATTCTGTATTGAAGTGTCAAGTTTCATGATTTTTCATGACCATTTAGTATTTTTCCAAGTTACTTGAGTCATAAGTCATATTTTTGCTTATTTACTTCACTTCCTTTAGTCCCATTAGTGTAAAACCTTCATGCCAATACTTTGAGGTCCTAACCTTGAGTCTCTTAGATCCTTTAGGATGTATATAAGAGTTAAATACAACCCTTGGGTCGTCACCTTTAAATCTTTAGGCTTGTATTGAGTCTTAAGTCACATAGGTCCCATTTTAACCTAATTTCACTTCTCTTTCCATCTTAAACACTTCAAATTCCATTTGTACTTGAGTTAACTTCATTTTGTCTTTGTTTTGAGTCTTATAAGTGTTTTGTGATCATCCATACTTGTTCATATCATTTTAGAACTTTTTTACTTCTTTTTGAACTTAACTTGTCACCTAAAAGACCTTAAAACCCTAATTTGAACACTTAGTCTTAGGATGCCTCTTAACCCATCATTTGTGAACATTTTCCAAGTATAATTTCTATTTTAATTTGTTGCCAAGCCCTTGATTTTTGTATGGGGAGGTCAAGTCCTTTGGTTATTTTTGAATTTCCTTCTAAGTCATTTGGTTTCATCTTTAGAACCATGCTTTTATATGCATTCTTTCATCTTTCAATTTCACATTTGAGTATCTTTAATTTGAATCTCTTCTTTCCCATTTGATTTATTCATTTCCTTCACTTCCATATAGTGTTAAGTTCTGGATTTTTCATTTGCCTTTTTCTTTAGGAGATTTTGGATTGCTAAACACTTAGGTTTTCATTTTAACTTCATCCTTAGGTTTCTTTAGGGTTTAGTGATACTTTAGGGAATAGTGTGACTTTAATTAAATTAATACCTTTAGATACTTTTGAATTGATTTAGCTACTGACTTTAGAGGTTTTCTATCCTATAGAATGCCTTAGGCTTAGGTATTAACCTTAAAAGTTCACTAACATCCTTCCTTAGCTAGTGTGAGTTGTTTTTGAAGTTTGACATGTCATAATTGTTCATACTCCTTCATCATGCTAACATTTGTTTTGTAGGGGGGAAGATGAGGTAATCACTTCATTCCTTTTCTCTCATGCATTTAATTGTCTTTGTCTTAGCACTTGTTGCTTTGTTCATAGGTTCCCTTTTGTTCTTTAGATTCAACTTAACTTCCTTAGGAAGTAAGTTGAATTCTAACTTGCTTTTCTTCTCCTTAGGTTAGATTACCCCATTAACCATAGGATCACCTCTTTGTACATAGTAAGATAACTTAGGGTTGTGTCTTAGTCTCCCATTAGCTTTGACCTTTTTCCACTTGAGTCATTCTTCTCTCATCTTCAAACAAAATAAAAAAGACACTTAATAAATGTATGAAAGGATCTCTTGTGTATAGCCTTATTCCATAGGGAACTTACATTCATTCCATCTTGGAATAGTGTAGGCTTGTCTAGCATGATGTACAAGTCTTATCAAGAGGTCATTTTACAAAGAAAACATAAAAAGATACTTCTTCACAAACTACAAAAATATGTAATAAAGTTCAACAAGCTAGTGAACTTAGGCCCTAATCCTTGGAAACAAGTCTTGGATAAATTCTCCTTGCTTGGTGTGCTTGTTCTATTATTCCATTTTGGAATTTAGTAGAAAGTATACATTCCATGGAAAAGAGTTTGAATTCACTTCCTTGTGCCAAATTCATACAAAACTCTTAAAAAAGCAAACAAAACACATAAGCGAATTTCCTGCGGGAACTTTTCTTCTCACCTCATTCATTCTCAATGCGAACTTATGACGACTTGTCTCGCTTGCAAGATGATAAACACACTCGTACCAAACGAGCCTGCAACACCTGAGCATAAACATATGCAGTTCCAGCCATAAAAAACACAAACAAATAGTTCCCGCCTTAGTTAGGCGAACTACGTCGACTCTGGTCCTCATTTTCCCGATGAGGTACGTAGGCAGCGGGGTAGGGCCCGTTCGAGCACATTCTTTATTTTCCCTACATTTCCCCCTTTTTTTTCTCATTTATTCTTCCAGTTCCCTTTCTTATTTCCAGTTCCATTCCAGTAGCAGTTTCTGTTCAGCAACTTTATTTCTCACTGTCAGACCCTAATTTTTGACCCTAAGATTTTTCGCATCTCATCTGCATTTGTATACAAACAAGATCACGCACTGGTTCATTTATTCTTTTTCAGGTGCAGGTCTATGCCTTGCAGAGGATCACCTTGTTTAATTTCTGTTATCTGTTTATATTCACTGACTTCTAACCCAAAATATCAAAAAAATATGTTGCAGTTGCCTCTTCTTCTTCTTCTGTGTTGCAGGATTTCAAAGATAGGGCTGTGTTTCCAATTTAAATGCGTTTGTTCAGTCACAATTTGATTCAGAGGTACGTTTGACCTAATCTTGGTCAAACTATCAGAAGATCGTTTCAACTGCAAGTGGTGTGTGCTAGTGAATTTTCCTCAGACAGTGCGTATTCAAGAGTTTAAGTTGTGTTGTGTGCGAAAATTCTCTGGTTTATCGAACAGTGAATTGTGAGAAGTTTGGTTCAGTTTGTCTTGATTGAAGGTTCATCAGTTCATCAATGGTTCATCTGAGGAGTTATTTTCCTCAGTATGAATTTGAATTATCAGGACAGTGTTCAAATATTGGTTGCAGCTTAAGTGGCAAGTTATTCAATGGTTCATGTTTGGCTGTATTCATCATTATCAGTGGCTTGTGAGAAAAATAATCAAGATCTAGTTGTGGGCTTAAAACCAAAAACTTCATCCATTATCCACTTTCCGATTATCCATTTCTATCCATTTTTAATATTCGATCCATAATCCATTATTTTCGATTTCTATTCATTTTTCAAATTTATTTCACAATACCATTTATCATTAACACCATTATTTTCTTTTAACCATTACCATTACCAAAAATACATTCCAAAAATCTATCTCCAATCCATTATCCAAATAAACATTTTTTTTCAATTCCATATTCCAATTTATTTCTCTATTATCCATTATTTTTCTAATTTTCATTTTTTAATAACCATTTCCCAATTATCATCAATAATCCAATTCTTTTTCTTATATCCATTTTTTTTCTTTTTCCATTCTTCATCATAAAATAAATATAAATTTTAGAGCCCATCTATTCTATTATTAAATCCATTTATCTTCCCTTTATAAAACATTTTTTTTGAAAAATAAAGCAAAGCCCATTAAGTCCCCTCATTATGATGTTTGGCAAGGAAAAAATGAAGTCATCAAAGCTTGCAAGTCCACAAAACAATTCCAGGCCAACACCCACAAGCCATTCCGTACGGCAAATTTCAAGGCAGCCTATACAACTTTTCCAAGCCTCACATAACTCTACCAGCTCTCACGTGACCTCACACTTCAAGCCATCAAGTCACAGCTTGCTTTCCCATATTTCTTCAGCTTTTTTCCACAAGCCGTACATCATCCCTCAGCCAAAACACACACTTTTCCCAGCTATAATCAACAAAACGCAGGCCTAAAATTCACGGCTTCACACAACAATTCAAGCCTCAGTCACCAACTTCACAAAAACCAAACACGTGACTTCACCAACTTGCCCAAGCCACGCCGCACCCCTTCAAAATTAACAGCCAAGCCATATCCCCAAGCAGCCTACGCCGTACCAAACAAAAGCCTGCTGTACAAATATCCAAGCCTCACTTCACTTCATTTTCCTAGCTTACAACCTGCAAATCAGCTTACAAAAACACAATACAGCAGCCAGCAACAAACACAATAGCCAACCTCAACTCAAGAATACTCCAAGCTAGCTGCAATACAAACTCCAATCCGTAACAAGCCGTAACAATACAAGACGTCCAACTCGCATCATGGCAGCTCACTTCACACAAATTGCAAGCTTCACCGAAAACAAACTTCAGCCGCACGTGTGATAACAAATCCCGTCGCCATCTATCAACAACATCACAAACTTTTGCCCAGGCCCACACGCTGATTCACACAAAAAGCACCTGAAATGAAAAAGATCAAAACGCAAATGTGATGATTCAAAACGCAAAACTCAAAGCATGCCTTTCCCGTGACTGAAACACAGAGGAATTTGAATCAAAACGGAAAGCAACTTTTCTCCCTTTCTCCTATAAATTCAACCATCCTCCTTCAATTATTTCAAGCTTGAATAGCATAGAGAACCCCTGCACAAAACCGGAACAAGCTTCAAATAAATGATCCGAAACCTCCATTGCCAAACCTCTTTCAAATCTTCAAATCCCTAAAAATCAATTTTATTCCCAAATTCTCCATCAATTCTTCATCACCTACAACCTTCAATTGATTCTCATTCTCAAAAGACCTTCAAAAACCTAAGCGAATTGATAGATAGAGAGATATGCACAAGTGAGAATACGAATCGCGGAAGAGAAGAGAAGAGAGAGTTGCGTTCCTTGTTGATTTTGATTTTGAGAAGGTGAGGCTCCCTTGTTTTCGATTCCGCCTTGGCCGCGACGAAGAAGAAGCTTCATTTTGCTTCTGTTTCCTTTTTCTTTTTATTGATTTGTTTATTGTTTTAAAAAAAATAAGAAAAAGTGATGTGAGAATCTGGCATTGGACCTTTGGATCTTTGTTGATCCACCCTTGACCCGCGGGTTTCCCTATTTCCCCCTCCCCTCTCCAATTCTTTTTTTATTTTGTTAGTTTATTTCCTTTTCTTTGTTTTTATTATTAGTTTAGTTTAAATAAGTATTTTAGAAAACATTTTAGAAAATAAATTTTAGAAAAGAGTTTGGAAAAGTTTTTTTAGAAAAGAGTTTAGAAAAAGTGTTTTAGAAAAGAAATTTAGAAAAGAAGTTTTAGAAATGAATTTTATAAATATTTCAATTTCTTTTTTTTATGGATTTATTTTAGATCCATTTATTCTTCATCTTATTTTTCTTTTTTGGTCGATGAGATCTCCGATTCGCGATTATTGGTTTTCGAAGATGCTTAATCTTCATTATTTCAAATCTATGGATGAATGATCATTTGGATCATTCTCCATACTTTGGAATCGTGATAGGTTGCCTTCGATAAACACAATGTGAAATCTCGATTAAGATTAGACCGTTCTCTTTCTTTTAGTGTGGCATGTTTTCGGAGAACGATCCATAATATCGTTTCTCTAACATGTATTAACACGAATATTTTCCACTTTAATTAGTGGTGGCCGGCCTCATTTGTAGGGTAATTACTCCGTAAATTACTCGGCGATTGCTTAACATAGACCTAAAGTTGTCCCGATTCGGATTAAGATCCACTTGGATCCGGTTGCCTCGACTTTATTTTTCTTTTCGTGGTTGTGCTTGATTAAGTTCATCATACCACTTATTATTGTAAATATTATAATAATGTGAATATACTAACATTTAATTAAATCTCTCGCACCTTATCCTTTTATTTTAATCTCTTGTTCCCTACCTCTCTTATTATGCTTCTATATTCATTCATCATATTGCTTATTGTATATATTATTGTTGCTTATTATTTTTCCCTTTGTCCATTTGGACACAAAAATATTAATAAAGGATTAAACATCTAAAAAATGGGTGACTTTTAATTTCGGACTATGGTTACTATCCTTTGCATGCGACTTGGAGTTGGACTTAGATTCTAGGATCATTCCTTTGCTCAATTGTTATGGATTGAAGATTTTGGTTCCGGTTAAGTTCACTTGTTCATGAAGATGGAAATCCAATTGTTTCAAAGATGCTTGACATATGGTTTGATCATTCTTCCTTTAGCTTTTATTTTCAAGTCTTAGGATAGCCTCTTCATCTCTTCCCATCTTCTTCAATTTTCAAATCTCCTTCCTATTTTCAAAATCTTCTTTGTTTTCAAACTTCAAACAATTTCTCAATCAAACCTTGACTTTGGTCATGTGCTTTTACCTTTTCATTTCATTTCCTTTAATAAATGCTAAACCACATAAGCATATCGAAACTTCTTTCTCAAAAACTTAAAAACTTTCCAACTCATTCAATTGCTTTTGTGCCCTCGTGCACGTTTCTTTTTAACCTTTTTTTATGTTTAGATATGATTCATCTTTTCTAGCGGAATTATTCGCTAAAGGATGACGACTTATCATTACATTTTAAAATCAATGCAACTCATTTGCCTTTTCACAATTTGTACCACGAACTACGGGGTTTTGATCTCGCATTGCACTTTGTGGGTACGTAGGCATGAGACGTTTGTCTCTTCAAACACCAAAATCTTAAAAAACATTCTTCTTCTCATCTCTTCAATCTTTTTTTTAAGCAAACCATTTCAAACCAAAAAATGAAGTAAACATTTCAAAGGGTTCCCGTAGAGTACTACGGACAAGTCGGGTGCTTAAAACCTTCCCGATTTGTAACCAATCCCCGTACCCATTCTCTGTTTGATTCTTTTAGCTTTTTAGCTTTTGAGATTCATTAAGGCTTTCTTCGTTCTTTTTGCCTTTTTCCTTTTGGAAATAAATAAAAGCGCGGTGGCGACTCTGTGTATATCGAGTTAAGCTAATCAATAGCTTACACTCATGATTTTACCGCTACAGAAAAGTGGCGACTCTGCTGGGGAAAACAATCTCTAAGTGGATTCGGCCTACTTTGATTTGTTTACTGCTTTCGTTTGATTTGCTTGTTACTTGGTTGTTCTGTTTCGGTTTGGTGATCCTCTGTGAGATAGATTCTAACCCGGATCTGAGTGGAACTTATGATAGGACGGCGATATTCGAAGCGATATGCGATGGAGTAGTCCAAAGCAATATCAATTTGATAATCTCCACTCGGTTAGGCTCTCTTGGACTATCAATGTCATGACGAGTAATCGTACGTGGCATTATTTTCCAACTTTGAGCTGATCATACTGAGGACCGTAGAACCCTTAACCCATCCTAGCCAATTTAGGAACGTAGTGCGGAAACTATCTGAGTGTAAACTTAAGGTGGTTGTCACGCGATACTACACTCGGACGAGGTCTATTTTAAGAATGTTATCGGTTGGGGAGTAATCCAACGTACCGATAATATTCTAAAGATGGCTGTTAACTCCGGGAACCTCTGTTAGTACCCTTCTGGTTTTTTGCAGGTACAAGGAAGACAAACCTTAGTACATGCCTGTGTGGGTTGGTGTTCTGTTACCCTTGACTTCATGCTCGTGATTCGAACCTTTGAACCTGTGTGCTTTGCGTGATCTTGTTTGTGTTTGTTGCATCTACATATTCATCATGATCATCATCACAACCATTTTTCAAGGAAGACAATTCCGATTATTGCAAATATTGGAAAAAAGTAAATATTCCTGTTTGTCAAGATTTTTCATGACTGTATTCTCGATGTTGACCATGTTTGCAATAATCGAGTTGTTTTTCTGAAAATGGAAGTGAACATTGCATATCATTGCATCCTCGCATATTCTTGTGTTCATCCGAGTTGTGTGGGAACTCATCCCGGTTGTTTCTTTCCTCAGTTGTCTGTTGATCCGTCAAGCTGACTCTTCACCACAGATACGGTACTAGAGCTGCTAATAGACGAAGAGCTATCAGATTGAGAATGGAACACCAAGAACAACATAACATGGAAGTTCGAATGGAAATTGATGAGTTGAAGGCCGGTATGACCAGGCTCACTGAAATGATGCAAGTTCTGATTGCTCGAGGTGAACCACCTCAAAGGACTGTTATCTCTGAAGTTTTTACTGCCGTTGTTGATCCTCCTGTTGTTCAACAACCAGCTTCTACTTGGCCAGAATATGGGTTACCTCCGGATTATGTGCCAGTTTCTGCTACTGCTCAAATAGGTGGTCCATCTGTTGTGCCAGGCTTTTCAGCTCCAACTTTTGCTGAACCTCAACCTGTTATGCACACTACTGCTCAGACTACTTATCAGAATTCTCCTTTCTTGTACCAAGCTGCTGGTCCACAAGCCGAAAGTCAGGGTGAACCTGGATATATGGATGAAGTTAGAGAAAAAATTTGACTCTTGAGAAGAGGGTAAGAGGTCTAGAAGGAAAAGATGTCTTTGGTTCTGCTGCAATAGACATGTGTTTGGTTTCCAACTTGGTTCTTCATGATAAGTTCAAGGTTCCTATATTTGAGAAATACAATGGTCATACTTGTCCAAAGATTCATCTGCTGATGTATTGTCGCAAAATGGCTGCGCATGCTAAGGATGATAAGTTGCTTATTCACTGTTTTCAAGATAGTTTGAGTGGTGCTTCTATGAAGTGGTATGTTGGACTTGAGAAGAGTCACATCCGAAGCTGGAAAGATTTATCTGATGCTTTTGTAAGGCAGTATAAGTACAATCTGGACATGGCGCCTGATCGTCGTCAACTTCAAAATATGTCACAGAAAGAGAAAGAATCATTCAAAGAGTACGCTCAACGTTGGAGAGAACTAGCTGCTCAAGTGGAACCACCTTTGCCTGAAAAGGAATTAACTGGTTTGTTCATGGACACTCTTCAACCGTTCTTTTGGGAGAAAATGGTAGGAAGTGTTTCATCTGGTTTTTCTGATCTAGTCACTATTGGAGAAAGACTAGAGGAAGGTATCAAGAAGGGTAAGATTACCAATTCTGAAGCTCCTAATGCTGCAAGAAAGTCTTTTGGGAATCCTCACAAGAGAAGAGATGGTGATGCTTATGCTGTTTCAACTGAGAGGAGGCCTTATCGCCCGCAACAACGATATGTTCAACCATACGTAGCTGCAGTTGCTCCTGTTGTTAAAACTCAACCTGCTCAAACTCAAGTTCAAAGTCAAGCTCGACCAGCTCAAGCTCAGGTTCAGATTCGAGCTCAAGCTCAGACTCCTCATATTGCTGCTGGACAAAATCAGTATCGCAATAGGCCAAACTTTGATCCTATTCCGATGTCTTACACTGAATTGTTTCCTTCCTTGATTGAGAAAGGTTTAATTACTACTAGGCCTCCGCCTCCTGTTCCAAATCCTCTTTCGGTTGGTTATAGATCAGATCTTCGCTGTGAGTTTCATCAAGGTGGAACTGGTCATGACTTGGAGCATTGCTTTGCACTGAAGGCTAAAGTGCAGGAACTTATCAGGAACAACATCCTTTACTTTAATGACCTTAATCCTAATGTTATCAACAATCCTTTGCCGAAGCTTGGGAAGTGAATCTTCTAGAAGACTTCAATTGTCAATTTTCTTCAAGGCCAGAATATCAGACGGGATAGCTCATCCTTGTTACTGATTGATCACTAGGCCATTGTTTCTTCATGTTTGCAATTTTTCTTCAATCATATTAAGTTGTTTGTTTGTAAACTTGTTTGTACTTTCATGTTGATTTTAATGAAATGAGCATTGCTTTGTTTTGATTCAAATTCATTTGCTGTTTGCATCTTTATGCTTTACATTTCTAATTCAGTTATCTTTTCTCAAAATTTTACAATGATTGGAGGGAGGATGATGAAAACAAGATACCCATAACTATTGTTGGTATGCTTTCAATTAAGACTTGGTTGATGATATACAAGCATTGTTTCAAATCCTAAACACTGGAGAAATAAGGAAGTTAATCCTTTGTTAACCCATTTGAGCCTTGAAGTTGGAGTTTCTTTCTATTCGAAAAAACCCTCAATTTTAACCCGGGGATGGGTAGTTCTCAATTAATTCAAATGTGCATTCAAGTACAAGAGAATCATTCAAGACACCTTTCAAATAAAGGTTGCAACCTCAAGTTTTCCTTCACACACATCAAAGAAGTGTTGAAGACGTTTCTCAATTCAAAAGCCAATGATGGTTCATCGTAATCATTAAGCCATGCAGTCATTATCTTTAAAAAAAAATGATATAAAAAAAATTACTAAAAAAAAATCAAAGCCCGCTAAGTCAAAAAAACTTTGAAGGAGACTTAGGCAAAAAATTGGGGCATCCCGCTGGCTGTAAGTTCAAATGACACAGTTCAGGCAAAAGTTAGGGATAATAAAAGGAAATATTTGTCAAGAGATTATCAAGATCCTCAACAAAAATGAGTTGAGTGGACTAAGGTCCTCACTGGAAAATAACAAAAGGAAAGATGTGACTGTTATCTCAGAATTCTTTGGCTTACGAACCATCTTCATCTGTGCAATCCTAAATTGTTTGGAACTTGAATGTATAGGTTGAATTAATTGAATGTAGGAATGAAGTTCATCACGAAGTTGGGTTGGGTACAAATAAACTTTGAGCCTATATCCTTTGTTTCATAAACCGTGAACCAGACCATGTTACAACCTTCAAAAGTCCTAATTGAATCCAGGTTTCTTTTGAAAAGCATACTACAACAAGGTTGCGTAAACTGACTCCCAAGTTCTTTACCAATCATTTGTTTTCTTGATGTTGCTTTATCTTTAATGTTGTCTCAACCGCCGTGTTTTGACAATGTTTTCATTTACTTTACATCAATAAGTTTCATTCCAAAAATGATTCTTGATTTCAAACTTTGCATTGAATTTTGCATTAAAGTTACCAGGTTGGTGCAAATATTTTTACTTGCAAATAAACTTTCCTCATCAAAGAATTTTCAAACAATTAAGAAACTTGGTCGGTGATCTTATCAGGGGCAAGTTTTTCTCAGTTCCTTTTGTTTCAAAATATTGTTGCTCAATGCAAGTTATGAAGGAAAATTGCGATCTAAACGCAGCGGAAAACAAAAATTTCCTTTAGTGATCCTTACGAATGAGCATGGTCAGTGATAGAATCGTTACCTCTTTGTGGCGATTCAGATCTTTGATGCAGCGATCACAAGCGTTGATGAAGTGCAACGCCTCTACTCAGTCCACACGAACAGCTTCCGGTCACAGTGCTAGCTGCTTACGAACGGAATTATTTGAGTGAGAAAAGAGAATCAAAAACGAAATTGCATCAAGTGAAAGCTTCATCACAAGGGTTCCTTTTATAGACTCTCTTGTGGGCTGCGGGCTAAAAGCCCAATTCACATGATCCATAATAATATTATATATTATTATAATAACTATTATTATAATAAATATATTTATTTTATTATTATTTTATAACCATTATAAAATAACAATAATTATTATTATATTATCCGAATTTCTATTTTCACTTAAGTGCACCGTACCTTACAGTGTTCCTTTGATTTCTCTATCTCTCATCAAACTGTCCTTATGTGTGTGACCCTGTAGGATTTCGTAACGTTGGTAATTATATTAAATTATATATTTAACATAATAAACAGTGAGCGGTATCTAGCAACACATCACTGCTACCCAAGTCACGAAAATGTCATGTGATCTGACAAAACCTTTTTCGTGATAATATATGTTTGTACAATTACCCTTTTGCCCCTATGTCTATATTGAACACAAGGCATACACTGTGTCATCCTTGTCCAGTTCAATATTGGGCCCTTAGACATTTCTCCTGTTATGCAGGATTGACAAATTCCATCTAGGACACTCATGTCCCTCAGCATGCTTCGTGGAGTGCCCATCAACTGTCTTTATGATCATCCAGTTACGGATAATGTTTGATCAGCAATAAAGCACCCGACTCTACATCTAGGGTCCATAGTGGTTTCAGGTCGAAGGGTGGTAATACACCATTATCACCATGAGAATAACTTATGACACTTTGCATAACATACTATGTAGTATTCTCATAGCGGGTCAATCCGGTATAAATATTACTCCTAATATTTATACCTATGTCAAGACTTGATAACTCTTTATCCATGATCCATGAGATGTGATCATCAGTCTATCTTCATAATAGTCTCAATGCTTTAATGTTATCCCACTTTGCAATAAAGCTTGACTACGGATATTTTAAGAATAATGTCTTTATGTTTAATGGGATCTCATGATTAAGTCACACTTAACATTTCATTAAACAGACTAACTATTCTAGGGACTTTATTATTCTGAAAGACAAACATAATAAAGAAATGCCTTTTATTATTAAACGAATAATCCGATACAAGTACCAAAAAGTATTGGCCTCTAGGGCTTACACCAACAATCTCCCACTAGCACTAGAGCCAATTAGGCATACCCTTAATACCCATAGATCTAGTATGACCATCATGCTTCTGTTGCGCAAGAGGCTTTGTTAATGGGTCAGCGATATTGTCAAGTGTAGGTACTCTGCATATCTTCACATCTCCCCGATCGATTATCTCTCGAATGAGGTGATAACGCCTAAGTATGTGTTTGGATCGTTGGTGAGATCTAGGCTCCTTAGCTTGTGCGATAGCACCATTGTTATCACAATATAAACCAATGGGATCCACAATGCTAGGGACTATGCCAAGTTCACTAATGAACTTCTTGATCCAAACAGCTTCCTTTGCTGCATTTGAGGCAGCAATATACTCGGCCTCAGTTGTAGAATCAACAACTGTTTCTTGCTTTGAACTTTTCCAGCTCACAGCGCCACCATTGAGACAGAACACATAACCAGATTGTGATCTAAAATCATCCTTATCTGTCTGGAAGCTAGCATCAGTGTAACCAATTACATCAAGCTCTTCCTGACCTCCATATATCAAGAATGAATCCTTAGTCCTTCTCAAGTACTTAAGGATATTCTTGACAGCTACCCAGTGAGCATCACCGGGATCAGATTGGTACCTACTCGTTGCACTTAATGCATACGAGACATCTGGTCGAGTACATAACATGGCATACATGATAGATCCTATTGCAGATGCATATGGAATCTTATTCATGCGATCCCTTTCTTCCTTAGTTGAAGGGGATTGTGTTTTTGATAAACACAAACCATGTTGCATAGGTATGAATCCTTTCTTGGAATCATGCATATTAAAGCGTCTCAACACTTTATCTATGTATGTACTCTGACTTAGGTTAAGCAGTTTTTGTGATCTATCTCTATAGATCCTAATTCCTAATATATAGGCTGCTTCACCTAGGTCTTTCATAGAAAAACAATTCCCTAACCAAGTCTTCACTTGTTGCAAGGTAGGGACATCGTTTCCAATGAGTAATATGTCATCTACATATAATACCAGAAACACGATCATGCTCCCACTAACCTTCTTGTAGACACAAGGTTCATCTTCATTTTTGATGAATCCATATTGTTTTACGGTTTCATCAAAACGAAGATTCCAGCTTCTGGAAGCTTGCTTCAATCCATAGATCGATCGCTGTAACTTGCATATATTTTGGGCATCTTGTGGTATGTCAAATCCTTCAGGTTGTGTCATGTACACATCCTCAAGAAGATTCCCATTAAGGAAAGCAGTTTTGACATCCATCTGCCATATTTCATAATCATGATATGCAGCGATGGCAAGTAAAATCCGAACAGATTTAAGCATTGCAACTGGTGAAAATGTTTCATCATAGTCAACCCCATGAATTTGTTTATAGCCTTTTGCAACCAGTCTTGCTTTATAGGTATGTACCTTACCATCCATGTCAGTCTTCTTCTTGAAGACCCACTTGCATCCTATAGGGTTAACTCCTATAGGAGGTTCTACCAAGGTCCAAACCTGGTTTGTGTACATGGAATCCATTTCAGATTTCATGGCTTCTAGCCACTTCTCAGACTCAGGACCAGTTATGGCCTCTTTGTAGGTCACAGGCTCATCTTGATCCATGAGTAATACATCACCCTGATCACTTATGAGATATCCATATCTCTCAGGTTGGTGACTGTAACACGGTGGGAGAACTGACTTTAGTTATGTTGCGGATAGCAAGAGTCGCCACCGACTTTTATTTTATCCAAAAGGAAAGGCATAAAAGAACAGGAAAGA
This sequence comes from Lathyrus aphaca, assembly GCA_963966055.1. Classification (NCBI taxonomy): domain Eukaryota; kingdom Viridiplantae; phylum Streptophyta; class Magnoliopsida; order Fabales; family Fabaceae; genus Lathyrus; species Lathyrus aphaca. The sequence goes on along the minus strand of OZ014522.1, from coordinate 442,426,554 downwards.
CCTTTAAGAGATATTTTTGGGTCCGGGGGGTAGGTTATGTAAAGGGAAGGTGTTAGCACCCTTTACATCCATGGTTATCCATGGGCTCTTAGTTACTTAGCTCACTTTTGAATCGTTTTTGAAAGTGTAGTGTGTGAATAGAAAAATTTTCATAATAGTTAATAATGATCCATGTACGGATGCGTAAAAACTTGTTTTTGAAAATTTGTTTGAAATTTGTTAAGTGTTTGAAAATTTGAATGGAGTGAGCAAGTAACTAGGAGGTACCTACCCTAAAGTTTTAAGTCTTTCTTGTTCTTTATCCTTTAATTGGTAAGACTATCCCTACTATTAAGGAGTAGGTAGTCATTACCTTGGATGTAAGGGACATGATAGGGACATCTGTTTTGTGAAGGCAACTGTGGGGTGTATTAAGCATACTGGAGGGACTATCATCATTATTCGAAGGGACTTGATTTGTAAAGGCAACCATTAGGGACTTGATGATTTTTCTTTTAAGGGACTTGCTTTATACACCCCACTTGACCTTATGATTTAGGCAACTTGAGGGATAACCTTAGAAGTGTGAGATGGCGATTAAAAAAATCGACTTACGTATGTGAGTGTTCAATATTATTTATCTTTAATTAAAATGAGCTAAATTTATTTTTAATAGAATACATATTTTTGCACTCCCTAAATTACTAACCATAGCAATAATTAAAATTTACATCCGGGAGCATTTACAAAATTATAATAATAAGCAAATTAAATAAATAAATAATTAGCAAAATATAAATAAATAAGCAAAGATAATAAACAATAACTAAATAATGGGTTAGTAGTAATAAAAATAAAATAGGGTTAGTTAAAATAATAGCAATATTAAATAATAATCAAAAGTTAGTAATAATAAAATAAGTGAGGTTAGTAAATAATAAAAACTAATAAAATTAGTGAGATAATAATGATATATAAGATTAATGAAGCAAAAATAAATAATAATATGGTTAGTAACAATAATTAAATAAATAGAATTAAAAAAATATTATAATGACATGATTAGAATAATAAACACAAAACTTAATTTTTATATATAATATTTATTTAGAAATAGGAATAATTAAATAAAATCTTTTAAACATAATATAATTATAAATTTTAATTATTACAAATAACATTTACACATTATAAGGAAAAAATAAGTTTTAAATATTATATTCACAAAATTAATCATATCTATAAAATTTAATTTTTACTAATTATTATATTTACAAATTATTTTAAACATATACAAAATAGAATTATTGTAAGTTAAATTGTTTCTAAACATATACTAAAAAAAATAATTTGGATTATAAATATATTTACAAATAAGTTATAATTATTTTTAAATAAACATGTACAATAATAATCACAAATTAGAAAATAAACAATTAGGTTTTTAATAGGCATTTAGAAAATAAATTAGGGTTTTGTTAGAAAAATATTTTTAGGGTTTAATTTATAATACAAAATTATTTACATAAACATACATATATTTATAATTTTAATCACATAAAAATTGAAAGAACAAAAGTTTAGAAATTTTTCTAAGAAAAAGAAATTATAAGTGATGATTTACAAATTTAGTTTATTTTTCTTTTATTAACAATAAGAAAATAATTAATTAAACAAATAAAACAAAAAAATTGGTAAAAAATAAACTTACCTTGGCTGGGTTTGAACCCAGGTTCTCATGCTTGCCAGTACCAAAACCTTCCACTAGACCAGCCATGCGTGGGTGATAATGAAATAGCTTCAATTCGTTTTATTCATCATCTGGAAAAAATCAAGAAAATAAAAGAAAGCAGAAAAAAGGCCTGGGGTGGGAATTGAACCCAGGACCTTTACATTCACAAACGCACGCATCACCACCCGGCTGGAAGAGCCCATCTGATAATAAGGTGACTTTAATTGATTATATATTAAACCTGCGAAATAAACAAAATAAACAACCAAAATGCCATAAACGGGGAATCGAACCCCAGACCAAGCCACTGCATACGCTCCCTCCATCCACTGGGACAACACAAGTTGTGTGACTATAAACAACAAACAATCAATAAAATATTATACAAATAATTTGAATTTAAACGCGCGCGGGAAGAGATCATCTTCTACCTCCAGAACTGCAAATTTAGCTGCGAAAATAACTGGGAGTTTACCTGCGAATTTAAATTTCCAGCAAAACCTACAAAAATCAAACAATGACAAAACAGTATGGTTTCATGAAATTGATCATTCCATTAAGTTCCTAACAAGTTTTCCAATCATTCCACGTTATTAGAATTCATTTATATTGACTGGATCATAAAACCCTAATCATGGCCGTAAACCCTAAAAATGGTGGATCCAGTTTCAGGCTATGGAACTTCACCAAATTATCCAGATTCCATCTATGATCATCAACAAACAAGATTATGTAAGCAAAAATCAGTAATATGCAGTGAATCATTAGAATCGAAAAAATTATATTCAAGACAAAGTTTGATTCGGGTAGCATGAAATTGTATGGTTTTGATGCAATGGATGATTGAGTTTGCTTCAAGAAGGCTCAAAGAACATCTCCATGTCTTTACAATACCTTTTTCTGTCCTTAAGAGAGGAATCCGAATTTGAAATTTTTTGTGATTTTTTGAAGTGTGAAACCTACCTTTGAGCTGCTGGATTTCGTGAATGGATGTTTGCATTATGATCAGTACTTATAGGTGAATCAATCTAGGTCAAAAACTTTATTGGTTGTGTGCAAGAATTGATTTAAAAAGATTGAGATTGATCATGCTTTGAAATTTCAATATTTGCTCATGAAAGCTTACTATTTTTGGATCAATCACATGATTTCTTTCTCTTTCAACTTCAATCAATATTGATGAGATTCTAGAAGCTCAATCTTCATCCAAAAATATATTTTCATATTTTATATTTATTTAAAATGATTTTTATGAATTAAATCAAAAATAAATAAAAAATAAAATAATAAAAATTCTGAATTTTGGTCATTTGGGTCGTGCATGATGATATGATATGGATTGGATCACAATTTAGCAAGCCCATTTGGAAGGAATTGGTTCTAGACCCCCATTTTCATCATAAACCATCACAAAATTTCCCAACTTTGAAAGGGCATATCTCTCTCAATTTTAAAGGTATGAGGGTGTTCTTGGACATTTTGGAAAGCTTGAAGAGTCCTCTAAACAACCCCATTGGTTTCAGGTCCATATAATTTACCAATCTCAAGTTATGCCCTTTTGAAGTTGTTGACTTTTTATTGACTTTTGAAATGACCTATAATGTCTTAGCTCATATCTTCCAAATGAAGCATTTTTGGGCTTAACTTGCAAGATCAAAGTTGTAGAGAATTCAATTTCCTTCAAAATGATCTTTGGATGGAGACTTGGTGATGAAGTATGTGAAAGTTATGGCTGGTCAAAGTTCAGTTGACTTTTACTGAGGAAACCCTAATTTAGAAACTTCTGATTATTGATGATCTGGAATCTCCTTGATGAATCATGATCAACCCTTGATCAAATGATGAATTTTACTTCATATACTTGATGTTGGCAAAAAATCATGAAGTTTGACTTTGGTTTGACCACAGTTGACCTCAGTTTGACTTTTTAACTGCTTTGACCGATTCTGACTTATCTGATCATCTGACTGAGCAAACTTTTGAGAAAAGTCTTGAAACTTGTCATGGGGGTTCTTACACACATATAAGATGTTATGAAGCTCACTTGAAGTCTTGGAAGTTCATTTAGCCTGATTAAAGTCAAAACCCTAGTTTTGGATGCACTGCTTAGGAGGTGCATTGTCTGAGGGAATTGTCAACTCTTATGGCTAATTGTGACCCTTGTGGACCTTGTGAATCATCATAAGATGTCTTGTGAACCTCATGGGAGGTATTGTGAAGCTTGTGAACCTTGTGAACCTCAAGAAGTGACTTGTAGACTTTATGAACCTCAAGAAAGGTTTTGAAAGCATTGTGGAACTTGTGAACCTTGTGAACTTTCATAAAGTAACTTGTAGACTTCATGAACCTCATGAAAGGTCTTGTAAGTGTTGGGAAACTTTTGAACCTTGTTAACCTTCTTAGAACACAAGGTCTTGTATTGTGAGGGCAAATTTTGGGGTGCAACAGTGACGTATCCTGCTTGACCTACGCTGGTCTTGTTCTACTTGAGCAGGTTGCTCTTCCACAACTACTTGTGTTTCCTGCTCTAGTTCCTCCATAGGTGTTTCAATGTTTTGTGATTCTTGAATTTCTTCAAGCTCTATTTTCCTCCCACTGTTTCCTTTGGAAATAAAATCCCTTTCCAGAAAGACTCCAGTTCGAGCGACAAACACTTTGCCCTCAGAAGGATTGTAGAAGTAATATCCTCTTGTTTCTTTAGGATACCCCACAAATAAGCATTTGTCAGATTTGGGCTCAAGCTTGGTTGAAATTTGTCGTTTGACGTAAACTTCGCAACCCCAAATCTTCATGTAAGACATATGTGGTTTCTTACCACTCCATATCTCATATGGTGTCTTATCAACCTTTTTGGATGGAACACGGTTAAGTGTGTAAGCTGCTGTTAATAATGCATGTCCCCAAAAGGAGTTTGGAAGATCGGCGTGACTCATCATGGATCGGACCATGTCTAACAAGGTTCGATTTCTTCTCTCAGATACACCATTCCATTGTGGTGTTCCAGGAGGAGTAAGTTGGGATAGAATCCCATACTCTTTTAGATGGTCATCAAATTCTAGGCTTAAATATTCACCGCCTCGATCTGATCGAAGAACTTTAATATTCTTACCTAGTTGGTTTTGTACTTCATTCTTGAATTCCTTGAACTTTTCAAAGGACTCAGATTTGTGTTTCATTAAATACACATATCAGTATCTACTGAAGTCATCAGTAAAAGTGATGAAGTACTGAAAACCTCCTCTGGCTGGTATGTTCAGTGGTCCACATACATCAGTATGTATGAGTGCCAAAAGATCATTAGCCCTTTCACCTTTTCCTGTGAATGGGGACTTTGTCATCTTTCCAATTAAACAAGATCTGCATGTCTCATATGATTCATAATCAAAAGAGTCCAAGAGTCCATCTTTATGGAGTTTGGAAATGCGTTTCTCATTTATGTGGCCTAATCGACAGTGCCAAAGGTAAGTTGGATTCAACTCATTAGGTTTCAACCTTTTAGTATTAATGTTATAAATTGGCATTTCAAGATCAAGGACATATAGTCCATTATTCATTTTTGCAGTAGCATAGAATATATCATTCAAATAAATGGAGCAACAATTGTTCTTTATTATGAATGAAAAACCAAACTTGTCCAAACAAGAAACGGAAATAATATTCCTGCTAATTGCAGGTACATAATAACAGTTCTCTAACTGAATTATTAAACCACTAGGTAAAGTTAAAACATAAGTTCCTACAGCTAAAGCAACAACCTTTGCTCCATTGCCAACTCGTAGGTCAACTTCACCTTTTGCCAAATCTCTACTCCTTTTTAGCCCCTGCACATTAGTACAAATGTGAGAACCGCATCCAGTATCTAATACCCATGATGCAGAAGTAGATAAATTAATTTCAATAACAAAAATACCTGAATTTGAAGTCTCTACTCCATTTTTCTTATCTTCCAGGTACTTTGGGCAATTTCTCTTCCAATGTCCGGTCTTACCGTAATGGAAGCAAGTGCCCTCCTTTGCTATTCCTCCACTAGGCTTCAAAACAGGAGGAGTGGGTTTGGGTTTAGCAACTTCCTTGCCTTTCCCTCTACCACCCTGTTTGATGGGCCTCTTGTTCTGTTTCTTTCCATTACTGACCATCAGAATGGATTTCCCTTTTGTCTTCATATTCTGCTCAGCAGTTCTCAACATGCCTAGCAGTTCTGGAAGACTTTTGTCCAAGTCATTCATATTGAAATTCAGGACAAACTGACTGAAGCTCTCTGGCAACGATTGCAAGATCAGATCAATCGCAAGTTCTTTTCCAAGGGGAAACCCTAATCTGTCAAGGTTCTCCACATACCCAATCATCTTGAGTACATGGGGACTTACAGGGGCTCCCTCGGCTAACTTGCTGTTAAAAAGGGACTTTGAAACCTGAAACCTCTCATTTCTTGCTTGCTCTTGATAAAGCATTTTCAGATGTCCGATCATATCGAACGCAGACATGTTCTCGTGTTGCTTTTGCAACTCAGAGTTCATGGTAGCAAGCATGAGGCAAGCGGTTTCATTGGCATCATCGAAATGCTTCTTATAAGCATCTCTTTCTGCCTTTGGTGCAGAACTAGGAGGTTCCTCCTCAGGAACTGGTGTCTCCAAGACATACAGCTTCTTATCGTGCTTGAGGACAATCCTCAGATTACGGTGCCAATCCAGGAAATTTGTCCCAGACAATTTTTCCTTATCTAGGATGGATCGCAAAATATTGTTCGATGTGTTTGTTGTCATGGTAATCTACAAGAGAAATATGAAAATATAAGTATCATTAAAAATAACATATTTAATTAGGCCTTTAATCAAATATGCTCCCACTATTTTATTCAAAACAAATGACCCTCATCATTTGATTCGGAAAATCCCGTTGGAAGACTTTCTAGTGGGTTGAGATCCATGTTTCACTTTGTTTTAAGTCAGCGTTAGGCTGATTACACAAAACTAAGTTATTTAGGTAGGAACTCCTTCCAATTGTATCTCATACAACTCTCGAATATTTTCAATTGGGTGAATAACTCCTTATTCTGATCCATCACATGAATCATTCCCTATTCTTGCTTCTAAACATGTATAATCTTATTATAATTTGTTTAGTTAAGTTTGACCCATTGTTTTAGCAATTGGATATTACAATTATCCCATCACACCTTACTAATATAGGACATGCACCTCGCGTAGGCGAAACCTACAATGCTCGATACTAGTCTTGATGAGTGCTAAAAATTGGAAAGCATAAACTTAATATTTAATTTTGAGGGAATTTGTTATTAGTTTGATCTCACCGGCTTAACATGCAAAACGTCTCTCACATGCATCAACATACAATTACATGCATCAACATACATATAAAAAGATACAATTATGGCCCCTAACGCAATTGTTCTCTCAAGCCAATGAGAGAACCTAAGCTAACCTAATAACAATCTAAGCTTCTCCAAGCATGATCTCCAAGGTTATCCTCCTTTAATATTGAATACTTCTTTTTTTTCTTCATAACATAATATTACATTACATATAAGAAAACTCGTTTTACATACGAGGGAGTGAGATGAGAAAAGAAGTTACATAAAGAGATTGAGAGAGAGGCACGACACGCAGGCCGTATTTAAAAATCCCAAAACAATAATAAAGGATAAACTAAGGCCATAACTGATCACCACAAATAAATAATAATAAACACACTTTTATTATTAGTTTAAAATTCCGATAATTAAATAAACTAAATTAAATTTCGGCTGATTGATCACACTTTGCAGACTTAGCCGGGGTTTCCGCTGCCCGGTCAGCGGACGGTGGTTCAGCGGACGGGGGTCAAGGGGGCAGCGCCTCCTTGCGGGGTTGTTAGGGGCAGCGCCCCGACGAAAATTTTTATGAACACTTCATTGTATTTCACGTCGTTTCCTGCACAACTTTTGTGCATTTACAACCCCAACCGGAAAAGTCTGCGGCAATACAACACTTGTACTGCCATTAATCCTAATGCAACAATTTCATGCCGTCAAACACAACTCGATTGATAACTCAATATGATAGATCAACATGTCATTGCTTCACCATACTAACGTCGGATTCCGAAGCGAATGAAAATGATGATCTTTCAAAAGAATTACAATCCTTATGTGATTGAATGGATGAAATCAAAACAGTATATCCCATATACCATCTTTGCATCAGAATTTCTTATATCTTATATAAAAGTGATCGATCTAATTGTGTAACCTATGGATGATCAATGTATCGCACAACTTCACCATACTAATGTCGGTTTCTGAAGCATAATCAACATCAATCATCCAAATCGTACACAACAGATGCCAAATTTAATTAATCGTTTATTGTTAAATTCATTCTGTGTTTTAATCGAATCAAATACAGAAAAGACGGAAATTTAACAGCTATCAGATCCATGGTTTCGTAAGTGGCTCTGATACCACTGAAGGAAAATTGCGATCTAAACGCAGCGGAAAACAAAAATTTCCTTTAGTGATCCTTACGAATGAGCATGGTCAGTGATAGAATCGTTACCTCTTTGTGGCGATTCAGATCTTTGATGCAGCGATCACAAGCGTTGATGAAGTGCAACGCCTCTACTCAGTCCACACGAACAGCTTCCGGTCACAGTGCTAGCTGCTTACGAACGGAATTATTTGAGTGAGAAAAGAGAATCAAAAACGAAATTGCATCAAGTGAAAGCTTCATCACAAGGGTTCCTTTTATAGACTCTCTTGTGGGCTGCGGGCTAAAAGCCCAATTCACATGATCCATAATAATATTATATATTATTATAATAACTATTATTATAATAAATATATTTATTTTATTATTATTTTATAACCATTATAAAATAACAATAATTATTATTATATTATCCGAATTTCTATTTTCACTTAAGTGCACCGTACCTTACAGTGTTCCTTTGATTTCTCTATCTCTCATCAAACTGTCCTTATGTGTGTGACCCTGTAGGATTTCGTAACGTTGGTAATTATATTAAATTATATATTTAACATAATAAACAGTGAGCGGTATCTAGCAACACATCACTGCTATCCAAGTCACGAAAATGTCATGTGATCTGACAAAACCTTTTTCGTGATAATATATGTTTGTACAATTACCCTTTTGCCCCTATGTCTATATTGAACACAAGGCATACACTGTGTCATCCTTGTCCAGTTCAATATTGGGCCCTTAGACATTTCTCCTGTTATGCAGGATTGACAAATTCCATCTAGGACACTCATGTCCCTCAGCATGCTTCGTGGAGTGCCCATCAACTGTCTTTATGATCATCCAGTTACGGATAATGTTTGATCAGCAATAAAGCACCCGACTCTACATCTAGGGTCCATAGTGGTTTCAGGTCGAAGGGTGGTAATACACCATTATCACCATGAGAATAACTTATGACACTTTGCATAACATACTATGTAGTATTCTCATAGCGGGTCAATCCGGTATAAATATTACTCCTAATATTTATACCTATGTCAAGACTTGATAACTCTTTATCCATGATCCATGAGATGTGATCATCAGTCTATCTTCATAATAGTCTCAATGCTTTAATGTTATCCCACTTTGCAATAAAGCTTGACTACGGATATTTTAAGAATAATGTCTTTATGTTTAATGGGATCTCATGATTAAGTCACACTTAACATTTCATTAAACAGACTAACTATTCTAGGGACTTTATTATTCTGAAAGACAAACATAATAAAGAAATGCCTTTTATTATTAAACGAATAATCCGATACAAGTACCAAAAAGTATTGGCCTCTAGGGCTTACACCAACAAGTTATTCTCAGATTTGGTTGGTCAGAAGATTTTCTGCAAGTTACAGACTGGGTTATTTTCTCGACATTCATTTCAAGGACTGAAGCCATGATCAGTTATTTCTTCTCAACAGTTACTTCAAAGATTTGAGTATTTTCTCCAGCAGTAGTTGAGAACTGAATCCATTATCAGTTTATCTTCATCAGTCATTTAACTTGGGGCAATTTTTCTTCAAGAATCCCTAAGCAGCTTTGCATGACTTCTCTCAAGAGATTTTCCACTTGATACAGTTTACTGGTGTGACAGAGATTTGTTCAGCAGTAGCATCTCTAATATTCGAGCAGAATGGCAGTGATCTCTGTGTTGAGGAATCATTTTTCCATTTCTTTTCTACTCCTCTAAGAGTCTAAACTGGTTGTCAGCATTTTCTCTCATATTGTCTCTTTGGGTGTGTTATTCCCCAGTTTTATTTGTGTTTGCATAGTTGAGTGTTTTAGTCCTCATTATGCATTCTCTCGGGTGTTTTAGTCCCCAGTTTTGTTTGTATTTGCATAGTTGAGTGTTTTAGTCCTCATTATGCGTGTGCTTGGGTGTGTTATTCCCCAGTTTTGTTTACCTTTGCATATTTGAGTGTTTTAGTCCTCATTATGCGTTTTCTCGGGTGTGTTATCCCTCATTCTTGTTAATCTTTGCATATTTGAGTGTTTTAGTCCTCATTATGCGTGTTCTTGGTTGTTTTAGTCCTCATATGCATTTCTCAAAGTCTTGTTGTTTTCAACTTCTTACTTTTTGGTCAAAGTCCAACTTACTTGGCATTTGTCTGTCTCTCCAGAACTTTTTCTTCACCTACTTGTTAGGTCTCCTCAAACATTACACCCTTCTTATCCGATTGCCATTCTCGGATGTCCATAGTGAAGTCATCATTGATTTGATGTACTATCCCGGACCTTTTTTCCATCTCATTCAGTTCTGTTCCTGAATGTTGTGATTCACATTCTATCTAACTACCAGTCTCAGATGTTGTGATTACATTCCTTCCGATTGCCATTCTCGGATGTCCATAGTGAAGTCATCATTGATGTGATGTACTGTCCCGGACCTTTTTTCCATTTCATTCAGTTCTATTCCTGAATGTTGTGATTCATATTTTATCTGATTGCCATTCTCAGATGTTGTGATCATTTCCCTTCCGATTGCCATTCTCGGATTTTCATGTTGGAATCATCTTTGAGTTGATGTGCTTTCCCGAACTTTTCCCATTTCATTCAGTGCTGTTCCTGAATGTTATGATTCACATATTTTATCTGATTGCCATTCTCAGATGTTGTGATTACCTTTTATCCGATGCTATTCTCGGATATCCCTAATAAAGTCAATTATGTCATCCTTGGATGCTTCTGATTGAACTTTTTCGGGACTTTTCTCACTTCATTCAGTGCCATTCCTGGATGTTGTGATATTTTCTGTCCAATTGCCATTCCTGGACATTTTTCATCTCAGCTGAGCCATGTGTTGGTCTCTAGCATGTTGTTCTTCCCGTCGGAGTCTTATGCTCCTTATCCCCAGCGTTTATTCTTTTTCATGTGTCGTCTTGTCCCTCACGGACTTCTTTGCATTTCATTCGGTTCCAGATACATTTCATATCATCTTATAAATTTTCTCATAACATTTCATATGCTGTCACATATTTTCTTTGCATTTCATATTTTTCTCATAATATCTCATATGCTTTCATAAACAGTTTCATATGCTTCATATCATTTCCATATCATTTCATATCGGTCATTTCATTTCATTCCAGCTTTTGGCATCTTAGGATCAAAAATTGGGTTTTTGATATTTAAGTATCTTCCATCTTGTCGAAACGAAGATTTCAATCTTCATTATCTCTAGATTGAAGAAACTTAAATAGGGGCATCTGTCAGACCCTAATTTTTGACCCTAAGATTTTTCGCATCTCATCTGCATTTGTATACAAACAAGATCACACACTGGTTCATTTATTCTTTTTCAGGTGCAGGTCTATGCCTTGCAGAGGATCACCTTGTTTAATTTCTGTTATCTGTTTATATTCACTGACTTCTAACCCAAAATATCAAAAAAAATATGTTGCAGTTGCCTCTTCTTCTTCTTCTGTGTTGCAGGATTTCAAAGATAGGGTTGTGTTTCCAATTTAAATGCGTTTGTTCAGTCACAATTTGATTCAGAGGGACGTTTGACCTAATCTTGGTCAAACTATCAGAAGATCGTTTCAACTGCAAGTGGTGTGTGCTAGTGAATTTTCCTCAGACAGTGCGTATTCAAGAGTTTAAGTTGTGTTGTGTGCGAAAATTCTCTGGTTTATCGAACAGTGAATTGTGAGAAGTTTGGTTCAGTTTGTCTTGATTGAAGGTTCATCAATTCATCAATGGTTCATCTGAGGAGTTATTTTCGTCAGTATGAATTTGAATTATCAGGACAGTGTTCAGATGTTGGTTGCAGCTTAAGTGGAAAGTTATTCAATGGTTCATGTTTGGCTGTATTCATCATTATCAGTGGCTTGTGAGAAAAATAATCAAGATCTGGTTGTGGGCTTAATACCAAAAACTTCATCCATTATCCACTTTCCGATTATCCATTTCTATCCATTTTTAATATTCGATCCATAATCCATTATTTTCGATTTCTATTCATTTTTTCAAATTTATTTCACAATACCATTTATCATTAACACCATTATTTTCTTTTAACCATTACCATTACCAAAAATACATTCCAAAAATCTATCTCCAATCCATTATCCAAATAAACATTTTTTTTCAATTCCATATTCCAATTTATTTCTCTATTATCCATTATTTTTCTAATTTTCATTTTTTAATAACCATTTCCCAATTATCATCAATAATCCAATTCTTTTTCTTATATCCATTTTTTTTCTTTTTCCATTCTTCATCACAAAATAAATATAAATTTTAGAGCCCATCTATTCTATTATTAAATCCATTTATCTTCCCTTTATAAAACATTTTTTTTTGAAAAATAAAGCAAAGCCTATTAAGTACCCTCATTATGATGTTTGGCAAGGAAAAAATGAAGTCATCAAAGCTTGCAAGTCCACAAAACAATTCCAGGCCAGCACCCATAAGCCATTCCGTACGGCAAATTTCAAGGCAGCCTATACAACTTTTCCAAGCCTCACATAACTCTACCAGCTCTCACGTGACCTCACACTTCAACCATCAAGTCACAGCTTGCTTTCCCATATTTCTTCAGCTTTTTTCCACAAGCCGTACATCATCCCTCAGCCAAAACACACACTATTCCCAGCTATAATCAACAAAACGCAGGCCTAAAATTCACGGCTTCACCACAACAATTCAAGCCTCAGTCACCAACTTCACAAAAACCAAACACGTGACTTCACCAACTTGCCCAAGCCACGCCGCACCCCTTCAAAATTAACAGCCAAGCCATATCCCCAAGCAGCCTACGCCGTACCAAACAAAAGCCTGCTGTACAAATATCCAAGCCTCACTTCACTTCATTTTCCTAGCTCACAACCTGCACATCAGCTTACAAAAACACAATACAGCAGCCAGCAACAAACACAATAGCCAGCCTCAACTCAAGAATACTCCAAGCTAGCTGCAATACAAACTCCAATCCGTAACAAGCCGTAACAATCCAAGACGTCCATCTCGCATCATGGCAGCTCACTTCACACAAATTGCAAGCTTCACCGAAAACAAACTTCAGCCGCACGTGTGATAACAAATCCCGTCGCCATCTATCAACAACATCACAAACGTTTGCCCAGGCCCACACGCTGATTCACGCAAAAAGCACCTGAAATGAAAAAGATCAAAATGCAAATGTGATGATTCAAAACGCAAAGCTCAAAGCGTGCCTTTCCCGTGACTGAAACGCAGAGGAATTTGAATCAAAACGGCAAGCAACTTTTCTCCCTTTCTCCTATAAATTCAACCATCCTCCTTCAATTATTTCAAGCTTGAATAACATAGAGAACCCCTGCACAAAACCGGAACAAGCTTCAAATAAATGATCCGAAACCTCCATTGCCAAACCTCTTTTAAATCTTCAAATCCCTAAAAATCAATTTTATTCCCAAATTCTCCATCAATTCTTCATGACCTACAACCTTCAATTGATTCTCATTCTCAAAAGACCTTCAAAAACCTAAGCGAATTGATAGAGAGAGAGATATGCGCAAGTGAGAATACGAATCGCGGAAGAGAAGAGAAGAGAGAGAGATAGTTGCGTTCCTTGTTGATTTTGATTTTGAGAAGGTGAGGCTCCCTTGTTTTCGATTCCGCCTTGGCCGCGACGAAGAAGAAGCTTCATTTTGCTTCTGTTTCATTTTTCTTTTTATTGATTTGTTTATTGTTTTAAAAAAAATAAGAAAAAGTGATGTGAGAATCTGGCATTGGACCTTTGGATCTTTGTTGATCCACCCTTGACCCGCGGGTTTCCCTATTTCCCCCTCCCCTCTCCAATTCTTTTTTTATTTTGTTAGTTTATTTCCTTTTCTTTGTTTTTATTATTATTTTAGTTTAAGTAAGTGTTTTAGAAAACATTTTAGAAAATAAATTTTAGAAAAGAGTTTGGAAAAGTTTTTTTAGAAAAGAGTTTAGAAAAAGTGTTTTAGAAAAGAAATTTAGAAAAGAAGTTTTAGAAAAGAATTTTATAAATATTTCAATTTCTTTTTTTTATGGATTTATTTTAGATCCATTTATTCTTCATCTTATTTTTCTTTTTTGGTCGATGAGATCTCCGATTCGCGATTATTGGTTTTCGAAGATGCTTAATCTTCATTATTTCAAATCTATGGATGAATGATCATTTGGATCATTCTCCATACTTTGGAATCATGATAGGTTGCCTTCGATAAACACAATGTGAAATCTCGATTAAGATTAGACCGTTCTCTTTCTTTTAGTGTGGCATGTTTTCGGAGAACGATCCATAATATCATTTCTCTAACATGTATTAACACGAATATTTTCCACTTTAATTAGTGGTGGCCGGCCTCATTTGTAGGGTAATTACTCCGTAAATTACTCGACGATTGCTTAACATAGACCTAAAGTTGTCCCGATTCGGATTAAGATCCACTTGGATCCGGTTGCCTCGACTTTATTTTTATTTTCGTGGTTGTGCTTGATTAAGTTCATCATACCACTTATTATTGTATATATTATAATAATGTGAATATACTAACATTTAATTAAATCTCTCGCACCTTATCCTTTTATTTTAATCTCTTGTTCCCTACCTCTCTTATTATGCTTCTATATTCATTCATCATATTGCTTATTGTATATATTATTGTTGCTTATTATTTTTCCCTTTGTCCATTTGGACACAAAAATATTAATAAAGGATTAAACATCTAAAAAATGGGTGACTTTTAATTTCGGACTATGGTTACTATCCTTTGCATGCGACTTGGAGTTGGACTTAGATTCTAGGATCATTCCTTTGCTCAATTGTTATGGATTGAATATTTTGGTTCCGGTTAAGTTCACTTGTTCATGAAGATGGAAATCCAATTGTTTCAAAGATGCTTGCCATATGGTTTGATCATTCTTCCTTTAGCTTTTATTTTCAAGTCTTAGGATAGCCTCTTCATCTCTTCCCATCTTCTTCAATTTTCAAATCTCCTTCCTATTTTCAAAATCTTCTTTGTTTTCAAACTTCAAACAATTTCTCAATCAAACCTTGACTTTGGTCATGTGCTTTTACCTTTTCATTTCATTTCCTTTAATAAATGCTAAACCACATAAGCATATCGAAACTTCTTTCTCAAAAACTTAAAAACTTTCCAACTCATTCAATTGCTTTTGTGCCCTCGTGCACGTTTCTTTTTAACCTTTTTTTATGTTTAGATATGATTCATCTTTTCTAGCGGAATTATTCGCTAAAGGATGACGACTTATCATTACATTTTAAAATCAATGCAACTCATTTGCCTTTTCACAATTTGTACCACGAACTACGGGGTTTTGATCTCGCATTGCACTTTGTGGGTACGTAGGCATGAGACGTTTGTCTCTTCAAACACCAAAATCTTAAAAAACATTCTTCTTCTCATCTCTTCAATCTTTTTTTTAAGCAAACCATTTCAAACCAAAAAATGAAGTAAACATTTCAAAGGGTTCCCGTAGAGTACTACGGACAAGTCGGGTGCTTAAAACCTTCCCGATTTGTAACCAATCCCCGTACCCATTCTCTGTTTGATTCTTTTAGCTTTTTAGCTTTTGAGATTCATTAAGGCTTTCTTCGTTCTTTTTGCCTTTTTCCTTTTGGAAATAAATAAAAGCGCGGTGGCGACTCTGTGTATATCGAGTTAAGCTAATCAATAGCTTACACTCATGATTTTACCGCTACAGAAAAGTGGCGACTCTGCTGGGGAAAACAATCTCTAAGTGGATTCGGCCTACTTTGATTTGTTTACTGCTTTCGTTTGATTTGCTTGTTACTTGGTTGTTCTGTTTCGGTTTGGTGATCCTCTGTGAGATAGATTCTAACCCGGATCTGAGTGGAACTTATGATAGGACGGCGATATTCGAAGCGATATGCGATGGAGTAGTCCAAAGCAATATCAATTTGATAATCTCCACTCGGTTAGGCTCTCTTGGACTATCAATGTCATGACGAGTAATCGTACGTGGCATTATTTTCCAACTTTGAGCTGATCATACTGAGGACCGTAGAACCCTTAACCCATCCTAGCCAATTTAGGAACGTAGTGCGGAAACTATCTGAGTGTAAACTTAAGGTGGTTGTCACGCGATACTACACTCGGACGAGGTCTATTTTAAGAATGTTATCGGTTGGGGAGTAATCCAACGTACCGATAATATTCTAAAGATGGCTGTTAACTCCGGGAACCTCTGTTAGCACCCTTCTGGTTTTTTGCAGGTACAAGGAAGACAAACCTTAGTACATGCCTGTGTGGGTTGGTGTTCTGTTACCCTTGACTTCATGCTCGTGATTCGAACCTTTGAACCTGTGTGCTTTGCGTGATCTTGTTTGTGTTTGTTGCATCTACATATTCATCATGATCATCATCACAACCATTTTTCAAGGAAGACAATTCCGATTATTGCAAATATTGGAAAAAAGTAAATATTCCTGTTTGTCAAGATTTTTCATGACTGTATTCTCGATGTTGACCATGTTTGCAATAATCGAGTTGTTTTTCTGAAAATGGAAGTGAACATTGCATATCATTGCATCCTCGCATATTCTTGTGTTCATCCGAGTTGTGTGGGAACTCATCCCGGTTGTTTCTTTCCTCAGTTGTCTGTTGATCCGTCAAGCTGACTCTTCACCACAGATACGGTACTAGAGCTGCTAATAGACGAAGAGCTATCAGATTGAGAATGGAACACCAAGAACAGCATAACATGGAAGTTCGAATGGAAATTGATGAGTTGAAGGCCGGTATGACCAGGCTCACTGAAATGATGCAAGTTCTGATTGCTCGAGGTGAACCACCTCAAAGGACTGTTATCTCTGAAGTTTTTACTGCCGTTGTTGATCCTCCTGTTGTTCAACAACCAGCTTCTACTTGGCCAGAATATGGGTTACCTCCGGATTATGTGCCAGTTTCTGCTACTGCTCAAATAGGTGGTCCATCTGTTGTGCCAGGCTTTTCAGCTCCAACTTTTGTTGAACCTCAACCTGTTATGCACACTACTGCTGGTTTCATTTTTCTGTGGGATGGGTTTTGTTACTGTGAGATAAGCCAAAGACAAATACCTGGCTTGAGTGCACTTAGGACTTATAGTGGTTCCACTTTGGCTTCATGGCATTTTGCTATGTTGGTATTAGTGAGTTCCACGCCTTGACTTGCGACCTTCTCGGAAATGTATTGATGTTGAAATCTTTCTGGGGCAATACACAACCTTGATAGTTATGTGCAGTCAGGGGACCGATCATTGAGAACCTTTGTGGAAACACCCCTCTCCAGTGATGACAGTGGCATACCACATTTGTTGGCAAACCCACTCGCATCCGAGGGCCCACTGGAACTTGCATAGGATGGTCTGGTTCTCCCATAGGAATCCAGTTAAGGCAAACTGTTTGTATGACGATAGTATTGTACCCTTCAGGATAAATGTACTATTGTTTCTCGATTCAGTGCTTGAAGCTGGGGATTTATGAGGGATGCTTGTTTCCTTGGACTCAGTTGAGACCTCCCTGAGTAGTACATAATTCCAAACCGATTCCCTGATTTAGTCATGAGCCATTTCTCGGAAATGGTGAACATATTATTGCTATTCGGCTTTGAGAGTCCGTGATGTTGACCCGAGTAGCACACTCGTGAGACTGGGAGGGGTTTACAAGATTGCAGGAACCTTAACCTTCAACATACCCATTGTACCAGCATGCTTCAGTGTTGTGATCTTGCTCTGTTACACATGGATTCTGAGATCTGAACCTCTGATCAGAGAGATACTTGTGATGATGTTGTGACCCTGCACAGACACTTGATTATATGATTGACACCACACAGACACAACACTAATCACATGCCTTGCCTTGCATAAGCATCATAACATCATTAATCATTTATGTTATTTTTATTCTCAGGGTTCATATTACTTCTTATTCCCGGTCATATTGCTGCTTCAAGATGGAGATTCCAAGGAAGAAGAATGTCCACTATACTTTCCCAAAACCAGAGACAAAGGGTATTTAGAAGTTGATTAGCTTGATGGGTGACAAAGCTCTTGATGATTTCAGAGGAGAGTTTGGAAAGATTCTAGATTATGTGAGCAAGCCAACAATTGACCAGAGGGATAATCTGCATTCTCTATTGCAGTTCTATGACCCACAACTACGGGTTTTTATTTTCCCAGATTACATCTTGGCTCCTACATTAGAAGAGATATCTAGCATCCTCAGGATTCCCATCAAGAATGGTGCTCCTTACTATGGCTTAGAGAGGGTGCCTTCATGCAAAGACGTAGCTGACTCTTTTCATTTGGATTTATCCAAGGTCAATAGAGGGCTGGATGTCAGCAAAGGTAAATGACTTTTCTTGGATTTTCTTGTCAAGGAAGCTCAGGATCTAGCTTCTGAAAACAAATGGGCTAAGTTCAGTAGGTTGCTTTCTTTGATAGTGTATGTGATTAGTTTATTTCCAGGAGAAAAAGGATTAATAAGCATGAAGGTTATCACCATCTTTGTCAGAAGAAACCCAATGCCTACCTTGCTGGGTGACTTTTATTATGGGGTTCACCACAGGAATGAAAAGAGGAAGGGACATATGAACTGTTGTGCTCCCTTATTTGCTGACTGGTTTGTAAGGCAACTCCCAAAATCAGGGCCTTTCCAAGATTTGAAACAATCCTGGAAGTTGTCCAAAAGATTGATGGGCTTAACCTCAGATGACATTGTTTGAGGATGCAACAGGGATCTTGTAAGCAAAGAGATCTTGGTCAGTTGTGGTAGCTTCCCAAATGTGCCCTTGATAGGAAGAAAAGGTGGAATCAGCTACAATCCTACCTTGTCCAGGAAACAATTTGGTTACCCTTTGAGAGTTGTACCATTGATTGAGGAGATGAGTGAGTCACTATTCTTTCCAGCAGAAGGTAACCTGAAGATGAGCTTGCTAGCATCCCAAGCTTGGGAGGTTAGAGTGATGAAGGGGAAGAAAGACTTTGGGAGAGTAGATCCCAAGACTTATGATCCTTTTTCCACCTGGTTGGAAAATCGTGTAGAGACTTTGTTGCTCCCATTCTCTAAGGAACCACCTCTCTACCCTAAGGAAGTGGCTCCTATAGCTTCAGTTCCTCTTCAGGAGTATCATAAATTGGAGGCCTTGGTTAAGAAACTCAGGTTGGAGAATCAAGAAGCCAATAACTCATGCCAGAAGCTGAAGATTCAAAACCAGAAATTGGAAGAAAGGGCTCACAAAGATGAAGAAATGGTCAGGCTTAAGAAGCAAGACTTTCAGGAGAGGGAGCTCTATTACAAGAAGAGGGGATTAGCTGAAACTCACAAGGCGGTCCAACGCCGGAAAGATAAGAAAGAGTTGAATGAAGCTAATGAAACTATCACCTTATGGCAAGAGAAATGGGAAGACAACTTGAAGAGGCAGAAAGAGTTGGAAGTCAGGTACAAGTTAGAAATCAAAGGCCTTCAAGATTCTTTAGCTGAACATGGAGAGCTCCTTCAAAAGGCCCACCACCAAGAGAAGAGTCATCTTCAAGATATAGCTGGGAGTCAACAGGTAATGAAGGATGCTCAGAAAGAGATAATGGAGTTGAAGCTAAGAGTTGATGTCAAGATGACCAAGATTGATTCCATTGAAAACAAGGAGAGTGATAAGGTATTCCTGCAACAAATTGAGGAGTTGCACGCCTCCTTTGACCTTAGGGATCTCTTGATTCAAAAGCTCATACAGGAACCTACACATCCAGATATAGCCCAGTTGCTGCAAGGTGTCAAGCGCCTTAGTTGGAGGTTGCAGGATGTAGATCTTCCTAGGCTTTAGTCTTGTATTCATATGATTTGGATTACCCATAGGCTTGTTGTGGGAATCCTCTCTCTTGATGTACTTTTTCTCTTTGATGTATGAACTCGTACCCTGTGAGGTTTTCTATTCCAATTTTCTTTCGATTTACCTGAAGTCTCTAGTTGTTATCTGTTGCACGAACACTAGATATTAAATACTGCCACTTCACATCTGAATGACACACAAGGTCTTTTGGTGCATGATGTCAATGACTTGCAAACTCCATTGAGTACTGTCAAAGCTTGTTTTTCCCAAAAGGGTATCTTTCCGGGTTGTGAAAATGATTGTCCAAATTATGCTGAAGCTCCTGATGGTTGTGAACAATTAAGGACAAGAGTACAAAGCATGATTGATGAAGGGATCCTGCAGTTTGATAGATTTGCAAAAGAGAAAGAAGTTTCTACGGTGACCATTTTCTATGATCCATCACAAGTTCCTCCTCAAGCCAAAGTGGCACCAATAACTATCACTATTGCAGGGCCAATGATGTACCAAAGTGATAAGGCCACCCCTTGGCATTATGGAGGTGAATTGTATTGTAACGGCCAGAAGCAAGATTTGGCCACACCTACTATATCTCCAGCTCAAGTAGAGAATGTTGGAGTAGGAGGTTTTACTAGGAGTGGAAGATTGTTCGCGCCGGACACACTGAGAAACAGTGTAATACCACCTAGAGATACTGTAGAAGCCCTAGCCAAGGCTAAGGGCAAGCAACCAGTAACTACCAATGAGCCCACACCCGTGGTTGAACCTGACATTACATTTGACAAAGAAGCTGAAGAGTTTTTAAGAATCATCAAGAAGAGCGATTATAAAATCGTGGACCATTTGCAACAGACTCCATCAAAGATCTCCATCTTGTCTCTGTTAATGTGCTCTGACTCTCACAGAAAAGCTCTCTTGAACATCCTGAACAAAGCTTATGTACCTCAGGATATCTCAGTGAACTAATTAGAAACTATGGTGTCTAGTGTCAACGCCAGTCATGGATTGGGTTTTACTGACATGGACCTAACATCTGAGGGCCGTGCCCATAATCGGGAACTGTATATTTCTTTGGAGTGTAAGGGTGCTATGTTATCTCATGTGTTGGTGGATACTGGATCATCACTAAATATTCTTCCCAAGAAGGCATTAATGAAGTTGGATTATGACAGAGTTATTTTGAAGCCCAATGACTTGGTGGTTCGAGCGTTTGATGGATCAAGAAGATCAGTGTTTGGGGAAGTTGACTTACTAATCAAGGTAGGCCCGCAATTCTTCAATACCACATTCTATGTAATGGACATACAACCTGCATATAGTTGTTTACTGGGGAGGCCCTAGATACATTCGGCATGGGTAGTATCGTCTATGCTTCATCAGAAGCTGAAATTCATCTGGGAAGGACAAATTGTAACGGTATGCGGAGAAGAGGATATCTCTATCAATCATATGGCTTCATTTAAATATGTAGAGATGGACAGTGAGATAGTTGAGACTCCGTGTCAAGCTTTCGAGCCCCCGAAGACTGAATTGGCATCTTCATCAGCAGCTTCTTCCGAAGAATCAAAGAAGGGGGTTTCCATAACCTCTTATAAGCAAGCTTTGAAGGTAGTGGAATCAGGAATACGAGAAGGCTGGGGAAATCCAGTGGAAGTATCAGAAAAGAAGGATATGTTTGGTGTTGGCTATCATCCTGGGCAGTCGTCATCTGAACATAGCGTCAGAGGTCGTCAAGGCCCGATTACCTTCACAAGTGCGGGATGGGTTGATTATGGGAGTATCAGTGTAGTGCAAGATGACTCAGTTGATAGTGATTGTGACTTGGACGAGTGGATCAAACCTTGTGCTCCAGAGACTAAGCTCAACAATTGGCCATCTGAAAGGCTCATTTCAGTCACTTCCTTTGAAGAGTAATGGTTTTTGTTTTTGTCTTTCCTGTATTCAAGCGCTATGCCTTGCCCGAGGCATAGTAGCTCATTGTAAGGGTTCCTTTGTTCCTAACACAATACCATGATCATTAATAAAGCTGACGTTTTACATTCATCCATGTTGTTCATTGTCTTTCACTTTTTGCTTTTGTTTTCAAAAAACAAAGAAAGAAAAGTTTTAAAGTGGCAATGTTTTCATTTTTTTCAAACTCCTTCTAAAGCCTTGCATGAATCATCATTCATGCAGGTGCTCTTCACCGGGTCTTATCAATGACGACCCTGCTATGGCTAAGTATGACTTTGACAATCCGATTTACCAAGCCGATGAGGAAGGTGAAAAATATTGCGAACTACCTGAGAAGTTAGCCAAATTGCTTAAACAGGAGGAAAAGATGATTCAGCCGCATGAAGAGGCCATCAAAGTGATAAACCTGGGTACCGAAGAGGACAAGAAAGAAGTAAAGACCGGGTCTGCATTAGAAGAATCTATCAAGACTCGTCTAATTGCCATGCTTCGAGAATATGTTGATGTCTTTTCCTGGTCTTATCAGGACATGCCAGGGTTAGACACAAATATTGTGGTACACAAGCTGCCTTTGAGAGAAGACTGCCCGCCAGTGAAGCAAATGTTGAGATGCACACGCCCTGATATGACAATCAAAATCAAAGAGGAAGTACAAAAGCAATTTGATGCTGGTTTCTTGGTTGTGACCAGTTACCCTCCATGGGTTGCCAATATTGTGTCGGTCCCTAAAAATGACGGTAAAGTTAGGATGTGTGTAGATTACAGGGACTTGAATCGGGTCAGCCCTAAAGATGATTTCCCTCTGCCTCACATAGACGTGCTCGTTGACAATACTGCTAAATTTTTTGTATTTTCTTTCATGGACGGGTTTTCAGGTTATAACCAGATTAAAATGTCTCCTGATGATATGGAAAAGACTACCTTCATCACGCCTTGGGGCACCTTTTGTTATAAGGTCATGCCGTTTGGTCTTAAGAATGCTGGAGCCATTTACCAATGGGTAATGGTGACGCTATTTCACGACATGATTCATCATGAGATTGAGGTCTATGTTGATGATATGATAGCAAAATCTCAAACAGAAGAAGAGCACTTGGTCAATCTAGCAAAGTTGTTTGACAGACTTCGGAAGTTCAAATTGAGGTTGAATCCGAACAAATGCACATTTGGGGTATGTTCCGTCAAGTTACTGGGTTTCATTGTTAGTGATCGGGGAATTGAGGTTGACCCGGGCAAAGTAAAAGCCATCCAGCAGATGCTTGAGCCAAAGACTAAAAAGCAAGTACGTGGTTTCTTAGGGAGACTAAACTACATTGCACGGTTTACCTCACACCTAACTGCCACGTGTGACCCTATCTTCAAACTTCTGAGGAAGAATCAGATTATCAAATGGAATGAAGACTGCCAATTGGCCTTTGACCGAATCAAGGAGTACCTTCTAGAACCTTCAATTCTCATGCCTCTAGTGCCAGGGAGACCCTTAATCATGTACCTTACTGTGCTTGAAGGATCAATGTGATGTGTGTTGGGTCAGCAGGACGAGTCTGGTCGAAAAGAGCATTCTATTTATTAACTTAGCAAAACGTTTACCGATTGTGAGACACGCTACTCACTACTCGAGAAAACTTGTTGCGCTTTGGCATGGGCTGCTCGCCGACTAAGACAGTACATGCTGACTCACACTACTTTCCTAATTTCTAAGATGGATCCTATAAAATATATCTTCGAGAAGCCGACTCTAACAGGAAGGGTAGCCCGATGGCAGATGATTCTAACGGAATATGATATCCAGTACACTTTGCAAAAAGCAATCAAAGGGAGTGTATTGTCAGAATACCTGGCTCAACAGCCCATTGACGATTATCAGCCCATGAAGTTCGAGTTTCCGGATGAGGACATCATGTTCCTCAAGTTGAAAGACTGTGAAGAACCATTTCCGGAGGAGGGGCCCGACCCTGAATCCAAATGGAAGTTGATGTTTGACGGAGCTGTGAATGTAAACGGAAACGGGGTAGGTGCTGTCATTATCTCACCAGAGGGTGTCCATATGTCTTTCGCTGCTCGACTGACTTTCGAATGAACCAACAATGAAGCAGAGTATAAAGCTTGCATCATGGGGGTTGAGGAGGCAATCAACTTATGAATCAAGAACCTCGAGTTCTTCAGAGATTCTGCTCTGGTGGTGAACCAAGTCAATGGCAAATGGTTAGTTCATCAGTCTCACCTGGTTCCTTACAGGGATTATACCAGAAGGTTGCTAACTTTATTCACCAAAGTCAAGCTGAGTTATATTCCACGAGATGAAAATCAGTCTGCTGATGCTCTAGCAACTTTATCATCCATGATTAAAGTTTGCCAAGAGAATTATGTGCCTCAAATCATGGTCTCTCGTCTCGAAAGACCTGCTTATGTCTTTGCAGTTGACAATGGTGAAGATAACAAACCTTGGTATCATGATATCAAGCAATTCTTGAAGTCTCAAGAGTACCCGACTGGAGCATCCAGTAAAGACAAGAAAACTCTCAGAAGGCTAGAAGGTGGGTTCTTCTTGAATCAAGATGATGTGTTATACAAGCGAAACTTTGATATGGTTCTGCTCAGATGCGTGGATAGACACGAAGCAGACCTGTTGATGCAAGAGGTTCATGAAGGCTCCTTCGGTACCCATGCAGGAGGACATGATATGGCTAAGAAACTGTTGAGATCAGGATATTATTGGATCACCATTGAATCTGATTGCTGTAAATACTCTCGCAAATGTCACAAGTTCCAGATCTATGTTGATAAGGTCCATGTACCTCCGAATCCATTGAGTGTCATGTCTTCACCTTGGTTGTTCGCCATGTGGGGCATCGACATGAATGGCAAGATTGAACCTAAAACTTCTAACGGTCACCGCTTTATCTTGGTTGCTATAGACTATTTCACGAAGTGGGTTGAAGTAGCATCTTATGCTAACGTTACAAAACAAGTGGTAGCCCGGTTTATCAAAAGATATATTATTTGCCGGTATGGAATTCTCGAAAGAATCATTACTGATAATGGTTTTAACCTCAACAACAAGATGATGGCTGACTTGTGTCGGGATTTCAAAATAGAGCATCACAACTCGTCGCCATATTTCCCGAAGATGAATGGCGTCGTCGAGGCGGTCAACAAGAATATCAAGAAAATCATGCAGAAGATGGTTGGTACATACCAAGACTGGCATGAGATGCTACCGTTTGCGCTACATGGGTACCAAACGTATGTGCATACCTCAATAAGGGCAACCCCGTTCTCATTGGTGTATGGTATGGAGGCAGTCCTACCAGTCGAAGTTGAGATCCCCTCGTTGGGAATAATGATGGACGTTAAGCTAGATGAAGCTGAATGGCTCTGATCCAGGTATAATCAACTGAACCTTATTGAAGAGAAACGCCTAATAGTTGTATGCCATGGACAGTTGTACCAACGGCGAATGAAACAGACTTTCGACAAGAAAGTACGGCCTCAACGGTACATACCAGGTGACCTGGTGTTGAAAAGGATTCTTCCTCCTCTCAACGATCATAGGGGCAAATGGACACCCAATTATGAAGGGCCATTCGTGGTTAAAAAGGTTTTCTCAGGCGGGGCCTTGATTCTAACAACCATGGATGGAGAATATTTCCATTCCCCTGTCAACGCAAACGCAGTAAGAAAATACTTCATGTAAAAAGGACCCGCTGGATAAAAATAGAATAAAGATCCAGGAAAAATTGGGCATCCCGGCGAGCCAAAACACAGAATAAAAGGCTCGGGCAAAAATTAGGGAAATATCGGAAAAATATGTACACTCGCTGAGTTGAAAAGCCACATCGGACAGCTCAGGCAAAAAGGGGTATCCCGGTGGATTGAAACCCCGAAAGGGAGATCCACGCAAAAGAGGGACTAACACGAACGACTGCGATCTATGAGTCCATAATCCATGTACAACTAAGGTTATTCTAAGGGTTGAAGACCAGTCCAATCACCTTTCTCAAGGGGCATAACAAGCGGTGATTCTTGAAGATATATAAGTCATAGCCGGGTCAAAACTTGATGAGATCCATTTTTCACATTGCCAATAGGGTAGTTTGTTTTCCTTTTCTGCTATTTCCTCTTTCCAGGGAATTGCTTCCTATTGTAATGCCTATTCATGGCCATATTCCAAATCAATAAAGTTCAATTTCAGTCAACTGGTGACTATTTGCTTTTTGTTTTTGTTTTTCATCTAGCATTGATTGATTGCGAAAACGTCCTACAAATTGTGATTTACATTGTGTTGTGAACATTCGAATGCTTTCTAACTCATGCAGGGGGACAAAAACATCTAATACAACTCTAAAAAGTGTTAAGTGGCCGGGATGGTGCTTCATACCATTAGCCTGAGGCATACAGGTCCAAACTAACTCTCTATGTTGCAGGCACTATCAATTGTGTTTACGCAGGTGCAGGTACAGGCGTTGCTAGTAGAGCTAAAGTGGATTTCCAGGAGGAATATTTCAATAGTGCTTGAACTAGAACATGCGTCCTTCCGTGTGTCTCCTATTATCCCCAGTAGAGGTGAGAGTTGAAATATACATCAACAAAGCAACTGAAAATTGGTGTCCACTACAAGAAGAGACTTCCCTTCAATATAGGGGAAATCCCCAGCAGTACAAGGAGTGTTTTTCTCCCCAGCAGGTTTCTTACTCAGCCAGGTCATATCTCTGTTTCCCAGCCAAGTCAGGAGGTTTCCACTTCCCCGTCAGAGTTCAAGAAGAGTTTATCTCCAGCAGGGTCTTGGCTCTCCAACCTCAAAGTCCAATTTATTTTTGGCAGTAACGACAGTTCAAAGCCGGTGCATCATTAACAATGTTCCCCGCAGAGTTGTTTTCTCTTCACGGAGATTAACTAGATCAATGCAGTGGTCATCAGTTCTCCCCAGTCAAGCCACTTGGGATACTTGCAGTCTTCTTGTCAGGATATCTCCTTGCATTTTGCATATGCATAATCATCATTACCTTTGCATCCTCCAAAGCGTAGCATTTCCATCATCATGGAGCATTACGCCATAAATCCAAACATATGCATGCCAGCATGGGCCAGTTGTGAGGTATATTACATAAGACCTGTAATATCTTCTCAACCTGAAATACTCCCTACAGAGGATACCTATACCATTTTCCAGGCATCTTTGTCTTTCCAAGCCAATGTTTGTCATCACCTTCAAGTTCCGTTTTGTACAATGGTCTCGTTTTTAAGCCCTGTTTTGTACAACAGGATCCCATTACGTGGCTTGTTTCGCACAACAGTCACGTCGCAAGTCATCGTTTTGTACAAAGGTCCTGTTTTCCTAGGCTCTCGTTTATGTACAACGATCCTGTTCCGTCATCGAGTTCTGTTTTGTACAATGGTCTCGTTTTCAAGCCATGTTTTGTACAACAGGTCCCCATCCCATGGCTTGTTTCGCACAACAGTCATGTCGCAGGTTCTCGTTTTGTACAACAGTCATGTTTGCCTGGGCTCTCGTTTATGTACAACGATCCAGTTCCATTATCGAGTTTCGTTTTGTATAATGGTCTCGTTTTAAGCCCTGTTTTGTACAACAGGCCCCCATTCCGTGGCTTGTTTCGCACAGCAGTCACGTCATAGGTTCTCGTTTTGTACAACGGTCCTGCCTGCCTAGGCTCTCGTTTATGTACAACGATCCGCTCCACCTTGTTCTATTCCCGCTACCTATTCAGAGGTCAAAACAACAAAAATAAGAAAAATACTAATAAATAAAGGCAGATGACATTTTCCTCATCCACAAAGTTCAAATTTCCAGGTTTTATTCGAGTATTCAATCACTCCAAACCTTAAATGTCTAAAAGCTATTGTAATTATTTGTTTAGGCTCGCAGATGATTGAATAGGGGCAGCTGTAATACCTCAAAATTTTCCATCTCATTTCCTCAACATTTTTCATAGCATTTAGCATAAACAAATTCATGAGATAACCAAAAACATTGCATCATGTGTATCATAGCTGAGGCAAAGGTATGTGATCTTTGATTGGAGCAATTGAAGACTATACAAAGGCAACCAAAGAGCCACAAAGCTTCTCAACCTTGTGCAAAGGGTTCACAACATCCCACAAGTCCTCACTTGAAGCCACAAGTCATGAAAAGATTTGAATTGATCAAAGGAGGCAAGCAGTGCAACATCTCCTGATGAAAGGGGCCAAATTAGGGTTTCATTTCTACTGGGCTTCTCATTGAAATTTTGATTCAAAGTGGATTCTATTGTCTTATATATGATGTCAAGTTTCTATAGTTCAAATTTCATCCATAGAAACATTTTGGAAGAGGTTCAATTGGCCAGATGATTGAAAATCAGGGATTTGGGGAAAAGTCAACTATGCTGAGGAAAAAGTCAATTCCTGACTTTTTGAGAACAAAATCATGAAATTAGGGTTACAAGGATCCTATGGTTCAAATTTGATCAAGAAATGATGAAGGAATCAAGAGAAATCAAGAAAACCAAAACATACTATTTTTGGAAAATTAGGGTTTCCAAAAATGGCAAGTTTTGGCCATTTTTGCAGCAACTTCAAGAGAGGCCTTCTCCCAAAAAATGAGGGCTATCAAAATTCTACCTTGAGCTAATTAAATAGGGAATCTTAAGCTTTAAATACATAGGTGGAACTCATTCATAGCATCAAAATTGAGTGAGATATGACCATTCAAAGTTGGTGCAAATCAAGGCAAACTAGGGCAAAAACCAGGGCAGACCTTGCCTCCTGCGCGCGCGCCAGGCAATGCATTCCATCGAACAGGTGGTGTGTCATAATGAAAGCCATTTTTCTCTATTTTAAAGGCTTCAAATGAAATTTCTTTGAACTACAAATTTGTTTATTTCCATGTTTCCAACAACTTTGATGTTCAAAGATTTTTCATTTGATCAATGGTTTGAAAGCTATGGATGGGCAAAATGTGTGCTTCACAACTGATTATGTGTAGGCATCCATGGCACAAGTCAAGGCAAATTGTGCAGCCTCATGATGTGATTTTCAATGGTCATTTTGAGTGACTTAGAAGCTTTATCTTCACTTGTCATCAACATCAAACATGTAGTATGAAGTATCTCCTTCAATTTGATCACAAGAACTTCTCCATTTGGTGCCTTGGTCTTGAAGCTACATCCCATGGAAGATCACATCTCATCATCTGGTTTATTGTGTGTTAAGTCATTGCAACATGTTCAAATTCAATTCAGTTTAGCTTGTTTACAACATATAACATGTATGGATCACAAGGCATTGCATTAGAAGGGTCAAGTTATCCTATGCCTGCATGATCACATTCATTACCATGCCTCCCATGAAGACCTAAAACAAATGAGGATTGCATTTCATGCTACTGCATTGATTAATCCAGCCTTGCTTCATCACTTCAAACTCACCTTAATTGGCATGAACCTCACCACATTCAATAATTTTCGAGCCAAGCAAATTCAACATTGCACTTTTGCCTCTCACACTTTCACATTGTTCAATTCACCACCAGTTAGAACTAACCATAGTTCTAACTGTTAACTGTGGTTAACAACTGTCAACCATGGATATAAAAGCTGAGCCTCTAACTGAATTGGATCACTTCATCTTTTTTCTATGAAAATCACACGTTGCACTCAACAATTCCCTCTGAATTTCTTCTGCATTTTGCTTCGAAGAAGCTTCAATTGCCATTGCCATAACTCATTCTTCCTCAGATCATCATCATTATCATCATCTTAGACACAAGCTCCATGGATTGCATAGCTTGATTCTCCAAGGATCAGCCATTGCACCTTCTTGTATTGCACTGCATTTTGGATTAAATCATCATCAACTTCATCAATTCAAGACTGAGCTTCATCCAATCATCTTCATCATCAAGTTCTGCATGATTCCCATGGAACTCATAGCTTGAAGCATCAAAGATCCACTACTGCATAACCTTACATTGCACTGCACTAGATCCAATTCCTCAAGCATTCCAAGGTACAAAGTGTTTATTTCACTCTCAGTCTTCAAGATTAAGGTCAAAGCAAAGCATAAGATCCTCATCTCTGGTTTTCCCTAGCTTTTGATACCTCTGCAATTCAGGTTCCATCATGAACCCTACTTGCTTGTTTCCTTCATTTCTTTCTAGTTTTGTGATGTATTGAGCTCAATAGGAGCATGACAACCCCTGGCTAGTTGATAAACTTCATAGAAGTGTAGATTCAGTTTTAGGTTGAAATTTGTTTGCCTTCGATTTGGTGAGTTTATGAATGATAAATGGAATGTGAGGATATATTGTTAATCAGGAGAGTGAGGCGATTCCATTGATGGTCTTAGATTGCATGTCCATGGAAGTTTGAGGTTTGCCCTAATCAGGAGTGACCGGAGAAGATGACCGGAGGTCACTTCCGGTCACCTGAACAGTGCCCTAATCTCAATTGTTAGAACATAACGTAGCCACACGATCATGTTAATCCTAAGGCCATAAGCTAGCCAGCGCATAAATGAACCACCTCCTTTGCACGCGCATTTTTTTTGTGAAGCAATTCTTCAGCCTTTTCTTAGCACCCCCTGCGTGTAAGTGAGGCCCATTTTAGTTATTTTTGTTGCTGACCACACCTCCCAGGCCCAATGCATTAATTCAGTCCACCTCATTTCTTTATTTTCTTTTTCATTTTTATTTCTTTTTCGTTTCTGATTTTTAAATATACCAAAACTCCATAAAAATTCCAAATTAATTCATGAGATATCTTTCCATTTTTCCCTAATTTTCTATAATTTTCGTTCATATTTTTCTTTTATTTTAAAATCAGAATTAATTTCTATTTTCTCATTTTATGACCAATCTTCTTGTCCATTTTCTTTCTCCCAAGCCACAAAACATAAAGATCCCATTCTTTTTGCATTAATCAGTAGACTCATCAAACTTCCTCACCATATTTTTGTTTTGATTTTTAGGTCACCTTAAGCCATGTTTTGATCTCATTCTTCCACACACATGTTCATAAACCCTAATCCATGTCCATATATCATTTGAACCCTCAAAAATGGGAATTTTTTTGATATTTTTTGTATGCAATTCATTCTCTGGATTTTGTATTCAAGTGTCAATTTTCATGATCTTTCATGACCATTTGGTATTTTTCCAAGTAACTTGAGTCATAAGTCATATTTTTGCTTATTTACTTCACCTCCTTTAGTCCCATTAGTGTAAAGCCTTCATGCCAATACTTTGAGGTCCTAACCTTGAGTATCTTAGATCCTTTAGGATGTATATAAGAGTTAAATACAACCCCTGGGTCTTCACCTTTAAATATTTAGGTTTGTCTTGAGTCTTAAGTCACATAGGTCCCATTTTAACCTAATTTCACTTCTCTTTCCATCTTAAACACTTCAAATTCCATTTGTACTTGAGTTAACTTCATTTTGTCTTTGTTTTGAGTCTTATAAGTGTTTTGGGATCTGTTGCACCCCAAAATTTGCCCTCACCTAGACAAGACATTGTATACTAAGGTGTCCCAAGAGGTTCACAAGGTTCACAAGATTCACAAGGTATCTCAAGAGGTTCACAAGGTTCACAATTAGTCAGAAAGATTGACAATTCCCTCAGACAAAACCTCCTCCTAAGCAATGCATCTTAAATTAGGGTTTTGGATTTCATCAGGCTAAATGGACTTCCAAGGATTCAATTGAGCTTCATAGCATCCTATATGTCTTCAAGAATCCTTATGTCAAGTTTCAAGGCTTTCCCAAAAAGTTTGCTCAGTCAGATGATCAGATATGCAAAAGTCAGTCAAAGTGGTTAAAAAGTCAAACTGAGGTCAACTATGGTCAAACCAAAGTCAAACTTCATTATATTTTGCCAACATCAAGTATATGAAGTAAAATTCATCATTTGATCAAGAGTTGATCATGATTCATCAAGGAGATTTCAGATCATCAAGAATCAGGAGTTTCTAAATTAGGGTTTTCACAGGAAAAGTCAACTGAACTTTGACCAGCCATAACTTTCACATGCTTCATCAATAATTTTCCATCCAAAGCTCATTTTGAAGGAAATTTAATTCTCTACAACTTTGTGTCTCATAAGCCAAGCCCAAAAATGCTTCATTTGGAAGGTATGAGCTAAGACATTATAGGTCATTTTAAAAGTCAACAAAAAGTCAACATCTTCCAAAGGGCATAACTTGAGAATGGTAAAAGATATGGACATGAAACCAAAGAGGTTTATTAGAGAACTCTTTAAGCTTTCCAAAATGTCCAAGAAAACCTTCATAGCCTTAAAATTGACGGATTTGTGCCTTTGCAAAGTTGGGAAATATTTGGGAGGTTTATGAAGCAAATAAGGCCTTAAAACCAAATTTCTCCAAATGGGCTTGCATTTTTATGACCCAATCACTACCATGACATCATGCATGAATTAAAAATCATTTATTCAAATTTTTATTTATTTTATTTTATTTATTATGATTTTATACATTAAAAATCATTTTAAATCAAAATAAAATATAAAAGTCTCAATATTTGATATGATTTTTGTTCTAGAAAGTCATAAACACCAATTAAAGATGATTGAGATCATGAAAAATCAGATCAACCAAAATAGTAAGAAGATATCAAATTTTTTCAATATTTTGAAGCATATCTTTCTTCAATCTCAAGTTATCCAAAAGTCCAAAGTGGGATGTGATTTTTTGACCTAATTACACTTACTACATATACATGAAGACATCACAATGCTGAAGGACGAATTTTGCTGCCTCCAAGAACAAAATCACAAGTCAAAATTTCACTCCAAATTTGAAATTCGGTTTCATACATTCAAGCAATTTCAATAACTTTTGAAGGTTGCTTTAGCTTCTTTGAGGTTCACTGATCGTTTTTCAATCCTCATATGCATCAAAAGCATGATCATAAGCCCAAACCGAATCAAACAATGTTCTTGAACTCTTGTTTTCGATTTCATTAATTTGCACATTATTAACAAATTTTGATCTGATTTTGTTGTTTGTGATAATGCTTAGATCATTTCTGCACGAGTTCTTGAAGTTTTATGGCCAGAATCGTTGAATGCCATTGTTAGGGTTTAAGCTCCCGATTTGGGGTTTTATGATTAGGGTGATATAAATGAATTCTAACAACGTGGTTGGATTGTGTATGATATAAGGATCGTTATGGCATAATCAATTTGTTAAGATTTTACAGGTTTCATGGTGATTGGAGAAACCTAGGTTCTGTTGCGAAAACAAATTCGTAGGAAAAATCGCAGCTAAATTCGTAGCAAAATTCGCAGGGCTGGAGGTTGAAGATGAAGCAGTCTGGCGCAAATTCTAAATTCAAAATTTAACTTGTTTTTATAATTTATATATGTTATATTATTATTAGATGGTGCGTTTGGCTCAGTTGGCAAGGCATGTGTGTGTTTGGGATGATGACCAGAGTTCGAGTCTGGCCGAAAGCAATTTTTTTTAATAACTCATTTATCTTGCAGGTTGTGTATATTATGCATTCTTGTAGATGTTTAGAATTGGCAGAATTTTTGACCAACAAGAATTGTTGAATTCAGTTCAGGATGTCCTATCAGATGTTGGGACATTATCAAACAGAGTATAAGAACTTAATTCAGGATGTCACACCAGATGTTGGGACATTGTGTTAATGATTTAAGTTCAGTTTTTCAGGATGTCCCAACAGATGTTGTGACATCTCAAACCTGCTACCAGAATTAATTAATGACTAACATAACTGAGTAAATTAAGGAAAGTTATCTGGAATTAATTATGGATGGATAAAACAGAACAAGGCGCATCTATAGGGAGTATTGTTATGAGACTTCAGCATAATCAGAAGAACTAAATCACCTAGAATCTAGGAAGTAACAAACCCTAATTCAAGGTGGAAGCTGCATGCGTTTTAGGACTGGATTAACCTACAGAAAGCCCAAAATCCAAACACCTATTTAAGCAACAGAAACTATCAGAATAGAGCACGAATTTCAGAAGATAAAATAGGGTGTTTTGTGTTTTAATAGCAGGTTGTTTTTATTGTACCACTTTATGAGCTTTTAAGCAAAAGTGTATTTGTATCTTGATTGAAACTGTGAAGTAAGATCAAGCTGTTTTGTTTGAAGTATGACTTCAATTTTATTAAAATTGTAAACAAGATCACTGTGTGATTGAGGGGCAGTGAGTTGGTACTCATATCTAAGTTGTGTCTTAGGTAGAAATTTCATTGGGTAGATATTAAGTGAAAGATTAAACTGGGTGGTTTAAGTCTAGAATTAATATTACTTATAGTGGATTTCCTCCTGGCTTGGTAGCCTCCAGATGTAAGTGTGGTTATACACTGAACTGGGTTAACAAATTACTGTGTTGTTTAATTTTCCTGCACTTTAAGTTTTGGTTAAATTTGTCAAGTGTTGGAACATCTCATTCGACATCTCATACCTGATCACAGAATTTCAATTGGCATCAGAGCAGGCACCCTGCCTGTTTATACTGGGTGAGATCTAGGGAATACAAATTCTGGAAACATGGACAAAGATATAGGATCAGTAAATAGACCACCTATACTGGATGGATCTAATTATGACTACTGGAAGCCAAGAATGATTGCATTCTTAAGATCACTTGACAATAGGGCCTGGAAAGCAGTCAACAATGGATGGGAACATCCTGTCCAAGACACCAAAGATGGAGCAAAAGTGTTGAAACCTGAAGAAGAATGGAGTAAGGAGGAAGAAGATTCAGCACTTGGCAACTCCAAGGCCTTAAATGCTTTATTCAATGGCATTGATAGGAACATCTTTAGGCTTGTGCATCACTGTGAGCTGGCCAAAGATGTTTGGGACACTCTCAAAACAACTCATTAAGGAACATCAAAGGTAAAGATATCAAGACTTCAACTTCTCACCACCAAGTTTGAAAACTTGAGAATGAAGGAAGATGAGACAATTCATGAATTCTACATGAACATCTTAGAAATAGCCAATACTTCTGGAGCCTT
This sequence comes from Lathyrus aphaca, assembly GCA_963966055.1. Classification (NCBI taxonomy): domain Eukaryota; kingdom Viridiplantae; phylum Streptophyta; class Magnoliopsida; order Fabales; family Fabaceae; genus Lathyrus; species Lathyrus aphaca. Next base: position 442,391,551 of record OZ014522.1, on the reverse strand, counting down.
GGGAGAAAAGATGACTGATGAAAAGCTTGTAAGAAAGATTCTCAGATCTTTGCCAAAAAGATTTGACATGAAAGTCACAGCAATAGAAGAAGCTCAAGACATATGCACAATGAAAGTTGAAGAGCTCATTGGTTCCCTTCAAACATTTGAGATGGGAATGAATGACACAATAGTAAAGAAGAACAGAAGCATAGCCTTGATGTCAAATACTGATAAAGAAGAAGAAAATGATGAATCAGAAACTGATGAAAACTTATCAGAAAACATTGCCATGCTTGGAAGACAATTCAAAAAGATTCTCAGAAATATGGAAAACAAGTCCAGACCAAGTGGAAGATACACAAACTCTTCTGAGAACAAAAGACCTTATGATAGAAGGTCAACTTATGATGAAAAGACCAGTCAAGAAAAAGGGATTAAATGCCATGGATGTGAAGGATATGGACACATCAGGAATGAATGTCCTACCTATTTAAAAAGGCAAAAGAAAGGTCTCTTTGTAACCTGGTCTGATGAAGACTCAGGAGGTGATTCAGAAGAAGAATCAGCTAAGCATATCACTGCTCTAGCTGGATTATGTGAATCTGAAAGTGAATCCAGTGATGGGGAGCTTACTTTTGAAGAACTTGAGCAATCATTCAGAGAACTAGTCAAAAGAAGCACTGAAATATGCAGGGAGAGTATAAAGCTAAAGAAGCAGATTGAGGCACTAAAGGATGAAAAAGCAAGTGATCTAGAGATCATTGACACCTTAAAAAATGAAGTAAGTTTTCTCAACTCCAAGTTGGAACTTATGTCCAAATCTGTTAGAATGCTGAACAGTAGCTCAAGCACACTGGATGCTATTCTCAACAACAATAAGCATTCAGGGGATAAAAGTGGACTGGGATTTAACAAAGCTTATAATGCTGAAGCTAGCACCAGCAAAACTACTTCAAATTCCATACAGTCAAACAAGATGTCCCAACAGATGCTTCAACATCATGAAAAGAACACAAAGTCAAATAGTATGTTCCAACAGATGTTTCAACATCCTGAAAAGAACATAATGAAGAAGAAGTATCAAAGATGGAGATGTCATCATTGTGGAAGATTTGGACATATCAAACCTCATTGTTATAAGTTGCATGGATATCCAAATCAGATGTATCAGTAACCTCCTAAGCAGAAGATAGAAGTTACCAAGAAAGTGCTGCATAGACATCAAAGAGATCAGCAACCCCCTAAGCAGAAGACAGAGGTCATCAAGAAGGTATGGAGACCAAAAGCTAGTCTTCATGCTGATCAAAGCTACATGCCCAAGAACAAGATCAACAAACAACCTTGGAGCTCTACTGATGAACAATACATAGGGCAGAGGTATCAAAAGAAATCTCAACTCAAATGGTCAAAGAAAGGTGTTGCATATATAGCTCATACATCACTAAGAGTATCAGCTAAAGAAGACTGGTACTTTGACAGTGGATGCTCAAGACACATGACTGGACTGAAGAATATGCTAGTAGACTTAAAGTCATATTCATCCAGATATGTAACCTTTGGAGATGGAGCTAAAGGAGAAATCAAGGGAGTTGGGACCTTGGACTGTCCAGATGTACCAAGACTAGATGATGTGCTGCTAGTAAAAGGATTGACTACTAACTTGATCAGCATAAGTCAATTATGTGATCAAGGTTACAGTGTAAACTTTACCAAAGCTGAATGCATAGTGTCTAATAAAGAACAGGAGGTTGTCATGAGAGGAGCCAGATCTAAAGACAACTGTTATATGTGGGAACCTCAAGATTTCAGTCCCACTTCAACTTGCTCTTTAGCCAAAGAAGAAGAAATGAAACTATGGCACCAAAGACTGGGTCACCTTCACTTCAGAGGCATAAAGAAAATCATATCTATGGAAGCTGTGAGAGGTATTCCTAAACTGAAGATTGATGATGGCAAAATATGTGGTGAATGTCAAATAGGCAAACAAACCAAGATGTCCCATCCAAAGCTTCAACATCTGACAACTTCCAAAGTTTTGGAATTATTGCATATGGATCTTATGGGACCTATGCAGGTTGAGAGCCTTGGTGGTAAGAGGTATGCCTATGTGGTGGTTGATGACTTCTCAAGGTATACATGGATAAATTTTATCAAAGAAAAGTCTGATGTATTTGATGTATTTAAAGATTTATGCCAAAGAATACAAAGAGAAAAAGCCAGCTGTGTGGTCAGAATAAGAAGTGACCATGGAAAGGAGTTTGAGAATCAAAAATTCTTAGATTTCTGTTCTTCAGAAGGAATAAACCATGAATACTCTTCACCAATCACTCCTTAACAGAATGGTATTGTTGAAAGAAAGAATAGAACTATTCAAGAATCAGCAAGAGCCATGATCCATGCTAAAAAGTTACCTTTGTACTTCTGGGCTGAAGCTATGAACACAGCTTGTTACATCCATAATAGAGTAAATCTAAGGAAAGGAACTTTGACCACAATCTATGAAGTCTGGAAGGGCAGAAAACCCACAGTTAAGTACTTCCATGTGTTTGGAAGTATTTGTTATATTCTGGCTGATAGGGAGCAAAGAAGAAAAATGGATCCTAAAAGTGATGAAGGAATTTTTCTTGGATACTCTATAAACAGCAGAGCATATAGAGTATTTAATTCTAGAACTAAAGTTATCATGGAGTCCATAAATGTGATAATTGATATGCTCCTACAAATGTTACAGAAGATGTTGGAACATCTGCTGACAGCCAAACTGAAGCTGAAGAAAAGAGTGATCATTCTGACTTCACTCAAACTGATGCAAGGACAGAACAATTCAGCAAACCTCCCTCCATAAGAATCCAGAAGGATCATCCCAAAGATTTGATAATTGGGGATCCCAACAGAGGTGTAAGCACTAGATCAAGAGAAGTGATTTCAGGTTCCTGTTTTGTCTCAAAAATATAACCTAAAAACATCAAGGAAGCTCTTACTGATGAGTACTGGATTTGTGCAATGCAAGAAGAATTAGGTCAATTTACAAGGAATGAAGTATGGGATCTTGTTCCTAGACCTGATGACATAAATGTAATTGGAACTAAATGGGTGTATAAGAACAAGTCAAATGAGCAAGGAGTTGTTACAAAGAACAAAGCTAGACTTGTAGCTCAAGGATACACACAAATTGAAGGAGTAGACTTTGATGAAACCTTTGCACCAGTAGCAAGGCTTGAATCAATCAGACTACTGTTAGGAATTGCTTGTATCTTGAAGTTCAAGCTATTTCAAATGGATGTGAAAAGTGCCTTTCTAAATGGATATCTTAATGAAGAAGTATATGTAGAACAACCTAAAGGATTTGTTGATCCAAGTTGTCCAAATCATGTATACAAACTAAAGAAGGCTCTTTATGGTTTGAAGCAAGCTCCAAGAGCATGGTATGAAAGGCTAACTACTTTTCTTATCAAGCAAGGGTACAGGAAATGTGGAATTGACACAACCCTATTTGTTAAAGATGAGGAAGGAAATGTCATGATTGCTCAAATATATGTAGATGACATTGTTTTTGGTGGGATGTCAGAAAGGATGGTGAAACATTTTGTCAATCAGATCGAATCTGAATTTGAAATGAGCCTAGTAGGAGAATTAACCTACTTTCTTGGACTGCAAATAAAGCAAATGGAGGACTCCATGTTCATTTCCCAAAGCAAGTATGCCAAGAACATAGTCAAGAAATTTGGGATGGACAGTGCTACTCATAAGAGAACTCCTGCCCCCACACATTTAAAGCTGACTAAAGATGACAAGGGTGAGAATGTAGATCAAAGCCTATACAGAAGCATGATTGGAAGCTTGTTATATCTGACTGCTAGCAGAACAGACATAGCATTTGCAGTAGGTGTATGTGCAAGATATCAAGCTGATCCAAAAGTTAGTCATCTTAACCAAGTCAAGAGAATTCTGAAATATGTAAATGGTACTTGTGACTATGGCATAATGTACTTTCATGGATGCAAACCAATTCTCACTGGCTTCTGTGATGCTGATTGGGCTGGAAGTGCTGATGACAGAAAAAGCACTTCAGGAGGATGTTTCTTTCTAGGAAACAATTTGATTTCTTGGTTCAGTAAGAAACAAAATTGTGTATCCTTATCTACTGCTGAAGCTGAATATATAGCAGCTGGAAGCAGTTGTTCATAGTTGGTTTGGATGAAGCAAATGCTCACTGAGTACAATGTCCCACAAGATGTCATGACATTGTACTGTGACAACTTAAGTGCAATTAACATATCAAAGAATCCTATCCAACATAGCAGGACCGAGCATATTGATATCATACATCATTTCATAAGAGATCTTGTAGAAGAGAAAGTGATTTCACTGGAACATGTAGTTACAAATCTGCAGTTAGCTGATATATTTACCAAAGCCTTGAATGCTACTCAATTTGAAAACCTAAGGGGTAAATTGGGAATCTGCTTATGTGAAATTTAGCAGTTATGGAGATGTGCCAACATGTCATATGACATTGTGTGGCATGAGCACCAGATGGCAACACCAGTCTGGTCAAGCACCTTGGGTATTCCACTCCTAAAAATTCTCAAAGTAACGGCTACTTATAAAATATCAGCTTGTGTTCAGCTATCCATCTTCTCATCATTCTCTCAAAAACGAATTGCATTCTCTAACTGTTTTTCAGAACTCATCAAACCTAAAACTCTTCATCCATCTTTTTCGAAAATGTCTCATCATCAAAACCCTAACACTTCTGAAGAAATCCTCAACAAGGAAGATGTGGTGCATGCAACCCCCATCTCTGTGGTACCCATGGATTCAACTCCAATGGACGAAATCAGAGGAAGTGTTCCTCTTGCTCAAAAGCCAAGAACTCCAAAAAGAACAAAAGATCCTGTATTCAGCAAGGCCAAAGGCTTGCCTTCACCATTAAACACCACTCCAAGTGCTTCTGCATATGTGGATGATTCCATAAAGGAGCTGGTAAACAGGATCTTAACTGAGCAAAGAGTGGTAAGTGGCATATCTATCCCTCTGAACACCATGCCAGCTCCACAAGAAGATCAACAAACTCAGGCTGAAAAGGACACTCCTGTTCAACAGGATGTCCCAATAGATGTTGAAACATCTGAGGACCAGCAAAAGGCCTCATCTGATGCTGTTGTTGAAACATCTGAGGACCAGAAAAAGGCCTCCACTGATAGTGATGAAGAAATATCTGAGGACCAGCACAAGGCCCCCACTGAAGATCAAATCTCTGTTGAACCATCAGCTGAAGAGGAGACTGCTCAACCTCCTCCTGTTGTGAACCTAGAGCATGATTCTGATACAGAAATCATTGCTTCTGTAAACCCTAGCATAGCCAAAAGGCTTAGAACCAGAAAGGAAAAGAAGAATGCAGGACATGCAATTCCTGAGAAGAAGCAAGCTACACCAAAGAAGGACAAAGCTAAAGTTGTCTTTGGTCCTACAAAACAATGGAGCAAGGTGCAAACACAAAAGAGGAAAGCTGTCACTCCTCCAGATTCAGATGTTGAGGAAGATGTCCCAACATCTCCTCCAAAGAAGAAACCAGCACCATCAAGGTCATCAACTGCTGTTCCAGAAGCTCCTTTGGACAACATCTCCTTCCATCATGTTTCAAGTGTGAATAGATGGAAGTTTGTTTATCAAAGAAGGGTAGCACTTGAAAGAGAGCTGAGCAGTAATGCACTTGAGTGCACAGAGTTAATTGATCTCATCTCCTCTGCTGGTCTTTTCAAAACTGTCTCCAACTTCTCTCCTTGCTATGAGCTGCTTGTCAAGGAATTCATAGTCAACCTCCAAGAAGATTGTGCTAATGGTAAGTCTGCTGACTTTAGAAAAGTATATGTAAGAGGAAGGTGTGTAGAATTCTCTCCTAGGGTTATCAATCAATACCTTGGAAGAGAATCTGATGGTCCAAATGAGTTAGGGAAGACTGATAACCAAGTTTGCAAGGTTATCACTGCTAATCAGGTCAAAGCTTAGCCAGTTAAAGGGAAGCTCTCAGTTAGCATGCTTACAAGGAAATATGCCATGCTGAATAGGATTGGCACAGCAAACTGGGTCCCTACCAACCATACATCCTCAATATCAACTGGTTTGGGAAGGTTCATATATGTTGTGGGCACCCAAACAAAGCTGGATTATGGAGCTTATATTTTTGATCAGACATTGAAGCATGCTAGATCATCTGCAACAAAGCTGCCAATTGCCTTCCCTTCCTTGCTGTGTGGAATAGTGCTGAGTCAGTATCCTGGTATCCTCACTGAGAAGGACACAATTTGCAAAAGAGAAAGCCCTCTGGCCTTCCACTACAAGCTGTTCTTGAGTCATCATGCAGCTGATGTTGAAGCTCCCTCTGGGACATCTGCTGGTCCTTCAAAGGCAAAGTCTCCAATCTCCAAAGCTACATTGATTGCTGAACTGAAGAGCACTTGCAAAGAACTGGATGCAAGGAAGCAGAAGCTTGAGGAGATTATCCAAAGGCTGGAGATTGAAGAAAGTGCTCAGAAAGCTGCTACTTCTGATGAGGAGACTGAGGAAGAGGAAGAAACTGACTATGAGGAATCTGATTGAAAATTGTATGTTAGGAATATGTAATGACAACTTCTGCATTGTAACTTTGGCCCCAAATTTATGTCTAACAAGGGGGAGAACAAGAACAACAACAATGTATAATGCTGTTTGGTTATTAATGAAAAATCTATGTTTGCTTCTGAACTAAATCTGTGATGTTAATGAAAAATTTCTGTTGCAACAAGACTGAATACATGTATGTTTGAGGGGGAGTAAACTCACACATGACTCAACAGAAAAGAACTGCTATACTCTGATAAAAGAACTTCTGCTGCACTCTGAAAATCAGAAAAGAATGTTAGCCAAAAATTAGCCAAAGGGGGAGTTTGTAGATGTTTAGAATTGGCAGAATTTTTGACCAACAAGAATTGTTGAATTCAGTTCAGGATGTCCTATCAGATGTTGGGACATTATCAAACAGAGTATAAGAACTTAATTCAGGATGTCACACCAGATGTTGGGACATTGTGTTAATGATTTAAGTTCAGTTTTTCAGGATGTCCCAACAGATGTTGTGACATCTCAAACCTGCTACCAGAATTAATTAATGACTAACAGAACTGAGTAAATTAAGGAAAGTTATCTGGAATTAATTATGGATGGATAAAACAGAACAAGGCGCATCTATAGGGAGTATTGTTATGAGACTTCAGCATAATCAGAAGAACTAAATCACCTAGAATCTAGGAAGTAACAAACCCTAATTCAAGGTGGAAGCTGCATGCGTTTTAGGACTGGATTAACCTACAGAAAGCCCAAAATCCAAACACCTATTTAAGCAACAGAAACTATCAGAATAGAGCACGAATTTCAGAAGATAAAATAGGGTGTTTTGTGTTTTAATAGCAGGTTGTTTTTATTGTACCACTTTATGAGCTTTTAAGCAAAAGTGTATTTGTGTCTTGATTGAAACTGTGAAGTAAGATCAAGCTGTTTTGTTCGAAGTATGACTTCAATTTTATTAAACTTGTAAACAAGATCACTGTGTGATTGAGGGGGAGTGAGTTGGTACTCATATCTAAGTTGTGTCTTAGGTAGAAATTGCATTGGGTAGATATTAAGTGAAAGATTAAACTGGGTGGTTTAAGTCTAGAATTAATATTACTTATAGTGGATTTCCTCCTGGCTTGGTAGCCTCCAGATGTAAGTGTGGTTATACACTGAACTGGGTTAACAAATTACTGTGTTGTTTAATTTTCCTGCACTTTAAGTTTTGGTTAAATTTGTCAAGTGTTGGAACATCTCATTCGACATCTCATACCTGATCACAGAATTTCAATTCTAGTCATCACTTCTTCAAGCCGCGCGCTCAGCCCAGTGGTCTAGGCCTCCCCCATTTTTTTAACCTAGTTTATTTTGTTTTCTTTTCCTAATTATTTAATTATATAAATTATATTATCAAATAAACTAATTTCTAAATAATATTATAATATTTTCTTATAACAAAAAAAAACTTTATATTTTCAAAATCAATATTTTATTTTCTCAAATTTAATTTGTTTCTATTTTATGTTTATATTATTATTATGTATATATTTTTGTAAATAAATTAATTAGGTTTAGATTAATTTTCAAAACCCTAATTTAGCTAACCCTAATTTTCCCTAACCCTAACCCTAATTTTTCTTAACCTTTAAATCTTAACCTAATATTTTCATAAATTATAATTCATCATTAATTATTTATTAAATATGTATATAATTTAGTATTTATTTATTATTATTAAAATCTATTTTCTTTATTAAATATTTAAAATCTTTTCTAATATTAAACTATTTTGCTAATTTCTTATTTTCTCTTATTTTTTATTTTCTAGCCTTTTAACTTAATTGTTATTATTATTGATTATTATTGCTCATTTATTATTATTTATCGTTATCGTATTTCTCGATTATATTGTATTTGCCCCGAAGCTTTGTAATAGTTTAGTTTAGATTTTTGCTTTATTTTTATTGTAAATATATTAACTGCATGGTTAGTAATTATAGGGTGTGAATAACATGTTTGTAATTAAAATTAATTTAGAATAACTAATATGAAAAGATAAATATTTGAATATGAACACTCACACACGTAAGTCGATCTTTGATCGCCATCTTGCACTTTCTAGTGTTACCTCTCATGTTGCCTATTACTAAGGTCAAGTAAGGTGTCTTAAGAAAAATCCCTTTCACAAATATCATCAAGTCCCTTCAGTTTAAAAGATCAAGTCCCTTCGAGGTTGCCTACGATAAACGATCTTGTCCCTTCGAATAAAAGATGATAAGTCCCTACGAATTGCTAAAGACACCTTACAGTTGCCTGTATTCAGATTATCCCTATACATGTCCCTTAACACATCCAAGGTAATGACTACCTTTTCCTTAATAATAGGGATAGTCTTACCATTGAAAGAATATAAGAACAGTAAAGACTTAATGTAGAGTGGGTTTCTCTTAATTACTTGCTCACACATTTCAAAATACTTTTTACACATCACTTTTCAAACAAATTTTCAAAACAAAGTCTTTATATACATCCATACGAGGATCATTATAAAGTACTTAGAAAATTTTTAATCACACACTACACCTTTCTCAAAACAATTTAAAGTGAGCTAAGTAACTAAGAGCCCATGGATAACCATGGATATAAAGGGTGCTAACACCTTCCCTTTGTATAACCTACCCCCCGAACTCAAAATCTTTTTAAGGTCTTTCCTGTTCTTTTATGTCCTTTCCTTTTGGATAAAATAAAAGTCGCTGGCGACTCTTGCTATCCGCAACATTTATAGAAAGTCAGTTCTCCCACCGTGTTACAGAACTGGCGACTCTGCTGGGGACTAATAAAAGAGGGGTACCCTTAGGAATTAGATCACTTAAAATTTGTTTGATTTGTTTGCTTTACTTTACTTGTTGGGTGCTCTTATGTGTGAAAGATCCTAACCCGGATCTAGTGTACCTTAGGTAAATGGCAATAGACCAAGGAAACTGTACGGCGTATACTGATATGGTTGATCTGGTGGCCATAGTTAGTGTGACTTCTTGGTTGGTGCTTATGTTCCTTAAGAAAGTTGAGGATAATATGAGGCTGCCATATGTTGTCAATACACTAACTGACTTTTAGAACCCTAGTCATCCCATCTTGGCCTTTAGAAAGTAGTGAGATAACCGGCTTTGGTGAAGACTGAAGTTGGTTGATACTCGATGCTACACTCATTGAGATCCTAAACTTGGAGAGTTTTGGTTGGCAAGTAAGTTGCCTACTGAACAACCACCCTTGTGAAGGATCAATGATATTGAGATCCCTTACAACCTGGTTACTTTTGTAGGACAGGATGAACCATCTAAACTTCAGGGGAGGGTACTTACCTTTAAACCTCATGCAAGCCTCTAAACCTAGGGCTACTGTGTGACTTGTTTGTGTGTGCCACATGTATGTGATTGAGCATAACATCATAACATCATCATGCATCATAAGCATAGCATTTTCACTAACCATTTCAAGGACCAAAGGATTTATCTTTGTTCTTTGTTGCAAGTCATGGCTTCTGCTCGTAGGAATACTATCAGGATCAACTTTGTAGGAATACTTCCTAAGCTTAAGGAATTGGTCTCTCAAGTTTCTGAAAACTCCCAGTTCATCAAGAAGCATGGTCACCTACTGGGTCTAGTCACTTCAGGATTCAAGGAAGACATGATGAGTGTCCTATTTCAGTTCTTTGATCTTAAACATCATTGCTTCACATTCCCCGACTATCAGCTGGTTCCTACAATGAAAGAATTCTCCAAGCTTCTGGGTATACCTACCCTTGATCAGAAACCCTTCACAGGCTTGGAAAAAGAGCCTAAACCTGAAGTCATTGCTGCAACCCTACATTTGAAGAAATCAACATTGTCCTAGAAACAAGAAGTGGAGTTAAGGGTATTCTTGCCAAGGTATTGATGGAGAAAGCTCAAGTATTCCTGAAGGCTATGAGTTATGATGCTTTTGAGGAGATCTTAGCCCTATTGATTTATGGCTTAGTGTTGTTCCCTAATCCAGACCAGTTCATAGACGTACATGCCATAAACATATTTTTGACTCACAATCCAGTGCCTACATTACTTGGAGACATCTTACATTCTCTTCATACCCGTACTATGAAGGCACGAGGAACTCTGATGTGTTGTATACCTCTATTGTCTAGGTGGTTTATTTCTCACCTTCCTCGATCAGTAATGAAGAATGAACAAGGGTTAAGATGGTCTAAGAGGATTATGTCACTTTCTCATTCAGATATTCATTGGTGCTCTAGATCTATGGAGAATGTTACTATCATTAAACGTTGTGGGGAGTTCCCTAATGTGCCACTCCTTGGCATAAGAGGGGGCATTACCTACAACCCTTCTTTAGCTCTACGTCAGTTTGGTTACGCTCGGAGTGATGGTCCTCATGACATGCTTATTCAGGGTATTATGTTCGACTACGACAACGATCTACAAGGTTACTGTCAAAGGTTTATACGAGCATGGGGTAAAGTGAACAAGGTGGACAACAAGACTCTGGAACCCAAGTACACTATTCCTATGGAACCTTATCTCATATGGGTACGTGCACGTGCTCAGACTCTCATGATGCCATATCCTGCTGTCCTGCCAGTTACCATGGAGCCTGTTGCTGAAGGAGATACTTCTTATATCATTCTTCATCCAGACATGCCCACTGACATGGAAGAATTACAAAGGTCCTGGATCCAGTTGAAGGAGCAAAGGGATACTTTTGAGACTCATTACAAAGCAAGTCAAGAAAGAATCCTGGAGCTAACAAAACAACTTCACGAGGAGCGGAATCTCAACTCATACCTCAACACAAAGAGGAAACGTCCATGGGAGACTTAAAACCCCATCTTTGTACTCATTTCATTTTTTTTGTAAGCCCAAGAGGCAAACAAGTTTATTGATTACTAATAAAAGTTTACTTTTTGGTTGTTTAAACAAATTTAAATCCTGTGGTCCTTGAAAACATTGCATACGCATTTACATACCATATCATTGCATCACAGGTTTCTTATGAACAGGTATCTTATCTTCTCGTTGTTTATTTCAGCAGAAATGGCTCTTGAACAGACTGTCAAAGATCTCCAGGCTCAGAATGCACAATTCCAAGAGTTGATTGTGAACTTGTCCAAGGGACAAGATGAGTTGAAGACACTGCTGGCTAAGAAGAAGAAGAAGACTAGAAGATCAGGGGGTCTTATTAATCTGGGAAAAAGGTTCAGGGGTCCTATCAAGGTTAAGGAACAGATTGAGGATTCTGAGAAAGAGGGAGGTAGTCTCCATGATACTGTGGGAGATTCTGATTCTGAAGCAAATTATTATCATGATCCTGCTAGTGAAGAGAAGTACAAGATGCTGGTAGACAGAATGAATGCCATGGAATTGCAAAAATCTTCTGGGCTTGATTTTGAAGATCAGAGTTTAGTTTCTGGAGTGGTTATACCTATTGGTTTCAAAGTTCCTGTTTTTGTGGTATATGATGGTGTTTCATGTCCTAAGTTGCATTTAAGATCCTATGTCCGGAGGATTCAACCATATACTGCTGATAAGAAGTTATGGATTCACTTCTTCCAAGAGAGCTTGTCTGGAACTCAATTGGAATGATACTATCAATTGGAAAGTGTTAATATTCGTGACTGGAATGATCTTGCTGAGGCCTTCTATAGGCAATACCAATATAATGCTGATTTAGCACCAACTCGCATGCAGCTCCAAAGCATGTCTATGGGTGCTAAAGAAAGTTTCAAGGAGTATGCCCAGAAGTGGAGAGACCTGGCTGGAAGAGTTCAACCTCCTCTGACTGACAGGGAGTTAGTGGATATGTTTATGAGTACATTTAATGGTCCTTTCTATAGTCATCTAATTGGAAGCTCATCATCTGGTTTCACTGAGCTGATAATGACCGGAGAACATGTGGAAAGTGGTATAAGAAGTGGTAAGATATATGTGGGTGTCTCTTCATCAAGAAATGCTAAGAAGCCCCCTAGTGGGAAGAAGGAGTCTAATGTTGTGTACGGTCAACATAGTCGTAACAGGAGTCATCAATCTGTGGGAGCAGTTCACATCTCTAATCCTACTCCTGCAGCACCAGAGCTACCACAAAACAATCAACAGAAGCCTAGAAGACAATTCACCAAGATCAACATGTCACTGGACCAAGCCTTGCAACACATGTTGAAAGGGGAACTCATTACTTTGAAGGACCCTCCTCGGAATCCTAATACCTCCTCTCCTCGGTACAATCCTAATGCAAGATGTTCCTATCATTCTAATAGTCCGAGACATGACACCAACAACTGCTGGGTGTTGAAAAACAAGATTCAAGATATGATTGAAGCTGGGGAAATTGAATTTGATCCTCCTGGGACCCCAAATGTGATTACTGCTCCCATGCCCAACCATGAGAAGACTGTTAATGCTGTTGATGAAGTTTCATATGTTTCCTCAGTAGCAAATGTGACTACTCCCTTATTCATTATCAAGAAGAAGCTGGTACAGGCTGGGTTCTTTCCAGGTTGTAATGAAGACTGTTTTTATTGTGCCTACAAACCTAATAGTTGCTGGAAGTTGAAGGATGATATCCAACGCCTCATGGACAATTACACTATATTGTTTGAGAGGACACCTTCTATTGAAAGTATGTGTGAACATTGGACTCAAAATATGAAGCTTGAAGACGTGGCCATGGTTGGTAAAGTGCCAGTGAAGATTACCTCCAAAGGCCCTGTCAGGATCACCTCTAAAGGTCCTGTCAGGATTACTGCTGAAGGCCTTGTGAAGACTGTTGTTGAAGCTAGAGTGGCTCCCATGATTATTACCACTCCTGGCCCTGTTCCTTATACTTCTGATAAAGCTATACCCTGGAATTACGGTTCTGATGTTTATATCCATGGTGTCAAGCAAGAACCTCTGACTGATGCACCTGTTACCAATGATAATCTTGATGTTGATAATATTGCTGGATCTAGTAAGATCACTAGAAGTGGAAGGATTTTCTCTCCTCAGGCTACCTCCAAAAGTGCAGTTACTCCAGCTACTACCTCCACTTCTGAGCCAAGTACTGATGCTCGGGGCAAAGATCCTGTGGTTGAACCTGTGCAAGCTGAAGCACCGGCTGCTGAAGATCTTTCTAAATAGATGGAAGAAGTGCTTAAGATCATTCGCAAGAGTGATTATGATATTGTTGACCAGTTGGGGCATACTCCCTCCAAAATTTCCATGTTATCTTTGTTGCTGTGTTCTGAGGCTCATGCTAAAGCCTTAATCAAGTTCTTGAAGACTGCTCATGTGCCAAACGAGATTTCTGTGGATCAATTTGAGAATTGTGTTGCACATCTGACTTATGATAATGGGTTAGGCTTTTCTGATGCTTACTTGACTCCTGCCAAGAGAAACCATAACAAAGTGTTGCATATATCCATCGAATGTAGGGGCACTACCTTGTCTCATGTGCTGGTGGACAATGGCTCTTCATTAAATGTGCTCCCCAAAGAGGTTCTGGACAAGCTCAGTCTCGAGGATGCTGTGTTAAAGACCAAGTGAGGTAGTGGTGAGGGCCTTTGATGGCTCAAGAAGAGTAGTACATGGAGAAATAGATCTCCCGATCAAAGTAGGCTCTCAAGTCTTCGACTCTACTTTCTATGTAATGGATATTCGTCCTGCGTACTCCTGTTTGCTTGGGCGCCCCTGGATCCATGGGGCAGGTGCTGTAACTTCCACTTTACATCAGAAGTTGAAATATCCGGTGAAAGGAAAGATGGTCACTGTTTATGGTGAAGAAGAATACATGGTCAGTCATGTGAATACTTTTAAATACGTTGAGATGGATGGTGAATTTGTTGAGACTCCTTGCCAGACATTTGAAGTAGTTCCTTGGGTCGTTCATACTACTGAAGTTCCCCCTATTGTTAAAAGAGTTCCTGTGATTACCAGAGTACCTCCTACAATGGCCTACCTCAAGGATGCTAGAGCTGTGGTTGAAGAAGATGGTTGTACTATTTGGGGTCAGCTTCTTGACATCCCTTATAAGTCTGACAAATTTGGTTTGGGTTTCAAGGCAGAATCCCAGAAGGTTGTTCGTCGTGCTCGTGTTGTTTGTATCACCAATCAAGGGGTCATGAGGGATCAAATCAATGCCGTGGGTGACTATAGTGAAGACTACAACCTGGATGATTGAATCTTTCGTACTGTGGGTGATGGGCTCAACAACTGGAAGACCGAAGACGTTATTCCTATCTCCTTTAGTCAGGAGTAAATACTATTACTGTGTTTTTTCGAACAAATAAACTTTTAAGCCTTGTGTCTTGCCCGGGGCACAATGGTATGCTTGTTTCGGGATGTCATTTCATTTGCATACTTCATTCAATAAAAATCAATGGACGTTTCGTTTTCGTAAATATTGTGCTCTTTGTCTTTATTTTATTTTTATTTTTGTTTTACCAGCTATGTGTTCTTACACACACCCACATCACTAAAATGCAGATCCTCATCCACTCTGGATCCTGTTGATAACAGTTCTACTATTGCCAATTATAATTTCGAGAATCCGATCTATCAAGTTGAAGATGGAAAGGAGGAAGATTGTGAAGTACCTATAGAGCTTGCTAGGTTGTTACAACAAGAAGAGAAAGCTATACAGCCACATGAAGAGCCAATCGAAGTTATGAATCTGGGAACTGAAGAAAACAGGAAAGAGGTCAAGATATGGGCTGAACTAGAAGATGATGTTAAGAGCAGACTAATTCAGATGTTACGTGACCATGTAGAGATCTTTGCTTGGTCCTATGAAGATATGCCAGGGCTGGATACAGACATTGTGGTTCACCGTTTGCCGGTAAAAGAAGATTGTCGTCCGAAGAAGCAGAAGGTTCGTCGCATGCGTCCCGAAATGTCAGAAAAGATTAAAGCAGAAGTGATGAAACAGTTTGATGCAGGGTTCTTAGCTATGACTTCTTATCCTCAACGGGTTGCAAATGTGGTACTAGTACCTAAGAAGGATGGTAAGGTACGCATGTGTGTGGATTACAGAGATTTGTACAAGGCCAGCCCTAAAGATGATTTCCCACTTCCTCATATTGATGTTCTGGTAGACAACACTGCTCAGCATAAGGTATTCTCTTTCATGGATGGTTTCTCTGGTTACAATCAAATCAAGATGGCACCTGAAGATATGGAGAAGACTACGTTTGTTACACAGTGGGGCACCTTTTGCTATAAAATGATGCCATTTGATTTGAAGAATGTTGGGGCAACATATTAGCGTGCTATGGTGGCTTTGTTTCACGATATGATTCATCATAAGATAGAGGTATATGTGGATGATATGATAGCCAGGTCCCAGAATGAAGAACAACACCTTGATCATCTGCATAAACTGTTTGAAAGGTTGAATAAATACAAGCTCAGATTGAACCCAAACAAGTGTACTTTTGGAGTTAGGTCTGGTAAACTCCTGGGTTTCATTGTCAGTGGGAAAGGTATTGAAGTAGACCCCGCAAAAGTGAAAGCTATACAAGAGATGCCAGCTCCCCGTATTGAAAAGGAAGTTAGAGGTTTCTTGGGACGACTGAATTACATTGCAAGATTTATTTCCCACCTAACTGCTACCTGTGAACCAATCTTCAAGTTGTTGAAGAAAGATCAGGTAATGGAATGGAATGATGAGTGCCAGACAGCCTTTGATGAAATCAAGAGATATCTCCTAGAACCTCCAATTTTGATGCCACCAGTTGATGGAAGACCCTTGATTATGTACTTAACAGTGTTAGACAACTCAATGGGGTGTGTGTTGGGGCAAC
Organism: Lathyrus aphaca; assembly: GCA_963966055.1. Taxonomy (NCBI): domain Eukaryota; kingdom Viridiplantae; phylum Streptophyta; class Magnoliopsida; order Fabales; family Fabaceae; genus Lathyrus; species Lathyrus aphaca. The sequence goes on along the minus strand of OZ014522.1, from coordinate 442,375,152 downwards.
ATGACGGGTCTGGTCGAAAAGAGCAGGCGATATACTACCTTAGCAAAAAGTTTACCGACTGTGAAACAAGATACTCACTGCTCAAGAAAACTTGCTGCGCTTTGGCATGGGCTGCTCGCCGACTAAGACAGTATATGTTGACTCATACTACCTTGTTGATTTCAAAGATGGATCCAATCAAGTACATATTCGAGAAACCTTCTCCCTCCGGACGAATAGCAAGATGGCAAATTATCTTAATAGAATATGATATACAGTACACTACTCAGAAGGCCATTAAAGGAAGTGTTGTAGCTGATCATTTGGCTCATCAAGCGGTGAATGATTATTAGTCAATGAGTTTTTAGTTTCCTGATGAAGACATTATGATTATTACCAAAGAACCTGGACAATATGACGGACCTGAACAAGGATCCCGATGGACTATGGTTTTTGATGGAGCTTCTAATGCGCTTGGTAATGGTGTTGGTGTTGTGATCATTTCTCCTGAAGGCTGTCATACCCCGATTACTGCAAGACTTTGTTTCTATTGTACCAATAACATGGCTGAGTATGAGGCATGTATCATGGGTATCAAAGCTGCCATTGAGATGAAGATTCAGTTCCTGGACGTATTTGGAGATTCAGCCCTGGTAGTTAGTCAGATTAAAGGAGATTGGGATACCAAACATGAAAATCTCATTCCCTACAGAGAGCATGTGTTGTCTTTGATCCCATATTTTGAAGAGATTACATTTGGACATATTCCACGAGGAGAGAATCAGTTGGCAGATGCATTAGCGACCATGGCATCTATGTTTGAGATTAGCTGGGATGATGAAGCTCCCAAGATCACTTTTGATAGATTTGAGAAGCCTGCATACTGTAATGAGATTGATACTGAAGGAGGAGAGGAAAAACCTTGGTTCTATGAAGTGAAAAGATATCTTGAAGCTCAGGAGTTCCCTGAAGGGGCATCTGTCAAAAATAAGAAGTTTCTAAGGAGGTTTTCTGCTAAGTTCTTCTTGAGCAATGGAATTTTGTACAAGCGCAATCATAATTCGACTTTGCTTCGTTGTGTGGATAAGAAGGAAGCAACAAAGATTATGGAAGACATGCATGATGGGATCTTTGGCACTCATTCTAGTGGTCATACCATGGAAAAGAAGATATTGAGAGCAGGTTACTATTGGTCTACCATGGAAGCTGACTGCTATCAACATTCCAGAACATGTCACAAGTGTCAAATCTATGTTGATAAAGTACACATACCTCCAGCTCCTTTGAATGTGTTGACTGCTCCTTGGCCTTTTTCCATGTGGGGCATTGATATGATTGGTGAGATCAAGCCTAATGCTTCTAATGGGCATCATTTCATCCTGGTTGCTATTGATTACTTTACAAAATGGGTGGAGGTAGCTTCGTTTGCATCTGTTACCAAGAATGTTGTGGCTCGATTCATTAAGAATAATCTCATATGCAGGTATGGCATCCCTGAGAGGATTATCACAGATAATGGCTCTAATCTGAACAACACTATGATTACTGATCTCTGCACGCAGTTCAAGATTAAGCATCACAACTCTTCTCCATATCGTCCAAAGATGAATGGGGAAGTAGAAGCTGCTAATAAGAATATTAAAAAGATTCTACAGAAGATGACTGTTACGTATAAAGATTGGCATGAGATGTTACCGTTTGCTCTTCATAGTTATCGTACTACAATACGTACTTCAACAGGGGCAACCCCATACTCCTTAGTCTATGGTATGGAAGCAGTTCTACCCATTGAAGTTCAGATACCCTCCTTAAGAATCATGAAGGATGCAGACTTGGATGAAGATGAGTGGATTCAGACTCGACTTGACCAGATAAATTTGATTGATGAGAAAAGGCTGGCAGCTATTTGTCACGGTCAGATGTACCAGAAACGGATGATAAAAGCTTTTAATAAGAAGGTTAAGCAAAAGGTATATCAGGCTGGTGACTTGGTAATCAAGCGTATCATATTACCACAGGGTGATCCTAGGGGCAAATGGACTCCTACATATGAAGGACCATTTGTAGTCAAGAGGGTATTTTCAGGAGGTGCCATGATGCTTACTACTATGGACGGTGAAGACTTCCCACAGCCTGTAAACGCAGACATAGTTAAAAAATACTACGCATAAAAAGAGACCCGCTAGGTTGACTGGCCTAGGCAAAATAAGGGCATCCCGACGAACCAAAAGGGTTCGGGCAAAAATCAGGGATATATATATATATAAATAAATGTACACCCGGCAAGTCGAAAACCTGAAAGGGCGACTTGGGCAAAAAAGGGTATCCCGGTGGATTGAAAACCTGAAAGGGAAATCCAGGCAAAAGTTAGGGATTAAAGCGTATGACTATGTCTCGTTAGATCACCCATGTAACTCCAACCAGTTGTGTTACTTAACTCAAGTTCGAACAGATAAAGATCAATCCAATCATTTCCATCTCGACAGTAGAGGATGAGATACTTGAAGATAATGGCAATAGTAGAATTGAAACTAAATAGGATTATTTCTCACGTAGCTGTTTTTCTTTGTTTTTGTAAAACATTTTACAACGAATTCCTCTTACTAGGATTTATGTCTCCTTGTACAAACTTACCTGTGTATAGGTCACTTTCTAAAAATAAATAAAATCTTGTCTTTGAATCCAGATTTACTTTTACCCTATTTACCTAAGCGAAAACGTCCATTGGTTGTGTTTGAATGTATGTATGCTTTTAAATATGATTGATGTTTACCAGAAATGCATAAAATGCAGTAATAGTATTTACTAAGGACGAACGGGGGAAGGAATTCAACGAAACTTCGTCGGTTCATCCCCACAAGACAACTATAAATCCCCAGCAGAGCAGATATATCTTTATAGATACTTCGAGTTTCATCTCCCCTGTGACTTATGTCCATCTCTTTTATCCTCAGTCAGGATACTCAGGAACTTATTCCTTCAATAGAGGTACGACGAACGAAGACGAGAGGTTATGAATACTATACTATCAAACCAAACAGGAACGAGGTCCTCATATTCTTCAGCAACGATTCGGGGTTTATTTTCCCTAGCCAGCAGTTGTTATACAAAGATATCCAGACGCCTCAGGCTGCATGATTCATACATACATCATTTACATCATACCATAGCATATCCATAATACATAATACATTTACTTAAGTGCACCATGCCATGCATGCATACATATTGCATAAACTAACCTTTTCCTTGCAGGATAGTTACATGCAGATAAAACACTATCAACAATTCACAACAGTTCAGAGATGATCTATACGAAGATCTAGTGCTGATACTTAATTCAGGGATAATCGCTACGAAGATTCATTTCTGATGATCAATACTAAAGTCATCCTTGGAGGGGTAAATGGTCTATACGAAGATCTATTACCTAATCCAGGATATTTCCAGAAGAGATAATCGTTACGAAGATTTATTTCTACTGGTCTATTCAATAACTCAAAACAGTTCATAAACGATCTATAGGTCTAGTGCTGATACTTAATTCAGAAAAAAATCGCCACGAAGATTTGGTTCTGATACTTAAATTAAAGAATGTTCTTAGATATGGTTCAGAGACGATCTATACGAAGATCTAAGCCCTGACACTTAATGAAGGATATTCTTTTTCCCCAGAGATAATGCAGAGACGATCTATACGAAGATCTAGTGCTAGCATTCAACTCAAACCATGTTGCATAAGCGATTCAGAGACGGCCTATACAAAGACCTAGTACTGATATCCAGTATCAACATAAAGATATCATCACCTCCTGATATTATGGATGGCATCTCTAAGCCCATCTCCAGTTCTTCCAAGTGGCATCTTCAAGCCCACTTAAGCATATACAACTTACCATCAGTGTTACTTTACGCACCGGCGAGTGCAAATTTTTGGGCTTTTGTGTTCAATCCCCTTCAACCTTCCAGGTCACGAATGGCACATATGCCAATCTAACCCCTCAGGTTTCAGAAAATTGAACAGGGGCAGCTGTTGCACCCCAAAATTTGCCCTCACCTAGACAAGACATTGTATACTAAGGTGTCCCAAGAGGTTCACAAGGTTCACAAGATTCACAAGGTATCTCAAGAGGTTCACAAGGTTCACAATTAGTCAGAAAGATTGATAATTCCCTCAGACAAAGCCTCCTCCTAAGCAATGCATCTTAAACTAGGGTTTTGGATTTCATCAGGCTAAATGGACTTCCAAGCCTTCAATTGAGCTTCATAGCATCCTATATGTCTTCAAGAATCCCTATGTCAAGTTTCAAGGCTTTCCCAAAAAGTTTGCTCAGTCAGATGATCAGATATGCAAATATCAGTCAAAGTGGTTAAAAAGTCAAACTGAGGTCAACTATGGTCAAACCAAAGTCAAACTTCATGATTTTTTGCCAACATCAAGTATATGAATTAAAATTCATCATTTGATCAAGGGTTGATCATGATTCATCAAGGAGATTTCAGATCATCAAGAATCAGGAGTTTCTAAATTAGGGTTTTCATAGGAAAAGTCAACTGAACTTTGACCAGCCATAACTTTCACATGCTTCATCAAATTTTTTCCATCCAAAGCTCATTTTGAAGTAAATTGAATTCTCTACAACTTTGTGTCTCACAATCCAAGCCCAAAAATGCTTCATTTGAAAGGTATGAGCTAAGACATTATAGGTCATTTTAAAAGTCAACAAAAAGTCAACATCTTCCAAAGGGCATAACTTGAGAATGGTAAAAGATATGGACATGAAACCAAAGAGGTTGGTTAGAGGACTCTTTAAGATTTCCAAAATATCCAAGAACACCTTCATAGCCTTAAATTTGAGGGATTTGTGCCTTTGCAAAGTTGGGAAATTTTTGGGAGGTTCATGAAGCAAATAGGGCCTTAAAACCAAATTTCTCCAAATGGGCTTGCATTTTTATGACCCAATCATTACCATGACATCATGCACGAATTAAAAATCATTTATTCAAATTTTTATTAATTTTATTTTATTTATTATGATTTTATACATTAAAAATCAAAATAAAATATAAAAGTCTCAATATTTGATATGATTTTTGTTCTAGAAAGTCATAAACACCAATTAAAGATGATTGAGATCATGAAAAATCAGATCAACCAAAATAGTAAGAAGATATCAAATTTTTTCAATATTTTGAAGCATATCTTTCTTCAATCTCAAGTTATCCAAAAGTCCAAAGTGGGATGTGATTTTTTGACCTAATTACACTTACTACATATACATGAAGACATCACAATGCTGAAGGACGAATTTTGCTGCCTCCAAGAACAAAATCATAAGTAAAAATTTCACTCCAAATTTGAAATTCGGTTTCATACATTCAAGCAATTTCAATAACTTTTGAAGGTTGCTTTAGCTTCTTTGAGGTTCACTGATCGTAATCTTCATATGCATCAAAAGCATGATCATAAGCCCAAACCGAATCAAACAATGTTCTTGAACTCTTGTTTTCGATTTCATTAATTTGCACATTATTAACAAATTTTGATCTGATTTTGTTGTTTGTGATAATGCTTAGATCGTTTCTGCACGAGTTCTTGAAGTTTTATGGCCAGAATCGTTGAATGTCATTGTTTGGGTTTAAGCTCCCGATTTGGGGTTTTATGATTAGGGTGATATAAATGAATTCTAACAACGTGGTTGGATTGTGTATGATATAAGGATCGTTATGGCATAATCAATTTGTTAAGATTTTACAGGTTTCATGGTGATTGGAGAAACCTAGGTTCTGTTGCGAAAACAAATTCGTAGGAAAAATCGCAGCTAAATTCGTAGCAAAATTCGCAGGGCTGGAGGTTGAAGATGAAGCAGTCTGGCGCGAATTCTAAATTCAAATTTTAATTTGTTTTTATAATTTATATATGTTATATTATTATCAGATGGTGCGTTTGACTCAGTTGGCAAGGCATGCGTGTGTTTGGGATGAGGACCAGAGTTCGAGTCTGGCCGAAAGCAATTTTTTTTAATAACTCATTTATCTTGCAGGTTGTGTATATTATGCATTCTAGTCATCACTTCTTCAAGCCGCGCGCTCAGCCCAGTGGTCTAGGCCTCCCCCATTTTTTTTTAACCTAGTTTATTTTGTTTTCTTTTCCTAATTATTTAATTATATAAATTATATTATCAAATAAACTAATTTCTAAATAATATTATAATATTTTCTTATAACAAAAAAAAAACTTTATATTTTCAAAATCAATATTTTATTTTCTCAAATTTAATTTGTTTCTATTTTATGTTTATATTATTATTATGTATATATTTTTTTAAATAAATTAATTAGGTTTAGATTAATTTTCAAAACCCTAATTTTCCCTAACCCTAACCCTAATTTTTCTTAACCTTTAAATTTTAACCTAATATTTTCATAAATTATAATTAATCATTAATTATTTATTAAATATGTATATAATTTAGTATTTATTTATTATTATTAAAATCTATTTTCTTTATTAAATATTTAAAATCTTTTCTAATATTAAACTATTTTGCTAATTTCTTATTTTCTCTTATTTTTTATTTTCTAACCTTTTAACTTAATTGTTATTATTATTGATTCTTATTGCTCATTTATTATTATTTATTGTTATCATATTTCTCGATTATATTGTATTTGCCCCGAAGCTTTGTAATAGTTTAGTTTATATTTTTGCTTTATTTTTATTGTAAATATATTAACTGCATGGTTAGTAATTATAGAGTGTGAATAACATGTTTGTAATTAAAATTAATTTAGAATAACTAATATGAAAAGATAAATATTTGAATATGAACACTCACACACGTAAGTCGATCTTTGATCGCCATCTTGCACTTTCTAGGGTTACCTCTCATGTTGCCTATTACTAAGGTCAAGTAAGGTGTCTTAAGCAAAATCCCTTTCACAAATATCATCAAGTCCCTTCAGTTTATAAGATCAAGTCCCTTCGAGGTTGCCTACGATAAACGATCTTGTCCCTTCGAATAAAAGATGATAAGTCCCTACGAATTGCTAAAGACACCTTACAGTTGCCTGCATTCAGATTGTCCCTATACATGTCCCTTAACACATCCAAGGTAATGACTACCTATTCCTTAATAATAGGGATAGTCTTACCATTGAAAGAATATAAGAACAGTAAAGACTTAATGTAGAGTGGGTTTCTCTTAATTACTTGCTCACACATTTCAAAATACTTTTTACACATCACTTTTCAAACAAATTTTCAAAACAAAGTCTTTATATACATCCATACGAGGATCATTATAAAGTACTTAGAAAATTTTTAATCACACACTACAGCTTTCTTAAAACAATTTAAAGTGAGCTAAGTAACTAAGAGCCCATGGATAACCATGGATATAAAGGGTGCTAACACCTTCCCTTTGTATAACCTACCCCCCGAACTCAAAATCTTTTTAAGGTCTTTCCTGTTCTTTTATGTCTTTTCCTTTTGGATAAAATAAAAGTCGGTGGCGACTCTTGCTATCCGCAACATTTATAGAAAGTCAGTTCTCCCACCGTGTTACAGGATCATCGATACTTGTTCATCTCATTTTAGAACCTTTTTGCTTCTTTTTGAACTTAACTTGTCACCTAAAAGACCTTAAAACCCTAATTTGAACACTTAATCTTAGGATGCCTCTTAACCCATCATTTGTGAACATTTTCCAAGTATAATTTCTATTTTAATTTGTTGCCAAGCCCTTGGTTTTTGTATGGGGAGGTCAAGTCCTTTGGTTATTTTTGAATTTCCTTCTAAGTCATTTGGTTTCATCTTTAGAACCATGCTTCTATATGCATTCTTTCATCTTTCAATTTCACATTTGAGTATCTTTAATTTGAATATCTTCTTTCCCATTTGATTTATTCATTTCTTTCACTTCCATATAGTGTTAAGTTCTGGATTTCTCATTTGCCTTTGATTTTGGAGATTTTGGATTGCTAAACACTTAGGTTTTCATTTTAACTTCATCCTTAGGTTTCCTTAGGGTTTAGTGTAACTTTAGGGAATATTGTGACTTTAATTCAATTAATCCCTTTATATATTTTTGAATTGATTTATCTACTGACTTTAGAGGTTTGTTATCCTATAGAATGCCTTAGGCTTAGGTATTAACCTTAGAAGTTCACTAACGTCCTTCCTTAGCTAGTGTGAGTTGTTTTTGAAGTTTGACATGTCATAATTGTTCATACTCCTTCATCATGCTAACATTTGTTTTGTAGGGGGGGAAGATGAGGTAATCACTTCATTCATTTTCTCTCATGCATTTAATTGTCTTTGTCTTAGCACTTGTTGCTTTGTTCATAGGTTCCCTTTTGTTCTTTAGAGTCAACTTAACTTCCTTAGGAAGTGAAATTCTGGGATCAGGTACGTGATGTCGAACCAGATGTTTAAACACTTGAAATCTTAAACAAAACTTAATGAGCTGGTAAATTAAATAACACAGAAAATTGTTAACCCAGTTTAGTGTATCTCCACACTTACATCTGGGGGCTACCAAGCCAAGAAGGAAATCCAATATAAGTAATATTAATTATGGAGTTAAACCAACCAGTTTAATCCTTCACTTAATATCTACCCAAGGCAATTTCTACCTAAGACTCAACTTAGATATGAGTACCTACTCACTCCCCCTCAATCACACAGTGATCTTTACAATGATTAATAAAATTGAAGTCACACTTCAAACACACCAGCTTGATCTTACTTAAAAGTTTCAATCAAGACACAATTCACTTTTTGCTTAAAAGCTCATAAAGTGACAAACAATTAAAACCTGCTTAAAAACAACTAGCTTCACAAACACTCTTTACAGTCTTCTAAAATTCGTGATCTTTTCTTGAGTGTTTCAGTTCCTTAAATAGATGCTTGGTTTGTGGGATTTTTGCAAATTATCCAGACTTTGATAAATCCCACAGTCATCTCCTTGAATTAGGGTGAGTTAGTTTGTTATCTCCTTGAATCAAGGTGAGTTAGTTATTCTGTTACATTGAAACCAGATAACTAAGCTTCCTAAAGATGCGCCTTGGAGTGCTTATCTTTTTACAATTAATTCCAGATAATTTCTCCTGAATTTACTCACTTCTGTTACGCATCATTTAGGTCAATAGCAGGTCTGCGATGCCACAACATCTGGTGTGACATCCTGATGTCCTGGACTAAGTTCATGACTTTTACTTTGTTTGTCAATGTCACAACATCTGGTGTGACATCCTGAACTAAGTTCATATCTTCTTGTTTGTCAAAAATTCTGCCAATTCTTAACATCTACAGGAAGTAAGTTGAATTCTAACTTGCTTTTCTTCTCCTTAGGTTAGATTACCTCATTAACCATAGGATCACCTCTTTGTACATAGTAAGATAACTTAGGGTTGTGTCTTAGTCCCCCATTAGCTTTGACCTTTTTCCACTTGAGTCATTCTTCTCTCATCTTCAAACAAAATCAAATAGAAACTTAATAAATGTATGAAAGGATCTCTTGTGTATAGCCTTATTCCATGGGGCACTTACATTCATTCCATCTTGGAATAATGTAGGCTTGTCTAGCATGATGTACAAGTCTTATCAAGAGGTCATTTCAGAAAGAAAACATAAAAAGATACTTCTTCACAAACTACAAAAACATGTAATAAAGTTCAACAAGCTAGTGAACTTAGGCCATAATCCTTGGAAACAAGTCTTGGATAAATTCTCCTTTCTTGGTGGGCTTGTTCTATTATTCCATTTTGGAATGTAGTAGCAAGTATACATTCCATGGAAAAGAGTTTGAATTCACTTCCTTGTGCCAAATTCATACAAAACTCTTAAAAAAGCAAACAACAAACAATAAGCGACTTTCCTGCGGGAAATTCTCTTCTTACCTCATTCATTCTCAACGCGAACTTGCGACGACTTGTCTCACATGCAAGACGGTAAATACACTCGTACCAGACGAGCATGCAACACCTGAGCATAGACATACGCATTTCCATCCATAAAAACACAAACAAATAGTTCCCGCCTTAGTTAGGAGAACTACGTCGACTCTGATCCTCATTTTCCCGATGAGGTACGTAGATAGCGGGGTAGGGCCCATTCAAACACATTCTTTATTTTCCCTACATTCCCCCTTTTTTCCAATTTCTTTTTCCATTTCCCTTTCTTATTTCCAGTTCCTTTCCAGTAGCAGTTTCTGTTCAGTAGCTTTATTTCTCACCCTTTGAAACAAAACAAACAAGCGTGGATTCCGTCGGGTACAGTGGACGGTCTGGGGTGCTAATACCTTCCCAGGTCGTAACCGAATCCCAGACCCAGATCTTTGGTTCGCAAGGCCTCGTCCTTTCCTTCGCTCTTAGGTTTGTGCAGCATTACCTTTCCCATTCCTTCGGGATAAAAATGCCTGGCTGGCGACTCTACCCTTTCCGCACCACTTTCACGTTTGTACTAGGATGAAAATCTCGGGAGCGACAATAAGTGTGTTAAATTAGTGGTATTATAGTAGGTAGGTGTGTCCGGCCAAGTGTGTTGTTGTCAATCGGTGGTCAGTCGTTACATGTTAATGATTATTTCTTTTCTAATGTTGTGAGTGTTATGCAGAATGGCTGGAAACAACACGCGTGCTCTTGGTTGAACTTGTTGCGGCACTTGCTCAGGCTACGAATCAATACAACGAACAAGATGAGTTTCTTGCTTTAGAGAAGTTTCAGAGGAATAACCCACCAATTTTTGAAAGAGATCATGATCCAACGAGCACACAGAAGTGGATCAAAGCGATTGAGAAAATTTTCAGGGTGATGGCATGTGCCAATGCGCATAAGGTATAATTTGGTATCCATATGTTGTCTGAGGAGGCTGAGGACTGATGGGATAATACTCGTCAACGTTTGGAGGATGCGGGTACTGTGATTACTTGGACTGTGTTTAAGACAGAGTTCCTTAGGAAGTATTTTCCTGAAGATGCTCATGGTAAGATGGAAGTGGAATTCCTTGAATTGAAGCAAGAAAATATGACTGTAGCAAAGTATGTTGCCAAGTTTGAGAGACTGGTGAAGTTTTATCCTCACTAAAACTGTGCAGATGCTGAACTTATTAAGTGTCTCAAGTTTGAGAATGGGATGAGACCAGAGATTAAGCAGGGGATTGGATGACAACATATTTGTAGGTATTCAGAACTGGTATAAAAGATTCAAATTTATGATGAGCGTAGCCGAGCTTGATCTGCTCACTACAAAAAATTGAGTGAGAAGAAAGATAATGGCCAGTTTAGAGGGAAACCTTATGTGACTCCAGGTGACAAGGGGAAACAAAAGGTATATGATGAGAAGAATCCAAGTAGGGGAGCCACTAATGCACCTACTAAGTGCTATAAGTGCGGGGAGTCAGTTCACAAGGTTGATGTGTGTACCAACAAGATTCTGAGATGTTACCATTGTGGTAAGACTAGACATAGAATTGGTGATTGTCCAAATGAGGGCCTGACCTGTTTCAATTGTGGTGAATAGGGACATATTAGTACTCAATGCCAAAAGATAAAGAAGACTTCCACTTTTGCTCAGACTAATGGAAGAGTGTTTGCTTTGGATGGTTCAGAAGTTCCCAAGAAGGACAACTTGATTCGAGGTACTTGATTTATTAAAAATGTTGAGTTGATTGCTATTATTGATACTAGAGCTACACATTCATCTATCTCTCTTGAGTGTGCTACTATATTAGGGTTGAAATTATCTGATATGAATGGTAGTATGATAATAGAGACTTATACTAATGGTTATGTGACTACTATGCTTGTTTGCTTGAAGTGTCCTTTGTTGATCTTTGAGAAGAATTTTGCGATGGATTTGGTGTTCTTACCACTGCACCAGATCAATGTTATTCTTGGTATGAATTGGTTGGAATTCAATTATGTTTATATTAACTGTTATAGTAAGACTGTGAGGTTTCCTGAGTTAGGTGAGAATGACAAGTTGATGTTCATATATGCTAAGAAAGTGGATGAACTTTTGGTGGATGAAGCCTTGATATTTGCATCATTTCAAGTTTATTGTGAAGCTGTCGGTGTTGAATTGCCGATAGATTATGAGTTTCTTGATGTATTTCTGAAAGGTATAAGTGATTTACCTCCGGAACATGAAATTGAGTTTGTTGTGGATTTAATACCAGGTAAAAATACGCTGTCGATGGCTCCTTATCGGATGTCTGCTTCAGAGTTGAGTGAGTTGAAGAAACAATAGAAGAATTGTGAGAGTAGAAATTCATTCGACCTAGTGTTTCTCCGTGGGGTGATCCCGTGTTTCTTGTTAAGAATAAATATGATAGCGTGAAATTATATGTTGATTATCGACAGTTGAATAAGTTGACTATCAAGAATAAGTATCCACTTATGAGGATTGATGACTTAATGGATCAACTTGTAGGTGTTTGTGTGTTTAATAAGATTGATCTGAGGTATGTTTATCATCAGATACAAGTTAAAGCTGATGATATTTCGAAGACAACTTTCAGGATGAGGTATGGTCATTATGAGTACACTGTGATGCTGTTTGGAGTTTCTAATGCGCCTGGTGTGTTCATGGAATATATGAAGAAAATATTTCATGAATATCTTGATAAATTTGTGGTGGTTTTTATAGATGGTATCTTGATATATTCTAAATTAGAAGAAGAACATGCTGAACATTTGAAGGTTGTGTTGCAAATATTGAGGGAAAAGAAATTGTATACTAAGATGTCAAAGTGTGATTTCTGGTTAAAGGAAGTGAGTTTCCTTGGCTATGTAACTTTAAGTGGTGGAATTTCTGTGGATCCTTCGAAGATTGATGCGGTGTTGCAGTGGGAGACTCCGAAGTCTGCTACTGAGATTCGTAGTTTTCTTGGATTGGCTGGTTATTATTGTAAGTTCATTGAGGGTTTTTCTAAGTTGGCGTTGCTGTTGACACAATTGACTCAAAAGTTTCAAGCGTATGTGTGGGATGTTTCTTGTGAGGAAAGTTTTGTGGAACTAAAAAAAAGTTGATGACTGCTTCGGTGTTGTTTTTCCAGATCCGAATGAGTCCTTTGTGGTTTATTGTGATGCTTCGAAGATGGGTCTTGATGGAGTTTTAATGGAAAATGATAAAGTAGTTGCTTATGCTTCTAGACAGTTAAGAGTTCATGAGAGGAATTACCCTACGCACGACTTGGAATTGGTTGTTGTGGTATTTATGCTGAAAATTTGGAGACATTATTTGTTTGGTTCAAAATTTGAGGTATTCAGTGATCATAAGAGTTTGAAATACTTGTTCGATCAAAAAGAGTTAAATATGAGGCAGAGAAGGTGGCTAGAATTGTTAAAGGATTTTGAGTTTGATTTTAATTACAACTCTATAAAGGCAAATGTAGTGGCTGATGCTTTGAGTATAAAGCCATTGCATATTTCGATGCTTATGGTGAGAGAACTTGAAATGATTGAGCAGTTCAGAGACACGAGTTTGTTGTGTGAGACGACTGCAGATAGTGTAAAATTGAGTATGTTGAAACTGACTAGTGGGATTTTGGAATAAACTCATGAGGGTTAGAAATCTGATTTGAAATTAGTTGACCAGTTCATGATGGTTAATCAAGGTGATGGAGGTGAGTTCCAAATTGAAGAAGATGGAGTTTTGAGGTTTTGAGATAGAGTATGTATTTCATATATTCCTGGAATTTAAAAGAGTATTTTGAAGGAAGGACATCGAAGTCGACTGAGTATTCATCATGGTGCCACAAAGATGTATCAAGATCTGCGTAATTTGTTTTGGTGGCCAGGTATGAAAAAGGATATTACTGAATTTGTGTATGCCTATTTGATTTGTCAGAAGTCAAAGATTGAACATCAAAAACCATTAGGTATGATGCAGTCATTGAATGTTCCTGAATGGAAATGCATTTCCATGGATTTTGTTACTATGTTACCAAAGACTGCAAAAGGTAATGATTCGGTTTGGGTGATCGTGGATAGATTAACTAAGCTGACACATTTCTTGTTGATGAAGATTAATCATTATATGCAGAGGTTAGCTGAGATGTATATTGAAGAGATTATGAGACAACATGGAGTTCCTTCGAGTATTGTGTCGGATAGAGATCTGCGGTTTATGTCGAGGTTTTGGAAGAGTTTACAAGATACTTTGGGTAATAAGTTGAGGATGAGTTCTGCTTATCATCGACAAACATATGGTCAGACTAAAATAACAATTCAATCTTTAGAAGATTTACTAAGGGCTTGTGTGGTGGACCAAGGAGGATCTTGAGATAATCACTTGCCATTGATTGAGTTTACATCCAACAACAATTTTCATGCTAATATTGGGATGGCTCCATATGAGATAGATACACTACAAATTGAAGTGTTTCTTCTTTATTTTCTCTCCTATTTTTCTTCATTTCACACTCAAGAAGTTAATCAAAAAGCTTTAGTCATAATCATATTACATGAGGTAAAGAAAATTTATTGAAATTACAAAAGCATTTTGAGATTGTTATAGTGTTTGTTGTAGCTAGTGATAATAGCGACTGAATTAGACATGGCAAATGAACAACTGAGACACAATTCATTTATGTACATGATGCATTCCACGTATATTACATGCTTGTGGGTATCAAAATCCTCGTGACAGGGCTTTTTATCTAGATAACTGTCCTAGGAGCATTTAATTTTCCACCCCTAGTTGTATCTAACTTCCCCTCAAATTCAATAAATTGATTAGTATAACCTTGTAAATTTTTCAATCATTTTTATAATCCTCTCAAAATTTTATAGGTAAAAGCTGTTATATTTTATTCCTCATCCTTAAGTAGCTTTATATAGAAAAGATATCATTAATATAATTGATTTTCTCCTTAATGGAGAATAAAGGAAAATAAAAACAAATAAAGATACCAATAATAAAACCGAAAATATAATATTTTCCAACACCCCCTCAAGTTGGTGCATAGATATCTATCATGCCCAACTTGTCTATCAAATGCTCAAAAGTAGGTCTTGCCAAACTTTTGGTAAGGATATCTGCAGTTTGCTGAATTGAAGTCACGAAAGGTAGAAATATGATTCCAACATCTAACTTCTCCTTTATGAAGTGTCGATCAATCTTGATATGCTTGGTTTTGTCATGTTGAACTGGATTATGAGCAACGCTAATAGCAGCTTTACTATTAGAGTACAATTTCAATGGAAGCTCAATTTTCATCTTAAGTTCATCTAGGACTCTAAGGATCCATAATCCTTCACAAATACCCAGAGACATAGCTCTAAACTCAGCTTCTGCACTACTCCTTGTTTATTACTCCTCCATGTCACAAGATTACCCTAAACATAGGTACAATATCCGGAGGTTGATCTTCTATCTGTGACTGAACCTTCCCAATCAACATCGGTGAAGATAGAAACATTTCTTTTACTGGTCTTCTTAAAAAATAAACCTTTTCTAGGATTTCCCTTCAAATATCTCAATATCCTATAAACTGCCTCAAGATGCTCTTCGAAAGGAGAATGCATAAACTGGCTCACTACCCTAACTGAAAGAGCAATATCAGGTCGGGTGTGTGACAAATAAATTAGTTTTCCAACCAATCTCTGATATCTTCCATTATCAATAGGAGCATTACCTTCTCCCCAAAGTTTAGCATTAAGATCCATAGGGGCATCTGAAGGACGACATCCACTCATTCTTGTTTCTTTCAACAAGTCTAGAATGTATTTCTATTGTGAAACTACAATACCATTCTTTGACCGAGCAACCTACATACCTATAAAATATCTCATGAATCCTAAGTCTTTGATTTCAAAGTCTATTGCAAATTTCTCTTCTACTCTTGCCATTTCCACTATATCATCTCCATTAAGGACAATATCATCAACATAAACAATCAGGACAACAACTTTCCCATCGTGGGAAAACTTTGTAAACAAGGTGTGGTCATCTTGTCCTTGGATGTACCCTTGTTTCTTCATGGACTGAGTAAAATTTTCAAACCAAGCTCTAGGGGACTATTTTAATCCATGAAATTCTGGTATGACAGACTCATATGTCAAATATGATGCTGAGACATCTGATCTGTTACTGATAAACATGGCAAGGTACAAACAACAGTATTAAAATATCTGATATACCGGATATTAAAAATCCTAGAGGATGTTTAAACATCTAATTTGACATCCAGCAAGAACACTACATATAATATAAAACATAAAAGCTGTAAAGAACACATCCAAATTTTTAACCCAGTTCAATGCAAACTCATATACTATGGGGGCTACCAAGCCAGGAAGGAAATCCACTATGTAGTATCAATTCAAAGACTTCTCAGCAAACACCTACATTTTACAGTCTTTTCCCTTAATCACTACCAATAAAACTTCTACTTAGGAAGTCCTAAATATGAGAAACTCATCTCATTTTAAATCACTGCAGTGATGTCTCATAGTCCCAACTCTTAGTTGCTGATATTGATGGCTCTTTACCTAAACAACAAGGAAAAACAGAAGACACAGTTCCATGACAACACCTCAGAGTTGCTTAAAAGCTTGCTCCAAGAACAATACACCTCTTTCTTAACATCTTCGAGGTTTACGAAGAAACATCCATGAGGATTACATTTTCAGCATATGACTGTTAAGAACTCAACCCTAATGATATAACTTTTACATATTTGGTTGGTTACTAAACCTAGGTTACAAGGTTTCTTTTTATAACCAAATCCCTTCTGGATTTTGGGCCTAAAAATGCAACATAGCGGCTGCTACAATAATACAGAAAAAATCTGCTACAAATAAAAGATCTTCAAATAAACAACTTCCTAAAATATCTCTAAATATAGAAACTCTATATTTATTCAATATTTGTTATTTATCTTCAATATAAATTTGAGCCTTCAAGATCTTTAAATTAGCGCCACATTGGATTGCTTCATATCCTCTGAATATTCTTTTTCTGTTAAATCATAACAGAATCTTCAATCCTCTTATGTCAGTTCATGATGTCGAATGAATTATCTTGACATCTTCTTCGACATGTTGTTCCCGATGTTGAAACACTTCAACACAACATGTTTAGGCATACAATAGGACTCCTTGCTTAACCTGTTCTTTAATTTGCAAAGTCTTATACATTTTATTACTGCTATATTTGTTTTACAAAATTAATGCCAATCCTAAAAATATAGAACTTACAATCTCCCCCTTTGGCAAATTTTGGCTAAAACAAATAATACAAAAAAAATACAATAAAAATTTCAGCAGCAATACTGGAAAAAAAACAACAACCTTTTATTTATCATGTTAGGACATGTTACTTGACATCTTCCTCAACAACCTTTCATTCCTTCAGTGGAAATAACAGTGGACTAGGAGTAGAAAGTCCTGAATTCTTGACCGAACTAATCCATTACTATCCCTATCCATTCAGGTTCCTAGAAACATTCTTCTCAGGCTGCTGAAAATTCTCCATCTAGGAGACCAATGATGGCATAAGAGAAAATTCCTCACCTTCCCTTATGTAACTCAAAACACAGGTCACAACTGTATTCATAACTCACGACACAAGTCACAAATACTACCCTACACATCTTCTTGACATCCCAGCCACCATACCACCACATGTCTAACACAAACATTGTAACAACAACTTCAAACACACCAACCACATCATCTGAACAACCTCTTTCTCCCCCTTTTTAGCCAAAAATTTGTAAAAACAGCCTTCACAGCACCACACCCACGTATTACTCATCCAGAAACAAATGAACTCCATTATAAAGAAGAAAAGATGAGAATACTCACATGCTGAATGAGGAGAAATGCGCTTCTATAAATAGTAGGCTATAAATAGTAACGACCTATCCTTGAATAACGAGGTGTTCTTGGTCCAAGATCTTTATTTATAGGAGCAAAACCTTTTGCACTATTAAATGTGTTCCTTTCAAAATAAACCTTGACCAGCTGACTTTGTTCTCCCAAAATAAACGGACCAATAACAAACACGCATGAATAAAGCTCGTGTTTCACACCTTATTGCCAACACCGTCCATACATAATCATCCTAGCTAGCCACAACACACACATGTTCTGACATCTAACCATATAATTTCTTATAGCAACACTGCAACATGGTTCACAACACTTCAGGATCCATAAATAAACTGCAGATAACAGTTTTATCCCATACAACTTTTTGGATACACAAGCCAATCCTTGTTTGGATCACATGGGAAAACACACAATAACTAAGTAATATATATCAGCTTGAGAATTACTTTGCCATACTTAGTAGAACATGTTACAACATGTTATGTGATATCACAAGTCCAACTGCACCAGAATGTAACACTCTCCCCTATCAGGAATAACACGTGCTCCTTTGTACTATGATGAATGGAAAACATAAGACGCATCTTCATGTCTTCAAGAGCCCACTCTCTGTTCAATTCACAATTGAACACAATCACCCCTTATACCAAAACACATGATTCCTTCTTGGTTTGATGTTATCCCAACCTACAAATGTTGAACATCTTCTTGCAAGCAGGTACTAACACTAGGCCTTCATTACCTTCATAGTCTTTTGGTCATACACTTCAGACAATATTCATCCAAACTAATTCTGACTTTATAATCAATTTATGAATATCCATATTCAAACTTCCAAGCAATCAATACCTGATCCACTTCAGTCAATCTTCTTTCAAGACATATCATCTACTTCATCATTCGCCCATATGATAAGGTGGATTCAAAGAAGACAGCCACCCTAGATAATGTCCTAACACCAGTTAGAACATCTTCCATATAACAAGACAACATCACCATGATTCTTGATATATTCCACCAACTGGACTTACTAAAACATAGTAATCCAAGAACTGAATACCTTCAAAAATGCTATGCCACCAGCTTGAATCAGAAATCCAGAATGAGAGATAAACTCTCATCCACCTTCAAGAAGAACAAATCTCCTTGAGTCTTCAACTAATCACCCTTCTGCCCAAGAGTAACTTGTTCCAAGACGATCCTCAAGACCAACCAGCTACCACACTCTGATTATCTTGATTCTTCGAACCCACTATAGAGACCGACTAATTGCCACAGTTTGATCACCTCATTTATGAATCCTCATATGAAAAAGCCAACTGCCACACTTTATCTTCTTCACGTTTATTAGAAATCTTTCAAAGATATTCTAATATAAAAAATTGATCTCCAACATGCTGTCAAGATAACAGCCTTTTGAAGCATTTGATCCTTGTAGATCATTCTATCTTAAATTGATGTGCCACTTCACCAATTTAGATTATGATGTTGAACTAGATGTTAGAACATTGTGAGTCCATATCCAGATGTTAAATTCAGCTCCTTCTTCTGCCACTTGAAAGAACTTCCTTCCTTACCAGAACAAGAGTTCCATGCTCTCAGAGACTTGGTTCACCAACCAAGTTTGAGTAAACAACCTCCATTCTGTTGATTCTGCAATAATTCCTACCAATATTATACATTGATGAGAACCTACCAAAGTTTCTCCAAAGATATCAAACTTGCCACTGTATGAAGCTTCATAAGGAATAGTTCAGAATTACACCTTACAGCTATACCAAGGATGACACTTTTCCTTGAGTAAAGCAATCTTCATAAAGTTCTAATAATATTATCAATTCTAACTTCATAATCCTGCACACCTTCCTTGTCATGGGAAAAACAAAACTCCAGCTGCACCCACCATTAGAACACAAATAGCACTATTAACTACCCTTTCATGAACAACCAAAGCTCTTTCTGAAGATGAGCATCAATTACTCAGTACACTTTCTGAACCATAAGATTCAAACTGCAAATATGCATAATTCTCAGATAAATACCAAGTCTCCCGTCAAAGTATCCACCTTTATGCATCACATCAACAATAGACAAATACCAAGTATCCCGTCAAGGTATTTACTATTAGTCAGATAAGATTACCTTCTCATACAAGGTAGGGTAATTAGTCTGACTTCTTCTTCATCTTCTGCATGCGTCTTACTGACATGATGTTCTAACATCTTTTCAGACATTAGTTTCAGATATAAAGAGCTTCATACATTACTATGGCTTTGAAGGCACCCTTCATAGTAATGCACACATAGGGAACACAAGGGAATCATCCATCAGTAGTTGATCAAGCTATCAGACTAAAACACAAACATATGCAGTAGTTGGAACACTTCAACAAACTTCTCCTTCAGACTCAGTATTCAGACTGTCTGATGTGAGATGTCTTCACACTCAATATAACAATTGATCAGCTATATTCGCATCAATCAATTCCACAATTTGATACATCCCCACACTTAAGCTTCATGTACAAGGAGTCTCTTAGGGGTAATACTCCTTGAAGCTCAGGTACTTCACTCTTGCAGGAAGGACCAGAAATAAACTGTCCTCAGGAGAACATAACATATTGATCACTCCTTGACCAACACACATAACTGTGATAAGTTCCAGGGCTAGAAACTTCTCAAATACACCACATAGATGCCTCATCTTCCAGATCAGAAGTAGGTTCCAAACACATGTGATTCAACCACATTAGTTTAGCACCCAAAGCATCTATTAAAACAATCGTTTAGACAACAAAATTATGCCCAATTCTGATGTAATGTCCTATCTAGAGATATGCCATCATTCCAAGGATCACGCAAAGAGATCTATAGACTAGAGACAAGTCTGCTAAAAACAATCTTCATATCTCTTAACATCAGGAGTTATCAGAAAGATATGCAGCGGATACAAACTCCTCAGGAACTTCAAGTGTCATAAATTATCCCTAGCAATATTCTCTAGGTGACATCAACAACAATAGGTTTGAAAATAAATCAAACCTCCAACAACGACAACTCACCACCATACTGCAACAACAAAATATACATCCTCCACTTCTAGGGGCCATTCACACAACAAACAACTTTTTAGAAAAGATCTTCCACCTTGACCATGAACCAGAAAGTATCCCCCTTTGATCTCATCCAGAAACAGACTTGGACGCCTGCTCTGATACCAATTGAAATTCTGGTATGACAGACTCAGATGTCAAATATGATGCTGAGACATTTGATCTGTTACTGATAAACATGGCAAGGTACAAACAACAATATTAAAAAATATGATATACTAGATATTAAAAATACTACAGGATGTTTAAACATCTGATTTAACATCCAGCAAGAACACTGCATAAAATATAAAACACAAAAGCTGTAAATGACACATCCAAATTGTTAACCCAGTTCGATGCAAACTCATATACTCTAGGGGCTACCAAGCCAGGAAGGAAATCCACTATGTAGTATGAATTTAAAGAATTCTCAGTAAACACCTACAGTTTACAGTCTTTTCACTTAATCACTACCAATGCAACTTATACTTAGGAACTCCTAAATATGAGAAACTCATCTCACTTCCAATCACTGCAATGATGTCTCACAGTCCCAACTCTCAGTTGCTGATATTGACGGCTCTTTACCTAAACAACAAGGCAAAGCAGAAGACACACTTCCATGACAACACCTTAGAGTTTCTTAAAAGCTTCCTCCAAGAACAATACACCTCTTACTTAACAGCTTCGAGGTTTACAAAGAAGCAGCCCTGAGGATTATATCTTTTCAGCATATGGCTGTTAAGAACTCAACCCTAATGATACAACTTTTACATCTTTGGTTGGTTACTAAACCTAGGTTACAAGGTTTCTTTTTATAGCATAATCCCAACTGGATTTTGGGCCTAAAAACGTAGCATAGCAGATGCTACAATAATGCAGAAAAATTCTGCTACAAATAAAAGATCTTCAAATAAACAACTTCCTAAAATATCTCTAAATATATAAACTCTATATTTATTCAATATTTTTTATTTTTCTTCAATATAAATTTGTGTCTTCAAGATCTTTAAATCAGCGCAACATTGGATTGCTTCATATCCTCTGAATATTCTTATTCTGTTAAATCATAACAGAATATTCAATCCTCTTCTGTCAGTTCATGATATCGAATGAATTGTCTTGACATCTTCTTCGACTTGTTGTTCCAGATGTTGAAACACTCCAACACAACATGTTTAGGCGCACAATAGGACTCCTTGCTTAACCTGTTCTTTAATTTGCAAAGTCCTATACATTTTATTACTGCTATATTTGTTTTACAAAATTAATGCCAATCCTAAAAATACAGAACTTACAATCCATACAAATATTTATTTAGTTTAGATACATTTGATCCAAATTTATTTTCAAAGCCAGGAGGAATGTCCATATATACTTCTTCTTCTAGATCTCCATTAAGAAAGACTTTTTTAACATCTAACTGATGTAGGGGCCAATTCAAGTTAGCAACAAGAGATAAAAGAATTCTGACAATGTTCAATTTTGCAACAGGAGCAAATGTCTCTGAGTAATCTATAGCGTAGGTCTGAGTGAAGCCTTTAGCCACCAAGCGAGCCTTGTACCTTTCAATTGAACCATCTGAGTTGTACTTCACAGTAAACACCCATTTGCATCCAATTGTTTTCTTGCCATCTGGTAGTGACATAACACTCCAGGTTTTGTTCTTTTCAAAAGCTTTCATCTCCTCAAGTACAAATTCCCTCCACTTTGGAATTTCTAGAGAAACCTGTACACTTTTTGGAATTTCTATACTAGAAAATTTTGAGGTGAAGGCAGACATAGATGAAGACACATTTAAATATAATATAAAATTGGACATGAGGTGTTTAGTGCAAGATCGGACAGGTTTTCTAATGGCAATAAGATCATCTATATCAGGATACAAAATACAACTCTCAGAAACAGAGATAGACTTACCTTTCCATTTGTTATGAAGTTGATCATTCCTCGGTTCAGATTCCTGACAGTGCTGAAATGTGGACTCATCCCTTCCTTTATATTGCTTTTTCACAAAATCATTCCCTTCCAAGTCCTGCTTCCTAATTCAAATCTATTTTCTTGAAGAGACTCATCATTTTGTGGCATTTCAATTAGATCATTATTATCTTCGTTTTCAGGATTCTCACTATTTTCTACAAGAGAAAATGTAGGCTCAAATTCACAAGGTTCCTTAATCATAATAGGAGTAGGATCAGATGAAGAATCATGGCCATTTTCTATTGGTGCAGATGTAAAAGTCTCCGAATTTTTTGATACTAGAAAAGATAAGTTATTTAAAAAACTGATGTCCTCAATTTGAAACGAGTCTTTGTTTATCTCCCCCCTTGAAAACGTGTCTCATAAAAAAAATTATTTTCAAAGAATGTAACATCCAAAGTGACAAACATTTTCTTATTTTTTGGATTAAAACATTTATATCCTTTTTGGGTTGGGGAGTATCCAACAAAGACACATTTTACATCATGTGGCTCAAGTTTTCCAACATTTTTATGTTCATGAACAAAGGTTGTACAACCAAATATTTTTAAAGTCAAATCAGTTAAAACACGAGTACTATGAAAACAATATTTGAAGACATTAATTGGAATTTGAAAATTTAGAATTTTGGAGGGCATTCTGTTAATCAAATATGCGGCTGTTAAAACTGCTTTGCCCCACAAATAATTTGGTACTTTATTTGAAAAAAGTAGAGCTCTAGCAACCTCTAGTAAATGTCTATTTTTACTTTCGGCCCCTCCATTTTGTTGAGGAGTATTAGGACATGAACTTTGATGTATAATTCCATTTTTTAGAAAAAAATCATCCAGGATAGTATTAAAATATTCTTTGCCATTATCACTTCTAAATACTTGGATATTTGTTTGAAATTGGTTCTGCACCATTAAAAAAAATTCTTTACAACCTGACAAACATCTGATTTCCCCTTTAACAAGTACACCCAACATATTCTTGTATGGTCATATATAAATGTGATAAACCATTTTTTGAGAAAGAGTGTACTTGTACGGTTAAGGCCCCAAACATCATTGTGAATAATAGAAAACAGTTTTGATGGTTTATAAGACTGTATTGAAAATTGAGAACAATGATGCTTTACAAACTCACATGCTTTACATTTAAATGAAGAAAAGTTTTTATTGTGAAATAACTTAGGAAACAAGGGTTTTAAGTAACGAAAACTAGGATGACCTAATCTTAAATGCCATATCATAATGTTGTCATCTTTATTATTTAAAACAGAAAAAAACTCAAAGCAGGAACTTATTGTTTTTGAAGGTTGTTATGATGCAGATCCAATGTCAAGGTAGTAGAGTCATCCACTTTCCTTAGCACTGCCAATTATCTTCCCCGAGTTCAAATCCTGAAAGGCACAGTGAGATTGGAAAAAATTAGTTTTACAATTTATATCTTGGGCTAATTTTCTTACGGATATTAGATTACACGATAAGTTTGGAACATGAAGGACATTTTGAAGAGTTAACAAGGGAGACAACACAATTGACCCTTTACCTGCAATGGCTGAAAAAGAGCCATCTGTAATTTTTATATTTTGATTACCTGCACATGAACTATATGAAGAGAGAAAAGTAGATTCACCTATCTTGTGATCAAAGGCATCAAAATCTACTATCCAAGTATGATTGGGATTGGTACTAAGAAATGCAAAATTACCTTTTGCTACTATAGAGCAAGAAGGGGTTGGAGACTCAAGGAGTTTGTACCGTCTTTCTAGTTGTTCCGTAGTGAGTGGAAGTTGAGTTAGAGGAGATTGTTTCCCTTGATCAGAATTACTAGCCTGAAATGCACGACCACCTTTCTTCTTCCAGTTAGGAGGTTTGCCTTTGAGCTTCCAACAAGTTTCACGTGTATTCCATTTGTAACACCCCAAAATAGTTAGAATATTTATTTAATTGATTAATTATAAATATTCGAGATTTATCGAAGGGGGGATGATTCGATTTGAGAGATCGTGGATGGATTAACTAAATTAGTTCATTTCCTACCGATGAAGATTATTTATTCTATATGGAAGTTAGCTAAGATGTACACTGAGAAAATTATGAAGTCACATGAGATACGAATCCAAAATTTTTGTCGAGGTTTTTGAAAAGTTTGTAGGATGCTTAGACACTAAGTTGAAATTGAGTTCTGCTTATCACCCGAAGATGGATGGTCAGAGAGATAGAGGTATCTAATCTTGGAGAATTCGTTGATGGTTGATGTAGTGGACTTGGAGATGCGAAGATCAGATGAGAGAGTCGTATCCGACTCTGTTTTCTTCGGAAAATTTTTTAGGGCGAAAATTCTGTAAGTGGGGGAGAGTTGTAACACCCCAAAATAATTAGAATATTTATTTAATTGATTTATTATAAATATTCAAGGTTTATCGATGAATTTTGGTGAGATATATGAAGTAGGATGTGTTTATGTTGTGTGTTGTGGGATTTTATTAAGTAAGTGATTATA
This sequence comes from Lathyrus aphaca, assembly GCA_963966055.1. Classification (NCBI taxonomy): domain Eukaryota; kingdom Viridiplantae; phylum Streptophyta; class Magnoliopsida; order Fabales; family Fabaceae; genus Lathyrus; species Lathyrus aphaca. The sequence goes on along the minus strand of OZ014522.1, from coordinate 442,349,766 downwards.
TGGAATTATTTAGTAATAATAGTAGTAGACTAATATTATTTGGACTATTATTATTATTTAAAATAAAAAGAGATAATGAGGATATGTTGGTAATAATATGTGGAGTAAGTGAGGATAATATGGGAAGATCATATTAGGGATCCTAGGGGTAAGATTGACAAAAAGGAAGTTGAGGGTTTTGTGATACGATCAGTTTTCACGATCGTGTTTGGGAGATAGAAGAGAAAGCTCTGAAGAAAGAAGGAAAGGAGGCAAGGGCTTGACGAATCTCTGGAGAATTTGAGAGAAGATTGTAGAAAGCTTCATTCAAAGGTATATGGAGTATTACATTTCAATGTGTATGATATAGAGTTAGATGTTATTGGGGATTTTGGGATTTCTAAGGGAAAACCTAGGAATAAAGATGTAGAATTGATGAATTTTGATGATTTGTTTTGTGATGTTTGATGTGATTGATGTATATGTGTTAGATATGGGTTTTAATGACTCAAACGTGAGTTATAGAGGTAAAAAATGCAGTTTAAGAGTGTAGAATCGAAGGGGAAAAGTGTTGTCATCGCAGGAACCTCTGGCAAGTTCGCAGACAGCGAGTAGCTCGCTAAGCAAGGTCTTAGCGAGCGGCTTTTGGCAGTTTTGTTCAAAAACTTCGAAAATTCATATCTTGAGATTTGAGTGTCCGATTTGTGCGCCGTTTAAAGCTATGTGAGGCTAAGATAATGTACTTTCATTTAAAAATAGTCCCATATTGCTAGAAACAATTTAAATAATATGAATTGATGTTGGAAGGTGAGTCGTTGTATATTGAACTAAAGACATGTTGCTATAGATGATGAATCTTGTTCTAAATGGGAGAATGGTGATGTCCTATGACTAGGAATGGTAAAAAAGATACGTAGGAATTAGTTATAGTGACGTGGAGGTGTAGGTGATGTGATAAGATTGTTTGTAGTGGTGTCTGATGAATAGGAAATGATGAATTCATGTTGTTGATTGGATGATAGTTATGTGCTAATGTCTTTGTGATATTGATTATGTGTTGAAAATTATATGATGCTTATGTTGATTTTGAGTATAATGATAGGGTATCATTCTGTTATGATGTTAATTATACAATGAAAATTATATGATGAATATGTGTTGATTACCTATGTGATGAAGGTCATGTGATGATGTTACTAAACGATGTTATGATGAAATAAATAGATGAGGTGTATGTTTAATGTTTATACATGCTATGTGAAAACATGATGATTTGGCATTAGAATGAAGTTGTGATGCTGTAATATGATGTTTATGATTGTTATGTGATGATAATGATGTAGTGATACTTATATGATGACAATGATGTATTGTTGCCTATATGATGAATTATGTGTATTTAGTCGAGAACATGATGACTATAATGATGTGAGGCACGATGACATGAATATTTGAAGCATGTTAGTTGTATGAATGATGATGGTAATGATGATGAATGCAAATATACTAGTTGATGATATTTTTATGAGATTATGATGGTGTTGCATCTTGCGTTCATGGTATAATTATGAGGGGACTTTGGTCCGCTGGTAGCTTCAATCCCATTGCGAGGATTAAAGTGGTATGATGTTTATGATGTGCTCCCTTGTGGAGGGTTGATGGCCCAATGTCTATCCGTGATGATGATTTGGTACCACATGCATTCCTATGATGTTGCATCTCATTCTTGGTGGCATAACATAATTGCATTTGTATGGATTAGATGATTTGATGAGTTATGTGATGTGTTGGGTGAGAACTTAGGATGTGTTGCTATATGATGAAGGTTCCTCGTAATATCTTTTATCTATATTGTTTATATTGATTTATGATTTCTCACCCTGCCTGCCTTTAGTGATGGTCTATTATGCCATCCTGCAGATATTCAGGAGTAGCTTCTCTGTGTGTGAACTTTAGCTTGGAGATGCTTGGCTTATTTTTGTAGATTTATATGGTGTCTTTCTCTGGTAGATGTAACATCGGGTGGGGGAACGCTTATGTGAATAATATGTGTTTGTTAGAACGATTTTTTATGAGTTAATGGATGCTGAATTTTTAGTTGTGATGATTTGTTGACAATGACCAAAGGTCTTGATATTTTGATGAAATTAATGAAGTAATTTTGAAGTATAATTTCTGCTACAAAGTTTAATTTGATTATTGATTTATTAAAGAAGTGAATATTTTAAATGTTTTGAAAACCCGTGTTACGGAGAAGGTGGTTAGGATTGATGTTTTATGAAGAAAGTGTGACACCTTTTCGAGATGTACTTTGAATTATTTAAGAATTATTGGGTTCTATTTTGTGGGGTTAGAAGGGTGTTACACCATCAGCGCTTGCAGTGGTCACACCAAGGAACTTTGTCTGTCCTTCTTCCCTCACCAAGGTCCCTAGTAGCTAGAGCTGAGCCTTCAGATTCAGAGCTTCGTGGTATCTTACCCATCATAATTCCTTGTCGTGCCTCCTCGCTTCTTATTTCTGGAAAAATTTCACGAAGAGTTGGCAATGGTACTTTTCATAAAACTCTACCTCTTACCTCATCAAGATCTTTATTGAGCCCAACTAGAAACTTGAATACACGATCATTTTCTTGCCTCTTGAGAAACATAACACTATCTTCAGTACACCTCCAATTTTCATCATAACAGTGATCCAAATCTTGCCATAGTGTCAACAACTCATTGTAATAAGCAGTTACACTCCTGTCATCTTGTTTCGCATGCCATAATTTTGATTTTAAACAAAAAATTTGGGAGGAGTTTTGAATATCAGAGTATGTATCCTTAACAGCTTCCCACACATCCTTTGCGGAAGATAAAAACATGTAAGACTTACCTATTCCAGTTTCCATAGAGCTTACCAGCCACACAATAATCAAAGAGTTTTCCGACTTCCATTGTTTGTAATGAGGATCTCCTGTTGCCGGTTAAGCTACTGCTCCTGTTAAGAAACCAAGTTTTCCTTTGCTATCCAATACCAATCGAACGGTTTGAGCCCATTCATTATATTTATTCCCATTAATTTTAGGAATATTGACCTTGAGGGAGTATGAGGAACCCTTTTATCATTACTACTATTACTACCAAAAACAAAGTTGTTCCTATTTCCATTGTTGCCGCCATTACTACCAAAAATAATATTGATATTGTTTTCATTATTGTTGTCATTATTTCCACTGTTTGTAACCACTGACGATTCCCCTTGTACACCATCTCTGCGGCCACCACCAATTCCGCGGCCACCGTTGTTTCTACGACCGACGCCTGACTCAGGTTGCGGTTGTTCGCCTTGGTTGGATCCGATGTAGGCTTGTGATGGGGAAGACCACCGGTTGTTGTTATTCGCCATAGGAAGCTAAACATGTATGTGGAATGGGTCGGGTAAAAAATGTTTTGAACCGGTTTTTTTCCAGGGCTATGCCCCGAACCTCACTAGTTGTGGAACACTTTACAAAAACCCTAACCAAGTGCTCTTGATACCATATTGGAAAGAATAGGTAAAAACTATTGGAAAGAATAAGTAAAAGATGTTATATTTTATTCTCCAGCCTTAAGCTGGTTTATATAGAAAAGATATCATTAATACAATTGATTTTCTCCTTAATGGAGAATAAAGGAAAATAAAAACAAATAAAGATACCAATAATAAAACCGGAAATATAATATTTTCCAACAGTCACAAATAGAGCGACAACACAGGCTAGGACTACTGAGGCTGAGTCTTCCCAGCTACGGGGTGGACGAGAAGTTTCAACTTGTTCACACCAGAAACTGTTGGTTGAGAAGGGGCAATTATATGCACTCTGTAGCACCTGACACCGAGCGACAAGATCAGAAAACAATGGAAGTTTATTGTTGTTGCCACCGTCTTTGAAATAAGATTTGTGGAAACCATTCTGGATCTTTATGAACATGTTACCTATAACTTTCTCTTATGCCAATTGTAGGTGAAGAGTGTACCTAAGAGGGGGGGGGGGGAGGTTGAATTAGGTACTTTGATCAATTTTATGTTTAGTGAAACTTTGCTTTTAACTTTCTGGTTTGATAGTGTTTAGAAAGTAGTAAAATACATAAATGTAAAGAACACCGACGATATATCCTGGTTTCCCTCACAACCTGAGAGTACTCCATTTCCTTTATGTAATAAGAGATTTCAATAAGTGTTAGAAGTTGTACAAGCCTATCCTAGTATCTATACACAAGTTACTAACCAAATCACTAAGGAAAATCACCTTATTATACAACCAAATAGAAAAAGAGAATAATCCTCTAGATTTCACTCTCTTGCTTCCAGCAATCCTAGACAACAAGGTATACACACAATCTGGATTTTTGTAAGATATTTGAAGATGTAAGACTTTTATACATTGCTAGAATTGATCTTCTCTTTCAAGTAAACAATTCAGAAGATATTATACACCAAGTTCTCGGAAAAGGTATGATAAAACTTTTATGATGCAATGAAATTGAATGCAAAGAGTTTCAATCAAAAGTTTGCAACACAAGGCACTTAGTTGAAATTTGAAAATAAACTAGAAATGTTATGAAAGAGATGAAGAAACAAAATCTGATATGATAGGTATTTATACCACCATAATACCTTTCTGAATAATCATGTTATCATGAAGAGATATCATGTTTGAAGGATGTAAAATGAAATTCTATAGAATCAGTTTTTGAGTGAAAAAGTGACACCGCTTTAGTGGTAATCGGTTACAATTGAAGCATTATATGAAAAAATTGAAATTTAAGAATGTGTAACCGAATAACCAAAAACCTGATACTTTTTCTGGAAAAAAAACCATTTTTACGTTTGTGTAACCGGTTAACCAAAAGGTGTAATTAGTTACACCTGCTACCAAATTGAAAAATACTTAAAAAAGCAATTTTAATGCAAATTTCATGATGTTTAAAAACTATTTATGCATTAGGATGAATTAACATATTATTTCTGAGCACTATAGTATAACATATAATGGAATTGCAATTTGTACCAAAAAGGTCTATATCATCTTGATATTGTTTCTTGAGATACAAGTATCTTTGATTCATGAAGATTTTTCCATACTTTGACTATGAGCATGGTCTTTTAAGTTGTCTTTATCAAAACACGTAGTTGGAGAAGCTTGACTTCACACTACATACATTTTTTTCATTAATGCTTACACCACTCTCTTATACATCAATGGACTCATCCATCTTTATAGTCTCTACCAAATGTCCTTCTCAGACAATCACTATACACGACCCTCTCCATATATCACCAATATCTCTAACCACTCCATTATCCTCTTCGTCAAATCACCTGGATACCTCTCTATCACCTACACCTTCAACCCATCCTGCACCTCTTACCCGGACCATGGCCACCTGTAACATGAGGGGTATTTACAAACCTAGAAAACTCTTTAACTTATTTGTTACCATTGATGATTTGACCATCTTTCCTATTACCAAAAACCATAAACTTTTCATTTCTAATGCTAGTTGAAAATCCATAATGTAGTCTAAATTTACCATCGACTTTTTGTGAAGTAATCACTTCAACCAATTTAGATACGTAATCCACCGTCACTAGAATGTACTCATTAGAAAAGGATGGATGAAATGGTACAACAAAGTCTATGCCCCAACAATAAAACACTTCAATTTCTAACATACTTTATAGGGGAATTTCGCCTCGTTTCCCAATTCCTCCAACCCTTTGACAATTATCACAACTTTTGGCATGCAAATATGCATCTTTAAACAAAGAAGGCCAATAAAATCCCAATTGAAGGACTTTTGTTTCCATTCTTCAACCATTATAGTGGCCACGATACAATGAGTTGTGACAATGCCAAAGAATACTCCTAGACTCCTCCTTTGAAACACACATTCTTAGAATATTATTAGCACCAATCTTAAAAAATAAGGTTCATCCCACACATAGTACTTTGCATCAAAAAATAACTTCTTTTTCTGGTTCCAAGTTATATTCTCCGATATCAACCCAGTTTCTATGTGATTCACAAAGTCGAAAAATCACAGTCTAACTTGCACCATTAGCAATTTTTCATTCAAAAATTCTTCTTTTACCTCAACTTTTTTCTTGGTCACCTAAACATTGACCAAACGAGATAAATGATCCGCTACCAAATCATCAGAACCATTTTTGTTGCAAATTTCTAAATCAAATTCTTGCAACAAAAAAAGGATACATCGAATACGTCTCTACTTAGAATCAGCTTTGGTTAGTAGATACTTTATTGGCATATGGTCAGTGTACACAACCAATTTTGAACCAATGAGGTAGGACCTAAATTTCTCTAACACATACACTATCGCAAGAAGCTCTTTTTCACTTGTTACATAATTTATTTGCACTTCATTCAAGACTTTGCTTGCATAATGTATGACATGAATTTTTTTGCCCCCCTTTGAACAAGTACCGCAACAATGACATAATCACTCACGTCACATATTAATTTAAAATTAAGTTTCCAATCAGACGCGATGATTATGGGTGCGGTAATCAATTTTTGTTTCAAACTATTAAAAGCAATCAAGCAAGAATTATCAAAATCGAAAGACTTATCTTTATTGAGTAGGTTGATCAAAGACTTTGCAATCTCGGAGAAGTATTTTATGAATCTTCGATAAAATCCCATATGACCTAGAAAACTCTGAATTCCCTTCACATTCAAAGGCAGTGGAAACTTCTCAATGACTTACACTTTGGCTTGATCAACTTCACGACCTTTTGAGGAATATTTATGGCCGAGCACAATTACTTTTATAACCATGAAGTTGCATTTCCCCAATTAAGCACCAAATTGATTTCCACACACCTTTCTAACACGACTTCCAAGTTCTTCAAACATAGATCAAATGACAAAACGAAAACAGAGAAATCATCCATAAACACTTCAATGCACTTCTCGATCAAGTCAGAAAAAATAGCCTGCATACACTACTAAAAATTTGATGGTGCATTACATAACCCGAAAGTAATTCTTCTATAAGAAAAAAAATACCAAATGGGCATGTAAAAGAAGTTTTCTCGTGGTCCTCTAGATTAACAATGATTTGATTATTACCCGAATAACTATCCAAAAAACAATAAAATTCCTGACCGGATAATCTCTCGAGTATTGGTCCATGAAAGGTAGAGGGAAATGATCTTTCCTCGTAGCTTAATTAAGCCTACGCTAATCAATACACATTCTCCACTCGATAACGGTTCTAGTATGAATTAGCTATTTCTTTTCATTCCATATTATCTTTGTTCCACCCTTTTTCGATACCATTTGAACCAGACTAACCCAAGGATTATCATAAATTGGATATATCATTTTGGCCTCCAACATCTTCACAACTTCCTTCATAACCCCCTCTTTTATGGTAGGATTCAAGAGACATTCAGGTTAGGCTACCAGTTTGAAATCATCCTCCATGAATATCTTATGCATATAATATGATGGACTTATTCCTTTTAAGCCGGAAAGTGTCCAACTCATTGCACTTTGATTTCTTTTCAAAACATCAATCAATTTTTCTTCTTCATTCTTGGATAGTGTGTTGCTTATAATCGCTGACCTGTTCCCACTAGGAACGACAACGGGGCGAGTCGGGGATGAGGTTTACCTCCCCCAAACCCAAACCCGAATCCCCAAACAATCCTCATTCCCTGCCCCAAACTTAAACGAGTATGGAGAATTAAAATCCAAACATGTCCTAAATGGGTTCGGGTATCCCTGCCCAGTCACCATCCATTTAGTAAAATCATATTTATTTAAAAAAATATTTATTTTTTCTAAAATCAAATTACATTCCAAATAATAAAATAAAACAATCTCAAAAAATTTCATATATACACTTCAAATATTTTAAATAACTAATACAAATCAAAATATCAAAACATTGGCCACATATTTAATATTCCAAATTAACAAAACTAAATAATATGTACATAATGGAATAAATGGGGCGGGTTCGGGGTGGGTACTAGTGTCCCCATTATCCGACCCGTCCCCATATTTTTTTAATCGGGGAAAACCTAAACCTGAACCCAAACCTAGTTAAAGTGGGTTTTTCCCGTCAACTTCGGGGCGGATTCGAGAGGGTACACACGAGTATGAGTTTTATTGCCATGCCTAGTTCCCACCTTCATCAAGAAATACATATTTCAAGTGTGAGGGTAACACCTTCAACTCAAGTTTAGATTCTTCTAATTTTGTTTCTTCCTTCAATTTTCCCATTTTTGCTTCCAATGGATCAAGCTCTCTTAGATAATCTTAAATTTATTTTTATTTGTCCTCATTGAGAACTTTAAGCGCATTAGTAAGGGCCTTTTCAAGGGGAATGACCATATGCACTTGCCTTTTTACTTATAGTATTGCCTCATCGGTTGCATCAAGTCGGAAACAGTCACTTTTGTACTTAGAATGCTTCATGGCTTCAAAGAGATTGAAGCACACCTTTTAATTTTGCACTTTCACCTTCACTAGAACATCATCGATATCTATCATCACTCTCACGGTCTTTATGAAAGGTTGACAAAGAATTAATGGGGCATCATCGTCTTCCTCCATGTAAATTACAACAGAGTCAATTGGAAATAATAATTTATCAACCTTTACTAGCACATCTTTTGGTATTCTGTGAGGATGGGTTGTACACTTGTTGGTCAATTGCAAAGTCATTCTTGTTGTCTTCAACTAAATGCTTCCTAGATTTTTCGCAATGGATAATGGTATCAAGTTGATACTTGAGCTCAAATCAATCAAACCTTTTCCAATGTAAACATTTCCAATTGTAACCGGTAATGTAAGTTTTACCGGATTGCTTTCTTTCCGTCGTAGAGTCCTTTGAATGATCGCGCCATAACTAACATCAAAAGTGATTGTTTCTTGATCTGTGTATCTTCTAATTTTTTTAAGAATATCCTTCATAAAATTTTCATATGTAAGCATTTTCTCAAGTGCCTCGGAAAATGGAATATTGATTTGTAATTGACTAAAGATATCCAAGAACCAGCATAATGCCCCTCATTGTCCTTCTTGGAAGGAGCATGGGGATATGGAAAATTTTGAATCAAAATATTATTCGCTTTTTCCTCCTCCTTTGGATTCTTTTTCTTTTTCTCATCTCTCTCATTATTTCCTACTTCTTCTTTCTCTCTTATATCCTTTTCAACTAAGTCTCCCTCTACATTCTTTTCTACTTCATTTTCATCCTTTTCCTTTTCTTTTTCAACTATATCTTCCTCTTCCTAAAATTCACTATCAATGTCCATATAAATTTTTCTACCATTTTGAGTAAGAATATACTTACAATGCTCTTTCGGGTTTACTTGAGTATTCGCAGGAAAAGTTCCTTTATGTTGATCGGTTAATTGCTTAGACAATTAACCAACTTGCATCTCAAGATTCTTGATAGCCGTATGGGTACTCTTTTGGTTAGCCATTGACATTTGCATGAATTGAATTATTGTATCTTCCATCTTTGAATTTCCACTGAGGTTATGGAGGTCTATTGTAGTTTTGATACTGATTTTGACGGTTTGAAGTTCTGACATCTTGTCTCCAACCTTGTTGATACCTTGGTTATTTCCTCTTTGTTGGTAACCTTGGTTGCTTTGATAAGGTGTTTGTCTTGGTTGGTAGGCTTGATTTTGATTTGGATTCCCCATATAGTTCACCTCCTCTTCAACCGGAGAACAATATCACGTAGGATGGTCTCCTTTTCACAATTCACAACAAGCAACTTTTTGATGCTTGTTAAGAATATCTTGCATCTCCTTGACTTTTTGTGGAAGTTTCGACACTTGATGCGTGAGTAACTCCATTTGTTGAGAGAGTAATTTTTTTTGGGATAAGATTGCATCATTTGTTCCCAACTCAATGATTCCCAGTTCCTTTGTCACATACCTTAGTTATGTTGACCTTGATGATCTTTGAGTGTCATTCTATCAATAATGTTATTGCTTCTTCTGCACTCTTTGACATCAAAGAACCACCTGATGTAACATCTAAGAGATTTTTGGGTTGTGGTTGGAGTCCATTCCTAAAAATGTGAATTTGTGTGAGTTCATCAAACCCATGACCTTAACACTTCCGCAACATTGATTTGTACCTCTCCTAAGCTTCATTAAGAGATTCACTAACACCTTGAGAGAATATTGAAACTGATATCTTTGATTCCATGAACCTATTGTGCGAAAAGAATCTCAAGAAATTTTTATTCTAACACATTCCAATTGGTCATCGTTTGAGTAGGTTGATCAAGATACCATTCTTTTGATATTCTTATCAAAGAATGAGGGAATCGTCTCTTGAACCATTGCTCTTCTTCCGCTTCTAGAACTACCGTTGCACCGAAAATCTTATAGAAATTTGTAAGATGTGTGTAAGGATCTTCGTGATTAAGCCCTATGAAGGGATTTTCATACAATAGTTAAAACATCCCCGTCTTCATCTCTAAGTTTCGTTCATTGTTTGCATTTCGAGAAAACTGAGCATTTCTTCTCAAACTAAGGACCTCTTACGGGAGGTAGAGGTAGTGGAACTTCCATGAATGGTGTAAAAATGGGAGTTGTTTATGGAGTACTAGCAGAAGTTCCTTCATTCTCTCTTCTTTTCTTAACTAGTTGTCTTCTCCTTCTGGTCTTGCTATTAAGTTTACAAATAGTTCTTTCAATCTTAGGATCATAAACAAGTTTGTTTACGGGTACACTTCCTTGCATTAACAGGGTTCTGAAAATCTAACCAAGAAAATTAAAAAATGAAGGGATAAGAAATGAGATAAGAGATATCAATATAAAACTTAAAACAAGATAAATTATTACAATGCTTGAAATATCATGACAACAATCCCCAACAACGGCGTCATTTTGTTGAAAGTGTTTTAGATAGGTATTTATTTATCGTCTCCACATGGATTAAAGTGATATTACAGTTGTTCTACAATTTACAATGTCTTATGTGAGGGTTTTAAAATGGATTTGTTTGATATCATTAGCATTCATAAGAGTTTGTAGAAATGAATAAAAGTTTGGAAAGATTTATGTTTTAAAAGACATATCAAGACTAGATTTCATCAACTTATTTTGCATGTATTTGATTAATCAAGCATGTGAACTTCCTTTATAATTAACGTAACTACATATATGTCTCATATATATATATATATATATATATATATATATATATATATATATATATATATATATATATATATATATATATCACTTATGTATAAGACAATATTACAATTTTTACCATATTGTTTAATCGACGATGTCACAACCTATTAAACAATACAAATAACATTTGTGATCTGATACAAAGTGAATAGAAAATTCCATTTCCATGTGTAGACTTAGTCTTTGATAGATGATAAACTTAGATCAAGACTTAAAAGATGTATCTCACAATCATTTAAACGACAAATATTCAATAAAAGCAAATGTTATCATCTACATTGATTATCAAGTTTTCATATACAAAAGATCAAGATAAATACATACAAGTTAAGATTGATTACATATAATCTTTATACAAGAGATTTAGCTACCCATAACCATGGTAGATTGCTTCACAAGAAATGAAAGGAAATGAATGTGCATCCAAGTAGAATAATCGATAAAAGATGTGAATCCAACTTCGATTTAATAAAGATCACCTCTTTGTTCAAAATATGAAGTTCTAGGGTTTTTGTGTCTTAGGAAAGATGAGGTAAAAGTTATGATCCAAAAAGTCAACAAACAAACCTAAATATCTAACAAATTTTGGGCAGGCTTGCCCAGCGAGCTAGAGCTCGTCTGGAGAGGTCACCTTTTTGGCACTTCAAGTGCCTTAGATCATCAATCCGCCTTTGGAGAAAATATATTCCCCCGCCTGGCGACCAACACCTCGCTCGACGGTCTCAAGTTCGTCAGACCTCGTTGGGCGACCATGATACAAAATAGTTTCTGTTTCTATAGTGAATTTCCTCGCCTCCAGTTTTCCTAAGCTCCCCTGGCAAGGCCCTTTTTCTGTTCGCCTAAGATCGCGCAACGAGCATGCTGAAATTTGGCTTCTTTGCTTTGGCTTCCTTTTCTTGGTTTTGTGTCTCTTTCTTTTATTTCTATGCATCAATCCTTCACACTAGCACACAAATAAGGGGAACCAAAGACACATGCAATTCTAATGAAAATTTACAAAAAACTATGGAATTAAATATCTTAAACACAAAAATATTATTGAAAAATGCCAAGAAAAAAATAGTAAATTTTAAGTCATAATTGACATTCAACACATGTAGAAAGATTGTTTCTTAATCAAAGTACCTACGCTAATGACATTATTGCTCGAGTTGGCATGGGTTTATGCAAACCTTTCGCTACTCCAGTTAGGAATGCAGAAGCTCAATACCTCTGTCGATACTCCATATCATGATCCTACATTGTATCGGAGTCTTGCTAGTGCTTTGCAGTATCTCACATTTACCTGTCTTGACATCTATTTTGTCCATCATGTGTGTCTTCACGTGCATGCTCCCTTCATAGAGCAGGTGCTTGCATTGAAACACATCATGTGTTATGTTCAGAGAACCTTATAATATGGTTTGCATATCTATCTTTATCCCATAGAGAAACTTGTTTCCTACACAGATGCTGATTGGGATGAATATCCCCACACTCGTTGATCTACTTTGGGTTATTGTATTTTTCTTGGTGACAACCGAATTTCATGGTCTTCTAAGAGACAACCCACACTTTCTCATTCCAGTGCAGAGGCTGAGTATTAGGGTGTTGCTAATGAGGTTTCATAATCATGTTGACTCCGCAACCTTCTCTTGGAGCTCCATTTTCCCCTATCCCAAGATACTCTGGTATAATGTGACAATGTTAATGTTATCTACCTATCTGACAATCATATCAAGCATCAACGTACTAAATACATTGAGATGGACATCCACTTTGTTTGGGAGAATGCCGCTCGTGGTCAGGATCGCGTTTTTCATGTTCCTTCCCAGCACCATATAGATGATATCATCACCAAAGACCTTCCTAAAATTCTTTTTGATGATTTACAAGAGTTTGTCGACCTTCCGCTTCGACTGCGGCGATGTGATAGAATATTCTTTATTTATATAATATTTTGTATTTATTTTGTAATAATTTATAATTAATTTTATAATGATTTTTTTTTGTAAGCAAGAGATATATTGATAAAAGTATAAAGGGTACTCAATCTTGATTACAAAAAGAAATGAGGCGAAGCTCGATAAAAACACAAAAATTACCTACCAATTGAAATCTAGGGCCAATAAAATAAAATATCTTTGTTGAATTCGTACAAATTGTAATTGGGGTGGACAATTTCCCCGATGAATGTCCACCTCCAAATAGGAAACTTAACTTTCCAAACAATGTCCACCACATTCTAAACCGGATTCCTAAAATGAATATCATTCCTAAGAATCCACAAAGACCAACACACCGCTAACCAAATACTACCTTCTCTTTCTGACTTAACCCGCCTAGATTTGCAAAAATAGAACCAATCCAAGAAACTCTCCTTTAATCCACAAACTCCTCCATCAGAGAAACCAATCCACTCTAACACCTCCAAGCAAACCAACTTAGCCACGTTGCAACTCTGAAGTAAGTGTTTAAAGATTCCGATTGGGAATTGCAAACCATACAGTTTAAATTACTCGATGGAAGAATAATGCCTCTATACAAAAGAAGATCCTTGATTGGAAGTTTGTTCCGAAAACATCTCCAACCGAAGACCTTTATTTTCAGGGGAACCTCCACCTTTCACACCAACTCGGAATTCCCATTTCAATACTTTGCAATGTATTGATAACCTTCTAAGCACTACTTCTAAGTAAGAAGGCAAAATATTGATACCAATCAATTTGCTTTTATGGAAATTTATGCCTAATCCCGAAAGTAATTCAAATCCTCTAAGCACCGATTTGATAGTCCATAAATGTTTCCAACTACCATCCCCTATCAAAAGAGTGGCATCCACAAATTGAAGGATATCGAGGTAACAATTGTTGTTCACATTGAATCCTGAAAATTCGCCCAAACCAACGGATCTCCTTACCAACATGGATAACCCTTCCGAAATCATAATAAAGAGAAAAGGAGATAAAAAGATCTCCTTGTCTCAAACCTCTTTCCACCACAAATTCTTTAGTGGAACTACCGTTAACCATAACAAACATCTTGCTAGAAAAAATCAATGCCTCCATCCAACACATCCACTTGTTACCAAAGCCCATTTGCCTCATTATATGCCTTAAGAAATTCCAACTAAATTTATCACAGGCTTTCTCAAAATCCACCTTAAAGCGCGAAACAACTTTATTCTCTTTGCTAGCATAATCAACCAACTCATTAGCTACCAATACTTCGTCCAAAAGTTGTCTTCCCAGAACAAAAGCACTTTGACAATGAGATATTATAGAATGTAAAACCTTTTTTAACCTCGCTGCCAAGAGTTTTGCTAAAGCCTTATACAAACAACCAACAACACAAATAAGTCTATAATCATCTAGCCCCAAAGAACTCTCACACTTTGGGATCAAAGTCAAGAAATAAGAGACGATTGATTTGAAAGGATCGTCCCATTATGGAAGTCATTGAAGAAACTTAGAAAATCCGCTTTAAAGAAATGCCAACACTTTCTTATATAAAAAAAGTATAACCATTGGGACCCGGACTTTTAGAATCTTCACAACCCCAAGCCGCTTCTTTAACTTCTTCATCCGAAAAAGGACTTTCTATAAAGTTCTTCTCCTCTTGACTAATCAACTTGAAGTCCATCCCTTCCAAGATAGGCCTATTAAAATCCGGTTCCGATTTTTTTTTTTTTTTTGCAAAATGGCTTCTCACTTCCTCCTTTACATCTTCCACCAACACCAAAACTCCTCTATTTGAGTTGATAGAATCTATATGACTGCGCCTCCTTCTCTTCTTCATAATGCAATGAAAAACAGACTATTATTCTCTTCATCATTGAGCCACTTCAATCTTGATTTTTGAATAAGAATGTTTTGTTTAATCCTCAAATTCTTATATGAACTCATTATATCAACTCTCATGTACTATATATTCTACCAAAATCATGATTCATTATATCAACTCTCATGTACTATATATAAGTGTTATCATTAATGAGAAAGACACAAAACCAATTATCTTACCATACCTCCTTTAAAAATAAAATAAAAAACTCACAAGTTTTGATCTTCACTTCCGCTCTGCAGCCACTACAGATTAACCTTGAGTTTCAAGGACACAAACGTTTTCAGTATGGCAGTACTAGTAACCACCGCAGAGGATTGAAATCTCACATTCATAGAGTTAGAGGCTTGTTTTTTGTTCTTAGTTTGATGCAATTACAAATCAAATCAAACGCACAAGTAAAGTAACACACAACTAGCATCCATCCTTTCCCAACCTCCCAAAACTGGTGTGCAGGAACCGCAGCATCCAACTGTGAATAGTGCAGATTCCATTCAGAATTTGAGTTTTTCCATTAATACCAAGTAAAAGGGCCAGTGTAGAAATCAATAATTAAATCATAGCTTAATACAGTAATCTGAACTAAAACTTTGTTGTATTTATAAAAGTGTATAGTAAAACTGAGTGACTGTTCTCACTTGACTGTAAAAGAGATTCCATTTGATATCTCAGTAACTCTCTCACACATACTATTATTTAGACAAATTATAAATCACATCACATCCACATTTTTACCATGCTTGTTTGTTTTTAACTCATAAAACAATATATTCATATAGTGTATAATAATACTCCAAATTTGAAATTAAAACCCACATATACAATAATACACATGCATATAAATCATGACAGAAAGACTCAGAAGAAAAGGCAAAGTTTTCCCATGGTGTACTATAAGATAAGGAAAAAGACAAGAGCACTAAAAAAACTAAAGCATTGAAAAGAAAGATAAAGAGATGAAAAAGGGAAAAGAAGAAAGGTAAGGAAAAAAAAATAAAGAAGGCAAACAGTCACTCTCTCAGTCACTTTAAAGCTATTATTATTGGTAGAATGTCTAGTTCAGCACAGAAGAAAAATGAGACTAGAATTTTGTTATAGCCAACCATAAACCAATTTGTTCTACACTCATATACTCCACCAACAAGAGAATTTACTGAATTATGCTCTGGAACCAATAGTAATAAAAGTACACACAGATAGTAATAATAAACAACCAGAACAGAACCAGAATTTTATAATTACTAGCTCTTGAAGAAAAACAAAGCTGTACACATTACACAACAACCAACAAAAAGAGTACTTGAATAACATGAAAGATAGATAGATAGATAGGACTCTCTGAATTGATATCAAATCAATTACTACCTAAAGTAAAATGAACCTAAGAATAGTGTCAGCAAGTGAAAATTTTAACTGCTTCTAACAATACCCAAAAGAGGTAATTATCACCATTCTTCCTTCAACAATAGCCAAAAGTGGTAATTTTACTGCTTCAACTGAACCCAATTATAACGTCCTTCCAAAGGCATGTCCTTCGCAATATCAAAATTATACCTGCAAATTTTAAATAAATATTTTTCAATTAAAAATAAAATTTGCTTATGAGGCTACTATTTTCAATTATATGGTATAGATAGATAAATTAACGGTGTAATTTTATATCGAGATGAGAATAATTGTAATATTTTGAATTCATGAAAATAAAACTTACTTGTGTTCAAACTGCTTCTGGATATTTTTTTCAGCGGCGGAGAAGAACTCATCAAGCTCCGATTCCGACGGCATCTTTTGAGGTTTCTTCTCTATAGAATCAACCTCTTCCTCCTCGTTTAACAGACTCATCTCTCTTCTCCTGGAACAATGTTTGGGTTCTTAGAAATAATGAACATTACTTATACGTGCATGTGAGGGAGTTACATATAATTCATATTCATATCATTCACATTTATTTACTCACACAATGTTCATTTCAAATTCAAAATTAAATCAGTTATTTATTTTTAATTATGATTGAAAAAAAAACCTTATAGCTTGGTAGTGGCACGTGGACGTTTCAACTTGCTCTAAACTCTGAACCTGAAAATGCGTTACATTTTGATTATCTTTAGGTGAATAAAAGCACATTACTTGATGGATGGTGTAAAAATATTTACCTCCGGAGATTCTTCGAATTTGGTAATGATGTTACCGGAGCAAGAACATGGGAATGATTCTTCATCGGAAGTGAGGGTGGAGTGGCACTCCTCCACCATGTTGATGAAGGTGAATCTTTTGAGTGGAGGTATATTATGGTGAAATGTTTCAGTAGTTTTTCTTTTTCTTCCCAAGTTAGGCATGTTCATTGTTGTATATGGTGAAAGATGAAAAGAGACGAATAGAGGAGTGACACGTGGATGCGAGAATCGGAGGGAAAGTTGTTGTTGTTATTGTTGTGGCGGTTAGAAGTGGTGAAATGAGAGAGGAAGAGTGGAGGAGAAAGAGTGTGATTATATAAAAGAATGTTGTTGTTATTAGTTTGTTGCTTGGGTGGGTCAGGGATGGTGGTGGATGGAGAATTGGTCTTCAGGCGAAATTATTGTGATCGTTTCTCAATGACGATTATATCCTTTAGTTTGTTTTTATAATCCCCAAACTGCCATTATCTTTCTCCAGCAATGTCTTGTGTGGGGCAGGAATTTTTTTTGTTTATTTTTCCTTGTAACTATTTTTTATTTAAACGAACTGAACGAGTGTATGTAATATTATAGTATTGTTTTTTTTAGAATGTTAACTTATATTTATGAGATTAATTCTTATGTATTATTATTATTAGTGTAAAATATTTATATAATTAATTTTTTTTTAGCAAAAGATATATTGAACTGAGTACAAATAATATTCCATTTGAATACAAAAAGTAACGAGACAAACTCGCCAAAAAGAAAGACAAGTTACCTACCAAATACTAGTTAAGACAAAAAGAACAAATAGTCTTTATTGAATTCGTACAAATTGCAATTGTAATAAGTAATATCTCTCGTAATAGACCACTTCTAAATAGTAAATTTAATCTCTCATAATAGACCACTTCTAAATAGTAAATTTAATCTTCCAAACAATGTCGACTATATTCCAACTAGAATTCGTAAAAATAATCTCATTCCTAGAAATCCAAAGATTCCAACAAACCGTCAACCAAATGCTTCCTTCTTTACCTTTCTTCACTTTCTTGGATTTGCAATAAGAGGACCAATCCAAAAAACTCCCCTTGAAATCTTTGTTACCTACGTCTGAGAAACCAACCCACAAAGAAATGTCCTTCCAAACCAATTTTGCCACAACACACTCAAGTAAAACATGATGCAAAGACTCTGAATCTGATTTGCAAAAAGAGCAAGATAAATTAAAAGGAGTGAGAATAATACCTCTAAAGTGGAGAAGAACCTTAGAAGACAACCTATTTAAGAAACAATGCCAACCTAAAGCTCTAATTTAAAAGGAGACACCGCTTTCCAAATAAGATTCAAAGTCGTGTCATCCCGATTTGGAGGGCCTAACGGAGAATGAAAAGGGAAAACTAGATTGTAGAATGATCTTACTGAAAAGGTCCCTTCCGGCTCATCCCTCCACCCTATCCTCCACATTCTGCCGCAGGCAGTGCTGGATGAGTTGTTGCAGAAGCGCAACCGCTGCTACTGCAGAAACCTGCTGTCGTTGTCCTAAAACAGCTTGCGACATACCTAGATCTCCCCAATGCCAAAATTTCGCCTTTCATCCTCCCATGACATCAATGAAAACATTCTTCAAAAGAGAAACATCAAAAATACCTGCATAATGTCGGGACAGCGGGCCTAAATCCATCCAATTCGCGTGCCAAAAAGAAATTCCAAATTTGTTTCCCGTAAAAAAACTGCAATTATTCATTAGAAGATCTTCCGAATGCGATTTTTGAATTGACAAAATATCCAAAAACCAAGAGGACAAAGACTTTCTTTTAATGTTAAAAGTTCCCACATCCGACATTAACATTTGAATGTCACTGTAGCGAGCTTTCAACACCCAAAAGCATAAATCCTCTGAACCCCAAGAATCCATCATCAATAAATCATAATAATTTATAATCATTATTTAAATATTTTTTTTTAAAAAAGTTAAATTTAATTTAAGATCTAATAATTACCATTCATTAATAGTATAAAAATCATTTATCTTGTAAGTGCATTCTAATTAAATTGTATATTAATTGTATGTCAAGCATAATGAAATGTAATGGCTCTAATCGATCAAATCTAATTTCGCGGGACAAAAAAATCTTCAAAGTTTTGTATCATATGTTGTTCTTCTAACACAAACCTTGAATAAAATATTTTTTATGCTCTTGCGATCTATCTCACATTATGGTGTTTTTGTTGTTGTTATTGTTGTTTCCACCTCTTGTAATGTCGTTGTTATATTTTGGAATAACCTTCATATGTCTTCAATTAAAGAAAACACTTCATAATTTATTGATTTGCTCAGTTGACAACATTGAAAAATTTATTCATAAGCATATTGCAAATTGCAAGGAATGTTGTTGATTCACAATAAAAGATCTAGAAAAATTTGTTTTAAATATTAAAACACACAAAGAAAGTGGTGAATGGTAAAAAAAATTGAAAAAGGAAATAATACATGTTACTTTTAATTTTTTACCATGCACCATTTGTTTGCAAATAAAATATTTCCCCTCGATTTTATAAAAGAATTTAGGGGTATTGTAACTCAGTTAACCTACAACGAATCTATGTCCTACATTCATACAATAACAATGCTCAAGATATTGCCAACACATAAATCCACAAGAAACCCTCTACATCAAATAAGAATGTGAACATTACCACTAGAGGTGGAAATAGGCTAGGCTAGTCTAGGCTTTATAAGGCCTGAGTCTGGCCTACGATAAACTTAAAAGGCATGAGTCTGGCCTATGGCTTACTATAGGCTCACTTTTTTTGTCTGGCATGGCCTTTTTAAAAGTCTGGCCTGGCCTGAAAGCCTATTTACAAGCCATTTTCTTATTAAGGTTCTCAATTATTACATATTACTATAGAATCTTTATAGGCTGACCTATATATGCATATATAAACCGACCTATTTATCCTTTGTTCTAATATATATATATATATATATATATATATATATATATATATATATATATATATATATATATATATATATATATATATATATATATATAGGTCGGCCTATAAGGCTTCATAGGCTTTTTTAATAGTCTAAGTCTGGCCTATATAATTAAATAGGCTTTTAAAAAAGTCTAAGCTTGGCCTTTTTATTAAAATAGTCTGGCCTGGCCTGACCTTAAGTAGGCTAGGCCATAGGCCCCTATAGACCGGTCTGGCATATCCCCACCCCTAATTACCACTATATATCTTGAACGCTATCTTGTGAAACTAAAACATTAAAAATGAAACCATTTGCCATGAAAAGAAATTGGAAGCATGGAACATATATCTGGGGTGAATTATAAGTGCAAAAAAATTGTTCCAAGTTTGGTGTTTCTACATAATATCTTATCTTTTAACTGAAATTTTATATTATGTATCTAACCATTTTTTCATGTTGAATCAGAAGTTGGAAGCATGCAAAACTATTGAACTTGAAAAGCAATGAGAATGCAACAAAATGTGGATTTGTTCTTCTTCAATCATAACACTTTTTATGAGGAATCAGATTTGTCAAAATTTTGTACTTGTAGATTGAAACCAAAACAATGTAACATAAAAAACTTTGTATTTTAATAAAAAAAATGGATATAAACATTGTAATTTAATATTTTGTGTAAACAATGTTTTTTCACAAAATTCCAATTGATCAAGAGTCCTCCCTGAAAAAGAATGTTTTTTCACAACACCCAGCAAGTCGCAAACCAGAAGAAACTAAACATCTTGGCATATGATTTTCTTCTAATCCAGACACAAAATTGATCAAAATGCTCAGCAATGGTGTCACAATCTTCCTCAACAACAATGCCTAGCCATAAACTCAACCATGATAAACTGCTTTATTGATTGGGCAACCAATAAAAAGTGAAACTTATTTTCATCAGGTCCTAAACACAATGAGCATACATGTTGTGTCTTATTGTTATTATTCCTTTCCTAGCCAACTAGGATCTGGTTGGCAAACAAAGTAGCAAAAGCCTCCAATAGAAAAATGGACTTTACTTGGAATCTTGATTTTCCACAATTGAGCTAGACCTTTAAGAATCAAAGCATTAAGCTGGAGGAGGACCCCAACCGAATCTGAGATGACAATTTAACTGCTTTTTATATTGAATATAGAGTTATCTTTCCACCACATGAAAGAATCCTTAACTCATTTGATAAATGCACCTCTAATAGAATTTGCAACAAATCACCCAGTTAAGAATCTTCCTCTGAGTTTAGCCTTTCCTTCTCTATTACTAAATTCCAAGACCAATCTCCCATTTGCCACTCTCATATATCTGACACTTTTGGTTCTTTCTTTGTTGAGATTTCATAAATTGCAAGAAATTAAATCACTAGTGGGGCATGCCCAATCCAATTTGTGTTCCAAAATCTTGTTTCATTGACAATGCCAATTTTTCAATTAATGGAATTTGAGAACCAATTTCCTCGAACTGAGGAATATATCCTAAGGACAACAATTCTCTCCATAACATGGAATACCTTTTCCGAATTGGATCCCTTGAATGTTGAAGGATCTTTGACTTCACATCTCCATACCTAAAGGTCAACAAATCTAAATAGTAATAGTTATTCAATGTGTTACTTTACTTGTCTAGGATAGATCTTAAAGATGAATGAAAAATGCTTAGAAGGATTGGAAAATATGTAGAAATCTAACATTCCTAGTAAATATCAAGTTTTTTGCTAGAGACGGTTGCTTAATGGCTTTATAAATAGGTCCCAATTGATTAAGCGTGGAATCATAGAGGGTGTTTATAATTTTGTATGCCCTTTTGTTTCTTACATGAGGAAGATGAAGTTCATGTTTTCTTGGAGTGATCTGTTGGCCAAAAGGTTAATTGGAAAGGTTTGAGTTCGTGGTTAGGTAGTCTAATGGTGGAAGAAAATGATTCCTTTGTTGAACACATCATTCAATTTTACATCTGGATGGAGAAATGGTTTGAATATCCATTACTACATAATAGACCTTTCGTAACACCCATTTTATAACGGTCTTCCAGTTAACTATGGTAATAGTTATTTTTTCGGCATATTTTTATTTACTAAAGGAAATTTCACAACTCTCATAGGTACCAACCATAGTGAAATGTACCTGGAGTGAAAGGGTTTGAATCCCAACACCAACAATTTTTTATTTATTGTGACATTATGGGCTTGACCTTGTATATCACCATGATTTTTATAATCTATCTTGGTGTAAGATGCAATCATTTCATCACAATTCGTATTGTCAACTGTGGTGAAATGTGTTACTTATATATATATATATATATAAGTGAAATTATCTCTCGCTTCAGTACATTACAATTGTCTCTCAAAACAAAACTCTAACATCTCTTTCACTCGTTTCTCTCAAAACAAAACCCTAACATCTTCGTCACTCATATCTCTCAAAATAAAATATGTATATGTATTATTTTTTATGTTTCAATAATTGTTTTTATAATGTTTGAACTTCGTTTTTTTTAGGACTTGTAGGTAGGGGTGCTTGTTTAAATAATGAGGAAGAAGTTAAAGTGAGCATTGCAAAAAGTTAGGGTTTATGTGACATATACGTTTTTGAAACATTCTATGATTTTATATGTTTGTTGTATCATGTATGTTGTTTATGGTTTATTGTTGACTAATGTTGTTGTTAATGCTTGTTTAAAGAAGGAGTTTATTATATCTTATGTAGTATGAGTATTTTTCCAATCCCTTACCGAATATATAACTTTTCAGATTGCATTAGAAAATTATAATATGATAGATAAAGTTATAATAGAAAACAAATACATGTTCAATTCTAGACAAGAATTATTCAGTCTATTATCTTCATATTGTTCTTTAACTATTTTAACTTTATTTAATGATACTAGTTCTTCAACCGCCTATTTCTCCTCCTCTATTTTGTTTGCATGTAAATAATATTTTGCAAAATGAGCTAGAGGTGAAGGAAGGGGCAATTGAAGAACTAAGATCATTAGTTATAACTATTAAAGAGCAAAATGCAGACAAGGAGTTGAAAAACTCTTGTCTAGCAATGAATTGAACTTGTTCTTCTAATATAACTTAATTCGTCATAAAATAATGTTCTAGATCAGATTGAAAGTTTATATGTTTAGTGAGCATTTGCAAAATAAGCATTCCACATAATTTATAATAAACTCAATGTATATATATCACAAAACTTGTTTATACCAGTTGTTGTTAAATGTTATGCATTACAGAATATCACAACGGTTGTTTAAAGTCATTGTTGTGGTAGTTAGCATGCTACATAGCTTATAATCACGGTCGCATGACCATGGTGGAAAGCATCATACATACAATCACACCTTACCTTATAACGATGGTCTGGTGTAACACCCAAATAAACCCCACAAATATTTTCAATACAATTTAAATAAATTAACAAATTATCAATCACAAACATGAGTGTCACATCTTCATAAACATCTTACCTCAACGGTCCTGCTCCATAACACGGGTTGCAACATAATTATAACCAAATCGTGCAATTATCATCAAACTAAACCATTAAAAACCTTGCAGCGAATACTTGAGTCTTTGACTTTTTCATAAAATCAAAACAAATGCCATCAAAGGTAGTTCCAAAACATTCAAATAATTCAACGTACTTCATGGTTATCATCTCATAGTTCCCACTAAAATCAGATTATAACAAGGTTAGGAAATCTTCAAAACATCAAAACATAAACATAATCATAATCGAACAACCCCAATCCCGATGTTACGTATCGGAGCATGACTCCCTTCATTCCTACAGAAATGATTAAGCACACTTCGAAGTAACTTCTAGAGTTCATTACCTAATCTTGGTTCACTTGAAAGTTACCCACATTCGAGACAACATTTCCAAGCATAAGAGGTGAGTAATCATAATTATTATAAAAGAGATAAGGAAATAGACATCGTATATAACACAATTAATCAATTACAAGATAGCATCTTATACTTCAATATCAATAATAGAAATTACAAAGCTTCATGTCAAAACGTCATATTTCTCAAAACATCACAGATACTTCACTTAATACAAACATCATTCAATGCCACAAATAATGAAATGCAACTTCATTAGACTCAATGCATACGGTACCGAAATGTCACTGATGAATTAGTCACCGTTATCTCCAAAGATCCCTACTAATAGGATTGATTCCCGCTTGGAACCAGAGCACATCATAGTTTGCACTTAATCCGCACAATGGGATTAAGGCCATCACTGGACCTAAACTTCCTACAAAATCGTTATTAGATTTTCATCTTGCAAAATATCATTGGACATATCGTCCTAACATATGCTATAAATGCATGATGCGTATAACACATAAAATACGACAACAACTAGTCAAAACCCATCATCATTCATCATAATTAAATATTAAACAATTCACCTTGAGTCATCATCGTATCAACTTATACCTCAAAACACCTATACTTCATTCGACATGTAAAACTGGTTTATGATTTGAAATCTATACTCACACATATTCACATAAAATCATGCATATAAATCATCTATGGATCATAACCAATACATCATCAAATTATTCACTTCAGGATATATTCATAATCCTTTCCACAGTAAGCACACACATCCTATTTTTTAACACAAAACTTCATCACACAATCCATAGTAGTATTGTTATAACAAACATTTCACCAATTACACATTGTCAATTTTTTATGGTATTATAACAGACATTTCACCAATTATAGATTGTCAGTTTTTCATGGTATTATAACAGACAATCACCAACACTTCACTGAATTAATCCAGATATTTTCCAATGGTTCAAATCCTATGTAAAGCTGGGTTACGGTTTTGTTTTCAAGAAAAATAGTCAATCAAGAAAAACAGAGTAATAATGGCACTCGCCATCTAAATTATTTTAAAAAGTTTATGGTCACTTAATTATGCCAAAGTGTTGCATGCTACATAAACAGGTTGCACTAGCCACCTAACAAGCCCAGGTGGCGCATGCCACATTGTATGGTGGCTCTGGCCACCTAAAATCATCATTATTGGCGCAAGCCACAAGAATGGTGGCTCTAGCCAATTCACAAACCCACTAGTGGCGCAAGCCACAAGCCTTATGGATCCTGCCACTCAACTAGTGTGGCATAGGCCACCTAGTTTAATAACACCCCACCCCATTCATGGTAATGTGTAGCGCAGGCCACAAGGTGTGTGGCAGCTTCCACACCTAACATCAACAACAACAGTGGCGCTCACCATTTTTAGTGGGTGGCACCTGTCACCCTTCCTATAGGGGTTTTCGTCCCTAGTTTCCAATTCCCAATTCAAACGATTCCTCCCAATTACAGATCCTACCATTCTTTGATCACCAATTATTTAGATATACCATTTACAGTTTCTAAACTCCATCTAATTTAAACAAACCCATAACAATTCCTCATATAATTTTCATCAATCAAAATTCATAACATTTACCAATATACAATACCTAAATCAATTATATAATAATGATATGTAGAAGCAAGTTATTATTATTATTCTAGAAAGATATATTTTTAGTATCAATTGATTTATATAGCTTTGATTTAATTTTTCGTTTTAAAGCCTCTTGTTATTAAGGAGAAACATTAGGAAGAGAAGTTGTATATATATATTTATGCCCTCTATGAATAATAAATCATATCAAAATTTTCTCTTTGAAAATATTCTATATGGTATCAGAGTCAGGCTGAAATCCCTAGTATAGGAATCGATTACCTTGGTTTCTTTAAGTAATTTCTGATGGAGCCTTCTAGTAAAGATAAATCGGATTCTAGGACTACTCTCCATTTACAAGAGTTTTCTTCTACACTTACACCTGAACGACTTGACGACACCAACTACGTCGAGTGGTCGCTAAATTCCCAAAACAAGATCTGAGGCAGAAAACATTGAGGTTATGTCTCTGGAACAAAGGCTGCACCAAAAGATGAGAAATATGAGGGATATTGTAGATGTTTAGAATTGGCAGAATTTTTGACCAACAAGAAAATGTTGAATTCAATTCAGAATGTCCTATCAGATGTTGGGACATTATCAAACAGAGTATAAGAACTTAATTCAGAATGTTACACCAGATGTTGGGACATTGTGTAAATGATTTAAGTTCAGTTTTTCAGGATGTCCCAACAGATGTTGTGACATCTCAAACCTGCTACCAGATTTAATTAATGAATAACTGATCTGAGTAATTTAAGGAAAGTTATCTGGAATTAATTATGGATGGACATAAACAGAATAAGGCGCATCTGTAGGGAGTGTTGTTATGAGACTTCAGCATAATCAGAAGAACTAAATCACCTAGAATCTAGGAAGTAACAAACCCTAATTCAAGGTGGAAGCTGCATGCGTTTTTAGGACTGGATTAACCTACAGAAAGCCCAAAATACAAACACCTATTTAAGCAACAGAATATCTCAGAATTGAGTACGAATTTCAGAAGACAAAATAGGGTGTTTCGAGTTTTAATAGCAGGTTGTTTTATTGTACCACTTTATGAGCTTTTAAGCAAAAGTGTATTTGTGTCTTGATTGAAACTGTGAAGTAAGATCAAGCTGTTTTGTTTGAAGGATGACTTCAATTTTATTAAACTTGTAAACAAGATCACTGTGTGATTGAGGGGGAGTGAGTTGGTACTCATATCTAAGTTGTGTCTTAGGTAGAAATTGCATTGGGTAGATATTAAGTGAAAGATTAAACTGGGTGGTTTAAGTCTAGAATTAATATTACTTATAGTGGATTTCCTCCTGGCTTGGTAGCCTCCAGATGTAAGTGTGGTTATACACTAAACTGGGTTAACAAACTACTGTGTTGTTTAATTTTCTTGCACTTTAAGTTTTGATTAAATCTGTCAAGTGTTGGAACATCACATAGGACATCTCATACCTGATCACAGAATTTCAATTGGCATCAGAGCAGGCACCCTGCCTGTTTATACTGGGTGAGATCTAGGGAATACAAATTCTGGAAACATGGACAGAGATATAGGATCAGTAAATAAACCACCTATACTGGATGGATCTAATTATGACTACTGGAAACCAAGAATGATTGCATTCTTAAGATCACTTGACAACAGGGCCTGGAGAGCAGTCAACATTGGATGGGAACATCCTGTCCAAGACACCAAAGATGGATCAAAAGTGTTGAAACCTGAAGAAGAATGGAGTAAGGAGGAAGAAGATTCAGCACTAGGCAACTCCAAGGCCTTAAATGCTTTATTCAATGGCATTGATAGGAACATCTTTAGACTTGTGCATCACTGTGAGCTGGCCAAAGATGTTTGGGACACTCTCAAAACAACTCATGAAGGAACATCAAAGGTAAAGATTTCAAGACTTCAACTTCTCACCCCCAAGTTTGAAAACTTGAGAATGAAGGAAGATGAGACAATTCATGAATTCTACATGAACATCTTAGAAATAGCCAATACTTCTGGAGCCTTGGGAGAAAAGATTACTGATGAAAAGCTTGTAAGAAAGATTCTCAGATCTTTGCCAAAAAGATTTGACATGAAAGTCACAGCAATAGAAGAAGCTCAAGACATATGCACAATGAAAGTTGAAGAACTAATTGGTTCCCTTCAAACATTTGAGATGGGAATGAATGACACAAATGTAAAGAAGAACAAAAGCATAGCCTTGGTAACAAATACTGATGAAGAAGAAGATGATGAATCAGAAACTGGTGAAAGCTTATCAGACAACATTGCTATGCTTGGAAGACAATTCAAAAAGATTCTCAAAAGGATGGAAGACAAATCCAAACCAAGTGGAAGATACACAAACTATTCTGAGAACAAAAGACCTTATGATGCTAATAGAAGGTCAAATTATGATGAAAAGACCAGTCAAGAAAAAGGAATTAAATGCCATGGATGTGAAGGATATGGACACATCAGGAATGAATGTCCTACCTACTTAAAAAGGCAAAAGAAAGGACTCTCTGTAACCTGGTCTGATGAAGACTCAGGAGGTGATTCAGAAGAAGAATCAGCTAAGCATATCACTGCTCTAGCTGGATTATGTGAATCTGAAAGTGAATCCAGTGATGGGGAACTTACTTTTGAAGAACTTGAGCAATCATACAGAGAACTATTCAAAAGAAGCACTGAAATATGCAGTGAGAGTATAAAGCTAAAGAAGCAGATTAAGGCACTAAAGGATGAAAAAGCAAGTGATCTAGAGATCATTGACACCTTGAAAAGTGAAGTAAGTCTTCTCAACTCCAAGTTGGAACACATGTCCAAATCTGTTAGAATGCTGAACAGTAGCTCAAGTACACTGGATGTTATTCTCAACAACAATAAGCATTCAGGGGATAAAAGTGGACTGGGATTTAACAGAGTTCATAAGGATGAAGCTAGCAAAACTACTTCAAAGTCCATACAGTCAAACAAAATGTCCCAACAGATGCCTCAACATCATGAAAAGAACACAAAGTCAAACATAATGTTCCAACAGATGTCTCAACATTCTGAAAAGAACATAATGAAGAAGAAGTATCAAAGATGGAGATGTCATCATTGTGGAAGATTTGGACATATCAAACCTCATTGCTACAAGTTGCATGGATATCCAAATCAGATGTATCAGCAACCTTCTAAGCAGAAGATAGAAGTTACCAAGAAAGTGCTGCATAGACATCAAAGAGATCAGCAACCTTCTAAGCAGAAGACAGAGGTCATCAAGAAGGTATGGAGATCAAAAGCTAGTCTTCATGCTGATCAAAGCTACATACCCAAGAACAAGATCAACAAACAACCTTGGAGCTCTACTGATGAATAATACACAGGGCAGAGGTATCAAAAGAAATCTCAACTCAAATGGTCAAAGAAAGGTGTTGCATATATAGCTCATACATCACTAAGAGTATCAGCTAAAGAAGACTGGTACTTTGACAGTGGATGTTCAAGACACATGACTGGATTGAAGAATCTGCTAGTAGACTTAAAGTCATATTCATCCAGATATGTGACCTTTGGAGATGGAGCTAAAGGAGAAATCAAGGGAGTTGGGACCTTGGACTGTCCAGATGTACCAAGACTGGATGATGTGTTGTTGGTTAAAGGTTTAACTGCTAACCTGATCAGCATAAGTCAATTATGTGATCAAGGGTACAGTGTAAACTTTACCAAAGCTGAATGCATAGTGTCAAATAAAGAACAGGAGGTTGTCATGAGAGGAGCTAGATCTAAAGACAATTGTTATATGTGGGAACCTCAAGATTTTAGTCCCACTTCAACTTGTTCTTTAGCCAAAGAAGAAGAAATGAAACTATGGCACCAAAGACTGGGTCACCTTCACTTCAGAGGCATAAAGAAAATCATATCTATGGATGCTGTGAGAGGTATTCCTAAACTGAAGATTGATGATGGCAAAATATGTGGTGAATGTCAAATAGGCAAGCAAACCAAGATGTCCCATCCAAAGCTCCAACATCTGACAACTTCCAAAGTTTTGGAATTATTGCATATGGATCTTATGGGACCTATGCAGGTTGAGAGCCTTGGTGGTAAGAGGTATGCCTATGTAGTGGTTGATGACTTTTCAAGATATACATGGATAAACTTCATCAAAGAAAAGTCTGATGTATTTGATGTATTCAAAGACTTATGCCAAAGAATACAAAGGGAAAAAGCCAGTTGTGTGATCAGAATAAGAAGTGATCATGGAAAAGAATTTGAGAACCAAAAATTCTTAGATTTTTGTTCTTCAGAAGGAATCAATCATGAATACTCTTCACCAATCACTCCTCAACAGAATGGGATTGTTGAGAGGAAGAATAGAACTATTCAAGAATCAGCAAGAGCTATGATCCATGCCAAAAAGTTACCTTTGTACTTCTGGGATGAAGCTATGAACACGGCTTGTTACATCCATAACAGAGTTACTCTAAGAAAAGGAACCTTGTCCCTAGACCTGATGACATAAATGTGATTGGAACTAAATGGGTGTATAAGAACAAGTCAAATGAGCAAGGAGTTGTTACAAAGAACAAAGCTAGACTTGTAGCTCAAGGATACACACAAATTGAAGGAGTAGACTTTGATGAAACCTTTGCACCAGTAGCAAGGCTTGAATCAATCAGATTACTTTTGGGAATTGCTTGTATCTTAAAGTTCAAGCTATTTCAAATGGATGTGAAAAGTGCCTTTTTAAATGGATATCTTAATGAAGAGGTATATGTAGAACAACCTAAAGGATTTGTTGATCCAAGCTGTCCAAATCATGTATACAAACTAAAGAAGGCTCTTTATGGTCTGAAGCAAGCTCCAAGAGCATGGTATGAAAGGCTGACTACTTTTCTTATCAAGCAAGGGTACAGGAAAGGTGGAATTGACAAAACCTTATTTGTTAAAGATGAAGAAGGAAATGTCATGATTGCTCAAATATATGTAGATGACATTGTTTTTGGTGGGATGTCAGAAAGGATGGTGAAACATTTTGTTAATCAGATGGAATCTGAATTTGAGATGAGTCTAGTAGGAGAATTAACCTACTTTCTTGGACTGGAAATAAAGCAAATGGAGGACTCCATGTTCATTTCCCAAAGCAAGTATGCCAAGAACATAGTCAAGAAATTTGGGATGGACAGTGATACTCATAAGAGAACTCCTGCCCCCACACATTTAAAGCTAACTAAAGATGACAAGGGTGAGAATGTAGATCAAAGCCTATACAGAAGCATGATTGGAAGCTTGCTATATTTAACTGCTAGCAGACCAGACATAGCATTTGCAGTAGGTGTTTGTGCAAGATATCAAGCTGATCCAAAAGTTAGTCATCTTAACCAAGTCAAGAGAATTCTGAAATATGTTAATGGTACTTGTGACTATGGCATAATGTACTTTCATGGATGCAAACCAATTCTCACTGGCTTCTGTGATGCTGATTGGGCTGGAAGTGCTGATGACAGAAAAAGCACTTCAGGAGGATGCTTCTTTCTAGGAAACAATTTGATTTCTTGGTTCAGTAAGAAACAAAATTGTGTATCCTTATCTACTGCTGAAGCTGAATATATAGCAGCTGGAAGCAGTTGTTCACAGTTGGTTTGGATGAAGCAAATGCTCATTGAGTACAATGTCCCACAAGATGTCATGACATTGTACTGTGACAATTTAAGTGCAATTAACATATCAAAGAATCCTATCCAACATAGCAGGACCAAGCATATTGATATCAGACATCATTTCATCAGAGATCTTGTAGAAGAGTAAGTGATTTCACTGGAACATGTAGCTACAAATCTGCAGTTGGCTGATATATTTACCAAAGCCTTGGATGCTACTCAATTTGAAAACTTAAGGGGTAAATTGGGAATCTGCTTATGTGAAATTTAGCAGTTATGGAGATGTGCCAACATGTCATATGACATTGTGTGGCATAAGCACCAGATGGCAACACCAGTCTGGTCAAACACCTTGGGTATTCCTCTCCTAAAAATTCTCAAAGTAACGGCTACTTATAAAATAACAGCTTGTGTTCAGCTATCCATCTTCTCATCATACTCTCAAAAACGAATTGCATTCTCCAACTGTCTTCCAGAACTCATCAACCCTAAAACTCTTCATCCACCTCCTTCGAAAATGTCTCAAAACCCTAACATCTCTGAAGAAATCCTCAACAAGGAAGATGTGGTGCATGCAACCCCCATCTCTGTGGTACCCATGGATTCAACTCCAATGGACGAAATCAGATGAAGTGTTCCTCTTGCTAAAAAGCCAAGAACTCCAAAAAGAACAAAAGATCAAGTTTTCAGCAAGACCAAAGGCATACCTTCACCATCATACAACACTCCAAAAGCTTCTGAATACGTGGATAATTCCATAAAGGAGTTGGTAACCAAGATCCTATCTGAGAAAAGAGTGGTAAGTGGCATATCTATCCCTCTGAACATCATGCCAGCCCCACAAGAAGATCAACAAACTCAAGCTACAAAGGACACTCCTGCTCAACAGGATGTCCCAATAGATGTTGAAGCATCTGAAGACCATCAAAAGGTCTCATCTGATACTGATGAAGAAGCATCTGAGGACCATCACAAGGCCTCCACTGAAGAGCACATCTCTGTTGACCAACCAGCTGAAGAGGAGACTGCTCAATCTCCTCCTGTTGTGAACCTAGAGCATGATTCTGATACAGAAATCATTGCTTCTGTAAAACCTAGCATAGCCAAAAGGCTTAGGACTAGGAAAGAAAAGATGAATGCAGGACATGAAATTCCTGAGAAGAAGCAAGCTACACCAAAGAAAGACAAAGCTAAAGTTGTCTTTGGTCCTACAAAACAATGGAGTAAGGTGCAAACACAAAAGAGGAAAGTTGTCACTCCTCCAGATTCAGATGTTGAAGAAGATGTCCCAACATCTCCTCCAAAGAAGAAATCAGCACCCTCAAGGTCATCAACTGCTGTTCCAGAAGCTCCCTTGGATAACATCTCATTTCATCATGTTTCAAGTGTGAATAGATGGAAGTTTGTGTATCAAAGAAGGGTAGCACTTGAGAGAGAGCTGAGCAGTAATGCACTTGAGTGCACAGAGTTAATTGATCTCATCTCTTCTGTTGGCCTCTTCAAAACTGTCTCCAACTTCTCTCCCTGCTATGAGCTACTTGTCAAGGAATTCATAGTCAACCTCCAAGAAGATTGTGCCAATGGTAAGTCTGCTAAATTTAGAAAAGTATTTGTAAGAGGCAGGTGTGTAGAATTCTCTCCTAGGATTATCAACCAATACCTTGGAAGAGAATCTGATGGTCCAAATGAGTTAGAGAAGACTGATAACCAGGTTTGCAAGGTTATCACTGCTAATCAGGTCAAGGCTTGGCCAGTTAAAGGAAAGCTCTCAGTTAGCATGCTGACAAGGAAATATGCCATGCTGAACAGGATTGGTACAGCAAACTGGGTACCTACCAATCATACATCCTCAATATCAACTGGATTGAGCAGGTTCATTTATGCTGTGGGCACTCAAACTAAGTTGGATTATGGAGCTTACATCTTTGATCAGACATTGAAGCATGCTGGATCATCTGCAACAAAGCTGCCAATTGCCTTCCCTTCCTTGCTGTGTGGAATAGTGCTGAGTCAGTACCCTGGGATCCTCACTGAGAAGGACACAATTTGCAAAAGAGAAAGCCCTCTGGCCTTCCACTACAAGCTGTTCCTGAGTCATCATGCAGCTGATGTTGAAGCACCCTCTGGGACATCTGCTGGTTCTTCAAAGGCAAAGTCTCCAATCTCCAAAGCTGCATTGATTGCTGAACTGAAGAGCACTTGCAAAGAACTGGATGCAAGGAAGCAGAAGCTTGAAGAGATTATCCAAAGGCTGGAGATTGAAGAAAGTGCTCAGAAAGCTACTACTTCTGATGAGGAGACTGAGGAAGATGAAGAAACTGAATATGAGGAGTCTGAGTGAAAAACTGTATGTGAGGAAAAATGTAATGACTGCTGCATTGTAATTTTGAATTAGTAACTTTGGCCCCAAATTTATGTCTAACAAGGGGGAGAACAACAACAACAACAATGTATGATGTTGTTTAGCTATTAATTAAAAACTTCTGTTTGGCTCTGAACTGAATCAGTGTGTTTTAATGAAAATTTTTGTTGCAACAAATCTGAATACATGTATGTTTGAGGGGGAGTAAACTCACACATGACTCAACAAAAAAGAATTGCTATACTCTGATAAAAGAACTTCTGCTGCACTCTGAAAATCAGAAAAGAATGTTAGCCAAAAATTAGCCAAAGGGGGAGTTTGTAGATGTTTAGAATTGGCAGAATTTTTGACCAACAAGAAAATGTTGAATTCAGTTCAGAATGTCCTATCAGATGTTGGGACATTATCAAACAGAGTATAAGAACATAATTCAGAATGTTACACCAGATGTTGGGACATTGTGTAAATGATTTAAGTTCAGTTTTTCAGGATGTCCCAACAGATGTTGTGACATCTCAAACCTGCTACCAGATTTAATTAATGAATAACTGATCTGAGTAATTTAAGGAAAGTTATCTGGAATTAATTATGGATGGACATAAACAGAATAAGGCGCATCTGTAGGGAGTGTTGTTATGAGACTTCAGCATAATCAGAAGAACTAAATCACCTAGAATCTAGGAAGTAACAAACCCTAATTCAAGGTGGAAGCTGCATGCGTTTTTAGGACTGGATTAACCTACAGAAAGCCCAAAATACAAACACCTATTTAAGCAACAGAATATCTCAGAATTGAGTACGAATTTCAGAAGACAAAATAGGGTGTTTCGAGTTTTAATAGCAGGTTGTTTTATTGTACCACTTTATGAGCTTTTAAGCAAAAGTGTATTTGTGTCTTGATTGAAACTGTGAAGTAAGATCAAGCTGTTTTGTTTGAAGGATGACTTCAATTTTATTAAACTTGTAAACAAGATCACTGTGTGATTGAGGGGGAGTGAGTTGGTACTCATATCTAAGTTGTGTCTTAGGTAGAAATTGCATTGGGTAGATACTAAGTGAAAGATTAAACTGGGTGGTTTAAGTCTAGAATTAATATTACTTATAGTGGATTTCCTCCTGGCTTGGTAGCCTCCAGATGTAAGTGTGGTTATACACTGAACTGGGTTAACAAACTACTGTGTTGTTTAATTTTCTTGCACTTTAAGTTTTGATTAAATCTGTCAAGTGTTGGAACATCACATAGGACATCTCATACCTGATCACAGAATTTCAGATATGAAACATGGGAGGATGAAAACTATTTGGTTAAGTCATGGCTTCTTGACTCTATGACCAAAGAAATTAGATCACTTTTCATTCATTTGGCTACGACAAAGGAAATATGGGACACCGTAAAGGAGACGTATTCAGTCAACCAAGATGCATCTAGGGCATATCAATTATACCATGAGGTAACTTCTACTCATCAAAATGGGGGCTCTGTGATTATATATTTTGGGAAATTAAAAAGGTTGTGGCAAGAGTATGATGCCATTGCAAATTATACTATGGAGTGCACTAAAGACGTTGAGAAGTATAATAACACTGTTAATTCTCAATGTGTTTATATTTTATTGGCTGGTTTGGATTCACACACTGATGGAGTATATGGTCGTATTCTTGCAACAACTCCACTCCCAAGAGTTCAAGTTGTTTATGCAATTGTTTGTGTCGAAGCAAATCACCAAGAAGTTATGCTTGGTAGTGAGTCTTCTGAGGGGTCTGCCATTGCTGTCAATAAGTATACTAAGAAAGGAGTTTGCAAGTGTACCCACTGAGATGGGTATAATCATGTCATGGAAACATGTTTTAAACTCCATAACTATCCAGATTGGCACCATAAAGGAAAATCTACTTCTAATAACAAAGCATAAAATATCAAGGGCCATGTTTCTACTGCTGCTGGATTTGTAACAAAACCAGGTTTATCTAACTCTACTCTTAATATTCTTGTTTTTACTAGGGGTAGTGATTGGATAATTGATACATGTGCTTCTGATCATATAACTTGTGATCCTCACATATTTACTAATTTTTCTCCTTATTGTCCCAAAATTGTCATTATTAATGCCAATGACGTTGAATTTCCTTTTGAAGGTGTTGGTATTGTATCCCTCTCACCTTCCCTATCAATACCTGATGTATTATTTATTCCTACTCTAAATTGTAATTTTATCTCGGTTAGTAAATTAACCAAGTTACATTCCTGTGTTGCTATGTTTTATCCAACCCATTATTGTTTTCTTCAGAACATGCATACGAAGGAGAAGATTGGCGGTGGTAGACACAATGAAGGGTTGTATTATCTTGAAAAAGTCTCACAACAAACCCATAAAGGAACATTGACTCATCTTACGAGTGATCTCATACAAGCTAAAAATAAAAAAGAAATTTGGCTATGGCATAGACGATTGGGACATCCCTCTTTTGGTTATCTAAAGAAACTATTTCCATCGTTATTTCATAAATGCAATATTTCAGATTTTTTTGTGAAACTTGCGCTATGGAAAAAAGCCATCGTGTTTCTTTTCCCTTAAGAAATAAAAAATATGTTTTCCCTTTTTCCTTAGTACATGCAGATGTTTGGGGCCCTTCCCCGCAATCTACACATAATGGAAGAAAATGGTTTATCAGTTTTGTTGATGATTATATTCGGGTGACATAGGTATATTTGCCTACATATAAAAGTGATGTGAATGATGTGTTTTGTTTGTTTAATCATATGATATAAAAAAAATTTAACACATGCATAAAGTTCATTAGATCAGACTATGGAGGAGAATATTTTAAAACTGAATTAACAGAGTTCTTGAACTCTAAAGGCATTTTACATCAAACTACATGTCCATATTCACCCCAATAAAATGGAGTGGCTGAGAGGGAAAATAGACATATATTAGAGGTGACAAGATCACTCTCAATAGATGGTAAAGTTCCATCTCATTTATGGGGAGAGGTTGTGAACTTTGCAGTTTATTTGATTAATCGGACCCCTTCTAGTGTTTATAACTTTAGAAGACATCTAGATGTATTGTTTAATAAACATGTTCTTCCCCCTATTGTTCATTTACCACCTCGTGTTTTTGGATGTGTTATATATGTTCACTTACACCCACATCAATGTTCAAAACTTGATAAACGAGCCATTAAATGTGTATTTGTTGGGTATGGATCAACTCAAAAAGGTTATTGTGCTTACCATCCAACAACAAATATATATAAATATATATATATATATATATATATATATATATATATATATATATATATATATATATATGGATGTAACATTTCATGAAGATAAATTTTTTTATGTTGATTATACACTTCAAGGGGGAATGAAAGTGAAGTGCAACATCATGATATTAGTATGTTTGACATCTCAAATACAAAATTATTTTGTGAAAATAATTTATCTTGTGAGGATCACTCTACAGGTACTGAGCAAATCCTAAATATGGACCTATTAACTGTAGATAATACAACATCTCCTGATCATAACTAACTAGATTAATCTTCTCCATAGGTTCAACTTGACTCTTCAATGGTAACTTTCGATCCTTTTTGTATTAATACAAGTATAGATGAAGTTGATCTTGTTTTTTATTCTGAAATTAATCTTGTTTTGAATGAAATTAATCCTTGTTTGCATGATACCGCCAACACACCTAACACTGAATATACTAATGTCCAATATAATCTTCCACTTCATTCTAATCATGGTAAACCTCCTGTCAGATATGAACCAGAACTCCAATCCAAAGTAAAACATCCCATTAGTAATTATGTGTCTTCTCACAAATTATCTCGGTCATATGCATCATTTATATCCCAATTATCCTAAATTTATATTCCTATTAATGCACATGAAGCTTTGGTAGATCCTAAATGGACTGAAGCAATGGTTGAGGAGATGACGACTTTAGAAAAAATTAACACTTGGGATCTTGTAACTTTACCAAGAGGGAAGAAAACGGTGGGGTGTAGATGGGTTTTTACAATTAAACACAAAGCTGATGGAAAAATTGATAGGTATAAATCACGACTAGTGGATAAAGGTTACACTCAGTCTTATGGTGTAGATTATCAAGAGACATTTGCGCCAGTAGCCAAGCTCAACACTGTGAGGTTAATTTTGTCACTTGCAGCAAACCAAGATTGACCTCTTCTACAATTTGATGTGAAAAATGTGTTCCTACATGGAGAAAGTTTTGAAGAAATTTATTTGGATACCCCACCAGGTATGGTAGATTCAAATGGATCAAAGGTTTGCAAATTAAAGAAGGCTCTATATGGATTAAAACAATCTCCAAGAGCATGGTTTTGAAGGTTCACTAAGTCTATGAAGATTTTTGGCTATAAACCAAGTAACTCGGATCACCCCATATTTTTTAAGAAAGGAGAAGGTAAAATTACTACCTTGATTATATATGTAGATGATATGATAGTTACAAGAAATGACCAAGATGAAATTTCTAGTTTGCAAAAACACCTTACATCTGAATTTGAAATGAAACAACTTGGAAACCTCAAATATTTTTTGGATATTGAAGTAGAGAGATCAAAACATGGTATTTTTTTATGCCAAAGAAAGTATATTCTTGATTTGCTATCTCAAAATGGGTTGATTTCCTCTAAACCAGCAGAAACTCCTATTGAACAAAATCATAAGCTCTTTCATTGCCTAAATTCCAACATCACAGGCAAAGGGAGGTACCAAATTTTGGTAGCGAAGCTGATTTATCTCTCCCATACAAGACCAGACATCAGATATGCAATGAATGTTGTAAGTCAGTTTATGCATGATCCGCGTAAACCTCATATGGATGATGTAGAGAGGATATTAAGATATTTGAAATCCACTATAGGTAAAGGAATATTTTTCTCAAATAATGGTCACTTGAGGGTAGAAGGATACATAGATGTCGATTGGGAAGGTTCAACAGATGATAAAAGATCTACCTCAGGGCATTTCACTTTTGTAGGAGGGAATCTTGTAACTTGGAGGAGTAAAAACAGCCGGTAGTATCTAGATCAGGTACTGAAGTAGAGTTTAGTGTGAGCAACCCTTTACTTTGGATAAGTTTTGAATGATAGCAAATTGTTTGTTAAATGTCTATGTGTTTGTTGCATTAGTATACATGTTAAGTTTGTACATATTTGTGATTTTAACCTATACTATATTTTCAAGTCAATACAAAGAGATTTGCATTGATACATACCTTAAAAGAAATCATAAAAACAATTTTGCTTGTGTGTGTATCGATACATTCTTGTTTTGCATCGACATAATTCTTTGTTATAATCACAAAAATGATTTGCTTCTGTATGTATCGATCCATACGAATTTTGCATCGATACATGCTTCTTTTATGTTTCTGAAAAATATGTTATGTATCGATCCATACGAATTTTGCATCGATACATGCTTCATTGTTGTTTCTGGAAATAAGTTATGTATCGATTCATTCGTGATATGTATCGATGCATGATTGAA
The DNA here is from genome assembly GCA_963966055.1 of Lathyrus aphaca. Taxonomy (NCBI): domain Eukaryota; kingdom Viridiplantae; phylum Streptophyta; class Magnoliopsida; order Fabales; family Fabaceae; genus Lathyrus; species Lathyrus aphaca. The sequence goes on along the minus strand of OZ014522.1, from coordinate 442,310,538 downwards.
TTAACTTACTGAAATTAATCAAAGCTTCAGTATGCATCGATGCATACATCTGTGTATCAACACATACATGTTATATAACTAACATATATCGACTCATACGAGTTTGGGATCGATACATAAATCTGTTTTTACTACTAATAGTTTCTGTTTGACATATAAAAGGGCATGACAGTTCAGTTTTTACCATCATTGAATTTCGGAGTAAAAATTGTGAAACACAGTCAAAGTAGTTTGATGTGCATCAATTTTGTGAGCAGTTTTAGAGACCTGGAAGATACTTCATCTTCATCTTCTTCTCAATCACTTTGATTCAAGAACATTAACACACAATCATTCTTGTTCTTTGGATTAAAGGATCAAAGAGATAACGTTCAGCAGAACGATCAAGGATCTAGCTAAGTTGAAGGTTTGAAGGGGGTTTCGAGGAAAAACCATCGGGTTTGTCCTTCAAGAACGGGCGTGTTCTTGAGGGTTTGTTAGTTACATTTGCAGAACATATTCAACCGCAACGCAGGGTTTGGAAATTTGGTTATTTCACAAACAGATCGTGAAACCGGTGAATTGGTTGTATTTCTTGCAGGGAAATTCTTGATTACACTCAGATCAATTGAAGGTTCATACAAGAGGAAGATATTGGGGTTTAGATTTCAGGCTTTGTATTGTAACCTTGTAAACAACGAATTCAACATTATTGATATAACAGGTCTCAATTTCAGTTTGAAATTGAGAGGGAGACATACCCACACGCGAGGACGAAAGTGGGGAACTTCCTTACCAAATTTCTGAGTATCATATTCTTTCTTTATCTTTCTTTACGTTTTCAACACTTTTGTAATTCATTCGGTGTAATGTGTCTTTACTTTTCATGATACAGTAGTGGTAAGAAAACTTTTATCTAATCACCATTATTGTTAATCATTGAACACATACACGTCAAATGTTTGACAAAACTATCAGCTGAGTTTTGTTCATTGGAAATAGAATTTTATGATAAGTGCATTTGATTCAATATTAATCTGGTGTTGATATATATATTTGTCATCCTAATATAAATCCAACATTTATTCGCGTGTCTGGTTTTCTAGTAGCTGGTCCAGAATATATGGAAGTCGATTCGGGATCATAATTTTCAGCTAATTTTCAATAACTCTGATAAGTATTTTTAAATCCTTGAATTCAAGGAGGTGATCTATTCACCCCCCCTCTTGATCAATAGCCACACCATTTAATAAGTGGTATCAGAGCACCGGTTCGCTGGTGCTTTGTGGTTGCCTATAACGATATGGATTCTGAACCAAAGGGGGCGTATAATAGAGCGCCTGTTTTCAACGGTGAAAATTATGGCTACTGGAAAGACTGCATGCGAGTTCACATAAATTCTGTTGATAGGCTTGTATGGACTGCCATTCAAAATGGTCCTTTTCAAATTACTATGACAAATGCGGCAGGCGCCATAGTTCCTAAACCAGAAGCTGATTGGGATGAGAAGGATGAGAAAAAGTGGTCGAGTGATTGGAGAGCTCGAAATATGTTAATTTCAGCACTTGGTGTTGATGAGTATTATCGGGTATCCCATTGCTCGACAGCTAAAGAAATGTGGGATGCTTTAAAAATTGCCCTTGAGGGTACTACTGAAGTTAAACAGTCCCGTATTAACACACTTAATCAAGAGTTCGAGCTCTTTCACATGAAACAAGGAGAATCTATCTCTGACATGAAAAAGAGATTCGTTCATCTCATTAATCGTTTGAATGCACTTGGAAAACCTGTTTCTAATGAAATATCCACTAATAAAATTCTGAGATGTCTTAGCAGGGAATGGCAACCTAAAGTAACAGCTATTAAGGAAGCCAACGATCTAACGACACTTACGATTACAACTTTATATGGAAAGCTGGAAGAACATCAGCAAGAACTAGAAAGTCTTGAAAAATTTGAGAACAAGAGTAAAAAGGAAAAGGAGAAGAATAGAGACAAAAAGGGTGATAAGAAGCCAATAGCTCTTGTAGCCTCTAGCTCTAAGTCCTCATAAAAAGAGCAAAGTGACAATGATTCAAGTAGTGACGAAGATTCGGGTGATGAGGAAATGGGAATTTTTGTTAGGAGATATAATAGATTCATTCGAAAGAATGGAATCAAGCATTCCGAAAAAATCTCATAAACTTTTGAAGACAATCTATAGATTCAAAACAGGAAGAGAATAAGAAGAATAGAGGAAAAGGATTTTGTTTTACTTGTGGTAAATCTAGACATTATAAGACAGATTGTCCTATGAGGAAAAAGGATAAAGGAAAAGCTCCACCAAAAAGGTACAACAAACAAAGAAGAGCTTATATTGCATGGGAAAGTGATAGTGATTCATCAAGCACACAAAGTTCAAGTGATAGTGGTGAAACTGCAAATCTGTGTCTTGTGGCTCACACCAAAAACCAGTCCCACCACAAGAAGAAAATCAATGATAAAAAAAGTAAGACAAGCCTATTATAGTAATTTTTCTTCTATGTCTTTTTCTGAACTGAAAATAGCTTTTGAAAAACTGCATAACGAAGCTTTAGATGCTTTTAAAAGATTATGTTCCGATAAACGAATTTTTTCATTTTTGGAAGGTAAAGTATACAAAGCTGAAAAAGATTTAGAAAGTTTGAAAGCTAGTATTGCAGAAAATTCAAAAGATATTAATATTATTGGATGTAGTAAAGTTAGGTATTGTGAAGCTTGTCATATTTGGCAACAAGATGTTAACACTCTTAAGGTCAAGTTGGAAAAAACTTTACAACCTAAGGTTACTTATGCCATTGATTCTAGGTTGTTTAAGAAGTCATTAAATCCACCATATGAAAAATACTCTTTTATTCCAAAGGATTTAATGAACAAAAATAAACAAACACATCATCATGGCTTATGTCATTATTGTTGTCGTACTGGCCATACCATTGAGAAATACAAGTTTAGGAGATTTCTTGTTCCTAAAGGTATTTATCAATGGAAGCCTAAAGGCAGCCATGTTACCACTTACCCACATGGACCCAATGAAAATTGGGTACCTATTTCTCTCTTTTGATATTGTAGGATGAGTGTCTTGCATCCGTACATAGAAGATGGTTTCTAGACAGCGGGTGCTCAAGGCACATGACGGGTGACGTATCGCTTTTTATAGACTTCAAAGCAAAGAAGAAGGGATATGTTACTTATGGATACAATGACAAAGGAGCTATAATTGGCAAAGGTAGTGTAGGTAATCCCTCTACCACTACTATTTCTGATGTCCAGCTAGTAGAGGGGCTTAAACACAATTTGTTAAGCATATAGAGTATATAATAAGCGTTTACTTTTTGTTGAAGAATCTGTCCATGTTTCTTTTGATGAGTCTTATCCGAAAAGTGTCGGAAAAGGTATCTCTTTTGATGACGCAGGTGTATCTACAGAAGACATACTCAAGGAAGTTGTTACGGAAATTGATCAATTCAGAATAGTTGCCAATGAGAAGAGGAAGATACTAGTCATGAAAAAGATAAGGAAGAATGGATAGCTGAAGTGAATGACCTTCCACCAACTTGGAAATCTTCAAAAGACCATCCTATTGACAAAATTTTGGGAGACATTTCAAATGGAAGTTTTCTAACGTTATGCAGGTTGAATTTGAGATGAGTCTTATGGGGGAGCTAAATTACTTCCTAGGTCTCCAAATTCTTTAAGATTGTTTGTATGTATTCCTTTGCATGTGTTGTTTGAACATTAATATTTGATTTGTGAACTATACTTGGGCATAATTATCATGACATGATTCATACTGCATAAACTTAGAGTTGTTAATAAGTCCTATACTCAACTGGTTTGTTCAAAAATTAATTAAACCTTGGTTTGTCATTAGTATGTATCGATGTAACAGGTGTATGTGTCGATACATTCAAGGTTCTGGTCGATACATTCGTGTTATGAGTCGATTCATGTTTTTATTATTTCATATTTTTCAAACTTGTTTTAGTATGTGTCGATACATTCGTACTTTGTGTCGACACATAGGACCTTTTAAGAAAAAACAAAAAATCGTGAAATGAATCGATCCATTACCACTTGTATCGATGCATACTGATTGATTTTGTGTTAAATACATTTTAATTAAGTTTTGGATAAGACTTATTATTGTTGCTTACGTTTCTTTGGTATATTGGTATATGTTCAAACTTTATATGTTTTGGTTTTGCCTATGTAATTCTAAATACTTTCTTAATAGTTCAATGCTTATTTCCTTTATTTTCTTATTGTTTACTTGTGTTGTTTTTGCCCTTTATTTGTCATTCTTTGTGAGTGATTATTTTCTGTTAAGCTTCATTCTTTGTGATTGTTAGCTTCTATATCAATTTTGTTGTTTTCTGCTACAACATTCTTGTTGTGTGACTCTTTAACCATGTTGTTTAGAAGAGATCGTTTTTTTCTTCTTTTTGATGTTGTCAAAGGGGAAGAAGAAAGAAATGAAGATGTTGACAACTATGCACAAACTCATGGGGAGTGTTTTATCACACATCTTGCAAAAATTTGCCATCATCAAAAAGGGGGAGTTTGTGAGCAACACTTTACTTTGGATAAGTTTTGAATGATAGCAAATTGTGTGTTAAATGTCTATGTGTTTGTTGTGCATTAGTCTACATGTTAATTTTGTACATATTTGTGATTTTAACCTATATTATATTTTCAAGTCAATACAAAGAGATTTGCATTGATACATACCTTAAAAGAAATCATAAAAATAATTTTGCTTGTGTATGTATCGATACTTTCTTGTTTTGCATCGACACAATTCTTTGTTATAATCACAAAAATGATTTGCTTCTGTATGTATCGATCCATACGAATTTTGCATCGATACATGCTTCTTTTATGTTTCTGAAAAATATGCTATATATCGATCCATACGAATTTTGCATCGATACATGCTTCATTGTTGTTTCTGGAAATAAGTTATGTATCGATGCATGATTAAATTAACTTCCTGAAATTAATCAAAGGTTCAGTATGCATCGATGCATACATTTGTGTATCGACTCATACACGTTATATAACTAACATGTATCGACTCATACGAGTTTGGGACCGATACATAAATCTGTTTTTACTACTAACAATTTTTGTTTGACATATAAAAGGGCATGACAGTTCAGGTTTTACCATCATTGAATTTCCGAGTAAAAATTGTGAAACACAGTCAAAGTAGTTTGGTGTGCATCAATTTTGTGAGAAGTTTTAGAGACCTAAAAGATACTTCATCTTCATCATCTTCTCAATCACTTTAATTCAAGAATAACAACACACAATCATTCTTGTTCTTTGGATTAAAGGATCGAAGAGATAACATTCTGCGGAACGAACAAGGATCTAGCTGAGTTGAAAGTTTGAAGGGGGTTTCAAGGAAAAACCATCTGGTTTGTCCTTCAAGAACGGGCGTGTTCTTGAGGGTTTGTTAGTCACGTTTGCAGAACATATTCAGTCGTAGCGTAGGGTTTGGAAATTTGGTTATTTCACAAACAGGTCGTGGAACCGGTGAATTGTTTGTATTTCTTGCAAGGAAATTCTTGATTACGCTCAGATCAAGTGAAGGTTCATACAAGAGGAAGATCTTGGGGTTTAGATTTCTGGATTTGTATTGTAACCTTGTAAACAACGAATTCAGCATTATTGATATAACATGTCTCAATTTCAGTTTGAAATTGAGAGGGATACGTACCCACACGCGAGGACGAAAGTGGGGAACTTTCTTACCAAATCTCTGAGTATCGTATTCTTTCTTTATCTTTCTTTACGTTTTCAACAATTTTGTGATTCAGTTGGTGTATTGTGTCTTTACTTTTTATGATACAATAGTGGTAAGAAAACCTTTATCTAATCACCATTATTTTTAATCATTGAACACATACACGTCAAATGTTTGACAAAACTGTCAGCTGAGTTTTGTTCATTGGAAATAGAATTTTATGATAAGTGCATTTGATTCAATATTAATCTGGTGTTAATATATCTTTGTTATCCTAATATAAATCCAACATTTAGTCGCGTGTCCGGTTTTCTAGTAGCTGGTCCAGAATAGACGGAAGTCGATTCGGGATCATAATTTTCCGCTAAATTTCAATAACTCCGGTAAGTATTTTTAAATCCTTGAATTCAAGGAGGTGATCTATTCACCCCCCTCTCGATCACTACCCACGCTGTCTAACATTTAGAGGTATGGCGCTTGGAATGTGTGAACTATTATGGGTAAAAAGTGTATTGTCAGACTTGGGTTTTGAGCAAAAATAGGCTATGAGTTTGTAATGTGACAATACATCTACCATAGAGATTGCTCAAAATCTGGCCCAACATGATCGGACAATACATATTGAGATTGATAGACATTTTATTAAAGAGAAACTTAAAGCAGGGACAATTGTTTTTCCGTTTGTAAGATCTGAGCAACAATTAGCCGATATTCTCAGTAAAGGAGTAGCAAGCAAGGTGTTTAATGAATCTCTACTCAAGTTGGGAATGTGTGACATCCATGCACCAACTTAAAGGGGGTGTAGAAATAAGTTGTTTTATTATTATTCTACAAAGACATATTTTTAGTATCAATTAATTTGTATAGCTGTGATTTAATTTTTAGTTTTAAAGCCTCCTGTTATTAAGGAGAAACATTACAAAGCCATAACCCATTACCTTTGATTATCGTCGGTTATACGAATCGTCTCCGCGTTCTTCAGTTTCCTCTTCCGATCACCTCACAAAGCCATAACCCTTGTTCTTCTTTCTCTTTGTTTTTTCTCTAACTCCCACGTACAAAATGTATTTTTCAACTTCTCCCTTGTTTATGTAACCTTCATATATTTAATTATGTTTTCTCAATAATACCCTCACTTATTCCTCATATATTACCACCATATCATTATATTCTCTATCTCATATATTATCATATTTCATAAATAATAAAATTCTCGAAAATAATTCCAACTGCTCAAAAATACTCAATAATTCTATAAACCGAAAATTCTTTGAAACCGTCACATAATCATCATCAAATCATCACCAAATCCAAGTATTTCATATTGACTCATATAACTCATATACTCATGCTAAATCAATTAAATAAATCATTAATATTGAAATCAGGGTGTTACATCTGACATGGTTGTATGCATTTTCTAACCATTGTGATATATATTTTATGTAGTATTAATCTTATTTGTTGTCTCTTTTTGGTCAACAACATGTTAGTCTTTATAGATGGATTAAACCTTCATTAGGTTAGGGGGGAGTTTTGAGAAATTGTAATTTCATGGATAGGATCAAGATGTTAACTTGAGAATGGTATAAGTGAATTTTAGAAACAGTAATTCCATTTGATGGGAAGATTGATATGAGGCTAGCTTATTCTTAATTGTAAAACTTTGATGTAAGATATAGTGGGCTTTTAGGCGTATCTTGTTTTTTCTACATGTATTAAGGGTTGAACATCCTTTGTGCCTCTCATAATTCATGTTATTGTTTATAAATAATTATTTTTAATAACTAATGATAGAAGAATATATATATATATATATATATATATATATGTGTGTGTGTGTGTGTGTGTGTACAAAAATAATTCGGACAGGTCTCTGTGGCCTTCAATTGGGATTGTAATGATGTTTGTAGAAGAAAGGGTGGTGTACATGCAAGGTACTCCGACGCTCAAGTAAGTTTCAGTGTACGAGAAACTAAAGTGTAATAAATTGGGTGATAAGAATTCAATACCTGACCCTCCAAGGGTGAAGGGTATTTATAAAGGCACATGATTGTGGATTGTGGGCGCGTAACCTTTGACTGAGCATAACTGCCTCCTGTAAATTTGGAGGGTAGTTGGCCGCGTAAAAGGCGTTATAGCGTGTGAGGGGAGGTTCCCGATGGCTATATGCCAATGAATATTTCTTACAACTATCATATCTTCGCTAATCTCTTATTGGGCTTATGCCCAGACGAATACTGGACTGGACCTCAATTTGACATAGGGCACTTGCTAGGTCAGTCCAGAACAGGAGCCCCCTAAGTTGTTGTGCTCGAGCGAGGATAATGACTTAAGGCATCGAGGATCCTGGTTGATGTAACTTTCTTGTAGATGTTACGAGCGCATATCTATTTTGGTTTTGGTTTTCATATCGGGCAGCTGTCCGTAAGAGGAAGACATAAACATTGCATAAAGATAATCTTTTTTTAGAAGGAAAAACATCTAGAGCTTTAGTGACACGTGTTGAAAAGCGTTGTAATTCATTTATGACACCTAGGGGCTAACCCTAGGTAATAATCACTTGGCTTCTATGATTCCCCACGCGAGCTTAAGGCATTATAAAAAGGGGGAGAAGGGATTCATTTGTTCATTTCACACAAACTCTTCCTCTCACCGTAAAACCTTTTCTCTGCAACCCCTCGCCGAACATTCATCATCGCCACCGGTAACCTCCCTAAAATCTGCTTTGGACCAAGGTAATCTTCATCCATTTCCTTCTTTTCTACAGTTTTAAATAATGAACATTCATCAATCTCTCATGAAGCTCATAGGATCTTCAAAATTTCTGGGGATTCCTATGAATTTCTAGAAATTTTGATGAATGTTCATCAAATGCGTATGAATCTCATGAAGAAATAGGGTTAGCTTCAAGATATAAATAGATTAATGTTAGACCCATGCTAGATTTTGGTTAGGATAACTTAGTGTTAATTGACTAGGCAATGGGTTATTGTAGCTAGTGGTTAGTGTAAGGGCTTATCCCCGACCAACTTTAGTTTGAAAGTGACGAAGTTGAGTTTAATATGTCGGTTTCTTCCTCGTCGTGTTTTCCTTGGTTAAGGGGATGACTCGGGGCACGTCCACGGTCCTTATCGAATCATTTTCACTTGATTTGCAGTGGAAGGATGGATTTGAGATCGTCGAATTCACTATGTTTCCTCTGCTTTCCAGGTGAAAGGAGTCAGAAAATCGCACATGAAGTCGAGGAGAACCCCACTGCTGAAGTCGCGGATATCCCCGTTATTGAATGACTGTGGATTATGGATGAGCCTCTCGAGACAACGTCTTAGTTCGTTGTAAATTCCTCTGATGCGTGGGGAAAATGAGAAGAGAAAGAAATGGAGACTTGTAAACTATCAGGCGTTACCTTAAAGCTCGATCAGAGGATTTGTTCGTGTTATCCTGCCTTTCACTTCCCGATGTATGAGTTCGCATTTCGCGAGGCTAGATACCGCTTACCCTTCACTGACTTTCAAAAGGTGGTTTTCACCCATCTCGAGCTCGTGCCCTCCCAGTTGCACCCAAACGCCATGGCCTTCATAAGGGCCTTTGAGATGGTGTGTAGTTATATGGAGATAGGAGCGATTGTTAACTTGTTCTTCAGGATCTTCCATCTTCAGAGGAAGTCCCAGGATTGCCGACACAGCTGGGTGTCATTAAAACAAGCGAGCAAACTTTTCAAAGCTTATATAGACTATGTTCGTGATTTCAAATACCGCTTCTACATCATTCAACCAAGTTCATAAGTGGCCAAGGATTCGATGTATGATAGGGAGGTCGTCGACGACAAGGAGAGGTCGGTGGGCCATTTCCCGTTGGAATGGGTGGATGTTCATTTTCGACATCCCAACGAACATTACATTACCAGACCCGAGGATCTCGATGCTAATGACACAGTGGCGTATAACACGCTGTTTAACTTTGTTGCTATCTTTCTCCCTTCAGAACTTGTAGACTCTGGCGGGCATGCACTTCTTAGGCCATATGGAACGCAGACCACTCAGGCCAGGTTAATAAATGTGAAATCATTGCTCAGTTGTCCGAATGAGGAGGCGGCGATGCGACTCCTAGGTGTATTTTTAGCTTTTTTAGTTTTTTACCCGAGGACGTGTTCGGTAACTGACTTGTTTCTTTGTTTTTGCAGCACAAATGGCCGAATTACGTGAACGTCTGGTGAAGAACAACAAGGGTAACCTCAAGAAGGGCCCTAAGAGCAGGGTTAAAACTTTTAAGGATCATGTTACCCTTGATGGGTTCGTCACTACTGGCAGTTCTACTTCGGGGAGCACCCCGTTGGGCAACTCTCCGCTAGGAAAGAGGCCTAGGGTCGAGGAACCCCCTACTCATTCAACAACTGATGCGACACCTTCGGGCATGTTTGTTCCTCCCTAGTGTGTGACCCAAAGGTCGTTGTTTGCTGAAGGATCATCCGTCCGGAACCTTTGGTAGTCTCAACTTTGTCTTGACTGTTCGAACCTTCAGTAGTCTCAACATTATCGATGTAGTCATTCAATCCATTCACATCAAGATTTTCAGTAACCTTGATCATTATTGGCAGGCTCGCACAGTCTTTGGATACTTCTTCCACTTCAGGCTGGTCTAGGAGATCATAAACAATCTCCACCATGTTAATGTGAGTGATGAAACCTTCAGTAGCTTCTATCATTTCAAAACTATCCTCAGACGCCTTTTCGACTTCAACCATATTCACAATGAATGGTTCAATATAATTTGCCTCAACAACCTGCATAGGATTTGAATTAATCCTCATTTGTTGCTTTTGCTTGTCACCGAATTTCAATCTTCCATCATGTATAGCATTCTACACTAGGTCCCTGAAAAGGAAACATTGAGACGTTTTATGACCTAGAAAACCATGGTACTTACAAAAACCTCTTTTTTCTGTTGTTCCATAGGAGGCATTTTAGTGCCTGGTGGAACTATCATCTGGCCATCTTCGACTAATTTGTCAAAAATTTCATCACACTTGGTGACGTCGAACGTATAAGTTCTTTTTGGAAACTTATCATTCTTTTTGGGCTCTACTATATTTTTTCCGTTCGACGGAACTAGCATTCTACAAGAGTATGGTGGTCCTTGTTTTAATTCTGCTAGGTCAACTTCTTGTTCGTCGAAACAAGATGGTTCGTCTACGCTATCTACATCATTTTCGTCTTCTTGGTGCATTCCTACATAAGCCACTCTTTCTCTTTTGTTTCTATTTACTCTGAAATTCTCAGCTTTTAGTTTTTCAACTTGTCTCACCCTATCTGCCAATTGTGACATGTCTCTTAAATACTAGGTGTCTAGTTTCTTCCTTATAGAGTAGTCTAGACCACCTGCGGCCATTTCGACCAATTCACGTTTAGGTACCTAGGTGAAACATCTGGCCTTTAGTAATCTAAACCCATTCAAGTAGTCATTTATTGGTTCAGAGAGTTTTCTTTTAGCACTGGCCAATTCCTTCAGGCTTATTTTGGTTTGCCCCATGTAGAATTGTTCATGGAACAATCTTTCTAATTGGGTCCATGTATAAATGGAGTTTGCAGGCAAATACGTAAACCAAGTGAAAGCATTTTTTGTCAAAGAAGATGGAAAATATTGTCCTTAAATTTTCATTATTTGCTATTTCCCCTGCTTCGATCAGATAACGTACAACATGCTCTATAGTTTATTCACTAGTATCCCCTAAAAATTTGGTGAACTTAGGGACTTTCCACCTTGGGGGTAATTCTTGTTGTAGAATATACACAGACAATGGGGAGACATAACTAGGCCTTTGTAATCCTATACTTACCCTATTTTGTGCCATTATTCTTTCGACAATGGTTGTTAGGTTGTTTTCGGCAGGCATGTTATTATAACTCATCTGTTGCACAACATGATCAGCGTCTTGACCTCTTTAGACTAGAATTCTCCTAGGCTCTGGCTGGGCAGGAATTTCTATTTGAGTTTGTTCGACCGCTTCCTCTTGGTTTCTAATGTTGACTTGAGGAATTTCTACTAACCTCTGGTTTATGGTATGTTCCTCTTCGACCGGTGTCCTAGGATTTGGAATTGTTTGCTCTTTGGGCTGTGTTTGGGATACGCCGAAAAAATTGGTAATATGCTTCATTTGTTCTGCCAGCAATTGGTTGGTTTGGGTAGTGTTTCGTGTCAGAGGATTAAATACTTCTCCCATTTGTTGTGTTAACATATGGACCATCTCATGATTTCTCTCATTCATTTGTTGCCTAATGGCGTTTGCCGAATTTGTGGTGATTGCTGACGAATAATTTTGGAATCCTGGTGGGAATTGATTTACTCTTCCCATGTTTCCACCAGATCCTAATCCTTGCAATGGTGATGACCTATTCAACAAGGAATCAGAATAAACTGAAGATGCATATTGCAAACTGTCGCTCCCACCAAATGACACCTAGGTCAGATGGGGTACAGACGTGAACGGTCGGCGAAAGAGGAAATGAAGATGAACTGAAAAGAGTCACCAGCTAGGCATTTTTATCCCGAAGGAAAGGTAATGCTGCATAAACCTGGAAAGATATGGATAAGATGGTCGCGAACCAGAGAAACTGAGAAAGGGGGTTGGTTACAACCTGGGAAGGTATTAGCACCCAGATTGTCCGTCGTACTCGACGGGATCCACGCTTAAAAGTTTGTGTTTAAAGGGGTAGTGTCAGTGCTATTCTGTGTGCAAATAAAACTGGAAAAGAATACAAGTGTCAGTGCTAAAGAAGTGTGAAGTGAATAAAAGGAGTGTCAGTGCAAGAAAAGAGTGCAATGCTCAAGACAATGAGGCTTAAAAGAATAATGCTGGAAGAGGGGGAATATACAGAGACTTTTGTTCGATAACAGTTAAGTTATGCCTACGTATCCTCTCGTGCAATGAGGAAGTCAGAACACCGTAGTTCGACTCAAAGAGACTGAAAGATGAATTGACAGATGAACTGCTTGCTTGTTTATGCTCAAGTGTATGACCTGTCTGGCTCAGGTGCAAACTGTCTTGCATTAGACGGAAGAAGCAAGTTCTCGTTTGTGAGTGAATGTGGTGAGAAAAGAATCCCGAAGGAGACGATTATTGTTTGTTTTTGGTATTTTCAATCTTTTATTGCTTTTTGGAGTTTTTCATAAGAAAATGAGCTTAAGCCTAAACCAAGGGTTAGTAAACTCATCACATCCTCCCTCTGATTAGGGGTAATGAGAATACCTTAAGTATGAATTAAGCACCTCACACTTAATCACCATGATGTAGGATTAAGATCATTAACCTACTTGCAATTATTTAGATGTTTTTTGGAGTTTTTGTTTAGTTTTAAGTAATGAGTTTAAGCCATAATCAAGGATTTAATGGACCCATTACACCATCCTAATAGAAGGATAATAGATGAGAACATTTAAGCTGAGGAAGATACCTCAACTTAATCCATGATTAGGGATTAACCTCATGACAAAACAAGCCTTTATTAAAGTGGATTTTAGTTAATGGTAAGATTAAGAAGTGAATTTTATGATTTGTAAGACAACTTGAGGAGGACTTGTCCATTAACACTAGGGTTAGTCCTTCTTAACCAATTAAGGAAGAATTATAACCCTAATGCAAAGCCCAAGTTACAAGCTTATTGTCTTAGTGATTATTATATGGATTTATTAAGATATTTAAACACATCAAGGTTTTAACACTTAGGATTAAAGTTATACACTCCATCCTAAGAGAATGATGCAGGCATAATCTTAATCACAAAGCCTTAAAACCTTAAAGGTTTAGTCTTTGATTATGAGATGAGAAGAGAGACACAAAATATGAAACAAAGGTAAAACTAATGGGGGGACTAATCAAACCCTAATTGTTAACATTCTTGGGTGTTCTAAGGGTTTATGAGGCTTGCAAGAGATCTTCAAGAAGAGCCACCAAGGAAGAAGCAGATGAAAGGAGGAAAAGCAGAAGAAACAAGCTAACTTACTTCAATTAAGTAGATAAGTTACTTGAAGAAAGAAAGTGAAGAAGGAACATGAATGAGCAAGCTCACTCTAAGACAAATAAAAAATTCAGCAAAGATGCATAAAATAAGAGATGAGAAGAGAAGTGAGAAGTGAAGGCAAATTCACTTCTCAAAGTACTTACCACTTGAAAAGTTAGCATAAAGAAATGAAATGAAATGAATGCAAGGATGCAAAGCAAAACCAGAAGCATGTTCATGATGTAAATGATGCTAAGAGATGATGCAAATGTATGTCAAGAGTTGTGAATGATCATACAAGTGATGAGAATGCAAATGAAGCATGAAAGGAACATGAAAGTTCATGAATGCTCATGGAATGTAATGAATGCATAACATGGCAAATGGATGAGGAAATGATCAAGCATGAGTCTAATGTTTCCTATGATGTCTTAGAAGTCATGTGAATGCATAAAAAGTCATGGAAAGTTCATGAATGCAAGCATATGCAAGGTGTATGCAAAGGAAGATGAGAAATTAGGGTTTCCATGCAACATGAGATGCAAAACTCAAAACCATAAGCAATTGACAAGATAAAAAATTGAAAATGCAATCAAAGTATCCCTAAACCTATATGATACCACACCCCAAAGGAGGAGACCTAACTCTTAACCTAATGAATGTTATGATTTTTTTAAGTTATCTAAGGTTTTAAGGTACCTAAAGGGAAAAAATGCAAATCAATTCAAAAATGCAGAAGAAAATTGTGACAAAATTATGCTAGAAATTACATATCAAATAAAGATCAATTCAAAAAGAACCATTGTCATACCATTCTTGGTTAGACAGAAAATAATTCTTGAAGTTAGGGTTCTAAAATAGGAATTTTATGAACCCTAAATTCAAGAAACTTATCAAAGATGGTTCAAAACTAAAAATAAATTTGTGTGGATGGTATGACAATGTCTCTAAATGTTTAAAGATGCAATATGAATTTTTTTGGGATTTTTTAGAAACCTAAATGATATTTTAATTAATTAATTTTCATTAATTAATTAAAATAAACATTTAAATGTTTAAAAAATTATTTTTTAATGTGAAAAATAAAAATAAAAATATTTTTGGGTTAAGAAAATTATTTGAAATAAAAATGCAGAATAAAAATATTTTTGGAATTTTCTTGCTATTTTAAATAAAATGTACAAAATAAATAAGAAAATATGAATTAAAATTGAATTAAATGGAAGTATGTTGATCCAAGGGATGAGGTTGATTCTGGGAAAATCCAGGGTTGACCTGGCGCGTAATCCTATGGTCCACATTCAAATCCACTTAAACCTAATTAATTAATTATTAAATCCTAATTAAAAACTAATGAACTGATCCTAGTCATTCACCACACGCGAGAGATGAAAATCCAAGGGTCCAAATTTAAACAGAGCCCTAACCCTAATTATCACATTAATGACTTTTAGGTCACCGGAGAAGAGCTCTGGTCGTCTTCTCCGGTGACACCCTCACCTGAAAATTTCCAACTTCTTCCCTAGGTAATTTCTGGAGCTCTAAAGCTCCAGATTAACTCCCCTCACTCCCCTAAGCTCAAATCCACACTCAAATCACATTTATTCATGCTCATAAACAAGATTCGAAGAAAGGATCAAACATGGCCAAAATTTCAGAGATTCAGTACATACTCATTTCTACACCATTTTCGAAAATTCAAAGCTCAGTGTGATCAGTGAAGCATGCTTTATCATATTGTAACATAAAAAGAGAGTTCTGGAAAAATGAATTCAGATGGCTACCTGAGATGGAGCTTTCCAAACTTGAACTTTCTGGCCACTTCCTTTGCGCAAAAAGACTCCCTTTGACCTCCTGAGGCTAATGGAATGCTTCAAAGGCTTTGAAAATGGCTGGTTTGTGTTGTAGCAACTGAACTGGCTGAGAATCGTGTTTTGTATATGGTGTGTTCTTGGCTGATTTGAGGGTTGCTTTGGGGTCAGTGAGTGATTTAGAGATGAATGGTGGAATTGGTTTTGAGTTTGAGTAAGTGAGCTGGGAGATTCGAAGGAAAATGCAAGAGGGAGAGATTTTGGGAACTTGATCAATCTTAGGTTTCAACTTGCAAACTTGTGTGTTATGATCAGCATTTGGTCCACATATCAAGTTGTGATAGGTCAGAGAAGTGGTTGTGGCCTATGGTGATTGGTATGGCCTTCTTGCAAAAAGTCACCAACTTGTGTACTTGAGGTATGGGCAAGGATGCAGCTGGCTTTTTGGCATGTCCATATGCAGCTGAGATCAAGGATGTCCATAGAATCCATTTGGAGGCAATTCAGCAAGTTAAAGCAAAGTTATGGGGTGTTTTGCAATTATGTGAAACTTTGGCCCCTTTGAGAATTCTTGATGTTCAAGGCATGTAATATTGCAATTCTTTGGGAAATTCTGATCTAAAGACAATGCACTATGATGTTATGATACATTGAAGTGTGTTTGAAGTCACAAAAAGCCTTGACAAGTGGTTTTGCAAAGAATCCCTTTTGGTGCATTCTTGAAAATTATGAGATTTTTGCCAACTTTGACAAGCCATATCTTGAGTTCCAAAATGAATTAGATCTTGTTCTTGTACTTTTTGAAAAGGGAATGATCCAATCTACAAATTTCATGACCAATAATTTTTCATTTGAAGCATTTTTGGTTGAGAAAGAGGAGGTTGAAAAACTTTCCCAAAATGGAAAGTTTACATTACAAGTCATTTCCATTTTTGACAACTTTTGGTTTAGCTCACTTTTCTTCAATTTTGTGATCTTCTAAGCTCTTCAATGATCAAATAAAGATCATATAACCTCAATTTGATGAAAAATCCACTTTGGTTCCATGTTGGGGGGCCTCAGATGCCCTGATTTTGCTCTGACTTGCTCAAGAAGTTACCCAGTGATCAGATGACTTCCACAATGAATTTCTTCATCAAACTTGGTACACATGATCCTTATAACATATTGAGACCATTAGAAACAAGAATGGCCAAAAAAATTGGAGTTATGGCCTTTAAAACCAAAACCCTAATTTTAGGTCATCTGTGTAGTTAAACCTTAGCTCTGCTTCCATGCTTTGCCAGTTCTTGTGATTCTTTGACTTCCTTGATCTTTGGTGGATATAATATGATGATTGAATATACATGGACCCCCTTGAAATGATTGATGGCCTTTGGAGTGGCTCAGATGGATCTTGGATGGCTCAAGTCACAAACCCTAGATGCAGAGGAAATTGACCTAATGCAGTGAAGCAAAAATGCCACATGAAATGGTATGATTAAACTTATATAAATATGAAAGATCACAAGCCATGGTGTGAACTTAGTGAGGGCAAATTTGGGGTGTTTACACAGACTAGCCATAGTGGCGGTAGACATCCCATAAGGTTGTTCCCTACCAAACAAAGGCATTGTAACGCTTTTCGAAAATGGCCTATGGACGTTCCCTATAGGGGAAGGTGTTCCCATGGACATTTGGGTTCCCATGGAAGAAAAACTAGGCACATTTTGAGATACTGCAAATGCAGGTGTTGACCCTGACGAAGAGGGTATGACTTCTGATACAGAAATTGACCCTGTATTTCCTCCAATCAAAGGAATAAGGTTAAACACTGTAGTATCTTCATTTTGATTATGTGGCGGATTCACCATTCTTCTTACTCTTGTTCGTTTAGGCCTTTCTACGTCAGTTACGGCTAACTTACCGCTTCTTAGAATCATGCAACGAATTAAAACCTTTTTTGACTAAGAGTTATTATAATATCTTTTACGTACTAATGTCCCACTGGGCGTGCCAATTTGTTCGCTGGTGATTTTCCGTCGAACAACCGCTGGTTTCTAATCTAATATTGGATTAGTTTACTTGCAGGATCAACCACACAAATCCTAGGACATAAGTGCTTTGATCAAAAGTGATGATTTAGCCATCTTGCGTTGTTTTACTCTTACGAAGACTTTTCTTATATTTATATGATTCTTATGAAACGAAGAACAAAAATAAGGTTTCTTGACGAAAACGTAAATTAAATAAGTTCTGGTAATGCAAAAAGGATAAATGGCAAAGGAAGTAAAGGTTGGTAGAAATAAAGAACTTGTAAATTGCAGGAATCATAAAAATGCAGAAAATGTTAAATAACATAAAATTGTATTAAACTGAATAAAAATCAAACTCTTGCCCTTCACACGGGTACTTTGAGTAATTTTAACAGGAATTTATACATAAAATCTCACCACCAAATCTAACAAGGCATGCTCTATTTATATAAAACTAAATAACTGCCCCTAACGGACAAATCCTACAAATGTAACACTTGGCCTTCGGCATGTTCTTTTATACCAAATGCTTCCATGTGTTCCTTCTGCAAACGTCTTTTATCTTTGAATTTCAAACTTCAGCACCTGCATCGAAACAATACGTCTCCTCAAAGCTATCAAACCTGTTGAAGACCAACCTTTGCCATTTTTAACTAACCCTCATTGAAGTTGTCGAAATATCTCCATTTCCTATTTGTCGAAGACGTCAAAAATATACTTCACGTTTCTTTAGTCGAAGTTAACCCATAAACACATTTTTTATTTCCTGGTCGAAATGCTATTTTGGATTCTAATTTCATGGCGTCGAAAAACGCAGTCTACACATCGACCATTTCCAAGCCAAAATCTTAATATATATATATATATATATATATATATATATATATATATATATATATATATATATATATATATTATTGTCCAGCAATGACGACAATTTTTTGGTGCGTGATTTTCGGACTTCCACTAATTTTTTCTGGATTCCTTTTTGGTCCGAACAATTTATTTGATGAAGCTTTTAGTATTGTTTGGAAAATGGATGTTCCATATAAGTTGAAAGGTTTTTCTTGGAGAATTGTTTTAAATTAAATTCCCTCCGAGTTATCCCTTTCTCGAAGAGGTTGTACTTTTTCTGATAATTCTCTTTGTGCTTTTTGTGGTGTTCCGGAGGAATCAATTCACCATATTTTGTTGAGTTGTAATTTTTTTAAGTTGGTGTGGAAGGAGTTAGGTGAAAGGATCAATTTAGAGAAGTGGGTTTTCACATAATTAAAAGAGAGTTTTTTTTTTTGGATCTCTTTTGACAAACAGAAGAAATTGAAGAGAGGAAAGGAAGGTATCTTTTGGATTGCAATTGTTTGATCACTTTGGTTGCTAAAGAATAAAATTATTTTCATGAATGATTCTTGGAATATTATAAATGTTGTTTGAAGTATCAAAATTTTGATGTGGAGATGATTTTTCATCGGAATAATTATATCTTTTAATTGTAATTTTTGAGTTTAACTGTTTAAATTGAATTGTAATTTTTCTTGCCGAGATTTTCGATATATATATATATATATATATATATATATATATATATATATATATATATATATATATATATATATATATATATATATATATATATATATATATATATATTATTAGTTTGGTAAGCACGATCCATTATATGGATCAAATGGTATGATATGATTTCATCTTTCAAGTATCTATCGATGATAACAAAGGATGAAATGTATTTGTTAAAAAAATTCAATGTATTTAAGATAATTAGTTTATGTATAATAGTTTATTGTTATATGTCCCTTCTAATCATTACTCACATTAACCAGGATCAATTTAACTACTCAAGGGACTTATCTATTTTTGTTTTGATTATCTGATACATTTTTTTTAATTCGTTGATCATGTTTGAATTTCTCGTAGATATTGTTAAATCCATTGATTCCATGCATTCTCCTGGTGTGGGCAGACACAAATTTAAGGACCCATGATATTCATGCAGGATCTGCACTGCAGCAAAGTATAAAGCGACAAAACCACAATAAATATGTAAATAAAGTAATAACTGACAATTGTGTAAAATAAAAGATGAAATAATTGACAAAAAAGCAAAGCAAGGACGGTTGGAATATTTTTTATATTTAAATATTATTTATTTTATATATATATATATATATATATATATATATATATATATATATATATATATATATATATATATATATATATAATTTGTTATTTAATAATTAAAAAATAGGTCATCTTGATTAAGTAATTAAATAAAAATAATTTTTTTATTTAAATCCTAATTTATAATTAATTAATAATTATGTGATAATAATTTATATTTGAATGAATGTCAAGATGACCTATTTTAAAATAACAGGAACCCTAATTCATCATCACCATATATATATATATATATATATATATATATATATATATATATATATATATATATATATATATATATATATATATATATATATATATATATATATATATATATATATATATATATATATATATATATATATATATATATATATATATATATATATATATATATATATATATATAATATTAGTTATTTAATAATTAAAAAATTTAATTGATTACGTAATTAAATAAAATTTGGCAGCAATCTCATTTTTTGAATTTTGGCATCATTTTCATTTTTTGATTAGTCTTGGAATATTCTAGACCATCTTCATTTAATTCACATACATCATTAAAATTAATTCCCACCATAAACTCTCACTAATCACCATTCTTTTCATGATTCCCTCTAATTTTTGAATTACTAAGCCTAATTTGAATTAGCAAAGCAAGCTTCATTCCACCAAATTCTCATACCTAAACTTTTTAAATAGAGGCTTCATTTCATTCATTTTTCAAGTTTTTGATAGCCAACAAATCTCTTGCAAAATATACCCCCAAACCACAAATTCATTAAAGCTCTTCTTCTCTTTTGAAAGTTATCAAGAATTCACCTTGAATTCTTGATCAACTTTGAGTTAAACTTTCATCCTATTCTTTTTTGTTCATCAATTTCAATAGATCAAGCTTGATATTAGATCAATTTGAAGAGTGTTCTTGGTAATTCACTTTTTCCATGGTTCTACCTTCACTATCAATATTCAAGATGTAGATCCTTGATGCTTTTGGTTGTTGATCTTCTAGATCATAAATTGTTGTTTGATTGCAGGGATTTCACTGTGTTTTGATTGTAAAATTCGTGTTAATTCAGTTCATGATCATGAGATGTTTGAAAAAAGGTTTTTAAAATGGATCATGCTGAATTTTAGCATATTTTTTGATTCTGCACGCAGAGTAATCAGTTACTGCTTAGGTAGTAATCGATTACCTGTGTTAATTTTTCCAAAAAACTGTTTTTTTGTTAAGGTAACCGATTAGCGCTTAGGTAGTAACCGATTACTCTGAGTCAGAACTGAATTTTTGGCTTATTTTTTAGTTGTTTTTGATTCCTCATGCTTCTTCTTCGTCCTTCTTATTTTTACCTTGGGGGACATTCTTGAAACTGATTTCTCTTTAATTTCAATGGACTTTAGGTGTAGATTAGAGAGGTTAATATTCATTAGTCCAAATCTACCTTTAAGTGAATTATGTAATTCACTTTAGGTACTTTGCATTAGTGAGATATTTTCATACTTGAATCCACCAAGATGGGTGATTGAACTTAAAGATGAAAGAATACCATAAATGAAACTCAATTTGGTATTCATCTTTAGTTTCGTACGGTATTTCTTTCGGATGTCGATTTACATATCGTTTATCTCGCATGCATTAGCACATACATTGTTCACCTTAATTGGTGTTGGATGGCCTCATTTGTAGGGTAATTACTTCGTAAATTACTCGGCGATTGCTTAACATAGACTTAAATATGCCCCAAATTCGGAATAAAAATCCAATTGGATACTTTCACTTTCGTGGACCGGACCTCGTGTTGGTCGCGTAATCCTAAAGTGATTGATCTTTTTGTGTTAAGATCCAAGACTTGTGAAGTTTGATGCGTAGTTGCTTTGGGTCTCCCAATCTTCTTTCAAATTTCATTGAATTTAGATCTAATCTCCTTGATTAATCACTATAGTGTAAGATACTAAGCGAATTCGGTTGCCTTTTCGGTTTTTTGATACTAAGTACCTTGGTTACTCTTTTGGTTGTGGATGATTAAGTTCGCCATACCAATATTATGTATATTATTATTACTATTACTATAATAACATTTTAATTTCCTTCTTGCACCTTTATCTCCTTTATTTTTATTATGCTTTATATTTCTTTATCATCCATTATCATGTTTATATTCTTGTTATTATTATTGTGTTGATTTTCCTCTTGTCCATTTGGACACAAAAATATTAATAAAGGATTAAACCTCTGGAAAAAAATTGATCCTGATCTTGGACTATTAGTTACTATCCTTTGCATTGGAATTGAAGTTTTGGACTTAGATTCTAGGACACCTTCTGTAACACCCCAAAACTTCCCGGCGGAAAATCATAAATCAGAGTTTTCAAAAATTCGACAACAATACTGGATGCAACATTTTTCAACTATAAAAACAACTTCATTGATTTTCATATATCAAGGAAACATAACACTATAAATTAGGATGAAACCATAACGTCAACTCTTATTCAATTCTTTGAAATAAAGCAACTTTTACAAATAGGCAGCGGATTCACAAATATTCAACTTTGTATCAGTTAACAGTTTGTTCAACCTAACAACTTAGTAATAACATATTTCTCATTGAAACAAATTAACTCAACAACAACTTAATATAACAATAAAATAACTAAGCGTTCATCCCCCCGAGTGTTACATATCAGAGCATCGACCGACTCGAACTATTGAAGATGACAATCTTCCTTCAAGCTAACCTGCACGTTACCAACCAATGGTAACATTCAACACGGAAATGGGTGAGATATCAACCATATAAACAAGAGTATGATAATTAATACGCTAGATAAAATCATACAATTTTCATACTATCCTCAACAACATCTTACCAATCACCCCAAACAATCAACATATATTATCAACTTAATTCAATCATCAACATAATCAATTCCAACTATAAAATTAGCATAAACACCTTCATCAACTCCGACGAACTTATACAACATATTCAACTTTTTCAATATCAGCATAATCGACTTTACGAACATAAAAATATAAACAACTCAGGCCACATAATCATATAATCAACTTATCTAACATAATCATATAATTAACTTAACAACAAAAACAACTTACCCAACATGAACCACTTACTCAACGTAATCAACTTAAACCACTTAATCAACTTAAATCTACATAAACAACTTATTCAACTTGAGCAACGTAAACAACCTTATCCGCGTAAGCAACAAGAACAACTTTATCAACTTGGCAACATAAACAACACAAACAACACAAACAACATAATTAATGCGACAGAGGATGCGACTCGACTGTGCATATGCATGTGGTACCATTGGAGTAAAACTCCTAACTTAAAATATACCAGGTTATCGAGGTATCTGCAAGGCATAAGCCTTCAACTTAATTATTTTGCCAATCCAAGCCAATGTGGTGAGCATCCGCTCCAACTTAAAAATGAAGTGTATGCCATGTGACCAACAATGCAACACATAAACAACAAACAACTCAAACAACATACCACAACAAAGTAACAACTTAAATTCAACATGATTCAACCTTGGCCATAGGCCTACAACTTTCAACGTTGGTCATACGACCTACAACTTTAATTTCAACATTGGTCCTTCGACCTTAAACGTAAAAATGCCCATAAATCGGGACAAAACGAAATATTCAACATACAAGAAAATCCACACATTCCACACATATTCAACAAAATAAACCGACTAAAATTATCTACTAAGTATTATGAACTACCTCGTCAATTTTCAATTCATCTATATATCATTCTCCTTAATAATTTACCAGTACATGTATAAACTAGTTAATTATTTATTTAATCATTCCTTGCCAACTAACCATAACTTAATTAAAATTACTTACACACTAAACACACCAATCCCAAGTGGTCCTCACCCCTCAAGTATGTGGCCTATGCCACTCCTTGTGGAACATAGCATGGCTTGCGCCATGCCTCCCTTAACACAGCATGGCCTGTGCCATGCTCCCCCCCACATGGATGTGGCCTGCACCATAGGGCATATGGCCCACACCATGATTAATTTATTGGATGGCCTGCGCCACCCTTTAAATGAAATCGGTGGCCTGCGCCACCCGTTCAACGTAAAAGGAGGGTTTCTTCCAGTTTCGTATTTTCTGACAATTTCAATTCGACTATTGTCAGTTCTACAAAAATCGATTATAAGATTGTTATAGCGACTTAATTTCTTTTCACGCAAAAATTCAAACCACCCAATCGACATCAACTCAACATCCAACAACATAAAAATCACGTAATCCCAATCCCGCATAATAATTATCATAATCCGGAGTAAAGAGTTTGAACCCCACCCTTACCTTAATCGATAGTCATTTCAAATCTTCAATCGAATTTCCGATTGGACTTCCGACGGCGAGTTCTCGTAACCGTTTTTCTCCACTTTTCCTCATTCTCTAATTTTCACAATTTCCCCAATTTCTTTGTTCCCCTTTTTCCCAACTTCCACGTTCCACTTCTACTGATATTTTTCTTATTTTTTTATTCTGGATAAATCATTTTTATTGACAAATCAACTAAATCTTATAATTACCAATGGGCCTAACTACAACACCCCCTTAATTGCTATTTCGAACACGGTTTCAAGCCCACTAATTAATCCACTACAACAACTATAATATTAACTCCGATAATATTTCTACGGCTTCCGACTTATTTTTCCGACTTAACGACTTAATTCACCACAACACCAAAATTTAATTTAATAATTCACTACTAATTATTTTCTCAAGACTTAATTAAATTATCTTCCGATTATTAACTAAATGGTCCAGACGACCCAATCGACATATCCAACCATAAACGAAAATACTTCATATCGTCTTCCACAACTTATATCAACTTAATTAATCAAATTCGACTTAAACCAACTTATAATTATCAACATAATATTCAGATATTTTGGAAATCAATTTAAATACACAAATCACCGCAAATCAACATAACGCAATACACTTATATTTAATTAAATAATTAATTAAATAAATTGGCGTTACACCTTCCCCTTTCTTTGATCTTCATGGAGTTGGTAGTTTTCCTTTATTTGGCCATTTGCTAGCTTATAAAGTTGGAACTCTTATGATCATAAAATATGAAGCATCATCAAGTTTGGTTAGATCTTTCCTCCTTTATCTCTTTTATTTTCCTTTTAGGATAATCTCTTCATCTGATCCCCTTCTTAAATTTTCAAAACTTCTCCCTCTTTTCAAAAACTTTTTTGTTTTCAAACTTAAAATCCCTTTCATAATCAAACCATGACTTAGGTCAAGTGATTTTTACCTTTTCTTTTTATTTTCTTAATAAATGTTAAACCATATAAGTATATTAAAACATTTTACAAAAGACTATAAAAAATACAAAACTCATTTGTGCCTTTGTGAACTTTTCTTTTTAACCTTTTCTTTACATGTTTAGATATGATTCATTCTTTCTAGTGAAATTATTCTCTAAAGAATGACGACTTATCTTTACATTTTAAAATCGATCCAAACACTAGTTTTTTTCACTATTTGTACCATGAACTACGAGGTTTTGATCTCGCATTGCACTTTGTGGATACGTAAACATGAGGCGGTAAACCTCTCCAAACACAAAAACATTAAAAAAATCAATTCTTTTCTCATCCCTCCACTCTTATTTCCAAACATTTTCAAACAAAAAACAATGAACTTTTCAAAGGGTTCCCGTGGAGTACCATGGATATTTTGGGTGCGTAAAACCTTATCATTTTTTAAGCTATTGTTCTCTGTTTGTTTCTTCAGATTTTTTCTTTTAGATTCATTATGATTTATTCACTTTTTTCCTTTTCCATTTGGAATAAAATAAAAGTGCGGTGGCGACTCTGTTTACTTTGAGTTAAATTAACTAATAGCTTATACTCATGATTTTTCCACTACACTTCTCTTTATTGTTGGAGAAACTATTAATGAAGGAAGCAAGATACCATGACATGGATACCAAATTAAGACGGTCAAATCCGGTTATGAAGTGATGGATTCTTTATCGGATTTTGGAACTGGTTTAGGGACTGATTCCTCAAATGCTATCAAGTTGTGTTGGTTATCTTAGGCACTAAAGAACATTAAAATGTTTTGTTGGAGATTATTCTTTGATAGATTACCTACGCGAGATAATCTCCGGAGACGCCGCGTCATTATAAATCAACATGATCTCCCGTGTCCTTTTTGTTTCTTGGAAGAAGATGATAGTATTCATCTTTTTATCCGGTGTAGTAAGATATGTCGGGTTTGAAATAGACTTGCACTATGGTTGGGAATCACTTTGGACCAACATACTGATTTGGAGGATCACTTGCAAGGGTGGTGTCAAAAGTTGGTTTCACGGAAGGTTTTGATTACGAATGCTACAGCCATTTGGATGTCTATATGTTGGATCATTTGGAATAGTAGGAATAGTATAATGTTTAACAGTGAATTTTGTGATGGTGATCAAATAGTTACCAATTGTATCACATCTACTTGGTGGTGGATTGGTAAAAAATCTAACAATTTGACATGTAATTATCATAGTTGGTACAAGTTTCTCTGTGAACTTTTGTAGGTTCTTACTGTGGAATAGTTGATTTTGTATACGGGTTAGGGTGCCCCATTGCATCCTTTTTGTAATGAATTTTTTTCTTTAAAAAATAAATAAAAAATATCTTCTCTTTATTAGAAGAGTGTTCAAGACATTAGAAGTATTAGTTGAAGAAAATCTACATCCCAACAAGTCCAAGTCATTTATCTATACACTTTTGCGTTTCAGGATTGGCGGGATCAATTCATATAAAGTTTTCTCTTTGAATTTGTCCATGTATTTATATAATATTTAATATATCAATATGTCCAGATTCTTTTATTTTAATAAGCAAAAGTATATATAACAAGGATACAAAAGGGTATCCTAACCTGTATACAAAAATAGCCTCTACCTCAAAAAATATGAGGCTACAAAAAATCACAAGGAACTTTCAAACATTCATAATAGTTACATAGGTTTACATTTCTATGTTTCTTTCCTAACCACCACCAAGAGAAAATAATAATTCTATGAGTAATTGTGTCGAAGTCCCGAAATTCTTCCATAAACATTATATTGTTCCTAGAAGACCACAACATCCAACAAATAATCAACCATAAACCCACCGCCATTTTAACAGTGATATGTTTTGTTAATAAGCCATAAGTCCAATTCTTTAAATGACCAAAAAGATATCCAATGTAAATTTCATCCACCCCCAGTCAATTGCAAATAAACTTCCAAACCGTATGAGATTTGTGATAGTGAAACAATAAATGTTCCGCAAATTCTTCTTGTAAAAAACACAATGGACAAACCAAATCATGTGGGTTTGAAACCACCCCACGCTGTCGAAGGTTATCCTGAGTCGCTACATTCCATAAATCCGGAAACAACCCTACAAGAGAAACATTACCACACCAATGAGATATCCATAAAAACGATTTTGTTCCATTGCCAATTTTATGGTTAATCAAATTAACAAAATTGTTTCCCCCAAAATCGCTAGAATTTTTGAACAAATCTCTCCACCACATAGATGAAGGTACCAGATATTTCGGTAACCCACCAACATGCAAAGATAACTCATAATTCAGATATCGATTATCAATAATACCTCTCAATATAAAATCATTTGCTGACATAATTTTCCAAATCCATTTAGAAAGTAAGCCTCATTGAAAAAATCCATATTCAGAATACCCAAACCCCCTTCATCCTTAGGTTTACAAACCACATCCCAACGAATCCAAGATATCCCTTTCTTAGAAATCGAACTGTTCCATAAAAACCTTCTTTAAATAGTAGTAAGAATTCAAATGACTTTGGAAGGGAGTTTGTAAAAAGACAAGTAATAAATAGGTAAGTTTGAGAGAAAAAATTTGATTAAAGTGACTTTACCACCCATGAACAAGAAACTCCCTTTCCACGAAGACAACCTAGACCGAACCTTATCAATCAAAGCCTTCCAAAAAGAAATTAATATATGGTTGCCTCCGATGCTAATACCTAAAAATTTAAAAGGGCAAGAAGAAATTTTGCAAGCTAAAAATTTTTACGTGGCTAAAAGAAAAGATTGCTCTACACCAATACCTAAAAGAGAGCTTTTGTTGAAATTAATCTCAAGCCCAGACACAAGATGAAAACCTTTTAGGATGGCTTTAATGGCCCAAGATTATTCCAAGAACCATCATCAATTATCACTGAATCATCTGCATATTAGAGTAAATGAAAAGAAGAATCATTACCAACCATAAATCCCGTAAACATCCCTTTTTCCACCCCCTATCAATCAAAATCGCTAAACCTTCTGCCACAATAACAAAAAGGAATGGAGACAAAGGATCGCCTTGCCTCAGGCCTCGAGGAAACGATAAAGTCTTTGGATGGGCTCCCGTTAACAAAGACCGACATAAGGCTATTAAACACCCCATCATCCATCCACCTCATCCATTTTTCTCCGAAACCCATAATATCCATGACATTACGAAGGAAATTCCACTCTACACAATTATAAGCTTTGACAAAGTCTACCTTGAGAATCACTCATTGCCTTTTACTTCTCTTGGCATAATCAATTATTTCATTAAGGGCAAAAACTCCATTAAGAAAATTCCTTCCTTCAAAGAAAGCCGTTTGGGATTTAGATATGATGCTACCAATAACATTTTTGAGTCAGTTAGCTAGAAGTTTAGACACCACTTTGTATACAGAACCAATCAAAGAAATTGGTCTATAATCATCAAGATCCTTAGGTTTCATAAGATTTAGGAATAAGAACAAAAAAGAACGATGCAAAAACCTTACGCAAACTTTCTCCGTCAAAAAATTCCTAAATACAGTTAGTAAAATCACTCTCCACCACCGACCAACAAAGTTTGAAAAAATCACAGCTAAACCTGTCCGAACCAGGACTACGGTCTAAAGCACAATCAAACAAAACACTCCTAATCTCATCCACCCCAATCCTAGCTTCAACATCAGCGCTATCCTCCATAGATAATCGTTTAAAACCATGACCTCCAATAGAAGGAAAAGATCTACGAACCTTATCAAACCTTTTTTGAAAATGATTCTTAATTGCCTCTTTAACACCTTCAACCTCATGCACATACTAACCATCTACACACAGACAAAATAGTATTCAAGTTATACCGATGCTTGATCGCCGCATGAAAGCACTTTGTGTTATAATCACCATCCACTATCCATCTTGTTGGAGACTTTTTCTTTAGAATGATTTCCTTTAATCTAAGATTTTTCCATAATTCATCTTCTGCTATTTTTCTATTATTAAAATTTCTAAGTTAAAATTATGACTATAGTTTTTAATTTTTATAGCCTTAGTAAATTAAATTATTAATTTAATTATAACAATTAGTATTAGAGCGAGAGTGGGCTCATGTTTGGTCATTAATATTGTGATTTGATTATTTATTTCGAATTGAAAATATTTAATAGTTGAATCATTTTTTAAACTTAATTTTCATTGTATCTTTCAGTTTGATTCACATAAAAACTGATATTTAAATTTAGATTTTGAGAGATAAGGCAATACAAAATTATATGATATATATTTAGTTATTATATATTATTTATAAAAAATTTATTGAATTTTTTGGATGCATCACAAAATTATATGATAAAATTAAATATATGATTTTTTAAATTTTGAATACTTTGAATTTTAGAATTTTTTTAATTATTTCTAAAATTATCTATTTAAATAATTCTTTGATGTATATGTGAATACATATTTTTGGATATATAAATATTTTATATTAATATGATTTAAAATTAAGGCAAAATATTCTTTTTGGTCCCTTAACTATACCTCGAGTTTAGATTGGTCCCTTAATTATTTTTTGTGTCATATTGGTCCCTTAATTCTTAAAACATGTCATGTTGGTCCTTTTTTCCCTTCTAATTAGCGACGGAAAAATTCAAAAATCGGTCACTAAATTGTTGCTAATTAGACAAAAAGGATCAACATGATACATTTTAAGAATTAAGGGACCAAACTGACACAAAAAATAATTAAGGGACCAATCGAAACCTAGGGGTATAATTAAAGGACCAAAAAGAATATTTTACCTAAAATTAAACATTTAACAAAATTATGTTGTTTGATTTTATTGTTATTTAATTTTATAAAATAACTTTTTTAAATCATGCAATTTTAATAAATTTATAAATTTGTTTAATTGTGAGTTTGTTCTCACATAAATCTTATTATTTTCAAACCCTAAATGAATATGACCTATATTCAAGGGTAATGCCTTATAATATTAAGACTCACAAATTTGATTCAATAAGTTGGTTGATACAATAAGTTGCAAAAGTAATCTACATTGTGTAAATTTGATTCAATCAGAATCACAAAAGATGTAGTGTGTAATTGTTCATCCGAATTGTTATGGTCGGTAAAAAGGAAGACATAGTTTCACCGAGCAATTACATACCTATTTTTCTGGGGTGATCCTCATCGACAGTGGCAGCTCCTACGACATTATGTACTCATAGTTGTTTGAGAAGATGGGCCTCGATAGGGGCAGCTTGTGGTCATATAAAGGTTCCGATCTCCACGAGTTAAATGGAACCATCACCCGTCTAAGGGGATATGGATCAGATGGCCTTATAAGCTATGAAAAGGACATTTGGGAGGTCAATTAACAATTCCTCGTGGTCCCCTATAGAAGCTTCTATAATTGTATCTTAGGAAGACTTTTTCCAACCACGCTAGACATCGTAGCCTCGCCGATGCACCTAAAGTTGAAGTATCACAATCTCTTGGGAGAACCGACCACCATTAACACCAACCAATAGAGGAAAAAGAATATACCAAGCCCTCTAGATACATCAAGGATAAGGTGTGACCATTGAGATCAATGTAGCCTCCCTCGCCAGAAAACTCAACAGGATGGGCCTCCGTCCTCCCAAAAGTGGCTAGACTAACAGAGGCTAGCAAAATGGATAAACAATGACTATCTTGCCTGGATATGTTTTCTCTGCCTCACCTATATTAAATACCATGATTGTATAAACATCACCTTTATCTACAAGGATATTTTACAATTATAAATTAAATATGCCCTTTTATGAAATGTATGTTTCTTTCTATTTGTGCATGTTGATGATAAGTCTGTGGTACAACTATGAGCTCGAGGCAGGGTACACCTTAAGTCAAGAGTACCACTGAAGATGCTTTGTACTTCTAGCTATAACAATCAATTTCCCACATAAAGTCAGGGGTTTTGTCAGAGATGCTTTGTACAATCGGGTACAATAATTAATTCCCCACCTAAAGTTAGGGGTGTTGTCGGAGATGCTTTGTATTCCTGGCTAAAACAATCAATTCTCCATCTAAAGTCAAAGGTGTTGTTAGAGAAACTTTGTACAACCGATTATAGTAATCAATTCCCCACCTAAAGTTGGGGGTGATGTCAGAGATGCTTTGTACGCCTGGCTACAATAATAAGTTCCCTATATGCAATAACGATCCACTCCCCTGGCAACTAGCCACTTTAGAGGCCACGATGGATTGCCCACACGTCTAACCCTGACTGAGTTTTCATCTGATAAGGAGAATGGCAGTCGACCTTTGTCTAGGAATGAATCCAATTATGTCCAATTAACTTCGAGGGAAAACCTAGTAAGTTCATAAAGATCCATAACTACACAGGATCCTACAATTTCACATTCAACGGGAAAAAAAGTTTCATTCAAAAAATAACTGTATATACACATATATGCTTTAATTATATGGTATTTTACATGCAGCACACACGAAAAAAGAGGCCGACAAAGCTACTTCCACAAAGAAATGATCCCTCCATCTTTGAGAATTTGGTTTAGTTGTATTTGTTCCCTCGAGACAATCAAAGGACGATGATAATGCTCAAATTAGTGGAAGTCATTTTCACATGACCACAAAACCACCTACAAATTAGTGCTCGAACAATCGGTCAATCTTTGAATCAACAAAGCATTTTGAAGGTGTAAAGCCTCTAATTCTCTTTGAGCAGAGTTTACTTTGAATAGAGGTAATGTCCTGGTTCTTCTTTGCCACGATCTTTATCAGATGAATCACCTAGTCGGCAAGAGATCCGACAAGATTGAAGGGGAGCAAAGTGTCCATCGCCTCGGTAAAATATGCATAAGCTTTATCTAATTCATGCGGGTATTTATCCCACTGAAGCTTCAGATTGTAAACACTCTTCTTCATCCATTGCTTCTCACCATGATACTGTTTGGACCAAATACCCTCCTAGTGTCCATACACGCCGAGGACTAAATAAACAGAAGCATGACAAATATACCGAGTCAAAGTAACATGTTCTTTCTCTAGAGTAGGCCTGACAGATTAGCCAAGTAAGAACAATCCTCAATTAAGGGAGAAGTTCACCAAATGAGTCACCTGGTCAATTTTTTTTGTTAAGAGACTAATCAATTTATAGTGAAAATGAAATACTATTATGATATTCGATTACTTATAATCTAGATATAAGACTTTGTTAATTATATTATATAAGTTAAAAAGCTATAGACTTTGTTAATGAAACTTCCCTACTAAAATAGTGAATTTATGCAAGTTCTCCGAAAGCATTACTCCCTCCTATTGTTTTAAGTGTGGTTTAGACAGAACATTCTTTAATCAAGTATGGAATATTTGAGTTTTTTTATCCTTTTTTTTTTTTTGATATTGAAAAAAAAAATTAGTGATAGTATATTAGTTAAAATAAGTAATAAATATTCATTGGAATTTTAAAGAGATAAATAATTTATAAAACAATTATTAGTATTAAGAAAATGTTTAATATAAAATAGGGAAGAAATTAAGAAGAGCTTAAATCATCATTATTTATTTAGTATCTATTTATAAAAGAAAAATATGATATATTAGTAAAGTTTGCTAATAGATTTTTATTAACAAATAGAAAGTAAACTAAATGGGAGTGAATTAAAAAGTGGACACAAAAAACTAGAATAATTTAACCTCGTTATATATTTTGGTTTTGAGTGGAAGTCACTTTAATTTGAAAAGTTGTTTTTGAATACTTCCATTGGACCAGTGTGTCTATAACAACAAATGTAATTGATTGATGCCAACTAAGTTGGACATAGTCACGGGCCAATTTTCTATCTAGTTTTCTAGAAAAGGAAGGAATGCAATTCTTCTTGATTTGTAATGTGTTTTTTGTTTTGTTTTTCACAGCATGGGATTTTTCTTTTATTTATCCATTTTCAATATCTTCATATTTTAATTCATTTTGGAATTTAAGAAAAAAGAATGATACCAAGATGTTTTTGGTGTCATGGATAAAAGATGCAACATACATGAGTGGAACTAAAAGGTTGAGGGCTGAATAAGTTGAGCAATTTGCAGTCTGAACTCTTTTTAAGAACGTGCACTTAATTGTAATTAAACAATGTATCATAATAACTCTTTTATGGTTGAGGACTAAATATAAATATCATTTATTTGTTTGGAAAAATATATTTTTGTCCCTTAACTATATCCTTAATTTTAGATTAGTCTCTTAATTTTTTTTATGTCTGATTATCGACGAATTTAATGATCGGTTTTTAAATTTTTCTATCTCTAATAAGACAAAAAAGAGTAACATGTCACAATTAAAGAGTTAAAAGACTAATCTGACACGGAAAAAAAATTAAGAGATCAATCTGAATCAAAAGTTATAATTAAGGGACCAAAAAATGTATTTTATGTATTTGTTTTGTGATAGTTGAACCATAATTAATAAGCAAAGGACATCTAAAAATAATTAAGACAACCATGTTTAGGTTGATTTCTTTCACCAATTATTTTTTGCGACCGAGAAGTGGTAGAGTAAGATATTTTTTCTTAGGATATGTGTCTCGTGAAACACAACGACCTTTCCATCCAACAAATGGTGGAAGGTGTTTTGGTTAACATCCTCTGAACTTTATGACGTTTCTATCTCATGGTCCATCTCGATTTCCGAGATTGGATTGACCTTATTTCATGTGATTTTGGCCTTGGTCCAAACCGAATTAATCGTCCCCCAAACATAAACCATCAAAATCTGATTATGATCTTGCTTCAAGGCCTTTTCAGAACAGGCTGACCCTTTATAGATATAAGTTATGGTTGTGGTCCTCATAGGGTGTTATTTTCTTAAACCTGAGGAGTTAGATTGGCATGCACGCAATTCGTGACTTAAAGGTTGAAGGGGATTGAACACTTAGGGTATTGGTGGTGTAAATCCTAGAAGTCAATAGTTTTATTAGAACTTGATATTTATATTAAATTTAATAATACATTATTATGTTTGTTTTTAATTCAAAGTAATAAAGTCTCTAGAATAGTTAGTCCATTTGAAGAAACATTAAGTGTGAGTTAATCACGAGACCCCAAGTATCTGTAGTCAAGATTTATTGTGAAATGAGATAACATTAAAGCAATAAGACTAATGTGTAGATAGTTTGATGTTCACATCTCACAGATGATAAATAAAGAGTTATTAAGTCTTTACATATGTATACATATTAGAAGTAATATTTATATCAGAATGAGCCACCATGAGAATACTAAATATAATATTATGCAAGAGTCATAAGTTATTCTCAAAGTGATAATGGTGTATACCACAAATCGACCTGAAACCACTATGGACCTTAGATGTGGAGTCGAGTACTTTATTTCCTTATAAACTTTGTCCATAACAGGATGAATATAAATATGGTTAATGATTACTCCACAAATCATACTAGGGTCATGGCTGATCTAGATGAAATTCTCCCATCATGCATAACAAAATAAATGTTTAAGGGTCTTATTTGGACAAGGGAAACATAATATATGTCTTGTGTTCAATATATACATGAGGGCAAAATGGTAGTTATACAAATAAACTTTATCTCAGATAAGTTTTTTCAAATCACATGACATTTTTGTGACTTGGGTAGCAGTGATATGTTGCTAGACATCGCTTACTGTTTGTTATATTAAATGCATGATTTAGTATAATTGTTAACATCTCAAGAACCAATAAGGTCATACATATAAGGAAAAATTAATGAAAGATAAAATGAATAAGTGAAGCTTATTCGATTGTGCAGTATTGTAAAGTACTAGCGTTAATTAAATAAACAACGTACACTGTAAGGTACAATATACTTTTGTGGATTACACAACACCCTACCGTAAGGTATAATATACTTAAGTGAAATACAAAACATCATAATGTACGAGACACTTAAGTGGAATACAATACATTGAACTTATGTGGGCTTGTTTAACTTGTGTGTATCCACACAAGCAGTTCTAAAAAAATAACCATTGTGCTTAAGTAATTACACTTGATGAATTTCGATTTGTGAAATCCTAGTTGTATTTTCTCTCTACCTCCAAGTATTCATTTAGAACAACTAACAATGAGATTGAAAACTTTCTATTCGTGTGGATTGAGTTGTAGTGTTGTTGTTTGTTTAACGCTCGTGATAGTTCTTTGGATTCTACATCAACAGTTAATCGCCACAAGCGGAAACCATTCTATCATTTATCATGATCATTTGTATGGATCAAATTAAGATACATTTTTATATTCCGGTGTATATTTTAATCACGATTTTCCTTCATACACACCTCCAAAAGTTATGTGCAAATGCTTGAATTTTTTAGGGAACTCTTTAGCGTCGGATCATAACTTGCAGACACTTCGTACCTTGACCAAGGTCAATGCATGATGCAGACATTGCGTATCTTCCATTCTTTCTACCACATAGACCTAAACATTAGTGGATGATAGGTTAGGTTACAGACTGACCTGATTAATTGTATAGGAGCTTTAAATGCAACAATGGCTCTAGAAAATAAAAAGAGTTTTCGAATGACGCGACACTTATGCATTAGTCTGTTTGTACCCTTATGGATCCTTGATTGGAAAATGTTGGATTTATAGTCTCTTCACTTTCTAAGATCGGTTGAGTGCATATTTAAAAGGTTCAAAACTCTTTTTCTATCCTTTTCACTCTTTTCCTTGCCTTTCTATACCACGGTATTCACTATTTCCAATATTTCATCTTAAGTTGAGGTGTCATTCCCTTTGCTCTTCAAGTTCCATCTCAAACTACTTTGTTATCTTCATCCACTAGTGAGATTGTATTTTATCTTGCATTTTTATATTCGTATGAACATATTTATGTTTTGTGTATGGTGGTGCCTCTTCCATGAGTGGAGGTGTCACTGTCATGGGTGGAAGCACGACTTTCACATGTGGTAATATCGATGAAGTTGTTTCATTATCAGTCTTTGTTCATTATGAAGAATGTTTGAAGCAAAGCGAATATATAAATTTATAAACCACTCTCTATAGGGAAATATTGTGTTCATCGACCCTTTCATGCAAAGCGAGAGAATGGATATTAGAAGGAGGAACC
This sequence comes from Lathyrus aphaca, assembly GCA_963966055.1. NCBI lineage: Eukaryota > Viridiplantae > Streptophyta > Magnoliopsida > Fabales > Fabaceae > Lathyrus > Lathyrus aphaca. Next base: position 442,274,278 of record OZ014522.1, on the reverse strand, counting down.
ACGTTCGGTTATTAGGAGAAACATCCACTTTGATTCAATATCAACACAAAAGTGAGAGGGATACCACATATTCAACCAAAATCTTAAGGCATTGTGTATATGAGTAATCTTAGTTATAAATCTTTCAACCTTCACTTTTCCAATCAATATGTATTGGGGAGATCCCAAGTCACACATTGGTTGAAAATAGAGCATAAAAATAGTTTGTATATAGTGATACCCCTTACGTTACAAATATTAGAGTTTGACCTAACTCATCATTACAAAACAGGTTTGTAAGATGAAGAGTGTCACTCTATATAAACTTTTTAGAGACTCTATGTCTAACCAATGTGAAAATTGGAATTTTTCCAATACACCCTCACGCCCAACACTTCTTTAAATTTAGTGTGTGGATATAAATAGTGGGTTGCCCATGGTCTGATTGATAGACTTTGATACCATATTAACATGTTTTTGTAAGGATGTGTTAGGTCAAACTCTAATATGATATCAGAGCATTGGTTGAAGATAAAGTGTTGAAAGAGTCTATATAAAGTGGCACCACATCTTATAAGTCAGTTTTTTAAGGACGAGTTATGTCAAACTCTAATATGATATCAAAACCTATTGATCAGACCATGGGCCACCCACAATTAATATCTACACACCAAATCTATAAAAAAAATGTTGAATATGAAAGGATGTATTGAAAAAATCATAAATCTCATATTGATTATACCTAAATTTTAAAAGAATTTATAGAAAATGGCACATTCCGTCTTACAAACTGTTTTGTAAGAATAGTTAAGTCAATCTCTAATAATCTAAACTTTCAACTTACATTTATATCTCAACTTTAATAAGGTAGTAGTCTAGATCGATCACGAAAATCTAGAGAAGGGGAGAGAGACTATGTTGTGAAAGCGTGGACTGAGTTAGGTGCACAATATCATTGAGAACTAAAGATAAATCCAAACATATATGGACCATGATCTATTCCACATCCTACTAATTATTAATGGCATATTGGCGCTCAATTTTAGGCTACAACCGCAGGCAGGTGTGGTGGATCCAGTTTCACAAAAGAAATGTCTCTGAAAAAGTGGGAAAAATGCCACACAAAAAAACAATATAAAGTTTACCATGGTTGCAATCCTAAAGGAGCCAAGACTGAAGATTCTGTCTTCTCTTTGTTTGCTAATAATTTGAAATGCCAAAACAGAAATAGAAAGAAAGTAGGAAAAAGACCAAAAAGTTGAAGCCGGAAAGTTGATAGGGAAAAAGCTAAATGAAGAAACATACTTTAAAATGATGCTCTCACAGTCACACGACCCTTATTACTTCTTTTCTCAATGATAGGATATTCTTTAATGATGCAAAGTTTGATAAAAAGAATCACCATATTGTGTGAAAAATTACGACGTGCTTAAAGAAAAAGGTGTAATATAGGCACATATAAATGCTTTGATCAATTGAGATTGAGTTTAGTGGAATGATTAGAGTTACAAAAACATGATAAATCAGAAAAAGATTATGTTTTAAATAAGATAAAGAAACTTAAGAATAGGAGTAGCGTGATTATTTTATGTAACTACTTTCTTTTTTGGGTTGTAAAGAGAATTGAAGAATTACAATTTAAATGTAAGTTCTAATATATCAAATATCAAATATCGAGTTACGATTAGGGTTTCTTATTCTCATATTACGAGTTATGATTGGTTGTCTTCTTTATATTAGTGTTTCTTATTCTCATATTACGTTTTATGTTTGAATATGTGTAGGTTTTTAAGTAAACCTCAAAAAATCATATATCATTGTAATTAAATATCCTATGAGTAATGTTGTCGGAATTGAGATCTTACATAAAATCGGGATGAGACATTAAAATCGTAAAATATAAAATTGCAATTAAGATCGAAAAATCTTACTTAATTAATTTTATAAGATCGGAAGGAGATAACAAAATCGTAAAACATAAGAACATAATCAAAATCGTAAGATTTTACTAAAAAATTATACTTAAAATATTTTATAAGACCTATATTAAATAACGCATAAGTTTGCATTTTAAATATAAAATCACCATGTCTAAAATTTTAACCATAAAATTAAAAATCTAAAATCTTAATTTAAAATAACAAAGTCCATAAAATAAATTACTCAAAATCATAGGTTAATACAAATCACAAATGCGCCGATAGTTTGGATTTTTTCCCATAATGTCATCTTCATCATCTTCATTAATCATCATCATCATCATCATCATCATCATCATCTCCTTCATCATCTTCATTTGCATTTCCTTCTTCATTGTCACTTTCTGTAGTTTCAAGGACATCAAATTCATCTACATGTGAAGTTGATTCAGCACCAGTACTTTGCATCAAATCTTCATCTAAATCAACCACATTTACATGATTACCACCTGCATTTTCTTCCTCAGCAACATACCACCAATCATCATCATCTTGGAAATCATCAATTGTTAGATCTCGTTTTTTCCTTTCAGCCTTATTCTTGGTCAATCTTGTATTTACCATCACATTGTAATACCCCAAAATCTGCCCTCTCATTTTCACATCATTTAGCATACACTTTCATGCATTGCATTGCATTCAAGTCATATAAAAATAAAGCATATATCATTAGTTGAAGCATGGAGTATGTGATCAGATGATTTTCAAAGTTTTGATCATCCAAAGCCAAAGAACAAGATCCAAATGTCTCCCAACAAGCCTCAGACAAGCAAAAAGCACTTAAATAATTCAATTCGAATGTACCATCTTCTTTATCATTTTGAGGAAAAGGTGCGGGAGGAAAAGAAAACAACGAAGGGATCCGAATCGGGCATAAATGGGAATGACATGAAAAGTCTTTTTCAAAACCTAGTATTAAGGGTGTTACGACGATATACTAAGGGAATGGAGAAAAACTCGTGATTGGTGTGGAGTCGAAGATATTTTTCTTATATAGTTCAAGAAAGAGTCGTCTCATTTCCTTACATTAGCCATGGAAGATAAATAAAAGTCAATATCTGTGAAACATGAGCTTATGATATAGCTACACCTAATTCCGAGAGAAGATAGTCCCTTAAGTCATTGGAAGGGGAAAATTGATCAAGAAGATGTAGCAGTGCATCATCTCCTAAGCAAAAGGGCACCAAATCAGGGTTTGTGATTCAAGAGGTCTCCTGATGAAATTTTGGTTCAAACTTGAGTTCAATGGTTTCTACATTCTATCAAGTGTCTAAGGATGGGAGGTTGTCCATTGGATCATTTCAGAGGGTTTCCAATTGATCAGTTACTTGAAAATCAAGAAATTGGGAAAAAAGTCAATTGTGTAGAGGAAAAAGCCAACTCTTGACTTTTTGAGGTCAAGTTCATGGTCCACAGGTCAAATATGATCAATGGTGAATATTTGATCAAGAAAAGTCAAGGGATTCATAAAAAATCAAGAAATCACAAAGCTACCAAAAGTAGAAAGTTTAGGGTTTCCAAAAATGGCAATTTTGGCCATTTTGGCACCTCTCTTTGAAGCTTGCTTTCTCAAAATTAAAGGATCAAATCAAAATTACACCATGCCACTACAAAAAATCTTGTTCCAAGCTTCAAGTTCATAACAAGAACGCCTTCATTGGATCAAAATTGAGGGAGATATGATCAATCAAAGTGGAGCAAAACTAGGGCAACTTTGTTGGGCAACCAAGTCATGGGCGAGCCACAAGCCCTGCATTTCATCAAACATGTGGTATGCTGAATATCAAGCTATTTTTCTCCATCAAGAAAACTCCAAATGGAATTTTTTTGGACATCAAAGTTGTTCATCTTAATCTCCTCTACAACTTTGATGTTTGGAATTTTTTCATATGATCAAAGGATATTAAGGAGATATGAGGGTGCAAAGAGGGAGTCTTCAAGCTGATTTTTGCCCTAAGGCCTAACCTAAGGTGACACGCCCATGGGGGCCAGTTTGGTGTGTTTAAATTATATATCATTTTCACCATCTTTCAAGCTTCCATTCTTGTTGATTTTAACTACAAACTTGGTCTATCAATCATCCTTGATCATTAGCATCCAAGATCACTTCATTTCATGCATTAAGTTAAGAGAATTTCATCATCAAAGTCCATATTTTTCATTGCATCTTAGTTACTTGCCATGGAAGTCATTTGTTTCTTATGCATTGCAGCACTTGGATTCTTGCACATGTAATCTCACCACTCATTCTTTGCCTCTTTTGTGCATACATCTATTACATATACATAAAGCCATACATGTTCATGCATGAGAATGGAGAAATTCCAAAATTTAAAAGGATATTTCATAAGCTATGTTGCAGCTCCCTTACATCACTTCATCATCACTCTTCATCATCATGGCCTCACCATAAGAGCAATGAACTGCATCACACTTGAACAAAGGCTCACATACATGGGACTTCACTAATTTGAGATTGTAAATTCTTTTTTTTGCAAAAGCATTTAACCACATCCAATTAACCATTGTTCTAACCATCATCCATGATGGTTAGAGGTTAACCACCCATATAAATACCAATATCCTGACTGAATTGCACTAGCTTCATCATTTTCACACTTCTGCAATTTTTCACCAAATTTTCACCTTGAGCTTTTCTCTCTGAATTACAACAATTTCTTCTCGATTTTCATCATATTATTCATCCATTTATCATCTTTGAGTTCCTCTGATCAAGATTCCACAAAGAAATGATCAAATTACCAAGTGCAGCTTCAAGATCAAGCTTTGGTTTCTCTTTGTTCTCATTAAGATTCAAAGTATTAGAGCATTTATGTTGCTCTCAGGAAGCTTCTCTCTCTAGTTTTATGTTGATTCAAAGTTCTTCACAGTTTCAGGTTTGAGATTCCTTAACTTGTTCTTCTTCGGTTTCAATGATTTAAAGGTTTAGCTTGCGTGATCTGAGATCAATAGGAATTTTGGAGTTGATCTGGCTAGATGATAGGCCTTTAGAGGCATACTTCATTTTTTAGGGCAAGAATGTCTCACTTCGATTCTCTTTGTATGTGCATTGTATATGTTTTTGAAGACTGGATTCGTGATCTATGAAGCATAATGAGTAGAATGACATAGTTTCCACGTATTTATAGACCTCTGCAACTTGATCCACAATGACATCCCGTCGGAGAAGATGGCTGGAATCTTCTCCGGTCACCTGAATCTTCAAGCTCTCATAAATCCCAGTTCGTTGCGAGGTAAATTCTTGTCTGTTTATGTGTTTTGATCCAACGCGTGGAAGTGTGCCAACGGATTAATGAGGTCACACCTCCCTCGCGTGCGTCTGAGTTTTAGAGAGTTGACCTTGATTTTATGTGTGTGCGTGCATCCATCATAATTACCATTTCCATTCATCAGGATCCCTTGGATTAGGTTACTTTTATGATCTTTGTGCTTTGACTGCATCCTAAGGTCCAGATAGAATCAAAATATTGACTAAGCTCCATCATAAGCCTTTTGATCACACACACTCATGGATTGGGCTTTCCAATTCTTTTTACACCCTCATACTTAGGCCCATGCACGTTTTCTAACTAGTTTTTTGCTATTGCTGAACCCCCTCACATCATTTCTTCATTTTTATTTGATTCTTTTACATAGTTTTGAATTTCTTTTATTAAAAACACCAAAATTCATCCAAAAACTCTACAAAAATTCACCAATCATTAAAACACATTTTATTAATTTTCCATATTTTTTAATTATGATTTTATCCAAATTTGCATATTATTTTGCATTTTCCTTTTATTTTCCTTTCAAAATAAAAATTCTTTTGATACTTGAACTTTCCACATTTATTTTGCATGACTCCTAAATAGTTTTTCATCCATTATTTTTTTCATATTCAAATTAAATTTTAAGGCATACAAAAGTATTTTTATTTCATTTTTTAGGTCATTTTATCATGCATTTTGAATCATATCTTTGTGTATTCTTTTGATTTGTTTTAATGTAATTTTGAGCCATCATTTAACCTAGTTTCCTTTTGAGATTTGCAATGAGATTTTGGTGCATGTTTAGATTATGACTTAGGTCATTTGTAACCTATTTTCATAATTTTTACAAGTTGTTTGCTATTTGTTTGATTCCTTTTAGTTAGGTGAACATTATGTGATCCTTTGCCCATCCTTTATACCTAGTTCTTTAGAAGGCACTTGTGACATTGTTTTAGAATGTTATTTGTGAGATTATAGGTCACCTTTAGAAGATTATAAGTCCTCTCCTAGAACTTATAGGTCCTTTAATTTTATATTTCATTTGTGTTTGTGCTTGTGCATCATAACTTGAACTTTGACCTAACTGCACACCTCATCCTTTCTTATGTTCAACATGACTTGTGTTTTCATCAAGTATGATCATTCATTAATTTAATTTTCATATCATAAGATGTATGTTACTGAACTACATTCATCCTCATTCATTTCACATGTCATTCATCTATAACATGGAACTTTTTGACCATAAGTGCTAAGTGTTTACTTTCCTCACATCTTCTTCATCTCATTTCTTATACTTGGATCACCACAAACAAATCTTGTATGTTAATTCATATGCATAATAATGTATTCATATTTGACATATTCTACTTATCCATACTCATATGCATTCATATTTGCATTTCATCCTTAACTTATGACTTGTATCTCAAGTAATTGCATTAAGTTTCTTATGTGACATTGTTTGATGTTTGGTACTTCTTCTTCTTGAATCATATCATCAATGATTTGTATGTTAATTACATAGAATCCTCATGCATTATTATAGGTCATTCAATTCTGACTTTGATGTTAATATATGAATTTGTTCAAGTTCATATGTCATATGCATACATACTTCATTTAAGTTACATTACACGAACTTGTAGGATATTCTAACACTTCCCTTGACCTAGTTTGGCTTCATTAGGTGTCTTAACCCTATATTAATACCTTTATACATAGGTTCTGACCTTAGAGGTTTTCAAATCCTAGAAAGTTTTCTCTTTTCTTGATTGACTTGTTTGACTTCTCTTTGTCATTTTATTTCACTTGTGATTCATTTTACTAACCTTTTCAGGGGTTAATGGTAAGTATGAAGAGTGTGGATGTGCATCCATATTCTAAATTCTTACCTCATCTTTTAATCATTATATGTGTGTTTGATAAGTATATAATGCTTATTTGTTTGCTTACTCATCTTCCTCCCTTTTTAAGATCAACTTAACTTCTATCTTAGAAGTAAGTTGCTTCTTATGTTCTTCTTCTCTTCTCCTCCTTTCTTTTAAGATAGAGTTCTTATACCTCACAAACCTTAGGACCTCCAAGAATGATAACATTAGGGTGAGTCTTAGTTTCATCATATATTTTTCCTTTCTCTTCTTTGAGTCCTCTCTTCTCATCTCAAAATAACTTCAAAAACACCTAATAAAGGTTGAATCTCTTCATGTGCCATGAGAGTTATACCATGTGATACTTGCATTCATTCCATATGAGGATGAGTTGTAGGATATCTATCATGATGAACAAGTATTTGCATTAAGATTCTTCACAAAGAAAACTAAAAAACACTTCTTCATCTTAAAACAACAAAAACACTTAATAATGGAAGTAAGCTAGTGTGCTTAGGCCTCAAGCTTTGGAAATAGGTGTAAGGGTCTTTTTCATACTTAGTGTATTTCATATTCATTCCATGTTAGAGTGATGTATGAAGTACACACTCCATTGTAAGAGACTTTAGTACACTCTCTTATGCAAAACCTTTCAAATAAAAGACTTCTAAAAAACTTCAAAACCAGCAAGACGTATTTCCTTCGAGAATTCTTTTCTTAGCTCCTTCACTCTCAAACATAAGAACCTGTCTTTCCTGTTCTCTTGTAATACGGTAACGCACTCAATTCAGCAAGCCTATAACATCTGAGCTATAACATTGGTCGTTCCCTAAAAATACAAACAAAGCAAGTTTCATCCCTAGTTAGGGGAACTACGTCGCTCTGATTCTCATACCCATTGAGATACATAGGAAATGAGGTAAGGCCCATTCGAGCATAATTCTTTCTTTTCCCTACATTATTTCTTGTCCTCTTTTTGTTCCTGTTCTTTCTCCAGTTCCAGTTTAGCAGCAGATGAAGCAAATCCCAACACCCTTTGAGCAGTGCAAGCAAGTGTGGATCCCGTCGAGTACGATGATCATGAAGGGGTGCTAATAACTTCCATTCACGTAAATGACTCTCTTACATGTTCTCTCTGGTTTGCAGGACCTTGTCCTTTCCTTTCTCTCGGGTTTATGCAACATTACCTTTCCCTTTCCTTGGGATAAAAATGTCTGCCTGGAGACTCTTCTTTTTTTTCCGCGCCACTTTCGTGTTTGTACTAGGATGAAAATCCCGAGAGCGACAGTTTCCAACTCTACTGGGGAAAGTTGACCTCTTCTTGGTCCCTCCCTTTTGTGAGTCTCTCCTAGCGTTTGTTTGCTTTTATTTATTAGGAGCTTATCTGTGTGTTGTTGTGTGCTTTAGTATAGCTTTATCGTTTCATTTACAACTTTACTTTACAACTTTAATTTACTGCTTTCCGTATTTACTTTATCATGCATCATATATACATTGGACTGTCTGGATTGGTTTTTTGGTGTGATAGGTGTTATGAGAGAGGATCCCAATACCCAGGCTCGAGTGCACCTTAGAATTTAGTGTGGACAAACATTGTACTTTCATGATGTATCATCATGATGAGTGGTAGTGTGTTCTATACCCAGAGTACGACCGTCTTGGAAATATTCGGTGTGGAGGTCTTCTCCACTTCAGGATACGACCTTGATAGTTATATGCATCTGGTGACCGATCATTGAGGATCTTAGTGGAAACATCCCTCTCTAGTGGTGACAATGGCATACCATATTTGTTGGCAAATCCACTCGCACCCGAGGGCCCACTAGGAACTCGTATAGGATGGCCTTGTTCTTTCATAAGAACTCAGTTAAAGCACTTTGTATGGAAATAGTATTGTACCCTTCCGGATGAATGTACTATTGCTTCTCGATCTCAATGCCTGAAGCTGGGGACTTATGTGAGATGCTTGTTTGTAGGAATCAGTGGAGACCTCCTCGATTAGTGTATAATGCCAAATCGGAAACAATGACCGTATTATCTCTTTTCGAACTGAGAGTCAAAGAAGCTGACCCTTTGCACTACCTATGAGATGGGGGGTTGTTTACAGGTTTGAAGGAACCCTGACCTTCTACATACCCGATTCATCTATGTGTTCTATGAATAGTGATCTAGTTTTATATAGTTTATGGTTCTTAGTTTGGGTTCTGTACATAAGTGTTATTATTAATATGGCTTTACACAAACACTTGGCTCACTGTCTAACACTCACACCACAGACACATGTCACTGATCACATGTCTTGCATTACATCATATCATCATTAACCATTTATGTTTGTCATTCTCAGAGCTCAAATATTGTCTCCTATTTTGATCAGAGTTCTTGTTTAAAGATGGGAGAAAATCTGAGGAAGAAAAATGTTCACTAAAAATTCTTTGATACCAAGGTTGACTTGCTGAAATATAGTTGCTATGATTACTCCTATTCATGTTGAGGATTTTCGGAAGGTTCATAGAGGTATCTTGACCATGGTGGTGGAGTTGGACGACTCTGAGAAGAGTGTTATACATACTTTGTTACAGTATTATGATCATCAGCTTAGGTGCTTCACATTTCATGATTTCCAGTTAGGCCCGTTACTAGAGGAATATGATGTGATTTTGGGGGTTCCTCTTCAGGAGCATGTTCCATTCCACTCTGAGATGGGTAGGCCTACTCATCTTGATATTTCCAAGGCTCTTTATTTGAGCACGACTATGGTGACTACCAACTTGACTACCATAAAAGCAAGTGTATCTGATTTTTCTTTGGAATTTTTGGTAAAGAAAGCTGAGGAGCTTGCTGCTACTTCTCAATGGGATTCTGGCTGTGCTATATTGGCTCTCAAGATACACGGGATCATTCTGTTTGCTGACATTGACAAGTTCATAGATATGAATGCAATCCATCTCTTTGTGCTGAAGAATCTGGTACTCACTCTTCTGGGAGATTTATGCTACTCAGTACAGTACAAGAATGAAAAGAAACAGAGAGGTTTAGTACGTTGCTATGCTCCTTTGTTTCACCGGTGGTTTATGAGACATTTGCTGAGTACTGATGCCTTTACTGATCCCAATCTAATATAGTCCCAGAGATTGAGTGGGTTGGCTGCTAAGGACATTAATTGGATCACTATGAGGTTAAAAGGAAAAGATTTCATCACTAGTTGTGGGAGCTACCTAAATGTGCCACTCTTCGGAGTAACTTAGGGGATCAACTACAACCCAATTCTACTAAGAAGACAATTAGGGTACACTCTGAAGGACGTTCTTTAGGAAGTTGAGTTGACGAGAACTTTTTACTTCGCTGTGAAAGACAATCTCCCGCTATTAAGGAAAGTTGTTGGTTCCTGGAAGTTTTTTTTAGAATAAAGGGATATCATTCTTTGGTAAGAGCAACAATCAAATGTTTCTTGAGTACGACATGTGGTTGAAGAAAATTTCCCAAATTACTCTCTTACCTTTTTCTGCTAAGGCTCATCCTTCAGTGGTCGAACCCAAGACCACTATACCTCTAGAAGAGTATCAGAAGCTAGAAGCTCTAGTGTATCAGCTCAGTATAGAGAATAATAAGGTCTATAGTTCATATCAGAAGATGGCATACCTCAACAAGGGGTTGGAAGAAAGAGCTCAGAATTTTGAGAAGATATTGAAGGACAAACATAAAGAATTTGAAGAAAAAGACAAGTATTTCAGCAGGAAGGAGTTAACTGAGAAGAACCTAGCTGCAAAGTGTAGGGAGACCAACAAGTCTTTAAGGGAAGTTAATCAGGCTATAACCTTATGGAAACAAAGGTGGAACGATAATCAGAAATTGCATAAGGACCTGGAAGCCAAGATCGAAGAGCTGAGTGTCAGAGTGAAGACCATGGGGGAGGAACTTCAGATTGCTCATTCCAAACGCCGTGAATATCGTGAAAGCTGGGAGATGAGTCTGAAGTTGCTGGAAGAGGCACATAAAGAAATTGTTGATCTCAAGATTCTTGTTAAAACGAAGAAACTTAGGTCTGAACCAATTTAGAACAAGGTGGATGACGAAGTGCTTCACTAGTACATTAGTACTTTGCACGAATCCTTCGATCAGAGGGATCTCATGATTCAGAGATTCATAGAGAGTCTTGAACACCCAGAGGTTGCAACTTTGTTTGAGCAAATCAAGAGTATCGGCTTCAGGCTAAAGGAGGTGGAGCTTCGTAGGACCTAGAGTGTTGATATGTTGGATTACCCACTGGCTTGTTGTTGTGAGACATGGCATGGATTTTGATATTCGTCAAAAACTTGGTATGATTGAAATTGCATGTGAATCACATGGGAAAAGAAAGAAAACTTATTTTTAAGAAATTCAACTGCATGAGTCGACTCAAAGCTTGTCATGAGCCGACTCATTTAGTGTGTTTTCCTTCTTTTTCCACGGGTCTCAACATGCTGCCTGATCCCATTCTTTTGGACGGCTCATTGAGAATTTTGAGTTGGCTCATCCCTTCATTTGAGTCGGCTCATTTAAGGAATTTTCCCTCTTGTTCTCATTGGTCTCAACAGGATGACTGAGCATAATTTTTGGCTGGCTCATTGGCCCTTTTGAGTCGGCTCATTGATTCATTTGAGCTGGCTCAATCCTGTTGCTGTCATGTTTTTTACTTATTCTTTCTTTCTATTTTTTGTTATTGAACTAACCAATATAAATAGTTGCTTTGATCTCATTGAGAAGGTTAACAAGAAAAGTTAAATAAATACACATTTCTCTTTTCATCTTCTTCTTCCTTGCATCCATCAACAATCACACACAATAATCTTTGTTGATCAAGGTGTTAGTTTCGAAGATAACATTCAATCGTGAAATAGAGATTTCAGATTGGGTTTTAAGAGTGTGGGTTTTTCTTGGAAAAATATGAAGGGTTTTCTCCTCCAAGATCATAGTAGATTTGGGGGTTTTGCACACAACCATCGTTCGTATATTCATCCGAGTGAGGTAGATTGAAAATCAAGTGGATCGTTCTTTCATATCACGGTAGATGGAGGATTACGAAGATCTTTGTGGGTTCACAAGGGTTGAAAAAACTCAATCGTGCTCAAAGTTTGGAGGATTGCAAATCCTTGCAAGAAGGGAGAAGTTAACTGGAGGCTTTCTCGACACACGTGAAAGATTTGGTTCGTCTTGAATCAAGGGGCAAGAAGAAGAAGTTGTCACAACATTCACGGCTTGGATTGGTTTGTTGTTCCATTTTTCCTCTTGTAAAAACAATTGCAAATTAATGAAATTGCCCAATTCAGTTGAGAATTGGGGGAAGAGTACTTCTAACGAGGATGGTGAAGGAACTGCCTAAACAAATTTCTTGCGTCTTTTATTTTCTTCTCTTTTACTCTTTCTGCATACTTTGATTTTGTGTGACTTGAAAATTTTGGTTTGTGATAGTTAGTGCTCACCAACTGTTTGTTAAAGTGTTGCTCTCAAAATTGACAGCAAGTTTGTGAAAAAATCTGCACTACTTGAACATCTAAATAACACTTTGTGTGGGTGCACACCAAGTGTTTATGAAAAAGTCAAAACACACAAAATCAATTCTTTTTTGATAATTTTCTTCCTATATTTCATTGTTAAGAGTGGTTTATCATTTTTTGTGAAACTAAGCGAATTTATTGCATTGTATTAATTTCTCTTGACAACATTTAATTCCCATTTGGTTTCAAGTGCATATCCGATCACCGGTGACATAATTTTGTTTTAGACGAATTTTCCGGGGAATTTCCGCAAAATATTTTTCAACTAAATTTTGAAAAGTAAAATTTTAAAAGGGATCTATTCAACCCCATCTTCTAGATCTACGCCATCGTCTAACAGTTGTGGGAATCTTCAATGTAGATTCTGAAGGTGGAAAAAAGCAAGAAATGAGGGTTTGAATTGAGGTTTTCAAAAATAATTATGAACAACACGTTGATTTATCCTGGTTCGTTTGAACTCAAACTACGTCCAGTCCACCCGCCAAGGTGTTTTTGCATCTCTCAACGAGGTCTTAATCCACTAATTAAAAATGATTACAAACACTAAGACCTACTGTCAAAGTCTTCTTGAATCTACTGACTATACTTAGTCACTCAAGGAATATCTTAAGGATTACAAGAAACTTGTAACACGAAATGCTTCTAGAAAGCGATTATCACTACTGTGATAGTTTTTACAATTTAGAATACAAGAAATGTGAATTTTGATTTGCTATAGAATGTTACGCGCATAAGAGAGAGAGCTCAAAATTCTTCAAATGTTTCTTTTAAGTAGATTTGTAAATGTGATCCGTTGGAGACATCCTGTGTTATTTTTGGTTGTTGATAAATGCCATTAAGAGCTTCCAAAAATAGAGATCTTTGTCTGGAGGCGTTATTTCTGATTCTTCAATAAATGCATCTGATTCTGAGAATCAGAACTTGAATAGTCCATGTATCAGAGTGTTTACTTCGAAGCTGATCTTGACGTTTTATAAGCTGAAATCTTCTGATCTTTTAACAGATCTTCTCATAGATGAAGCTTCGCTCTTATGTAGAAGATGTTTGACTCATAATATCTTTCTCTTTGCAAAAACTTCTAATCCTGCACATAGAGAAAATATTAATTTTTAGGTATTGTATTTTGTTCTTAAAATAATTGTTATCAGCAAAACTTATTAGAGAGGTATCAAGATATTTTTCAAAATTGTAAAAACTTTTAAAAGGGATATATTCCACCTCCCCTTCTAGATACGCGCCTCCTATTATGAAGCATAGGTCCATTTGAATGTTGCTTTCCATGGTGGCACATTTCAACCTTGAACTGGAACATATGGATGTGAAGATTGCATTCTTGTATGGTGATCTTGATGAAATAATCCTGATGGGACAACCTGAAGGGTATGTCAAAGAGGGGAAAGAAGAGTATGTGTGCAAACTGAAGAGATCTTTATATGGGCTGAAACAATCTCCTCAACAGTGGAATAAGATATTCGACAAGTTCATGGCATGTATAAGTTTCATCAAAAGTCAGTTCAGCCATTCTGTTTACTTCAGATTTCGACCTGGTAATTCATTTGTTATTTTGTTGCTTTATAAGGATGATATTCTAATAGCAAGCAACAATGTCGAAGATGTAATAAGGGTGAAGGTTGAACTCAATAAGGAGTTCGATATGAAAGACTTGGGAGATGCGTCTAGGATTCTTGGGATTGACATTCAGAAAGATAGAAAGAAGTCGAGATTATGCTTATCTTAAGAGGCATACCTGAAGAATATTCTAGATAAGTTTGGTATGACAAATTCAAAGCCTATTGTGACTCCGACAAACCCTCAATTGAAGTTGAGTATAGATCAGTGTCTCAGTTTTGATGTCGAAAGAACTTATATGGATAGCATTCCATATGCTAATATAGTAGGTTCTTTGATGTATGTTATGGTCTGTACTTGACCCGTCATAGCATATGAAGTAAGTCTTGTAAGTAGCTACATGGCGAATCCTGGAAAGGCTCACTGGCAAGCATTGAAGTTGATTTTAAGGTACATAAATGGGTCTCTGAGCAGAGTTCTAATTTATGGTGGAGCCTTGGGTGAAGATAGTAAAGCAGCAATCGAAGGATATGTCGACTCTAATTATGCAGATTGTATGGATTCCAAAAAATGTATTTATGAATATGTTTTCGCTATGTTTGGCATAAAAATTAGTTGGAAAGCAACACTTCAGAAGTTTGTTTCCTTATCAACCACTGAAGTGGAATATATCGCCCTAACTGGAGCTGTAAGGGAAACATTGTGGCTTGAAGGTTTTTCAAAGGAGTTGAAAATTCAAGGTTGAGGTATCACTGTTAAATGTGATGGTCAGAGTGCAATACAAATGTCGAAGAACTCAGCCTATCATGAGCGAGCCAAGCATATTGATGTGAGGATGCATTTTGTCAGAGGAGTAATCGAGCATGGAGAAGTCCATGTGCTGAAGGTTTCGACAAATCATAATGATGTTGATATGATCACCAAGACGTTGCCCAGTTGCAAGTTTTTCCATTGTATGTAGTTGATAAAGCTGCATGAAGAAAGCTAGTTTTCTTCTTGTTGGTATAAGGTATGTTCCAAGGTGGAGATTTGTGGAATATTAGAACAAACCCTAGTACAAATAGCATGTCGTCGAAGTCCGCTCACATGTTGTTGTTTAATTAGGCCTTGTGTTATGGATCCAATTATTTAAGTTAGCTTGTACCCTAAGTTATCTTGTAATAGGTAATTGTTAAGAAAACTCATTAGGTTAGTGTGATAGTTTTCTTATAAATAGCATACTAGTGTCTCATATTTTGTATAAGGGAAAATATGGATAAAACCCTAATTCAAAAGTGAGAGAGTGTAGCTCGATTTTTGTGGTCTTTAATCACTATCTCATTTTTGCTACATTCTGATTTCTTATTTTTTTCTTGGTGAAGCTGGTTATGGAAGGGAAACAATCTCTTAAACTCACCCCGTTTTGCATACTATTATTTAACAGATGCCCACATAGTTTTGGGTTCTTCTTTAGCTAATTTCACCTTTGGATTAGTGCAAAATTTGTTCTTTTTTATATTGATGGGGGTTTCTTTGATATAGGTTTGGGTATGAGATGAATGCTGGTATGATAGGATGGAGTTGATGTTTTTGTGTTTTTGTATCTTCATGATTTTCTGATGTTTTTTTCATTGGTCTGAGAACCTAATTGTTATTTTTTGTTTGGTGTGCTCGAAAAGATCTTACGAACTTTTGCATACGTACCCCCAAAAAGAGAATTGAGGGATTAGAGCATCGTAGTTCCTCATAAAGGCTAGAGCTAGGAGGAAAGGGTTGATTTGTATCCTGGTTACAGAACAGGACGTTGATGCTCAAAAGTTTGTATTTCATCTTGATCAAAGCCCAAGATTGAAGCTGAAAAGTTTGTTTGTTTCCTGATCAAAGCCCAAGATTGAAGTAGAAAAAAAGTTGTTTGTAACTGGTTGGTTGCTTGAATTGCATATCTCAAGGCATAAGCTAAATGGTATCTTAATTTGCATAGCTAAAGAAAGGTTGAATGGGTACCCTGAATTACATAGCTCAAGGAGGACTGGATGGTTTACCTGAATTGCATAGCTCAATGTAGCTTAATGGGTTATCTTGATTTGCATAGCTCAAGAAAGGGTGGATGTTTAGCTTAGTTAAAGTACAATACTATTAATACGGGAAATTAGCTTAGTTAAAGTCCAAGACTATGACTATACTGATCTTATTAGCATAGTTAAAGTCCATGACAATGATTGTATTGTTGTATTAACTTAGTTAAAGTCCAAGACTATGAATGTATTTGAGTGATTGTAAAGTGTTTGACTATATGTGCCTTGATTGAAGCCCAAGGTTGAAGCTAAAAGGTACTCATTAGAGAAAGTTTGTCATCTCTAAAGAGGGAATATTTGTTTTATATGTGCCTTGATTGAAGCCGAAGGTTGAAGCTAAACAAAGAAAATTGACTATGTGGGAAAGTTTTGTCTGTGTCCTGATTTAAAAGCCCAGGTATGAAGCTTATTCGTGAGAGACTGACTATTGGTTTATTTGTATCTTATATGAAGCCTAAGATGGGAGGCTGAAAAATTGTTGGAAGACTGACTCTGTATGAAGATTGTTTGGTCTATTGGTTTATTTATATGTGTAACACGGTGGGAGAACTGACTTTTAGTTATGTTGCGGATAGCAAGAGTCGCCACCGACTTTTATTTTATCCAATGGAAAGGCATAAAAGAACAGGAAAGACCTTAAGAGATATTTTTGGGTCCGGGGGGTAGGTTATGTAAAGGGAAGGTGTTAGCACCCTTTACATCCATGGTTATCCATGGGCTCTTAGTTACTTAGCTCACTTTGAATTGTTTTTGAAAAGTGTAGTGTGTGAATAGAAAATTTTCATAAGAGTTAATAATGATCCATGTACGGATGCGTAAAAACTTGTTTTTGAAAATTTGTTTGAAGTTTGTTAAGTGTTTGAAAAGTTTGAATGAAGTGAGCAAGCAACTATGAGGTATCTACCCTAAAGTTTTAAGTCTTTCTTGTTCTTTATCCTTTAATTGGTAAGACTATCCCTACTATTAAGGAGTAGGTAGTCATTACCTTGGATGTAAGGGACATATGAGGGACATCTGTTTTTATGAAGGCAACTATGGGGTGTATTAAGCATATAGGAGGGACTATCATCATTATTCGAAAAGGGACTTGATCTTTGAAGGCAACCATTAGGGACTTGATGATTTTTTCTTTTTAGGGACTTGCTTTATACACCCCACTTGACCTTATTAGTAGGCAACATTGAGGGATAACCTTAGGAATGTGAGATGGCGATTAAAATCGACTTACGTGTGTGAGTGTTCAATATTATTTATCTTCAATTAAAATGAGCTAAATTTATTTTTAATAGAATACATGTTTTGCACTCCCTAAATTACTAACCATAGCAACAATTAAATATTACAAAATTTACATCCGGGAGCATTTACAAAATTATAATAATAAGCAAAATAAATAGCAAAATATAAATAATAAGCAAAAATAATAAATTAGCAATAAATAATAATGGGTTAGTAGTAATAAGAATTAGAAAATAGGGTTAGTAAAAATAAAATAACTAAATTTAATGAAATAATAATAATTAGAAAAAATAAACAAGGTTAGAGAAATAATAATAAAAATATAAGATAATAATAAACAAAAATAATAAATAATAATATGGTTAGTAACAATAATTAAATAAATAAAATTAGCCAAAATAAAAGATTAACAATTTTTTAATGTAGGCAATTATATTTACAAATTATTAAATTATTTTTAAATGTATTATAATCATAAAATTTAATTATTATAAGTTAAATTATTTCTAAACATTTATTAACAATTAAAGAAATATTTACACATTATATGAAGAAAGTAAATTTTAAATATCATATTCATAAAAATTGATCATGTTTACAAAATTTAATTTCTACCAATTATTATATTTACAAAAAATTATACTAAATAAATATATATTATAATTATGTAAAGAATTTAGAAAGTAAAAATAATTTAGAAAATAAAATTGGGTTTTCACACAATTAGGGTTTTGGAAATTAAGGTTTGTTTTAGAAAATATTTTTTAGGGTTTATAATATAAGATTATTTTAATTATTATAATTTATTTACATGATTATAAAAATAATTTTCAGAAAAAAGAAATATAGAATTTGAATTATATTGAACATATATCTACAACATTATTTTAATTATATTTATATACATATGATTTTAATAATTAAACAAAATAGAAAAAAAATAGAAAAAATTGCAAAAAAGAGAGAAACTTACCTGGTTAGGATTTGATCCCATGACATCCTTCCTGCCAACAACAACAACAACCACCAGGCTACCACACGCACAAGCAAGAGATGAGAGAGTGAGATTGGTTTTGTGTCTTGCTTTGAGAAATCCAGAAAATAATGAAAAAAAACAAAAGGCCTGGGGTGGAGTTGAACCCAGGACCTCATAGCTATACACACGCGCACGTTACCACCCGGCTGGAAGAGCCCACCTGATAATTAAACAACCACAAATAATAATATATGAAGAGTGCAATTCAAATGAGAAAATGTCAAAAACATTGGCTGGGAGCAGGATTCGAACTCATGCCATCAAGTCATACACGCACTCCTCCTACCACTGGACCAAACCTGCTTTGGTGATTAAACAGGGAAACAATTTAATAAAATATTATGAATGATTTTCAAATTTCCAGCAGCGCGCCAAAGCCTTCATCTTCAACCTCCTGCCCTTCGATTTTAGCTGCGAAATTCTCTATGAATTTTCCTGCGAAAATAAACTTCCAGCAAAACCTACAAAAACCAAAGGCCAACAAAACCATACAATTTTACAAAATCAAACATATCAACATGATCCAAACATTCATGCGATTCATCCTGTGTTTTTAGAATCCATTTATGTTCTTTGAATCAAAAATCCCTAAACCTAGGTCCAAACCCTAATAATGGTGTTTCATGAATCAGCCACGGTTTCTTTGATTTTCCTGCCCAGAAACATTCCATATCACATAACAAACAACATTAGCCAAGCAAAATCCATTTATTTGCAGTGAATTGATGTAATCGAAAAAAAGAAAAGTAAGAACAAGAATGGCTCGGGTTGAACAATAGGGCATGTATAAGATGAATGTGAGTGATGGTTTAGCTTCAATGATGTCCAAAGAACATCTCTATGTTCTTATTTTACCTTTTAGTGCCCTGGATTGAAGAATCCGAATATGAACTTTTGATGAATTTTTGAGGTTTTGAACTTACACTATGAGGCTGCAAAATCGTGAATGAGGGCTAGGGTTGTGATCAGCACTTATATGTGAATCATTTAGGTCAGAAAAATTCATTGGTTGTATGGAAGTTTTGATATTTGGAGATTGAAAAAGATTACGCTTTGAAATTCAAATATTTGCTCATGAAAGCTTACTAATTTTGTACCAATCTCATGATTTCCTTCTTTTTTAATTCCAATCAATATTTAAAATATTCTAGAAACCAAATCTCCCTTTAATAATATATTTTCATATTTTATATTTATTTAAAATGATTTTTATGAATTAAATCAAAAATAAATAAAAATAAAATAATAAAAATTCTGAATTTTGGTCATTTGGGTCGTGCATGATGATATGATATGGATTGGATCACAATTTAGCAAGCCCATTTGGAAAGAATTGGTTCTAGACCCCCATTTTCATCATAAACCATCACAAAATTTCCCAACTTTGCAAGGGCATATCTCCCTCAATTTTAAAGGTATGAGGGTGTTCTTGGACATTTTGGAAAGCTTGAAGAGTCCTCTAAACAACCCCATTGGTTTCAGGTCCATATCATTTACCAATCTCAAGTTATGCCCTTTTGAAGTTGTTGACTTTTTGTTGACTTTTGAAATGACCTATAATGTCTTAGCTCATATCTTCCAAATGAAGCATTTTTGGGCTTAACTTGCAAGATCAAAGTTGTATAGAATTAAATTTCCTTCAAAATGAGCTTTGGATGGAGACTTGGTGATGAAGTATGTGAAAGTTATGGCTGGTCAAAGTTCAGTTGACTTTTACTGAGGAAACCCTAATTTAGAAACTCCTGATTATTGATGATCTGGAATCTCCTTTATGAATCATGATCAACCCTTGATCAAATGATGAATTTTACTTCATATACTTGATGTTGGCAAAAAATCATGAAGTTTGACTTTGGTTTGACCACAGTTGACCTCAGTTTGACTTTCTGACTGCATTGACTGATTTTGACTTATCTGATCATCTGACTGAGCAAACTTTTGAGAAAAGTCTTGAAACTTGTCATGGGGTTTCTTATATACATATAAGATGTTATGAAGCTCACTTGAAGTATTGGAAGTCCATTTAGCCTGATTAAAGTCAAAACCCTAGTTTTGGATGCACTGCTTAGGAGGTGCATTGTCTGAGGGAATTGTCAAATCTTCTGACCAATTGTGAACTTTGTGAACCTTGTGAACCATCATAAAATGTCTTGTGAACCTCATGGGAAGTATTGTGAACCTTGTGAACCTTGTGAACCTCATGAAGTGACTTTGTAGACCTCATGACCCTCATGAAAGGTTATGTAAACATTGTGAATCTTGTGAACCTTGTGAACCTTCAAGAAGTAACTTGTAGACTTCATGAACCTCATGAAAGGTCTTGTAAATGTTAAGAAGCTTGTGAACCTTGTGAACCTTCAAGAAGTAACTTGTAGACTTCATGAACCTCAAGAAAGGTATTGAAAGCATTGTGGAACTTGTGAACCTTGTGAACCTTCAAGAAGTAACTTGTAGACTTCATGAACCTCATGAAAGGTTATGGAAATGTTAAGAAACTTGTGAACCTTGTGAACCTTCTTAGAACACAAAGTCTTGTATTGTGAGGGCAAATTTTGGGGTGCAACAGCTGCCCCTGTTCAATTTTCTGAAACCTGAGGGGTTAGATTGGTATGTTTGCCAGTCGTGACCTGGAAGGTTGAAGGGGATTGAACATAAAAGCCCAAAAATTTGCACTCACCAGTGCATAGAGTGATATTGATGGTTGGTTGTATATGCTTGAGTGGGCTTAAAGATGCCACTTGGAGGAACTGGTGATGGGCTTAAAGATGCCATCTAAAGTATCAGAATATGATGATGTCTTTATGTTGATACTGGATATCAGTACTAGGTCTTTGTATAGGCCGTCTCTGAATCATTTATGCAACATGATTTGAGTTGGAAATATTTTGGATTAGGGAATGGATCTTTGTACAGACCATTTGCCTATTCTCCAAGGGCCAAAAGAACGTCAGGATTTGTTCTTAAGGATCAAAAGAACGTCAGGATTAGTTCCTCTGAAAAGTATCTTGAACAAGGGACCAAAAGAGCGTCAGGATTTGCTCTTAAGGATCAAAAGAACGTCAGGATTAGCTCTTCTGAAAGATGTCTTGAACAATGGGTTGAAAGAGCGTCAGGTTTTGCTCTTAATGATCAAAAGAACGTCAGGATTTGTTCTTCTGAAATACGTCTTGGAGGATGAAGCAGTCCAGAAGTAATGGTGATAGCTGTCAAGAGGATGGAGCAATCTTGAGGTAATGATATGATTTCAGGAGGATGAAGCAATCCTGATGTATAAAAAGCTGTCAGGAAGATGGAGCCATCCTAAGGTAATAATATGATATGCTTTCAGGAGACTGGAGTAATCCTGATGTAACAGCATGTCTTCAGGAGGATAGAGCAGTCCTGAGAGATTGATGATAAGCTTTCAGGAGGATAGAGCAGTCCTGATGATCATAAGTTTGTTTGTTGGATAATTAACCTGAAAACAAGGTAGCATTCTGTATAACAATATTAGCTTATGCATTATGTATGCATATATCATATGATGCGCTTAAGCAATGTATTATGTATCTATGGATATGTATGTTATGGTATGATGTAAATGATGTATGTATGATATGATGCTGCCGGAAGCGTCTGGATATCTTCGTATAGCAACTGCTGGCCAGGGAAAATAAATCCCGATTCGTTGCTGAAGAATATGAGGAACTCGTTTCTGTCTTGTTTGATAAGTAGGTATATATAACCTCCCGTATGCTGGGGATAGTAAGGTATAGATAACCTCCCGTCTGCTGGGGATAGTAAGGTGTATATAACCTTCGTCTTCGTTTGATAGTAGAGTAGATACAACATCCCGTCTTCGTTCGTCGTACCCTTATTGGAAAGTAAATTCTCGTATATCCGTATGAGGATAAAAGAGATGGATATAAATTCCAGGGGAAATGAGACTTTGTGAAGATAGATTCGTCCTACTGAGGGATTTGTAACTGTTTTGTAGAGATGAACCGGCGAAGCTTCGTTGAAATCCTTTCCCCGTTCGTCTTTAGTAAATACTATTACTGCATTTTCATGCATTTCTGGTAAACATTAATCATATTAAGCATACATGCATTTCTGGTAAACATTAATCATATTCAAAAGCATACATACATTCAAACACAACCAATGGACGTTTCGCTTATGTAAATAGGGTAAAAGTAAATCTGGATTCAAAAGATGGAATTTATTTATATCAAAAGTGACCCATACACAGGTAAGTTTGTACAAGGAGACATAAACCCTAGTAAGAGGATTTTGTCATAAAGTTTTACAAAAGAAAATCAGCTATGTGGGAAACAATCCTATTGAGTTTCAATTCTACTATTGCCATTCAAGTATCTCATCTTCTTGTTGTTGAGACGGAAATGATTGAATTGAGCTTTATCTGTTCGAGCTTGAATAAGTAGTACAACTGGTTGCAGTTTCATGGGTGATCCAAACGAGACATAGTTATACGCTTTAATCCCTAATTTTTGCCTGGATTGCCCTTTCAGGTTTTCAATCCACCGGGATACCCTTTTTTGCCCAAGCCGCCTTTTCAGGTTTTCGACTTGCCGGGTGTACATCTTTTTATATATATCCCTAATTTTTGCCCAAACCCTTTTGGTTTGCCGGGATGCCCTTATTTTTGCCTAGGCCTGTCAACCTAGCGGGTCTCTTTTTATGCGTAGTATTTTTTTACTATGTCTGCGTTTACAGGCTGTGGGAAGTCCTCACCATCCATTGTAGTCAGTATCATGGCACCTCCTGAGAACACTGTCTTGACTACAAATGGTCCTTCATATGTTGGAGTCCACTTGCCCCTAGGATCACCCTGTGGTAATATGATACGCTTGATTACCAAGTCACCAGCCTGATATACCTTTGGCTTAACCTTCTTGTTAAAAGCTTTGATCATTCGCTTCTGGTACATCTGGCCATGACAAACTGCTGCTAACCTTTTCTCATCAACCAACTTTATCTGGTCCAGTCGAGTCTGAATCCATTCATCTTCCTCCAAGCCTGCATCCTTCATAATTCTTAAGGAGGGAATCTGAACTTCAATGGGCAGAACTGCTTCCATACCATAGACTAAGGAGAATGGGGTTGCCCCTGTTGAAGTACGTATTGTAGTACGATAACCATGAAGAGCAAATGGTAACATCTCATGCCAATCCTTGTAGGTAACAGTCATCTTCTGTACAATCTTCTTAATGTTCTTATTAGCAGCTTCAACTGCCCCATTCATCTTTGGACGATACGGAGAAGAGTTGTGATGCTTAATCTTGAACTGCGTGCAGAGATCAGTAATCATAGTGTTGTTCAGATTAGAGCCATTGTCAGTGATAATCCTCTCAGGGATGCCATACCTACATATTAGATTATTCTTAATGAATCGAGCCACAACATTCTTGGTAACAGATGCAAATGAAGCTGCCTCCACCCACTTCGTGAAATAATCAATAGCAACCAGGATGAAACGATGCCCATTAGAAGCAATAGGCTTGATCTCACCAATCATATCAATGCCCCACATGGCAAAGGGCCAAGGAGCAGTCAACACATTCAATGGTGATGGAGGTACATGGACTTTATCAGCATAAATTTGACATTTGTGACATGTTCTGGAGTGTTGATAGCAATCAGCTTCCATGGTAGACCAATAATATCCTGCTCTCAATATCTTCTTTGCCATAGTATGACCACTAGAATGAGTGCCAAAGATCCCATCATGCATATCTTCCATAATCTCAGTTGCTTCCTTCTTATCCACACAACGAAGCAAAGTTGAATCATGATTGCGCTTGTACAGAATGCCATTACTCAGAAAGAACTTAGCAGAAAACCTTCTCAGAAACTTCTTATCTTTGACAGATGCCCCTTCAGGGAACTCCTGAGCTTCAAGATACCTTTTCACTTCATAGAACCAAGGCTTCTCCTTTGCCCCTTCTGTGTCAATCTCATTGCAGTATGCAGGCTTCTCAAATCTATCAATAGTAATCTTAGGAGCTTCATCATCCCAACTGATCTCAAACATGGATGCCATGGTGGCTAATGCATCTGCCAACTGATTCTCTCTTCGTGGAATGTGCTCAAAGGTAATCTCTTTGAAATGTGGGATCAAAGACAAAACATGCTCTCTGTAAGGAATGAGATTGTCATGCTTAGTATCCCAATCTCCTTTAATCTGACTGACTACCAGGGCTGAATCTCCATACACATCAAGGAACTGAATCTTCATATCAATAGCAGCTTTAATACCCAGGATACATGCCTCATACTCAGCCATGTTATTGGTACAATAGAAACAAAGTCTGGCAGTAATCGGGGTATGACAACCTTCAGGGGAACTAATCACAACACCAACACCATTACCAAGTGCATTGGAAGCACCATCAAAAACCATAGTCCATCGGGATCCTTGTTCAGGTCCGTCATATTGTCCAGGTTCTTTGGTAATAATCATAATATCTTCATCAGGGAACTCAAAACTCATTGACTGGTAATCATCCACTGCTTGATGAGCCAAGTGATCAGCCACAACACTTCCTTTAATGGCCTTCTGAGTAGTATACTGTATGTCATATTCTGTCAAGATCATTTGCCATCTTGCAATTCTTCCGGAGAGAGCAGGTTTCTCAAATATGTACTTGATTGGATCCATCTTCGAAATCAATAAGGTAGTGTGAGTCAACATATACTGTCTTAATCGGTGAGCAGCCCATGCCAAAGCGCAGCAAGTTTTCTCGAGCAGTGAGTATCTTGTTTCACAGTCGGTAAACTTTTTGCTAAGGTAGTATATTGCCTGCTCTTTTCGACCAGACTCGTCATGTTGCCCCAACACACACCCCATTGAATTATCTAACACTATTAAGTACATAATCAAGGGTCTTCCATCAACTGGTGGCATCAAAATTGGTGGTTCTAGCAGATATCTCTTGATTTCATCAAAGGCAGTCTGGCACTCATCATTCCATTCCATCACCTGATCTTTCTTCAACAACTTGAAGATTGGCTCACAGATGGTAGTTAACTGGGAAATAAATCTTGCAATGTAATTCAATCGTCCCAAGAAACCTCTAACCTCCTTCTCAGTACGGGGAGCTGGCATCTCTCGTATAGCTTTCACTTTTGCAAGATCCACTTCAATACCTTTTCCACTGACAATGAAACCCAAGAGTTTTCCAGATCTAACTCCAAAAGTACACTTGTTTGGGTTTAATCTCAACTTGTATTTCTTCAACCTCTCAAACAATTTATGCAAATGATCAAGATGTTGCTCTTCATTCTGTGACCTGGCTATCATATCATCCACATACACCTCTATCTCATGATGAATCATATCATGAAACAAAGCCACCATAGCACGCTGATATGTTGCCCCTGCATTCTTCAAACCAAATGGCATCACCTTATAACAAAAGGTGCCCCACTGTGTAACAAATGTTGTCTTCTCCATATCTTCAGGAGCCATCTTGATTTGATTGTAACCAGAGAAACCATCCATAAAAGAGAATACCTTATGCTGAGCAGTGTTGTCTACCAGAAAATCAATATGAGGAAGTGGAAAGTCATCTTTGGGGCTAGCCTTGTTCAAATCTCTGTAGTCCACACACATACGTACCTTACCATCTTTCTTAGGAACCGGTACCACATTTGCAACCCACTGGGGATAAGAAGTCATTGCTAAGAACCCTGCATTGAACTGTTTCATTACCTCTGCCTTGATCTTTTCTGACATTTCAGGACGCATACGACGAACCTTCTGCTTCTTTGGACGACAATCTTCTTTCACTGGTAAACGGTGTACCACAATGTCTGTGTCCAACCCTGGCATATCTTCATAAGACCAAGCAAAGATTTCCACATAGTCACGTAACATCTGAATCAATCTGCTCTTGACACTATCCTCTAAATCTGCCCCTATCTTGACCTCTTCCCTGTTTTCTTCAGTTCCCAGATTCACAACTTCGACTGGCTCTTCATGTGGCTGTATAGCTTTCTCTTCTTGTTGTAACAACCTAGCAAGCTCTACAGGTATTTCACAATCGTCCTCATTTCCGTCTTCAGTTTGATAGATCGAATTCTCGAAATCATAATTGGCAATAGTAGAACTGTTATCAACAGGATCCAGAGTGGATGAGGATCTGCATTTTAGTGATGTGGGTGTGTGTAAGAACACATAGCTGATAAAACAAAAAAAAAACAAAAAAAAACAAAAAAAGAAAAAGAAAAAGAAAGACAAGGAACACAATATTTACGAAAACGAAACGTCCACTGATTTTTATTGAATGAAGTATGCAAATGAAATGACAGCCCGTAACAAGCACGCCATTGTGCCCCGGGTAAGTCACAAGGCTTGAAAGTTCAATTGTTCAAGAAATTACAAACTTAAAAGCAACAACACAGTAATAGTATTTACTCCTGACTAAAGGAGATAGGGATAACATCTTCAGCTTTCCAATTATTGAGTCCAGCACCCACAGTAGGAAAAATCCAAGCATCCAGATTGTAGTCTTCATCATAGTCTCCCACAGCATTGATCTGATCTTTCATAACCCCTTGATTAGTGATATGAACAGCACGAGCACGACGAACAGCCTTCTGGGACTCTGCAGTGAAACCCAAACCAAACTTGTCAGACTTGTATGGAATATCAGGAAGCTGACCCCAAATAGTACAACCACCTTCATCCACCACAGCTCTAGCATCATTGAGGGAGGCCATTGCCATTGTTGGAGGTTTTCTGGTGATCACAGAAACTTTCTTCACAGCAGGAGGAGCTACATAATCATTAACAACCCAGGGAACCACTTCAAATGTCTGACACGGAGTCTCAATGTATTCACCTTCCACTTCCAGATACTTGAAAGTGTTTACATGGCTGACAAAGTATTCTTCCTCTCCATAGACAGTAACAACCTTTCCATTCACCGGATATTTCAACTTTTGGTGTAACGTAGAGGTTACAGCACCTGCCCCGTGGATCCAAGGACGACCAAGCAGACAAGAGTATGAAGGACGAATATCCATCACATAAAATGTAGCAGTAAACACCTGAGAGCCAACTTTGATTGGAAGATCAATTTCCCCATGTACTACTCTTCTAGAACCATCAAAAGCCTTCACCACAATATTACTGGGATTCAGCACAGCATCTTCAGGACTCAGCTTATTCAGGACTTCCTTAGGCAACACATTTAGAGAGGAACCATTGTCTATCAGCACATGTGACAGGGTAGTGCCCCTGCATTCAATTGAAATATGCAAGGCCCTGTTATGATCCCTCTTGGCAGGGGTCAAATCAGCATCAGAAAATCCTAACCCATTATCATAGGTCAGGTGGGCAACACAGTTCTCAAATTGATCAACAGAAATGGCATTGGGCACATGAGCAGTCTTCAGAAACTTGATCAAGGACTTGGCATGAGCCTCAGAACATAACAACAAGGACAACATAGAAATCTTTGAGGGAGTATGCCCCAATTGATCAACAATGTCATAATCACTCTTGCGAATGATTTTCAATACTTCTTCCATCTGCTTAGAGAGATCATCAGCAGCTGGCACATCAGGAGACACAGGCTCAATAACAGGACCCTTGCCCCGAGCATCAGTGGTGGAAGTAGCAGCAGGAGTAACTGCATTCTTAGAAACAACTGGAGGAGAGAAAACCCTTCCACTACGAGTGATCTTGCTAGATCCAGCAATGTTATCAATGTCAGCAGGCACATCAGGTAAAGGCTCCTGCTTAACACCATGGATGTAAACATCAGACCCATAGTGCCAAGGCACAACTTTATCAGATGTATAAGGGATAGGACCAGGAGTAGTAATGACCACAGGAGCTACTCTGGCTTCAGCAACAACTTTCACGGGACCTTCAGCAGTAATTTTGATTGGACCCTGATGAGTGATTTTAATGGGACCCTTTGAAGTGATTCTTATTGGTACTTTGTCAACCATGTCAACCTCTTCAATCTTCTTACCCCGAGTCAGATGATCCACCATACTTTCTACAGATGACGGAGTCTTCTCAAACACTATAGTATACTTATCCATGAGACGTTGAATACCATCTCTCAAAATGAAGCAGCTATCCGGCTTATAGGTACAATACAGACAATCTTCACGACAACCTGGAAAGATCCCAGCTTGTACTAACCTCTTTTTGATAACAGACAAGGGTGTGTTCAACTCCATTACTGAATAGACATGTAGGTCTTCATCAATGGCATTGACAGTCTTCTCGTGATTCGGCATTGGAGCAGTAATCACATTTGGAGTACCTGGTGGGTCAAACTCAATCTCTCCAGCATCAATCATATCTTGAATTTTGTTCTTCAAGATCCAGCAGTTATTAGTATCATGACCCGGACAGTTTGAATGATATGCACATCGTGCATTGGGATTGTACCTGGGAGAGGTAACATTGGGATTCTGAGGAGCCTCTTTCAAAGTAATAAGTTCAGCCTTCAACAAGTGTTGCAATGCCTGAGCCATTGACATGTTGATCTTTGTGAACTGTCTTCTAGCCCTCTGTTGGTTGCCCTGAGGCTGCTCTGTTGTTGCAGGAGTTAGATTTGAAATATGAACTGCACTAACAGACTGATGCCTTCTGTTACGATCAGGTTGACCATAAACAGCATTGGATTCTTTCTTCCCAGTGGGAGGCTTCTTTGCAGCACCTGATGAGGAAGCACCCACATGGATCTTGCCATTCTTTATACCATTCTCTACTCGCTCTCCTGTCATGATCAACTCAGTGAAGCCAGATGATGAGCTTCCAATGAGAAGACTGTAAAACGGACCATTCAGCGTACACATGAACATGTCAACTAATTCCCTGTCAGTCAAAGGGGGTTGAACTCTTCCAGCTAAATCTCTCCACTTCTGAGCATACTCTTTAAAACTTTCTTTGGTACCCATAGACATGCTCTGAAGCTGCATGCGAGTGGGGGCTAAGTCAGCATTGTATTGGTACTGCTTATAGAAAGCTTCAGCAAGATCATTCCAGTCTCTGATGTTGACACTCTCCAACTGATAATACCACTCCAGCTGAGCTCCAGATAAGCTCTCTTGAAAGAAATGGATCCACAACTTCTTATCAGCAGTGTGAGGTTGAATTCTTCTGACATAAGACCTCAGATGCAGCTTGGGACAAGAGACCCCATCATAGACAACAAAAGTAGGAACCTTGAAACCCACAGGTATGACCACCCCAGATATCAAGCTCAAATCCTCAAAATCCAGCCCAGATGATTTCTGCAACTCCATAGCATCCATTCTATCCACCAGTATCTTGAATTTGTCTTCATTAGGCTCGTGGTAGTAATTAGCCTCAGAATCAGAGTCCCCTATTGTATGGTGGAGACTGCCTACCTCTTGCTCAGATTCTTCAGATTCATAGTCTTCAGCTGGTTCTTTGGTCTTGGCAAGACCTTTGAACCTTCTTCCCATGTTGATCAAACCAGCAGACCTTCTAGTCTTCTTAGTCTTCTTGGCCAGCAGTGCCTTCAATTCATCTTGCCCCTTGGACAGGTTCAAGATCAGCTCTTGGAACTGTGCATTTTGTGTCTGAAGATCCTTAACTGATTGTTCAAGAGCCATTGCTGAAATAAACAGCGAGAAGATGAGAAACCTGTGCACAATTATAAACCTGTGATGCAATGAGATGATATGTGAATGCATATGCAATGTTTTCAAGGACCGCAGGATTTAAATTTGCTTAAACAAACAAGAAAGTAACTTTTTATTAGTAATAACTTTGTTTTGCCTTTTAGGCTTACAAAAAATGAAATGAAATAAGTACAAAAGGTGGGGTTTTAAGTCTCCCATGGACGCTTCCTCTTTGTGTTGAGGTATGAGTTGAGATTCCGTTCCTCATGAAGTTGCTTTGTTAGTTCCAGGATTCTTTCTTGGCTTGCTTTGTAATGAGCCTCGAAAGTATCCCTTTGCTCCTTCAGTTGGATCCATGATCTCTGCAAGTCTTCCATATCAGTAGGCATGTCTGGGTGAAGGATGGTATAAGCTGTGTCTCCTTCAGCAACAGGTTCCATGGTAACTGGTAGGACGGCAGGATATGGCATCATGAGTGTCTGAGCACGAGATCGCACCCATCTGAGATAAGCTTCCATAGGAATAGTGTACTTAGGCTCCAGAGTCTTACTGTCAACCTTGTTTATTTTTCCCCAGGCTCGTATGAATCTCTGACGGTAACCTTGAAGATCGTTGTCGTAGTCAAACACAATGCCCTGAATCAACATATCATGTGGACCATCACTTCGAGCGTAACCAAACTGTTGTAAAGCTAGAGAGGGGTTGTAGGTGATGCCTCCTCTTATGCCTAGAAGTGGCACATTAGGAAACTCCCCACAACGGTCAATGATGGTAACATTATCCATAGATCTGGAGCACCAATGAATGTCTGAGTGAGAAAGTGACATGATCCTCTTGGACCATCTGAACCCTTGCTCATTCTTCATTACTGAGCGAGGAAGGTGAGAAATAAACCACCTAGAAAGCAAAGGTATGCAGCACATCAAAGTTCCTCTTGCCCTTATAGTACGGGTATGAAGAGAATGCAGGATGTCTCCAAGCAATGTAGGCACTGGATTGTGACTCAGGAATATGTTGATAGCATGAACGTCTATGAACTGATCTGGATTGGGGAACAATACTAAGCCATAAATTAGTAAGGCTAAAATCTCCTCAAAAGCATCATAGCTCATGGCCTTCAAGAACATTTGAGCTTTATCCATTAATACCTTAGCAAGAATACCCTTGACTCCACTTCTCGTCTCTAGAACAATGTCAGACTTCTTCAGATGTAGAGCTGTAGCAATAACTTCTGGTTTAAGCTCCTTCTCTAAGCCTGTGAAGGGTCTTTGATCAAGAACAGGTATACTCAGAAGTTTAGAGAACTCCTCCATTGTAGGAACCAACTGGTAGTCAGGGAATGTAAAGCAATGGTGCTTAGGGTCAAAGAACTGAAACAGAACACTCATCATGTCTTCATTGGACCCTGAAGTGACTAGATCCAATAGGTGACCATGTCTCTTGATGAACTGGGAATGATCAGACACTTGAGAAACCAACTTTTTAAGCTTGGCAGGTATGCCCACAAAGTTGATCCTGATAGTGTTTCTACGAGCTGAAGCCATGACCTGCAACAAAGAACAAAGATAAATCCTTTGGTCCTTGAAATGGTTAGGGAAAATGATATGCTTATGATGCATGATGATGTCATGATGTTATGTTCAATCACAAACATGTGGCACACACAAGCAAGTCACACCATAGCCCTAGGTTTAAAAGCTTGCATGAGGTTCAAAGGTAAGTACCCTCCCCTGAAGTTAGATGGTTCATCCTGTCCTACAAAAGTAACCAGGTTCTAAGGGATCTCAATATCATTGATCCTTCACAAGGGTGGTTGATCAGAAGGCAACTTACTTGCCAACCAAAACCCTCCAAGTTTAAGATCTCAATGAGCGTAGTATCGAGTGTCAACCAACTTCAGTCTGCACCAAAGCCGGTTACCTCACTACTTTCTAAAGGCCAAGATGAGTTAACTAGGGTTCTAAAAGTTAGTTAGTGCTTTGACAACATATGGCAGCCTCATATTATCCTCAACTTGACTTAAGGAACATAAGCACCAACCAAGAAGTCACACTAACTATGGCCACCAGATCAACCGTATCGATATACGTCGTACAGTTTCCTTGGTCTATTGCCATTTACCTAAGGTACACTTAGATCCGGGTTAGGATCTTTCACACATAAGAGCACCCCAGCAAGATAATATAAAGCAAACAGTATTAAAGTGATCTTAATTCCTAAGGGTACCCCTCTTAAATTTAAATCCCCAGCAGAGTCGCCAGTTCTGTAACACGGTGGGAGAACTGACTTTTAGTTATGTTGCGGATAGCAAGAGTCGCCACCGACTTTTATTTTATCCAATGGAAAGGCATAAAAGAACAGGAAAGACCTTAAGAGATATTTTTGGGTCCGGGGGGTAGGTTATGTAAAGGGAAGGTGTTAGCACCCTTTACATCCATGGTTATCCATGGGCTCTTAGTTACTTAGCTCACTTTGAATTGTTTTTGAAAAGTGTAGTGTGTGAATAGAAAATTTTCATAAGAGTTAATAATGATCCATGTACGGATGCGTAAAAACTTGTTTTTGAAAATTTGTTTGAAGTTTGTTAAGTGTTTGAAAAGTTTGAATGAAGTGAGCAAGCAACTATGAGGTATCTACCCTAAAGTTTTAAGTCTTTCTTGTTCTTTATCCTTTAATTGGTAAGACTATCCCTACTATTAAGGAGTAGGTAGTCATTACCTTGGATGTAAGGGACATATGAGGGACATCTGTTTTTATGAAGGCAACTATGGGGTGTATTAAGCATATAGGAGGGACTATCATCATTATTCGAAAAGGGACTTGATCTTTGAAGGCAACCATTAGGGACTTGATGATTTTTTCTTTTTAGGGACTTGCTTTATACACCCCACTTGACCTTATTAGTAGGCAACATTGAGGGATAACCTTAGGAATGTGAGATGGCGATTAAAATCGACTTACGTGTGTGAGTGTTCAATATTATTTATCTTCAATTAAAATGAGCTAAATTTATTTTTAATAGAATACATGTTTTGCACTCCCTAAATTACTAACCATAGCAACAATTAAATATTACAAAATTTACATCCGGGAGCATTTACAAAATTATAATAATAAGCAAAATAAATAGCAAAATATAAATAATAAGCAAAAATAATAAATTAGCAATAAATAATAATGGGTTAGTAGTAATAAGAATTAGAAAATAGGGTTAGTAAAAATAAAATAACTAAATTTAATGAAATAATAATACTTAGAAAAAATAAACAAGGTTAGAGAAATAATAATAAAAATATAAGATAATAATAAACAAAAATAATAAATAATAATATGGTTAGTAACAATAATTAAATAAATAAAATTAGCCAAAATAAAAGATTAACAATTTTTTAATGTAGGCAATTATATTTACAAATTATTAAATTATTTTTAAATGTATTATAATCATAAAATTTAATTATTATAAGTTAAATTATTTCTAAACATTTATTAACAATTAAAGAAATATTTACACATTATATGAAGAAAGTAAATTTTAAATATCATATTCATAAAAATTGATCATGTTTACAAAATTTAATTTCTACCAATTATTATATTTACAAAAAATTATACTAAATAAATATATATTATAATTATGTAAAGAATTTAGAAAGTAAAAATAATTTAGAAAATAAAATTGGGTTTTCACACAATTAGGGTTTTGGAAATTAAGGTTTGTTTTAGAAAATATTTTTTAGGGTTTATAATATAAGATTATTTTAATTATTATAATTTATTTACATGATTATAAAAATAATTTTCAGAAAAAAGAAATATAGAATTTGAATTATATTGAACATATATCTACAACATTATTTTAATTATATTTATATACATATGATTTTAATAATTAAACAAAATAGAAAAAAAATAGAAAAAATTGCAAAAAAGAGAGAAACTTACCTGGTTAGGATTTGATCCCATGACATCCTTCCTGCCAACAACAACAACAACCACCAGGCTACCACACGCACAAGCAAGAGATGAGAGAGTGAGATTGGTTTTGTGTCTTGCTTTGAGAAATCCAGAAAATAATGAAAAAAAAACAAAAGGCCTGGGGTGGAGTTGAACCCAGGACCTCATAGCTATACACACGCGCACGTTACCACCCGGCTGGAAGAGCCCACCTGATAATTAAACAACCACAAATAATAATATATGAAGAGTGCAATTTAAATGAGAAAATGTCAAAAACATTGGCTGGGAGCAGGATTCGAACTCATGCCATCAAGTCATACACGCACTCCTCCTACCACTGGACCAAACCTGCTTTGGTGATTAAACAGGGAAACAATTTAATAAAATATTATGAATGATTTTCAAATTTCCAGCAGCGCGCCAAAGCCTTCATCTTCAACCTCCTGCCCTTCGATTTTAGCTGCGAAATTCTCTATGAATTTTCCTGCGAAAATAAACTTCCAGCAAAACCTACGAAAACCAAAGGCCAACAAAACCATACAATTTTACAAAATCAAACATAGCAACATGATCCAAACATTCATGCGATTCATCCTGTGTTTTTAGAATCCATTTATGTTCTTTGAATCAAAAATCCCTAAACCTAGGTCCAAACCCTAATAATGGTGTTTCATGAATCAGCCACGGTTTCTTTGATTTTCCTGCCCAGAAACATTCCATATCACATAACAAACAACATTAGCCAAGCAAAATCCATTTATTTGCAGTGAATTGATGTAATCGAAAAAAAGAAAAGTAAGAACAAGAATGGCTCGGGTTGAACAATAGGGCATGTATAAGATGAATGTGAGTGATGGTTTAGCTTCAATGATGTCCAAAGAACATCTCTATGTTCTTATTTTACCTTTTAGTGCCCTGGATTGAAGAATCCGAATATGAACTTTTGATGAATTTTTGAGGTTTTGAACTTACACTATGAGGCTGCAAAATCGTGAATGAGGGCTAGGGTTGTGATCAGCACTTATATGTGAATCATTTAGGTCAGAAAAATTCATTGGTTGTATGGAAGTTTTGATATTTGGAGATTGAAAAAGATTAGGCTTTGAAATTCAAATATTTGCTCATGAAAGCTTACTATTTTTGTACCAATCTCATGATTTCCTTCTTTTTTAATTCCAA
This sequence comes from Lathyrus aphaca, assembly GCA_963966055.1. Taxonomy (NCBI): domain Eukaryota; kingdom Viridiplantae; phylum Streptophyta; class Magnoliopsida; order Fabales; family Fabaceae; genus Lathyrus; species Lathyrus aphaca. The sequence continues at coordinate 442,238,987 of OZ014522.1, read as the reverse complement.
TCAATATTTAAAATATTCTAGAAACCAAATCTCCCTTTAATAATATATTTTCATATTTTATATTTATTTAAAATGATTTTTATGAATTAAATCAAAAATAAATAAAAATAAAATAATAAAAATTCTGAATTTTGGTCATTTGGGTCGTGCATGATGATATGATATGGATTGGATCACAATTTAGCAAGCCCATTTGGAAAGAATTGGTTCTAGACCCCCATTTTCATCATAAACCATCACAAAATTTCCCAACTTTGCAAGGGCATATCTCCCTCAATTTTAAAGGTATGAGGGTGTTCTTGGACATTTTGGAAAGCTTGAAGAGTCCTCTAAACAACCCCATTGGTTTCAGGTCCATATCATTTACCAATCTCAAGTTATGCCCTTTTGAAGTTGTTGACTTTTTGTTGACTTTTGAAATGACCTATAATGTCTTAGCTCATATCTTCCAAATGAAGCATTTTTGGGCTTAACTTGCAAGATCAAAGTTGTATAGAATTCAATTTCCTTCAAAATGAGCTTTGGATGGAGACTTGGTGATGAAGTATGTGAAAGTTATGGCTGGTCAAAGTTCAGTTGACTTTTACTGAGGAAACCCTAATTTAGAAACTCCTGATTATTGATGATCTGGAATCTCCTTGATGAATCATGATCAACCCTTGATCAAATGATGAATTTTACTTCATATACTTGATGTTGGCAAAAAATCATGAAGTTTGACTTTGGTTTGACCACAGTTGACCTCAGTTTGACTTTCTGACTGCATTGACTGATTTTGACTTATCTGATCATCTGACTGAGCAATCTTTTGAGAAAAGTCTTGAAACTTGTCATGGGGTTTCTTATATACATATAAGATGTTATGAAGCTCACTTGAAGTATTGGAAGTCCATTTAGCCTGATTAAAGTCAAAACCCTAGTTTTGGATGCACTGCTTAGGAGGTGCATTGTCTGAGGGAATTGTCAAATCTTCTGACCAATTGTGAACTTTGTGAACCTTGTGAACCATCATAAAATGTCTTGTGAACCTCATGGGAAGTATTGTGAACCTTGTGAACCTTGTGAACCTCATGAAGTGACTTTGTAGACCTCATGACCCTCATGAAAGGTTATGTAAACATTGTGAATCTTGTGAACCTTGTGAACCTTCAAGAAGTAACTTGTAGACTTCATGAACCTCATGAAAGGTCTTGTAAATGTTAAGAAGCTTGTGAACCTTGTGAACCTTCAAGAAGTAACTTGTAGACTTCATGAACCTCAAGAAAGGTATTGAAAGCATTGTGGAACTTGTGAACCTTGTGAACCTTCAAGAAGTAACTTGTAGACTTCATGAACCTCATGAAAGGTTATGGAAATGTTGAGAAACTTGTGAACCTTGTGAACCTTCTTAGAACACAAAGTCTTGTATTGTGAGGGCAAATTTTGGGGTGCAACAATATGGTCAACAGACTTCCCTTTGTCTGGAGAGGATTCAATTATAAAAAGTCCAAGAGGAGGCTAGATTGGTCATCATCGGGGAGAGGAAGGCTACTATATATGTTTGATTCTAAAGTCTATTCATATGCTTTTAGGAAGCCTTTGAGGGTCCTTGTGTTTAAACCCAGGAGGAGGCTATGTTACTTATAAGAGGCTCATGGGTCCTTGAACAAAGCACAAGAGGAGGCTAGGGAAGGCTGAGTAACTTCTAAGCCTGAGAGAAGGCACCTTTAACAGGCCCGAGGGTCCTTGAATGAAGCCCAAGAGGAGGCTATGTTTTTCCCTAGTAGGGATCTAGTTATTCAAAGGTTAGGTCTGGTGACAGTAACCTGATTGCTTAAATTATAGTAGAGATGTAAGTATATACAATAAAGATGCATGCAGACAGACAAAAGGTGTTAGTGAATGTGTTTAATAGTTTTTAGTATGTCTTTTGCTATGATTTTAGTATTCTTAAATGTTTTATTTAAGAATGGTTTTGGGAGTTACACTGGGAAGCAATACATATGTGTTTTATACATTGTATTCTCTTTGTCATTAAGAAGTATTTTATTATCTTTGCTTTAATATGAGATGAAGAAAGATAATTTTAGCAAACAATCCTATTCTAAACAAGCAACAACAATTTAAGAAAACAACGAGAAGTTAGAAAGAGGGGAGATGGCTTAGAAGCCAATAATAAGGCTTAAACATAAGGATGCCTATGAGATTTGTATTTTTTTATTAATTATCTGATTATTTTATACACAAATGCTCATTAATCTCTGTTTAGGGGATTCAAAATCTGCTTAAGAAACAGTTAGGAGGTTCAAGACTTATACGGAAGTCTGGCGGAGTTTTAAAACAGACCGGAGAAAGCTTAAAACAGAAGAAATGAGTCCTAAACACAAAGGATTCCTCATGAAACATTTTGACAATTCATTTTAGAAAACAAATGGTTATGTGTAAATATATTCACAGAAAAAGATTCACATATGAAAACTTAATGCAGTGAAAAAGGAGATCGTGACGAGTTTTTGAAAATGGATCAGATGAACCCTAATGGCTCATTTTTTTTAAAAGGATGGATCTTACAGTCTAATAGAGGCCCATGAGTGATAAAAAAAATCAATTTGAGGGTGTTTAAAATAAAAACCCTAGTTTTTGATATTTTAAATATTAAAAAATATTTAAGACTTTGATAAATTTCAAACACATTTGAAAAACAAGTTAAAATCTTGGATTAATGTTTGAAAAGTTATGTTTTATCTATGAGATGACTTGAATATCATTTATGTTTGAAAAATCAAGTGAAAGAAATGAATTTTAAAATGTTTAGATACAAATAAAATTAATTCTTAATGAAAATATTAAATATATTAAAAATATATTTTTTGGTGATTTTTTCATGGAATAAAATATTTAAACATTTTTTAGAATTAATGAAAAAAGAATCATTTTAAACCTAAAAACAATCAGAGAGAAATTAATTTTGGAATGAAATAAATAAAATCACAAAATTCAAATATTCAAAAATTTGAAAAAGGGCGCCAAGAACATATGAAGAAAACACACATGTTCTTCATCTTGCCCAGAAATGGGGATTTTGCAAAATCCATCATATCTCACTGAATATGTAATGAAATGAAATAAAATAAACATCAATTGCTCGATTTTAACTCACAGACAACATGGTAACATTTAATTTCGTTTTTTTAGTGTAGAGTGAAAAATCGATGAAGAACACTAAAGAACCCTAATTTGTCATGAGCCTCATGAAATTCTACATGATTATGATTTTGTGAAATTGATTGAGGGGAATTACTTATAATATGATTACGCACATATGGAAAAAAGATAGTGCGAGAAAATATGCATGGATTATGATTTAGCCAAGTTTGAGGCTTACCTAAACTTGAGCTTGCACGTGGAGATGTGATTTTGAGTTGGATGTGTTCCAGAGATGTTGTGATGATTTTGACAGCTTCCCTACACCATATAGAGTGTGTTTGAACACTTAGACTTGATTGCAAATGGCTGGATCAAGTTGTGGCCTTCAAGTTACAGAAACAAGGTTTCTTTGAGGTTTTGAAGGGTGATTATGGGTTAGAGGTGTTTCAGAGGTGATCTAAGTGTTTGAACACCTCATAAACATCATATATGATGTGTTTGAGCAATTGGTTTGAGTTGATAGTGGCTACAACTCAAAAACCAGTAGTGATTGCTCAAAATATCAAGTTTTAACTCTTTAGGAGTGAAGGAGAGAAAGCTTAGAGATCAGAGGCTTTGGTGTAATTTTTATGATCAAATGAGGTCTTTATTTATAGGCAAAAATGTTGAGATTGCTTAGCCCTTAAGTATTGAAGAGATGAGGTCACAATTATGAGTCATGCTTTGTGAAAATATCTCTTACACATGAAATGATGAATTTCTCAAATAACTCAGCTATTGCAACAACAAAATTCACATTCGTCATAAGTTTTATGCTTGGATTGTGTCCACCTATTTCTTGTTGAAAAAGAGATACAAGAATATGCCATTTTGGAGCTTGGTGACCCTTGGATCAAAATGCATAAGTGTTGAAATTCATAAATTCCATTTATGGAAATTCCTTGGAGCAATCATGAATTTGCAGGTTTGATCAGGTTTGTAATGATTGCTAAGATGCTTAATGTAACACCCTGATTTAATTAATTAATTTAATTTAATTATTTTGAGTAGATTTGTTGTTATTGGTGAAGTGTGATGTTTATCATTAAGATGATTATTTGATTTAGATTATTTAAGCTGATTTAGAAGATAGACTTATTTTGGGGAGTTCTAATAGTAACATTGAGAGGTGTAAATAGAAGCCCATTAGTGGATTAATTAAATGAATTTTAGTAATAATAATAATATTAGTATTATTTTTATGACATTTTAATTAAAATAAGAAAAATAGGATTAGTAAGAGTTTTAGGGAGAATTAGTCATAATCAGAATTTGGAGAAAAGAACGAGTCTTGAGAGAGCAAGATCTAGGGCTAAGGATCTTCGTGGAGATTTTTGTAGGAAGTTTCAACCGTAGATTCGAGCTCCATTAAATCTAAAGGTAAGGGTGGGATTTGTATCTTATAACCGAGAGAAAATAATTTGTATGTATGGGACTAGACATTACGCATAACAACTGGTGGTCATGCCGCATGTTACGTGTATGGGCATATGATGTTACGCGTATGGGAAGGCCTTACGCGTTTGGTACGCGTTTGGGCAGCAAGTATGCGTTTTTGTGATTTCACAACGATTCGCCTATCGTTTCGCGCCCGTTCCTTTTTCTGATGTCCGTGAGATGTTTGGAAACTAATAATTAATGATGAATGTAATTAGTGATTGGAAAAATACCCAAATTGGTCCCTTAATTATACCACGGGTTCTAGTTTGGTCCCTTATCTTTAAAAAGTTTCAAAGTGGTCCTTTAATTATTCAAAAAGGGCCACGTTAGTCCTTTCCGTCCAATTTTCCCAAACGGTGTTAATTTTTTACAGGGTGGCAGCTGATGTAGCACTTGGTTGAAAAAATCTAAAAACATTTGTGGAACAAAGGATTCGAACTCAGGTTCTCTTGGTTAAAATACATCATATCAAACCACTACACCACTTCACACTTATTTGTATTTACAACACAGTGATTTGACTTTATTGTATACATTATTTCTCTTTCTCTATTATCTTCTTCGTTTCCACAACTCTTTCTCTTTCTCTATAAATTATTTCTCTTTCTCTATCATCTTCTTCACTTACAACCTTAATCCCTAACAAAAACTCTTCCCATTTTGATGATTCTTGATCAATCTCAAGCAAACCAGGTTCCAATAGCTCTGAAATCAAACCTTTTTGTAACTGTTTCTTTACTCATTTCACTATATCTTCGTCTTGACCCGTAAACATAACAAATTTTCTTCGTGTTAATATCTCCAACAACATTATGCTGAAACTGTATATGTCTCCTTCCTTTGTCACTTGTCCAGTTAACACGATTTCTAGTGCTACGTAACCCAAAGAACCAACTGAGATTGTAGGTGAAGCTTCAAAGCCAAAAAATTGAATATTCCTAGTCACAGCAGGAACAATCCACGAAAAAATGTTTGTTAAGTAGAAACCCATCTTTTAAAAGATCATCACTAACCACCTTATCGCTCTTCTTTCCACTAATAAGGCGTCCATCAAAACCTACATAAAATGGAAATCTTATTAACTTTATGATGTGAAAGTAGGAAATAGGAAAAAGATGCATTAATCCCAAATATAACATAGAGTCCACTGCATTGCATCATATCATGTTTCATTAATAATCTATTTCATTGGAAATCTCTCTACAATGCTGCACCTCTAAGACCCAAATATTAAGGTTTGTTTGATTTGAGAAAATATTTTTTGTTTTCATATCATGTTTCATTAATAATTTGTTTCCTGATTTTAAAATTTTATTCAGAAAACAACTCTGGTACAAATCATTGAAAGATTGAAAGCAATGTGACAATTATGAAAATTAAAAAACAGAAAATGAAACCATAAACAGTTTTTGAAACCAAATAGACCCTTAAACATTTACAATTTACAAAATATCAACTTTAGGTTTAGATTAATCAACAAAATCCCTTTTTCGTTTTCATGTTCCATTTTCATGTTCCATTTTCAGAACTGTGGAAATGAAGAAGATGATAGAGAAAGAGAAATAATTTATACAATAAAGTCAAATCATTGTGTTGTAAATACAAATAAGTGTGAAGTGATGTAGTGGTTTGATATGATTTGTTTCAACCAAGAGAACTTGAGTTCGAATCCTAGGTTCCACAAATATTTTTAGAATTTTTCTGGGAGTTTTTGCAAAGTCACGTGCCACGCGTATAACCAAGTGCCACATCAGCTGCCACATTATAAAAAATTAACGTCGTTTGGAAAAATTGGATGGAAAGGACTAACGTGGCCCTTTTTGAACAATTAAAGGACCACTTTTAAACCTTTTAAAGATAAGGGATCAAATTGGACCCCGTGGTAGAATTAAGGGACCAATTTGGGTATTTTGCCTTAGAGATTAATAATAAGATAATTTAAGATTGTTGTTTGAAGAATTTAGAGGGTGGACTTAGAGATGATGAACTAAGACAATTAAGAAGATTTTACACTATTGCGATGATGTATTATGATGTAGGTCTTATGACCAACGATGTGGTGATGTTATGATGTAAGATGAACTAAGACGATGTGTTGAACGATGTTTACGATGTGTGATTGTGTTGTATGACATTCCCATACCGCATACATTTGCATAATTAAGATGGTCTGGAATGGAAACCACGATGTTTGAGATGGAGACTTATGTCTTGCTGATGCCCACCTAAATGGCATGAATTTTAAGATGGGAGTTCGCTTCGAATGGTACCACATGCATACAATTTCGAGTCGCATATGAGTTGCATTGTTGAATGATTTATGATGATGTTATAGATGTTATGATGATACGCTATTCATGATGATTATAATGTGAATGGGTGATTGAATGAATTTAACTATATATGTTGATTATTGTATCCTGTTTATAATTGTCGATATCTCACATCTTATGTTTGAATGTTACCCTTGGTTGGTAACGTGCAGGTAATTCCGAGTAGCGAGAAGTTTCCGTTAGATGGTTTGAGTCGTTGGTCGCTCTGATACGTAGCACTTCGGGGGGATAAGCAAATGCATGAATTTGTTTTCATTCTTTTTTGTTTATGATTGGATTAAAGATGTTTCCTTTAGAAAATGATGTTTCTTTTATAAGACGATGTCTCGGATTCTAATGAGTTATTATGAATTTGAATTTTTAAAGATGAGATGTTTATGATTTTAATGATTTTTCGCTTCATAATAAAGACTTAGTTTATTGCTTGAGGTGTACGTGATTTATGATTTAAAAGAAGAAAATGTGATGCCCTGTTTTTGTTGAACTCTGATTTATTTATAATTAATTGCGGGTAGAATGGGGTGTTACATTAATGGTATAAGAGCAGGTCAATCTGTTTGGTCATGTTATCGAGTCGTAGAGGTTAATAATCGAGTATTGTTATACTTGCGTTGATCTTTGTTCTTGTTGTGGTGTTTAGCTGTGATGGCTGGAAGAAACGACGCTGCTATGGCTGCTGCAATGCAAGCAATGGCACAAGCTGTGCAGTTCCTACCTAATGCTGGCGATAATGAGGGATCTCGTAGTTTAGCGACTTTTCAGCGGGAGAATCTGCCTACTTTCAAGGGTAAGTATGACCCTGATGCAGCATTGGAGTGGTTGAAGGAGATTGAAAGAATTTTCTGAGTGATGAATTAAACGGTAACGCAGAAGGTTCACTATGGTACGCATATGCTGGAACTTGAGGCTGATGATTGGTGGCTGGAGACTCGTGCAAGATTGGAAGCTGCAGGTGAACAGATCACTTGGGCTGTTTTCCGCAGAGATTTTTTGAGGAAGTATTATCCTGAAGATGTTCGTGGTAAGAAGGAAGTAGAATTCCTTGAGCTGAAGCAGGGAAATATGTCAGTGACTGACTATGCTGCAAAGTTCACTGAGTTGTCTAAGTTTTATCCGCATTATGATGGAGCTAGAGCAGAATTCTCTAAGTGAATCAATTTTGAGAATGGTTTGCGCTCTGAGGTTAAAAAGGTTGTTGGGTACCAGAAGATTCGAGTCTTTTCTGATCTGGTTGATAGTTGCAGGATTTTCGAGGAAGATAGTAATGCTCATTACAAGATTGTGAATGACAGAAGAGGCAAGCACCAACAGAATCATGGCAAGCCTTATGATACTTCGTCTGGCAAGAGTAAACAGAAGATTGCTTTGGGTCAGAGAACTAGTGGGGGAGATGCTCCTGCTGGTATTGTCTGTTTCAAGTGTGGTCAAGCTGGACACAAGAGCAACGTTTGTACTGCCGAAGTTAAGAGATGTTTCTGATGTGGCAAGATTGGGCATACAGTAAATGATTGTAAGCATAAAGAGGTAGTCTGCTTTAATTGCGGAGAAAAGGGACACATTGATAGCTAATGTCAGAAGCCGAAGAAAGCTCAGACGGGAAAAGTGTTCGCGTTGGCAAGAACTCAGACCGCTAGCGAGGACATGCTTATTAGAGGTACATGTTTCATTAATAGTATTCCTTTAATTACTATTATTGATACTGGTGCAACACATTGTTTTGTTTCTGCTGATTGTGTTAAGAGATTGGGTCTTACGTTGTCTGCTATGAATGGAAAATTAATCGTCGAGATTCCGGCTAAGGGATCAGTGACTACTTCTCTCGTGTGTTTGAAATGTCAATTGTCGATCTTCGATAAAGATTTCTTGGTTGATTTGGGTTGTCTGTCGTTGACTGGGATGGGTGTAATCCTAGGTATGAACTGGTTAGCGTATAACTATGTTCATATAAACTGTTATCATAAGTCGGTGAGGTTTTCCACTCTTGAGGAGGAAGGAGTTGAATTGTTGTCTTTCAGAGAGTTGCAGAAATTGGTGAAGGAAGAAGCTCAGATGTTTTCATTGATGGCAACATTGTCTATTGAAAGTGAAGCTAAGATTGAGGAACTGCAAGTAGTAAGTGATTTTCCTGAAGTTTTTCCCGATGAGACTCCTGACGTGTCGCCGAAAAGAGAGGTTGAGTTTACGATTGATCTTGTACCTGGTACTAGACCTGTTTCTATGGCACCGTATATGATGTCTGCATTTGAATTGTCAGAATTGAAGAAGCAGTTAGAAGAATTGCTTGAGAAGAAGTTTGTGAGACCAAGTGTATCACCGTGGGGAGCTCCAGTGTTGTTAGTAAAGAAGAAAGATGGAAGTATGAGACTTTGTGTAGATTATAAACAGCTGAATAAAGTTACAATCAAGAATAAGTATCCGCTTCCAAGGATCGGTGATTTAATGGATCAGTTGGTGGGTGCTTGTGTATTCAGCAAGATAGATTTAAGATCGGGTTATCATCAAACTAAAGTGAAGGATGAGGATATTCAGAAGACTGCGTTCAAAACAAGGTATGTGTCATACCCCAAATTTGTCCTATCTGCACCATTTTGTTTTTACTGTTTAAGCCAATATTTAAAAAATAAATAAAAAAACATGTACTATTTGCTTTTGTGCGGAAAATCAGAAATTGTTCGAGTTTGTCCGGTCAGTGCATTACGTGGAGGTCCTTCGTTCGATTATCACTTTTATTTTTTTATCGCAAAAAAAAAATCAATTTATATCTCTATTTTTTCTTAAAAAATATATATCCATTTTTTTTGCTTTTATTTTCATTATTATATTATCCCTTTATTATTTTTATTTCCAAAAAAAATTGTTTTTTACATTTTCATAAATCATCAATTTATAAGTTTATCTCTTTCTACGCAAAAATAATAGTAATAAAAATTCACTTTTATTTCCATCATTATTTTATTATAAATATTATTTCTATTATTCTTATTATTATTTCTTTCACTATTTTTATTATTAGTTATTATTATTTCCATTATTATTATTATCATTACTATTATTATCTTTTTTTTTATTATTACTATTATTATTATTATTATTTATTATTATTATTATCATTAATTAGAATGTTTATTATTATTGTTGTTATCCTATCCATCAATTTCATTCACAGCAAGAATATCACAATCTTTTTTCCATGACCTCACTATGTAACTTTTCAACCATTTCATTTTCATCCCACCACAAATGAAATTGACAGCATTTCATGTACACCCACTCACACTCTTATTCACCAATCTTAACAACCAAATCACAGCTGCCAATCTTTATTCCCAAGTCTTCCAATTTCACCCTCACTATAAAATAACCTATTCATTCATTATTAAGGAGAGGCTAAAAAAATTCTGCTACTACCACTATCTCAAAAAACCACTTTCAGTCTAACATCAACAAAAAATAACCTTTTGCAACCTTTTATCTCTTTCACATAAACACGCCTTCCACCATAACCCCCCTTCACACTCTTCATTTCACCTCCTTCATCATTTAAACCCTCATTTCCCAACCTTCAATCACATCCAATTGTCCTGCAAAAAACCACACAACAAAAAACGCAACAGTAAAAAAAACGCATCAACAATTCTTCTTCTTTTTTCCATAAAAATCATTTCCCACAAAGCATCACTCTTCATCCTCACCACCATCTAAATCCCAAACCGTGACCAAACCCAAACAAACTCAGAACACAGAAATCATCCGCATCCCCCTTTTTCAATAACCCAACAACATCACTCGAACCACTGATAAACAACCTCAATCCATGAATTTCCCTTCACCGAGAACCACCAAAAACTCACTGTGAGATGTGAAACCGAATCTGAAGACAAGCACCATAAACCGTGAAGATTTTAGTCTGCAAAACTGAGATCAAAACCACCAAATCCTTTACCGATCTGAACCCTCTTCCGCGAAATCCCCACCGAGCAACATCCTTCAGCGAAATCTAAAACCATTGACCGACGCGGAAACCACCACAGACTCGCCGTTTTCCGTTGTTCGTCACCACCCCAAACTCGCCACTTTCCATTGTTCATCACCATCTTCGTTTTCCGCCGGCCGTCGATTTACCCTCACCGAACTACCACCGCACCATACGCAAGACCCGATTCCCAAATTGCACGAAAATGAAAGCCAAAACCGCATGAGTGATTGAGAGGGAGAATCCGACGTAGAGGGAGTTGAGACGAAAACTGAGCGATTCTGAAACAGAGAGGCACAACCGTGCGAAAGCGATTTTTTGAAACGGTGAGGTTGAGTTTTTCCTTTTGAAACGTGATATCGATTTTTGAGTCAGTATTTTCTTATGCTGATAATGTTTTAAAAGGAGAGGAAAAGAGATCTATTGATATTATTTATTTATTTAGGTATTTTAGTCTTTATGATTTAATGTTTTAAAAAAAAAAATATGCAGGGCATGTTTCAAATCGGCATGGCCCTTGACTTCTTTTTAGCCTGCACGCCATGTTATAGCTGGTGCACCCCTTTTTTTCTTTAGATTTAAATTTTATTTTTGTAATAAGCTTCTATTTCTTTTAGATTTTTAAAGGTAATTTTGTTCTTTGTTAAGATTTTTAATTTCTTTTCTTATTTATAAATCATTTGAAATGTAGTTGTCTATTTATCGATTTTTCTTTTCAATTTATTTTGAAATTAAGGGCCAATGATATTAACACAAATTAAATTTTGTCCAATATATTTAATTGGAAAGTTTAATTATTATGAGGCCCTATTCTTTATTATTATTATTATATAATTCAATTATGACAAAATAAATTTAATTCAATTTTTTATTTTATTATATTATTTCAATTGTTTAGCACTTTATTAAATTCATCTAATTTATTTATTTATATTATTTCATTCCGATTTAATTGTCGCAAGTTAATTTATTTCTTTTTATCGCTTTAATTGATTCGCGAACCATGTAAGCCGAGCATCGTGCCTCGCCATCTTTTTTCCGAACTCGACATTCAAATATTTTCTTTATAATTAAAATAATGGATTAACTGAATTCTGGAGTCTCGCATTCCTCGAATTCTTGAATGAACACTCCCGAGGCTCGCCCTGTGGGACGTCGTTCATTCGACTTTCCGTAATTAAAATTTTTAATCCACATATTAATTAATGAAAGAATTGAATTCTGGAGTCTCGCATTCCTCGAATTCTCGAATAAATTCTCCTGAGGCCCGCCCCTCAGGGCGCAGTTTATTTACCCTTTCATTCTAAAAAACACCAATCGAATCAAACATCTTTTAAGCGGACATTATTTAAATCCTTTCTATCTCAAACAAGCTAGCGCTTCAGCCTCCTATCGCGAGCAGACAAGCCAACGCTTAGCAGTTAGAATGCGATTTAAATACTCGTTCATTAAATCAAACCAATCAACCTTAGTACCACGAACTACGAGGCTCTGACTTTCCCATTGCACTAGGGAATACGTAGGCACACGGATCTTACTCCTTGCCGAGCACCCTAGGAACAAAATAACCCATTTCCCCTATTAACTTTATATTGGAATCGTCCGCATTTACTTTATTATTCGAAGAAAACAGAAAGCATAAGTCAACATTAAATCGCAAATTAAACTAAGAGGTTCCCGTTGAGTATAACGGACGTAAGGGGTGCTAATACCTTCCCCTTACGGAATCGACTCCTGAACCTAGAATCTGGTTTCAAAGACCTTGTTCTATCCATCCGTTTTTTCAAAAGGTTTCTCGATATTTTCCTTTTCCTTAATTGGAATAAAATAAGTTCGGTGGCGACTCTGTTGTTTTAATTTTTATCCGCGGTATTTTTTATCGCGAGGTCATATTTTTCGAGGTGCGACAGCTGGCGACTCTGCTGGGGACACTCAGAGAGTCAAGCCTAACTTAGTTTACTTTGCGATCAATGTTTACTTTGTTTATCTGTTTTCTTCATGCTTTTTATTTATGCTTGTTTATTTTCTCTCTCTCTCTCTCTCTCTCTTTATTATGATTATTATCATACCTGCTTGTTGGATCCTGGGACGACATCTGAGTTTGTGAAAAAGAAGAGGGAACACCTAGTTTAGAATTGGAAGTTATTAGTGTTAGTCTCCAAGGACTCGCTCCTTGCAAGCCTAGAATGAAAGCTCCCCCCAGAGAGTAGACCTATTCGTATATCTCGTCATAACACAGCTAGCCTGTCACATGACTTGATTCATGAAAGGGTTGTGACTCTAGGACCCACTTTTAGAACCATTTTCAATGTTGGTAGTTGTGTAGTGTTAGTCTCCGAGAACCCGCTCCTCATACGGCTAACATGAGAACTCCACTCAAGGTAGATCTTTTTGTTATTATCGTCATAATACAGCTAGCCTGTGGCAGGATGTTAGTACGATTAGCGTCCGTCACCTTGAGTATTTTATCCATAACCGTAGAAACTATCCTGTGAGCGGTTGTACGGGTAAAGAACTTAGAACAATCCTATAGGAGTCTACCTATACCGTTTATTTACTCGTTACTATGGTTCACCTCAGAGCTGATTATACTCGTGATCCTGAATCTTGCATAGCATCCATATGCATATTAATTTCATTTGCATATTTGTTCATCTTGCATTTCATTCCAAAGCCGTAAACTCATTGCATGTTCCTTCATCTTCAGTAAATCAAGCTGGTTTCCCGACGCCCGTATCATGCTAGACGCCCGTATCTAACTCGAGCCAACACTAGAAGACTAATGGACGTGATTCAAGAAGAGCAAGCTGCTATGAGGGAAGAGATTGACTCGGTCAAGAATAAGATTGACCAGATTTATGAGACTATCCAAGCCTTGGCCAGAATGGAAAAACGTCGCGAAGCTGCTGCCACAATGAACAATGCTTTAGTGCAAGGATCTTCCTCGTGCGCAATGCCTTCAATTCCAGTTCCAAATCCTTTGGTATATGGTTTGCCTCCAGGCTTCACTCATGCTGTTGAAGAATCCACTTCTCAACCAATACCTACCTCTGGTGTTACTATTGGTGCTATTCCTCAAGCTCAACCTATTCCAAATCAAGTCCAGTTTCCTCGTACTGAAGAGGATCATCAAGTTGAGTATGAGATGCATACTGTTGTTCCAATCACCAACCCTCATGTTGTGCAAGAATCTGAAGCTATGAAGATGTGTCGCGAGTTAGCTGAAAAACTCCGAATCATGGAAGGACACAACTCAACCTCTCTGAGTGCCTCAGACATGTGCCTAGTTCCGGATGTTGTGATCCCTGCTAAGTTCAAACTGCCAGAGTTCGAGAAATACAAAGGCCTCAGTTGTCCTGAACTCCATTTGAGGATGTATTGCAGAAAAATGGTCGCTCATGCCAAAGATGACAAGCTCATGATCCATTGCTTCCAAGACAGCCTGTCTGGAGCGTCTCTAAAATGGTACATGCAACTTGAACGCAACAATGTTCGTACTTGGCTTGATTTATCTGATGCATTCAAAAAGCAATACAAGTACAACACTGACTTAGCTCCAAATCGCACTCAACTTCAAAGTATGTCTCAAAAGGAGAGCGAATCCTTTAAGGAGTACACCCAATGCTGGAGGGAGTTAGCTGCCAGAGTGCATCCTTCATTGGTTGACCGTGAATTTATCGACATCTTCATGGGTACCTTACAGGGGAAATACTACGAGAGGTTGATCAGCAGCGTATCTTCTGGATTTTCGGACATGGTGATGGTCGGAGAAAGAATTGAAGAAGGTTTGAAAAGTGGAAAGATCCAAGGAGGCTCTAGCAACCAAACCAATGTCAAGAAACCTTTCAACGGGTACAAAAAGGGCGAGACGAATGCCATTTCTGCTGCAAGTGGGAATCCACAACAGAGTGCACCTACTCCAGTTCCCTACTATCAGTACCCGTATGTCGCTGCTGCACAATATGCTCCGGTGCCATACCATCCAGTTCCTCCAATGCCTTATCAACAGGCCATTCAAGCTCCATTTCCGCCTCAGATAGCTTATCAACCACGTCCACATCCTATGATTGCAGTTGCGCAGTATGCGCCCAATCCGTACCAGCAACCGGCCTATCCACAACGGCCTGGTCAACAACAACAACGCGCTCCTCAACAGCGCCCACCATATTAGCAAAGAAGGCCTGAAAGAAACTTTGATCCACTGCCTTTGTCATATGGAGAAATCTTTAACAGGCTGATGGCAAAGGGAACTCTTGTTTTGAAAGACTTGCCACCACAAACTGGTACCGCCAGAGACAATGATGCCAATGCCCGATGTGAGTATCACAAGGGTGCTCCAGGTCACACGATCGAGAACTGCAAATCGTTCAAACACAAGATTCAAGATCTGATCGACTCTAAGGATCTCACCTTCACCCCGAGAAATCCAAATGTCCAGAACAATCCAATGCCGCCGCACTGGGCCAACAAGTGAAGACATTTGAAGGGTTTGTTGCAGACCAAGCTGAGTAGTCTCCAACTTTGAAGCAAGTCAAATCAAGAGAAGTTCATTCCTCAAATCAAGGCATTTGTCGCCATTTATCATTTCCGCATTCCTGTTATTTTGTAATGTTTGTTTAAGTACTATTTGCTATGAACATTGTTATCTGTACTTGGTTATGTTAATGTTATGTTTATGCATGTTTTGAATTAATCTATTCGCATTTTCTCATTATTTATCATTTATCACAAAAATCACAAAAATATTTCCCTCACTTCACTTTAGCAAATATTTGAGGGAGGATGATGAAAACGAAATACCCATAATTGTTGCGGTACGCTTTCGGATAAAACCTCGTCAATGATGTACATGCATTCTTTCAAATTCCCAAACACTGGAGAAATAAGGAGTTAATCCCTAGTCAACCACTTCGAGCCTAGAAGTAGGAGTTTCTTTCGGATACAACCCTTACATCTAACCCGAGGCAGGATAGTTGTTCAGTTAACCTGACTACGCTTTCGAATTGCAAGATGAGACATCCCATCGGAGGATCATCAACAAATGAATTGGCAGTCACAATATTCAAACAAAATACAAAAAATATAGAAAAGAAGAAACCACTAAGTTAAGCACCCGAAGGGAGACTTAGTTGACAAAAAAAATAGAACAAATCAAAAGAGGAGCTCAAATCCTCAGCAAAAGCAAAACAAATATCAGTGACCACCAAATCAAGAATCAAAGGGTCACCAACAACAAAATAAGATGATTGCCATTTTCAAGCAAACTTTAAAGCTTCTTCTTCACTCTTGCAAAGTCAAAACAAATTCATGTATAGAGTTAACGGAACGTAGGACTGGAGAACATTACGAAGAAGGGATGGGTATAAATCAAACTTTGAGCCTTATATCCTTTGTTTCTCAAACCATTAACCAGACCATATTACAACCCTCAAAAGACCTAATTGAGGCACGGTTTATTCTGAAAGCATGCTACCAACAAGGTTGCGTAAATTGACTCCCATATATTTGCTAATCTTCAATCTCGATTGCACATTATTCTTGCTGCATTTTTTACGCACTTTCTAAATCAGCACCACGTTTGGACCAACGGTCCATTCGTTACACTTCCACAATCATTCAAATAAATTGACTTTTTCAAAACTTACACGAACTTTACATTAACACTACCATTTGTGTATGAATAATTTAATTGCAATTCAGTGCTTGACATCAGTGCAATCCCAACAAGGGGCAATCAAAAGAAGAATTTGAATCAATACTTCTTTGAAATCAGCTCAATCAGGGGCAAAACCATCTTCAATGGCCCAATCAGGGGCAAATTATCTTTCAACAGCTCAATCAGGGGCAGGCGCCTATCAAATCCATACACTGGGGCAGATCATGTCATGGCCATTGTCAAAGATTCCCCACCAGATTTATTTCAAATACCCTATAGACAGGGGCAAGCAAACAAGGAGCAAATCGTCCTATCTCTACTCCCCAGCTGGACAAGTAGATCTTGCCAAGTGTTAGCAATCTTTCAAAGCAAAGCAATCTTCATGTGTCAATTAAGTCGCTATGCTCATCAGGGAAATAACCAAATTTGGAGCTCTCAGATTCATCTTCTGACAATGCATCGTCAAAGATTGAGTGTCGAGGAATCAAGCCCTCCACCCACCCAAAGTCCAATCGTTATTGGCAACTACCAGACCAAAAGTCCACCAAGCTGGCACCTCTCAATCGCTCATATGCATCATTATGCATCATCAACGTCATACACATCATTTACATCAATCATTTACAGCATGTGCATCATATGCATACCTAAATAAATCAACTTTTCATACTCCCAACGTTTTAACTTTCAGCAATGTATAAGCACTTGCATTGTATCTCCATCATTATGGAATACCATTTCAAAAACAAACAAGCATAGTTGCATTCAGGATCCAGGATCAACCCAAGATTCCAGGCCTTTCCCCAATAGAAGTCAGAATCCAGGGTCGACCGAAGATTCCAAAGATTCTCCTAGGTGTTATTCAGTGGACGTCCCCGCTGGATATTTCTCTTCCAGATTATTTAATTTCCTGTCACTCGTCATCCTTTTGGTGTCGGGGTCGCTTTATCATCCTTTTGGTGACAACGATTATTTGATTTTCTGTTACTCGTCATCCTTTTGGTGTCGGGGTCGCTTTATCATCCTTTTGGTGATAGCGATTATTTAAATTTTCTGTTACTCAGCATCCTTTTGGTGTCGGGGTCGCTTTATCATCCTTTTGGTGATAGCGATTATTTATTCTTTTGTCACTCGTCATCCTTTTGGTGTCGCGGTCTCTTTATCATCCTTTTGGTGAGAGCGATTATTTAAATTTTATGTTACTCAGCATCCTTTTGGTGTCGGGGTCGCTTTATCATCCTTTTGGTGATAGCGATTATTTATTCTTTTGTCACTCGTCATCCTTTTGGTGTCGCGGTCTCTTTATCATCCTTTTGGTGATAGCGATTATTTAATTTTCTGTTACTCATCATCCTTTTGGTGTCGGGGTCGCATTATCATCCTTTTGGTGATAACGATTATTTAATATTTCTGTTACTCGACATCCTTTTGGTGTCGGGGTCGCCTTATCATCCTTTTGGTGATAGTGATTTTATTTTCAGTTCGTTGCCTTATCATCCTCTGGTGATAAGTGATTTTATTTTTAGTCAATTTGCCTTTTCATCCTCTGTTGATAAGTGTTTTTATTTTCCGTCTATTTGCCTTATCATCCTCTGGTGATAAGTGATTTTATTTTCAGTCACTCGCCTTATCATCCTTCGGTGATAAGTGACTTTATTTTCAATTATTTTCCTTATCATCCCCTGGTGATAAGTGATTTATTTTGTCAATTTGTTTCTTGTTGTGTCACCCATCATTTCTAATTCATATCATCTGCTTTTTTTTTACAGTTTCTTTCTTTGTTGGACAAATTTGGAGTCTGTTAATATCGAATTATCTTATACCTTGAAAGATTGAACGCGAGCCAGTTCATCTTACTCGGTCTAAGCTAATTCGATAGGGGCATCTGTCATACCCCAAATTTGTCCTATCTGCACCATTTTGTTTTTACTGTTTAAGCCAATATTTTTGAAATTCTGGGATCAGGTACGTGATGTCGAATGAGATGTTTAAACACTTGAAGACTTAAACAAAAACTTAAAGTGCAGGTAAAATAAATAACACAGGAAATTGTTAACCCAGTTCAGTGTATCTCCACACTTACATCTGGGGGCTACCAAGCCAGGAAGGAAATCCAATATAAGTAATATTAATTATGGACTTAAACCACTCAGTTTAATCCTTCACTTAATATCTACCCAAGGCAATTTCTACCTAAGACACAACTTAGATATGAGTACCAACTCACTCCCCCTTAATCACACAGTGAAATGTTACAAGTTTAATAAAATTGAAGTCACACTTCAAACACAACAGCTTGATTTTACTTCACAGTTTCAATCAAGACACAATACACTTTTTGCTTAAAAGCTCATAAAGTGATACACAACTAAAACCTACTATTAAACACAAACACCCTATTTAGTCTTCTTAATTTCGTACTCTATTCTGAGAGTTTCTGTTGCTTGAATAGATGCTTGGATTTTGGGCTTTCTGTAGATTATCCAGTCCTGATACGCATGCTGTCATCACCTTGAATTAGGGTTTGTTACTTCCTTGATTCTAGGTGAGGTAGTTATTCTGTTATACTGAAATCAGATAACTAAGCTCCCTACAGATGCGCCTTGCATTGTTTATCCATTCACAATTAATTCCAGATAAATCCCCTGAATTTACTCAGTTATGTTTCGCATCTTTTAAGTATGGTAGCAGGTTTGAGATGTCACAACATCTGGTGTGACATCCTGATGTCTGAACTTAATTCATTAACTTATACAATGTCACAACATCTGGTGTGACATCCTGAACTAAGTTCATTAACTTATACTCTGTTTGATAATGTCACAACATCTGGTGTGACATCCTGAACTAAGTTCAACACTTCTTGTTGGTCAAAATTTCTGCCAATTCTAAACATCTACAATTTAAAAAAAAAACAAAAAAAAACATGTACTATTTGCTTTTGTGCGGAAAATCAGAAATTGTTCGAGTTTGTCCGGTCAGTGCATAGCGTGGAGGTCCTTCGTTCGATTATCACTTTTATTTTTTTATCGCAAAAAAAAATCAATTTATTTCTCTATTTTTCCTTAAAAAATATATATCCATTTTTTTTGCTTTTATTTTCATTATTATACTATCCCTTTATTATTTTTATTTCCAAAAAAAAAATTGTTTTTTACATTTTCATAAATCATCAATTTATAAGTTTATCTCTTTCTACGCAAAAATAATAGTAATAAAAATTCACTTTTATTTCCATCATTATTTTATTATAAATATTATTTCTATTATTCTTATTATTATTTCTTTCACTATTTTTATTATTAGTTATTATTATTTCCATTATTATTATTATCATTACTATTATTGACTTTTTTTTATTATTACTATTATTATTATTATTATTATTTATTATTATTATTATCATTAATTAGAATGTTTATTATTATTGTTGTTATCCTATCCATTAATATCATTCACAGCAAGAATATCACAATCTTTTTTCCATGACCTCACTATGTAACTTTTCAACCATTTCAATTTCATCCCACCACAAATGAAATTGATAGCATTTCATGTACACCCACTCACACTCTTATTCACCAATCTTAACAACCAAATCACAGCTGCCAATCTTTATTCCCAAGTCTTCCAATTTCACCCTCACTATAAAATAACCTATTCATTCATTATTAAGGAGAGGCTAAAAAAATTCTGCTACTACCATTATCTCAAAAAACCACTTTCAGTCTAACATCAACAAAAAATAACCTTCTGCAACCTTTTATCTCTTTCACATAAACACGCCTTCCACCATAACCCCCATTCACACTCTTCATTTCACCTCCTTCATCATTTAAACCCTCATTTCCCAACCTTCAATCACATCCAATTGACCTGCAAAAAAACACACAACAAAAAACGCAATAGTAAAAAAAACGCATCAACAATTCTTCTTCTTTTTTCCAGAAAAATCATTTCCCACAAAGCATCACTCTTCATCCTCACCACCATCTAAATCCCAAACCGTGACCAAACCCAAACAAACTCAGAACACAGAAATCATCCGCATCCCCCTTTTTCAATATCCCAGCAACATCACTCGAACCACTGATAAACAACCTCAATCCATGACTTTCCCTTCACCGAGAACCACCAAAAACTCACAGTGAGATGTGAAACCGAATCTGAACACAAGCACCATAAACCGTGAAGATTTTAGTCTGCAAAACTGAGATCAAAACCACCAAATCCTTTACCGATCTGAACCCTCTTCCGCGAAATCCCCACCGAGCAACATCCTTCAGCGAAATCTAAGACCATTGACCGACGCGGAAACCACCACAGACTCGCCGTTTTCCGTTGTTCGTCACCACCCCAAACTCGCCGCTTTCCATTGTTCATCACCATCTTTGTTTTCCGCCGACCGTCGATATACCCTCACCGAACTACCGCCGCACCATACGCAAGACCCGATTCCCAAATTGCGCAAAAATGAAAGCCAAAACCGCATGAGTGATTGAGAGGGAGAATCCGACGTAGAGAGATTTGAGACGAAAACTAAGCGATTCTGACACAGAGAGGCACAACCGTGCGAAAGCAATTTTTTGAAACGGTGAGGTTGAGTTTTTCCTTTTGAAACGTGATATCGATTTTTGAGTCAGTATTTTCTTATGCTGATAATGTTTTAAAAGGAGAGGAAAAGAGATCTATTGATATTATTTATTTATTTAGGTATTTTAGTCTTTATGATTTAATTTTTAAAAAAAAATATGCAGGGCATGTTTCAAATCGGCATGGCCCTTGACTTCTTTTTAGCCTGCACGCCATGTTATAGCTGGTGCACCCCTTTTTTTCTTTAGATTTAAATTTTATTTTTGTAATAAGCTTCTATTTATTTTAGATTTTTAAAGGTAATTTTGTTCTTTGTTAAGATTTTTAATTTCTTTTCTTACTTATAAATCATTTGAAATGTAGTTGTCTATTTATCGATTTTTCTTTTCAATTTATTTTGAAATTAAGGGCCAATGATATTAACATAAATTAAATTTTGTCCAATATATTTAATTGGAATGTTTAATTATTATGAGGCCCTATTCTTTTTTATTATTATTATATAATTCAATTCTGACAAAATAAATTTAATTCAATTTTTTATTTTATTATATTATTTCAATTGTTTAGCACTTTATTAAATTCATCTAATTTATTTATTTATATTATTTCATTCTGATTTAATTGTGGCAAGTTAATTTATTTCTTTTTATCGCTTTAATCGATTCGCGAACCATGTAAGCCGAGCATCGTGCCTCGCCATCTTTTTTCCGAACTCGACATTCAAATATTTTCTTTATAATTAAAATAATGGATTAACTGAATTCTGGAGTCTCGCATTCCTCGAATTCTTGAATGAACACTCCCGAGGCTCGCCCTGTGGAAAATCGTTCATTCGAATTTCCGTAATTAAAATTTTTAATCCACATATTAATTAATGAAAGAATTGAATTCTGGAGTCTCGCATTCCTCGAATTCTCGAATAAATTCTCCTGAGGCCCGCCCCTCAGGACGCAGTTTATTTACCCTTTCATTCTAAAAAACACCAATCGAATCAAACATCTTTTAAGCGGACATTATTTAAATCCCTTATATCTCACAAACAAGCTAGCGCTTCAGCCTCCTATCGCGAGCAGACAAGCCAACGCTTAGTAGTTAGAATGCGATTTAAATACTCGTTCATTAAATCAAACCAATCAACCTTAGTACCACGAACTACGAGGCTCTGACTTTCCCATTGCACTAGGGAATACGTAGGCACACGGATCTTACTCCTTGCCGAGCACCCTAGGAACAAAATAACCCATTTCCCCTATTAACTTTATATTGGAATCGTCCGCATTTACTTTATTATTCGAAGAAAACAGAAAGCATAAGTCAACATTAAATCGCAAATTAAACTAAGAGGTTCCTGTTGAGTACAACGGACGTAAGGGGTGCTAATACCCTCCCCTTACGGAAACGACTCCCGAACCTAGAATCTGGTTTCAAAGACCTTGTTCTATCCATCCGTTTTTTCAAAAGGTTTCTCGATATTTTCCTTTTCCTTAATTGGAATAAAATAAGTTCGGTGGCGACTCTGTTGTTTTAATTTTTATCCGCGGTATTTTTTATCGCGAGGTCGTATTTTTTGAGGTGCGACAGTATGGACATTAAGAGTATTCGGTGATGCCTTTCGGTGTGACTAATGCGCCAAGAGTATTCATGGAATACATGAATCGTATATTTCATAAGTATTTGGAACGTTTTATGGTTGTGTTTATCGATGATATTCTGATTTATTCTAAGTCAGGAGATGAACATAAAGAGCATTTGAAGATTGTGTTGTAAGTTTTGAGAGAGAAGAAGTTATATGTGAAGTTGCCTAAGTGTAAATTTTGGTCAAAAGAAGTCAATTTTCTTGGTCATATAATTTCAGGCAGTGGTATTTCAATAGATCCTTCTAAAGTAGAAGCTGTGTTACAATGGGAAAATCCAAGACCGGCTACTGAGATTAGGAGCTTTTTGGGGTTAGCTGGTTATTATAGAAGATTTATTGAAGGATTTTCTAAGTTGACACTTCCATTTACTAGTTTGACTTGCAAGAGTAAAGCTTTTGTTTGGGATATTCGTTGCGAAGAGAGTTTTACAAAGTTGAAGAAGAGGTTGACGTCGGCTCCAGTTTTGACATTACCTAATCCAGATGAACCATTTGTGGTGTATTGTGATGCTTCATTGATGGGTTTAAGAGGCGTGCTTATGCAGAATAATAAGGCTATTACATATGCATCGAGAGAGTTATGAGTGCGTGAAAAGAATTACCCTACGCACAATTTGGAACTTGCTGCAGTTGTTTTTGTACTGAAGATTTGGAGGCATTGTAACCCGGTGAACTGACTTTAAACAATGTTGCGGATAGCAAGAGTCGCCACCGACTTTTATTTTATCCATAAGGAAAGGTTATAAAAGAACAGGAAAGACCTTAGAGAATGTTTTGGGTCCGGGGGGTAGGTTATGAAAAGGGAAGGTGTTAGCACCCTTTTCATCCATGGTTATCCATGGGCTCTTAGGTACTTAAGCTCACTTTAGATTGTTTTTGAAAGTGTAGTGTGTGAATAGGAAAATTTTCAGAATAGTTAATAAATAATCCATGTAAGGATGTGTTAAAAACATGTTTGAAAATTTGGTTGGAAATTTGTTTAAGTGTGAAAAAGTTTTGAAATGAGCTTAAGTACTTAGGAGTAATCTACCCTAATGTTTAAAGGTCTTTTTTGTTTTTTATTCTTTCCTTAGTAAGACTATCCCTACTATAATGGAGTAGGTAGTCCTTACTTTGGATGTTAAAGGGACATGTGAGGGGCAATTTGATCGTTAAGGCAATGGTGGGGTGTAATAAGCATTTATAAGGGACTATCATCATTTTTTCCGAAGGGACTTGATTTGTATAGGCAACATAAGGGACTTTGATGATTTTTATTCGAAGGACTTGCTTTTATACACCCCACTTAACCATTATTCGTAGGCAACATGAGGGATAACCCTAAGGAAGTGAGACGGCGATTAAAATCGACTTACGTGTGTGAAGTGTTTAAGTTAATTATCTTTGATTAAAAATTATCTAAATTTATTTTAATATTACATACATGTTATTCACACTCCCTAATTACTAACCATGATACATAAATAAATAAATTATTATAAACTTTACACCAAGGAACAATTACAAAATTATAATAATAAGTAAAAATAAATAATAAGCAAATAATAATTTAGCAAATAAATAAATAAAAGGGTTAGTCATAATAAGATAATAATAATAATTATACATAATAAACAAGGTTAAAAATAATAATAATATGGTTAGTAAATAATAATAAAAGTAATTAGAATAAACAAAATAAAAATATAATATAATAATACATAATAATTTAGTTAGTAACAATAAACAAAATTAATTAAGATATTATAAGAAATTAACAATTTTTAATATGAACAATTATATTTAGAAAACAAATATTAACAAACAATTATATTTTTTTTAAAATTTAAATTATTAAACTATTCTTTAAATATATTATGACTACAAAATTTAATAATTATTAATATTTATAATATATACATATCATAAAAAGTAAAATTTTAATATCATATATAAAATTAATCATGTTTATAAAATTTAATCCTATTAATTATTATACGTACAAATTATATTTTTTTTTTACTATATACAAAAATATAATTAAACTATTTCTAAATATTAAAAGAAAATTAATTTAAGTTACAAATACAAAATTTTATGAAAAATATAATTATACTAGGATTTAATAAAAAAAACAGAGTTAAATATTATTTAGAAAAATATTTTAAGATTTGGAAAATTAGATTTTTACATTTTTAGGGTTTTAGAATTATAATATACAAAATTATCCTAATAATATGCATACACTATTTTAATTATATAAAAGAAATAATAATTTTTTCATGATTTTTTTTTATTTTGAAAACTATTTGAATATATACTTTATGAAATAATGTTAATTATATATATATTTTAAACATAAATTAATTAACAAAAATGAAGAAAATAAATAAGTAGAGAAATAGCAAAACAAACCTGGCTGGGTTTTGAACCCAGGAGGCTTTGCTTCACAGATCATAGGCTTCACCACTTGGCCAGGCGCTGGTTAGTGCAAGAAGATCTGACTCCCAATGGTTTTGTGCCTTCAATCCAATAATTGGCAAAATAAATGAAAAAAACAAAAGGCCTGGGGTGGGATTCGTACCCAGGGCCTTGTGTATGCAAGCTAGTACGCGCTACCGCCTGGCTGGGAGAGTCTTCCTGTCAACCAGTTGGCTTTAATTCATTATATTTTATGCCTTCCATGATCCTGAAAAATAGACAAAAAAATATGGTCCCAGCATGACTCGAACCATGGACCTCTCATCAAATACATGCGCCTCCTTCCACTGGGCTATGCAGCCAATCTTGTGATACAAACAGAAAGAAACAATTATATTTTATAATCAAATTTCAAATATAAAATTGGCGCCAGTCAACTCCTTCTTCTCCAGATTTCCTGCAAATTTTCTTCCCTTTTTTCCTGCGAATTTAGCTAGGTGTTCTTCAACCTTCAAAAACCTACGAAAATGAAACATGAACAAAACGGTACAAATTCATGCAATTGATTAATGATTTATGATTCCCATGATTCATACAACAATCCTATGCTTTCCAAATTCATTTATATTTGGTGGATTGATAAACCCTAATTTGGCCGAAAAAACCTAATAATGGTGAAATCCATATTAGGTAATGGTTCTTCACGAAACCTGTCCAGAAACAATCAAGAACTCCATACAAACACAAAACAATGGTCAAAAATTGTTAAAAGTCAGCCAATATGCAAAATCGAAAATCAAAATATGATGGACATTCATGGATTCGGGTTGTGTCATGTATGATGTTTCAGATGCAAATGATCATTGGGAATGCTTCAATGATGTCTCAGGAACGTGTCTCAACCTTTAAATTGGTTTAAAAGGGCTTCAATCTTCAAAACCGAATTCCAACTTTTGAAGAATTTTTGTGTTCTTGTTCTTACCTCTTGGCTGCTCAAATTCGTGTGTTAGCATTAGGTTTATGATCAGTATATATGTGGGAGTAATTTAGGTCAAAAACATGAGCTTGTTGTGTGGATATTTGATCCAAAAAATATTCATAAAGATCATTGTGTAACTTTCAAATATTTGATCATAATGCCTTACTATTTTGGGAGGGATCTCATGATTTCCTTCTCTTTTGACTCCAATCACCATTTATGATTTTTTAAATCCAATCACAAAAATATCCTTTCATGTTTAATATTTTTTTTTAAATTTAAAATGATTTAAAATGTAATAAATCATAATAAATTAATAAAATAAAATAAAAAATATGAGAATATCATGAAAATTTCGTGCATGGCATTATGAAGTGGATTGGGTCACAAATTGAATGGCCCATTTGAAAAGAAATGATTTTGAACCTCCCTTTTCAACACAAACCATCCCAAAATTGTCCAACTTTGCAAAGGCACATCTCCCTCAATTTTAAAGGTATGAGGGTGTTCTTGGACTTTTTGGAAAGCTTGAAGAGTCCTCTAAACAACCCCATTGGTTTCAGGTCCATATCATTTACCAATCTCAAGTTATGCCCTTTTGAAGTTGTTGACTTTTTGTTGACTTTTCAAATGACCTATAATGTCTTAGATCATATCTTTCAAATGAAGCATTTTTGGGCTTAACCTTCAACATCAAAGTTGTAGAGAATTCAATTTCCTTCAAAATGAGCTTTGGATGGAGACTTGGTGATGAAGTATGTGAAAGTTATGCTTGGTCAAAGTTCAGTTGACTTTTACTGAGGAAACCCTAATTTAGAAACTCCTGATTATTGATGATCTGGAATCTCCTTGATGAATCATGATCAACCCTTGATCAAATGATGAATTTTACTTCATATACTTGATGTTGGCAAAAAATCATGAAGTTTGACTTTGGTTTGACCACGGTTGACCTCAGTTTGACTTTTTAACTGCATTGACTGATTTTGACTTATCTGATCATCTGACTGAACAAACTTTTGAGAAAAGTCTTGAAACTTGTCATGGGGGTTCTTACACACATATAAGATGTCATGAAACTCACTTGAGGTATTGGAAGTCCATTTAGCCTGATTAAAGTCAAAACCCTAGTTATGGATGCACTGCTTAGGAGGTGCATTGTCTGAGGGAATTGTCAGCTTCTTTGACCAATTGTGAACTTTGTGAACCTTGTGAATCTTCATAAACTGTCTTGTGAACCTCGTGGGAGGTATTGTGAAGCTTGTGAACCTTGTGAACCTCATGAAGGGGCTTTGTAGACCTCATAAACCTCAGGAAAGCTTTGTAACCATTGTGAAACTTGTGAACCTTGTGAACCTTCAAGAAGTGACTTGTAAACTTCATGAACTTCATGGAAGGTCTTGTAAATGTTGAGAAGCTTGTGAACCTTGTGAACCTTCATAAAGTAACTTGTGGACTTCATGAACCTCATGAAAGGTTATGGGAATGTTGAGAAACTTGTGAACCTTGTGAACCTTCATAAAGTAACTTGTAGACTTCATGAACCTCATGAAAGGTTATGCAAGTGTTGGAGAACTTGTGAACCTTGTGAACCTTCATAAAGTAACTTGTAGACTTCATGAACCTCATGAAAGGTTATGCAAGTGTTGGAGAACTTGTGAACCTTGTGAACCTTCTTAGAACACAAAGTCTTGTATTGTGAGGGCAAATTTTGGGGTGCAACAGCTGCCCCTGTTCAATTTTCTGAAACCTGAGGGGTTAGATTGGTATATTTGCCAGTCGTGACCTGGAAGGTTGAAGGGGATTGAACACAAAAGCCCAAAAATTTGCACTCACCAGTGCATAGAGTGATATTGATAATTGAACATGATTGAGTGGGCTTAAAGATGCCACTAGGGGAAAGTTCTTTAGTAGTATAATGAAAGCTGTCAGGAGTCTGGAGTAACACTGAGGATAGAGCAATGGAAAGCTCTAAAGCAGTCTTGAAGTAATGATTTCAGGAGGATGGAGACATCAATAATGACAACTCCAATGCAGTCTTGAAATAATAGTGTGATATGTCTTCAGGAGGATAGAGCAATCAATAATGATAACTCTAATGCAGTCTTGAAGTACTGATTTCAGGAGGATGGAGACATCAATAATGACAACTCCAATGCAGTCTTGAAATAATGATGTGATATGTCTTCAGGAGGATAGAGCAATCAATAATGATAACTCTAATGCAGTCTTGAAGTACTGATTTCAGGAGGATGGAGACATCAATAATGACAACTCCAATGCAGTCTTGAAGTACTGATTTCAGGAGGATGGAGACATCAATAATGACAACTCCAATGCAGTCTTGAAATAATGATGTGATATGTCTTCAGGAGGATAGAGCAATCAATAATGATAACTCTAATGCAGTCTTGAAGTACTGATTTCAGGAGGATGGAGACATCAATAATGACAACTCCAATGCAGTCTTGAAATAATAGTGTGATATGTCTTCAGGAGGATAGAGCAATCAATAATGATAACTCTAATGCAGTCTTGAAGTACTGATTTCAGGAGGATGGAGACATCAATAATGACAACTCCAATGCAGTCTTGAAATAATGATGTGATATGTCTTCAGGAGGATAGAGCAATCAATAATGATAACTCTAATGCAGTCTTGAAGTACTGATTTCAGGAGGATGGAGACATCAATAATGACAACTCCAATGCAGTCTTGAAATAATAGTGTGATATGTCTTCAGGAGGATAAAATAACCCTGAGGTTACAATAAAGCAGTCCCAAAGATCATAAGTTTGCTTGTTGGATAATTAACCTGAAAACAAAGTAGCATTCTGTATAACAATATTAGTTTATGCTTTATGTATGCATGTATGATATGATGTACTTAGGTAATGTATTATGTATATGGATATATATGCTATGGTATGATGTAGATGATGTATGTATGATATGATAACTGCCGGAAGCGTCTGGATATCTTCGTATAATAACTGCTGGTCAGGGAAAATAAATCCCGATTCGTTGCTGAAGAATATATAACCCCCTGTCTGCTGGGGATAACAGGGTATAGATATAACCTCCTGTTGTTAGGGATGGCAAGGTATATATAACCTCCCGTTGTTGGGGATAGTAAGGTATATATAACCTCCCGTTGTTGGGGATAGTAAGGTATATATAACCTTCGTCTTCGTTTGATAGTAGGACAAGTATAACATCCCATCTTCGTTCGTCGTACCCTTATTGGAAAGTGATTTCCCGTATATCCGTATGAGGATAAAAGAGATGGATATAAATTCCAGGGGAGATGAGACTTTATGAAGATGGATTCGTCATACTGAAGGATTTGTAACTGTTTTGTAAAGGTGAACCGGCGAAGCTTCGTTGAAATCCTTCCCTCGTTCGCCCTTAGTAAATACTATTACTGCATTTTCATGCATTTCTGGTAAACATTAATCATATTAAAAGCATACATGCATTCAAACACAACCAATGGACGTTTCGCTTATATAAATAGGGTAAAAGTAAATCTGAATTCAAAAGATGGAATTTATTTATATCAAAAGTGACCCATACACGGGTAAGTTTGTACAAGGAGACATAAACCCTAGTAAGAGGATTTTGCCATAAAGTTTTACAAAAAGAATCAGCTATGTGGGAAACAATCCTATTGAGTTTCAATTCTACTATTGCCACTCAAGTATCTCATCTTCTTGCTGTTGAGACGGAAATGATTGAATTGAGCTTTATCTGTTCGAGCTTGAGTAAGTAGTACAACTGGTTGCAGTTTCCTGGGTGATCCAAACGAGACATAGTCATACGCTTTAATCCCTAACTTTTGCCTGGATTGCCCTTTCAGGTTTTCAATCCACCGGGATACCCTTTTTTGCCCAAGCCGCCTTTTCAGGTTTTCGACTTGCCGGGTGTACATCCTTTTTTTTTTTATATATATCCCTAATTTTTGCCCAAACCCTTTTGGTTTGCCGGGATGCCCTTATTTTGCCTAGGCCTGTCAACCTAGCGGGTCTCTTTTTATGCGTAGTATTTTTTAACTATGTCTGCGTTTACAGGCTGTGGGAAATCTTCACCATCCATTGTAGTCAGTATCATGGCACCTCCTGAGAACACTGTCTTGACTACAAATGGTCCTTCATATGTCGGGGTCCACTTGCCCCTAGGATCACCCTGTGGTAATATAATACGCTTGATTACCAAGTCACCAGCCTGATGTACCTTTGGCTTAACCTTCTTGTTAAAAGCCTTGATCATCCGTTTTTGGTACATCTGGCCATGACAAACTGCTGCTAACCTCTTCTCATCAATCAAATTTATCTGGTCCAGTCGAGTCTGAATCCATTCACCTTCATCCAAGCCTGCATCCTTCATAATTCTCAAGGAGGGAATCTGAACTTCAATGGGCAGAACTGCTTCCATACCATAGACTAAGGAGAATGGTGTTGCCCCTGTTGAAGTACGTATTGTAGTACGATAACCATGAAGAGCAAATGGTAACATCTCATGCCAATCTTTGTAAGTAACAGTCATCTTCTGTACAATCTTCTTAATGTTCTTATTAGCGGCTTCAACTGCCCCATTCATCTTCGGACGATACGGAGAAGAGTTGTGATGCTTAATCTTGAACTGTGTGCAGAGATCAGTAATCATAGTGTTGTTCAAATTAGAGCCATTGTCAGTGATAATCCTTTCAGGGATGCCATACCTACATATGAGATTATTCTTAATGAACCGAGCCACAACATTCTTAGTCACAGATGCAAATGAAGCTGCCTCCACCCATTTCGTGAAATAATCAATAGCAACCAGGATGAAACGATGCCCATTAGAAGCAGTAGGCTTGATCTCACCAATCATGTCAATGCCCCACATGGCAAAGGGCCAAGGAGCAGTCAACACATTCAAAGGTGATGGAGGTACATGAACTTTATTAGCATAGATTTGACACTTATGACAAGTTCTGGAGTGTTGATAGCAATCAGCTTCCATGGTAGACCAATAGTAACCTGCTCTCAATATTTTCTTTGCCATGGTATGACCACTAGAATGAGTGCCAAAGGTCCCATCATGCATCTCTTCCATAATCTCAGTTGCTTCCTTCTTATCCACACAGCGAAGCATAGTTGAATCGTGATTACGCTTATACAGAATGCCATTACTCAGAAAGAACTTAGCAGAAAGCCTTCTCAGGAACTTCCTATCTTTGACAGATGCCCCTTCAGGGAATTCCTGAACTTCAAGATATCTTTTCACTTCATAGAACCAAGGCTTCTCCTCCGCCCCTTCAGTGTTGATCTCATTGCAGTATGCAGGCTTCTCAAATCTATCAATGGTAATCTTAGGAGCTTCATCATCCCAACTGATCTCAAACATGGATGCCATGGTGGCCAAAGCATCTGCCAACTGATTCTCTTTTCGTGGAATATGTTCAAAGGTAATCTCTTTGAAATGTGGGATCAAAGACAACACATGTTCTCTGTAAGGAATGAGATTATCATGCTTGGTATCCCAATCTCCTTTAATCTGACTCACTACCAGGGCTGAATCTCCATACACATCAAGGAACTGAATCTTCATGTCAATAGCAGCTTTAATACCCAGAATACATGCCTCATACTCAGTCATGTTATTGGTACAATGGAAACAAAGTCTGGCAGTAATCGGAGTATGACAACCTTCAGGGGAACTAATCACAACACCAACACCATTACCAAGTGCATTGGAGGCACCATCAAAAACCATAGTCCATCGGGATCCTTGTTCAGGTCCGTCATATTGTCCAGGTTCTTTGGTAACAGTCATAATGTCTTCGTCAGGGAACTCAAAATTCATTGACTGGTAATCATCCACTGCTTGATGAGCCAAATGATCAGCAACAACACTCCCCTTAATGGCCTTCTGAGTAGTATATTGTATATCATATTCTGTCAAGATCATTTGCCATCTTGCAATTCTTCCGGAGAGAGCAGGTTTCTCAAATATGTACTTAATTGGATCCATCTTTGAAATCAATAAGGTAGTATGGGTTAACATATACTGTCTTAGTCGGCGAGCAGCCCATGCCAAAGCGCAGCAAGTTTTCTCGAGCAGTGAGTATCTTGTTTCACAGTCGGTAAACTTTTTGCTAAGGTAGTATATTGCCTGCTCTTTTCGACCAGACTCGTCATGTTGCCCCAACACACACCCCATTGAGTTGTCTAGAACTGTTAAGTACATAATCAAGGGTCTTCCGTCAACTGGTGGCATCAAAATTGGAGGTTCTAGCAAATATCTCTTGATTTCATCAAAGGCAGTCTGGCATTCATCATTCCATTCCATCACCTGATCTTTCTTCAATAACTTGAAGATTGGCTCACAGATGGTAGTTAACTGGGAAATAAATCTTGCAATGTAGTTCAATCGTCCCAAGAAACCTCTAACCTCCTTCTCAGTACGGGGAGCTGGCATCTCTCGTATAGCTTTCACTTTTGCAGGATCCACTTCAATACCTTTTCCACTGACAATGAAGCCCAGGAGCTTTCCAGACCTAACTCCAAAAGTACATTTGTTTGGATTCAACCTCAACTTGTATTTCTTCAACCTCTCAAACAACTTGTGCAGATGATCAAGGTGTTGCTCTTCATTCTGAGATCTGGCTATCATATCATCCACATATACCTCTATCTCATGATGAATCATATCATGAAACAAAGCCACCATAGCACGCTGATACGTTGCCCCTGCATTCTTCAAACCAAATGGCATTACCTTATAACAAAAAGTGCCCCACTGTGTCACAAATGTTGTCTTCTCCATATCTTCAGGTGCCATCTTGATCTGATTATAACCAGAGAAACCATCCATAAAAGAGAATACCTTATGCTGAGCAGTGTTGTCTACCAGAATATCAATATGAGGAAGTGGAAAGTCATCTTTGGGGCTAGCCTTGTTCAAATCTCTGTAGTCCACACACATACGTACCTTACCATCTTTCTTAGGAACTGGTACCACATTTGCAACCCACTGAGGATAAGAAGTTACTGCCAAGAACCCTGCATTGAACTGTTTCATTACCTCTGCCTTGATCTTTTCTGACATTTCAGGACGCATACGACGAACCTTCTGCTTCTTTGGACGACAATCTTCTTTCACTGGCAAACGGTGAACCACAATGTCTGTATTCAACCCGGGCATATCTTCATAAGACCAAGCAAAAATTTCCACGTAATTACGTAACATCTGAATCAACTTGCTCTTGACACTGTCCTCTAAATCAGCCCCTACCTTGACCTCTTTTCTGTCTTCCTCAGTTCCCAGATTCACAACTTCGACTGGCTCTTCATGTGGCTGTATAGCTTTCTCTTCCTGTTGTAACAACCTAGCAAGCTCTACAGGTATTTCACAATCGTCCTCATTTCCGTCTTCAGTTTGATAGATCGGATTCTCGAAATTGTAATTGGCAATAGTAGAACTGTTATCAACAGGGTCCAGAGTGGATGAGGATCTGCATTTAGTGATGTGGGTGTGTGTAAGAACACATAGCTGATAAAGCAAAAATAAAAGAAAAGAAAGACAAGGAACACAATATTTACGAAAACGAAACGTCCACTGATTTTATTGAATGAAGTATGCAAATGAAATGACAGCCCGTAACAAGCACACCATTGTGCCCCGGGTAAGGCACATGGCTTGAAAGTTTTATTGTTCAGAAATTACAAAATGTAAAAAACACAACACAGTAATAGTATTTACTCCTGACTAAAGGAGATAGGGATAACATCTTCAGTTTTCCAATTATTGAGTCCAGCACCCACAGTAGGAAAAATCCATGCATCCAAGTTGTAGTCTTCATCTTGATCTCCCACAGCATTGATAACCCCTTGATTGGTGATACGAGCAGCACGAGCACGACGAACGGCCTTCTGGGACTCTGCAGTGAAACCCAAACCAAACTTGTCAGACTTGTATGGAATATCAGGAAGCTGACCCCAAATAGTACAACCACCTTCATCCACCACAGCTCTAGCATCATTGAGGGAGGCCATTGCCATTGTTGGAGATTTTCTGATGACCACAGGAACCTTCTTCACAGCAGGAGGAGTCACACAATCATTACCAACCCAAGGAATCACTTCAAATGACTGACACGGAGTCTCAATGTATTCACCTTCCATTTCCAGATACTTGAAAGTGTTTACATGGCTGACAAAGTATTCTTCCTCTCCAAAGACAGTAACAACCTTTCCATTCACCGGATATCTCAACTTTTGGTGCAATGTAGAGGTCACAGCACCTGCCCCATGGATCCAGGGACGACCAAGCAGACAAGAGTATGAAGGACGAATATCCATCACATAAAATGTAGCAGTAAACATCTGAGAGCCAACCTTGATTGGAAGATCAATTTCCCCATGCACTACTCTTCTAGAACCATCAAAAGCCTTTACCACAATATTACTGGGCTTTAACACAGTATCTTCAGGACTCAGCTTGTTCAGGACTTCTTTAGGCAACACATTCAGAGAGGACCCATTGTCTATCAGCACATGAGACAGGGTAGTGCCCCTGCATTCAATTGAAATATGCAAGGCCCTGTTATGATCCCTCTTGGCAGGGGTCAAGTCAGCATCAGAAAATCCTAACCCATTGTCATAGGTCAGGTGGGCAACACAGTTTTCAAATTGGTCCACAGAGATTGCACTGGGTACATGAGCAGACTTCAGAAACTTGATCAAGGACTTGGCATGAGCTTCAGAACACAGTAGTAAAGACAACATAGAAATCTTTGAGGGAGTATGCCCCAACTGATCAACAATGTCATAATCACTCTTGCGAATGATTTTCAATACTTCTTCCATCTGCTTAGAGAGATCATCAGCAGCTGGCACATCAGTAGATACAGGCTCAATAACAGGGCCTTTGCCCCGAGCATCAGTGGTGGTAGTAGCAGCAGGAGTAACTGCGTTCTTGGAAGTATCTGGAGGAGAGAAGACTCTTCCACTACGAGTGATCTTGCTAGATCCAGCAATATTATCAATGTCAGCAGGTATATCAGGTAAAGGCTCTTGCTTGACACCATGGATGTAAACATCAGACCCATAGTGCCATGGCACAGCTTTGTCAGATGTATAAGGAATAGGACCAGGAGTAGTAATGATCAGAGGAGCCACTCTGGCTTCAGCAACAATTTTCACAGGACCTTCAGCAGTAATCTTAATTGGGCCCTGATGAGTGATTTTGATGGGACCCTTTGAAGTGATTCTTACCGGTACTTTGTCAACCATATCAACCTCTTCAATCTTCTTACCCTGAGTCAGCTGGCCCACCATATCTTCTACAGATACTGGTCTTCTTTCAAACACTATAGTATACTTATCCATGAGACGTTGAATTCCATCTCTCAAAATGAAGCAACTATCCGGCTTATAGGTACAATACAGACAATTTTCACGACAACCTGGAAAGATCCCAGCTTGTACTAACCTCTTTTTGATAACAGACAGAGGTGTGCTCAACTCCATAACTGAATAGACATGTAGATCTTCATCAATATCTTCATCAATGGCGTTGACAGTCTTCTCGTGATTTGGCATTGGAGCTGTAATCACATTTGGAGTACCTGGTGGATCAAACTCAATTTCTCCGGCATCAATCATATCTTGAATTTTGTTTTTCAAGACCCAGCAGTTATTAGTATCATGTCCTGGACAGTTTGAATGATATGCACATCGTGCATTGGGATTGTATTTGGGAGAAGTAACATTGGGATTCTGAGGAGCCTCCCTCAAAGTAATGAGTTCAGCCTTCAACAAGTGTTGCAATGCCTGAGCCATTGACATGTTGATTCTCGTGAACTGTCTTCTAGTCTTTGGTTGGTGTCCCTGAGGCTGCTCTGTTGGTGCAGGAGTTGGATTTGAAATATGAACTGCACTGACAGACTGATGCCTTCTGTTACGATCAGGCTGACCATAAACAGCATTAGATTCTTTCTTCCCAGTGGGAGACTTCTTTGCAGTACCTGATGAAGAAGTGCCCACTTGGATCTTACCACTCTTAATACCATTCTCTACTCGCTCTCCTGTCATGATCAACTCAGTGAAGCCAGATGATGAGCTTCCAATGAGATGACTGTAAAACGGACCATTCAGCGTACACATGAACATATCAACTAGTTCCCGGTCAGTCAAAGGGGGTTGAACTCTTCCAGCTAAATCTCTCCACTTCTGAGCATACTCCTTAAAGCTTTCTTTGGCACCCATAGACATGCTTTGAAGCTGCATGCGAGTGGGGGCTAAGTCAGCATTGTATTGATACTGCTTGTAGAAAGCTTCAGCAAGATCATTCCAATCTCTGACGTTGACACTCTCCAACTGATAATACCACTCCAACTGAGCTCCAGATAAGCTCTCTTGAAAAAAGTGGATCCACAACTTCTTGTCAGCAGTGTGGGGTTGGATCCTTCTGACATAAGACCTCAAATGCAGCTTGGGACAGGAGACCCCATCATAAACAACAAAGGTAGGGACTTTGAAACCAATGGGTATCACAACCCCAGATATCAAACTCAAATCCTCAAAATCCAGCCCAGATGATTTCTGTAATTCCATAGCATCCATTCTATCCACCAGCATCTTGAATTTGTCTTCATTAGGCTCATGGTAGTAGTTAGCCTCAGAATCAGAGTCCCCCATTGTATGGTGGAGACTGCCTACCTCTTTCTCAGATTCCTCAGATTCATAGTCTTCAACCTGTTCCTTGGTCTTGACAGGACCTTTGAACCTTCTTCCCATGTTGAGCAACCCAGCAGACCTTCTAGTCTTCTTTGTCTTCTTGGCCAGCAGTGCCTTCAAATCATCTTGCCCCTTGGATAGGTTCAAGATTAGCTCTTGGAACTGTGCATTCTGTGCCTGAAGATCCTTAACTGATTGTTCAAGTGCCATTACTGAAATAAACAGCGAGAAGATGAGAAACCTGTGCGCAATTATAAACCTGTGATGCAATGAAATGATATGGGAATGCATATGCAATGTTTTCAAGGACCGCAGGATTTAAATTTGCTTAAACAAACAAGAAAGTAACTTTTATTAGTAATAACTTGTTTTGCCTTCTAGGCTTACAAAAGATTAAAGTGAAATGAGTACAAAAGGTGGGGTTTTAAGTCTCCCATGGACGTTTCCTCTTTGTATTGAGGTATGAGTTGAGGTTTCGTTCCTCATGAAGCTGCTTTGTTAGCTCTAGGATTCTTGCTTGGCTTGCTTTGTAATGAGCCTCGAAAGTATCCCTTTGCTCCTTCAGTTGGATCCATGCTCTCTGCAAGTCTTCCATATCAGTAGGCATGTCTGGGTGAAGGATGGTATAAGCTGTGTCTCCTTCAGCAACAGGTTCCATGGTAACTGGTAGGATGGCAGGATAGGGCATCATGAGTGCCTGAGCACGAGATCGTACCCATCTGAGATAAGCCTCCATAGGAATAGTGTACTTAGGCTCCAGTGTCTTGCTGTCAATCCTGTTTACCTTTCCCCAAGCTCGTATGAATCTCTGACGGTAACCCTGAAGATCGTTGTCGTAGTCAAATACAATGCCCTGAATCAACATGTCATGTGGACCATCACTCCGGGCGTAACCAAACTGTCGTAAAGCTAGAGATGGGTTGTAGGTGATGCCTCCTCTTATGCCTAGAAGTGGCACATTAGGAAACTCCCCACAACGGTCAATGATGGTGACATTCTCCATAGATCTGGAGCACCAATGAATATCTGAGTGAGAAAGTGACATGATCCTCTTGGACCATCTGAACCCTTGCTCATTCTTCATTACTGAGCGAGGAAGGTGAGAAATAAACCACCTAGAAAGCAAAGGTATGCAGCACATCAAAGTTCCTCTTGCCCTTGTAGTACGGGTGTGAAGAGAATGTAAGATGTCTCCAAGCAATGTAGGCACTGGGTTGTGACTCAGGAAAATGTTGATGGCATGAACGTCTATGAACTGATCTGGATTGGGGAACAATACTAAGCCATATATCAGCAAGGCTAAGATCTCCTCAAAAGCATCATAGCTCATGGCCTTTAAGAACATTTGAGCCTTGTCCATTAGTACCTTGGCAAGAATACCCTTGATTCCACTTCTTGTCTCTAGAACAATGTCAGACTTCTTCAGATGTAGAGCTGCAGCAATAATCTCTGGTTTAAGCTCTTTCTCCAAGCCTGTGAAGGGTCTTTGATCAAGAACAGGTATACCCAGAAGTTTAGATAACTCCTCTATTGTAGGAACCAGCTGATAGTCGGGGAATGTGAAACAGTGATGTTTAGGATCAAAGAACTGAAACAGAACACTCATCATGTCTTCATTGAACCCTGAAGTAACCAGATCCAGTAGGTGACCATGCCTCTTGATAAACTGGGAGTTTTCAGAAACTTGAGAGACCAATTCCTTAAGCTTAGGAGGTATTCCTACAAAGTTGATCCTGATAGTATTCCTACGAGCAGAAGTCATGACCTGCAACAAAGAACAAAGATAAATCCTTTGGTCCTTGAAATGGTTAGTGAAAATGCTATGCTTATGATGCATGATGATGCTATGATGTTATGCTCAATCACAAACATGTGGCACACACAAACAAGTCACACAATAGCCCTAGGTTTGAAGGCTTGCATGAGGTTTAAAGGTAAGTACCCTCCCCTGAAGTTAGATGGTTCATCCTGTCCTACAAAAGTAACCGGGTTCTAAGGGATCTCAATATCATTGATCCTTCACAAGGGTGGTTGATCAGAAGGCAACTTACTTGCCAACCAAAACCCTCCAAGTTTAGAATCTCAATGAGCGTAGTATCGAGTGTCAACCAACTTCAGTCTGCACCAAAGCCGGTTACCTCACTACTTTCTAAAGGCCAAGACGAGTTAACTAGGGTTCTAAAAGTCAGTTAGTGCATTGACAACATATGGCAGCCTCAATATTATCCTTAACTTGACTTAAGGAATATAAGCACCAACCAAGAAGTCGCACTAACTATGGCCACCAGATCAACCGTGTCGATATACGTCGCACAGTTTCCTTGGTCTATTGCCATTTACCTAAGGTACACTAGATCCGGGTTAGGACCTTTCACACATAAGAGCACCCCAACAAGTAATATAAAACAAACAAGGCAAACAATTTAAAGTGATCTTATTTCCTAAGGGTACCCCTCTTAAATAGCTCCCCAGCAGAGTCGCCAGTTCTGTAACCCGGTGAACTGACTTTAAACAATGTTGCGGATAGCAAGAGTCGCCACCGACTTTTATTTTATCCATAAGGAAAGGTTATAAAAGAACAGGAAAGACCTTAGAGAATGTTTTGGGTCCGGGGGGTAGGTTATGAAAAGGGAAGGTGTTAGCACCCTTTTCATCCATGGTTATCCATGGGCTCTTAGGTACTTAAGCTCACTTTAGATTGTTTTTGAAAGTGTAGTGTGTGAATAGGAAAATTTTCAGAATAGTTAATAAATAATCCATGTAAGGATGTGTTAAAAACATGTTTGAAAATTTGGTTGGAAATTTGTTTAAGTGTGAAAAAGTTTTGAAATGAGCTTAAGTACTTAGGAGTAATCTACCCTAATGTTTAAAGGTCTTTTTTGTTTTTTATTCTTTCCTTAGTAAGACTATCCCTACTATAATGGAGTAGGTAGTCCTTACTTTGGATGTTAAAGGGACATGTGAGGGGCAATTTGATCGTTAAGGCAATGGTGGGGTGTAATAAGCATTTATAAGGGACTATCATCATTTTTTCCGAAGGGACTTGATTTGTATAGGCAACATAAGGGACTTTGATGATTTTTATTCGAAGGACTTGCTTTTATACACCCCACTTAACCATTATTCGTAGGCAACATGAGGGATAACCCTAAGGAAGTGAGACGGCGATTAAAATCGACTTACGTGTGTGAAGTGTTTAAGTTAATTATCTTTGATTAAAAATTATCTAAATTTATTTTAATATTACATACATGTTATTCACACTCCCTAATTACTAACCATGATACATAAATAAATAAATTATTATAAACTTTACACCAAGGAACAATTACAAAATTATAATAATAAGTAAAAATAAATAATAAGCAAATAATAATTTAGCAAATAAATAAATAAAAGGGTTAGTCATAATAAGATAATAATAATAATTATACATAATAAACAAGGTTAAAAATAATAATAATATGGTTAGTAAATAATAATAAAAGTAATTAGAATAAACAAAATAAAAATATAATATAATAATACATAATAATTTAGTTAGTAACAATAAACAAAATTAATTAAGATATTATAAGAAATTAACAATTTTTAATATGAACAATTATATTTAGAAAACAAATATTAACAAACAATTATATTTTTTTTAAAATTTAAATTATTAAACTATTCTTTAAATATATTATGACTACAAAATTTAATAATTATTAATATTTATAATATATACATATCATAAAAAGTAAAATTTTAATATCATATATAAAATTAATCATGTTTATAAAATTTAATCCTATTAATTATTATACGTACAAATTATATTTTTTTTTTACTATATACAAAAATATAATTAAACTATTTCTAAATATTAAAAGAAAATTAATTTAAGTTACAAATACAAAATTTTATGAAAAATATAATTATACTAGGATTTAATAAAAAAAACAGAGTTAAATATTATTTAGAAAAATATTTTAAGATTTGGAAAATTAGATTTTTACATTTTTAGGGTTTTAGAATTATAATATACAAAATTATCCTAATAATATGCATACACTATTTTAATTATATAAAAGAAATAATAATTTTTTCATGATT
This sequence comes from Lathyrus aphaca, assembly GCA_963966055.1. Classification (NCBI taxonomy): domain Eukaryota; kingdom Viridiplantae; phylum Streptophyta; class Magnoliopsida; order Fabales; family Fabaceae; genus Lathyrus; species Lathyrus aphaca. The sequence continues at coordinate 442,197,989 of OZ014522.1, read as the reverse complement.
TTTTTTTATTTTGAAAACTATTTGAATATATACTTTATGAAATAATGTTAATTATATATATATTTTAAACATAAATTAATTAACAAAAATGAAGAAAATAAATAAGTAGAGAAATAGCAAAACAAACCTGGCTGGGTTTTGAACCCAGGAGGCTTTGCTTCACAGATCATAGGCTTCACCACTTGGCCAGGCGCTGGTTAGTGCAAGAAGATCTGACTCCCAATGGTTTTGTGCCTTCAATCCAATAATTGGCAAAATAAATGAAAAAAACAAAAGGCCTGGGGTGGGATTCGTACCCAGGGCCTTGTGTATGCAAGCTAGTACGCGCTACCGCCTGGCTGGGAGAGCCTTCCTGTCAACCAGTTGGCTTTAATTCATTATATTTTATGCCTTCCATGATCCTGAAAAATAGACAAAAAAATATGGTCCCAGCATGACTCGAACCATGGACCTTTCATCAAATACATGCGCCTCCTTCCACTGGGCTATGCAGCCAATCTTGTGATACAAACAGAAAGAAACAATTATATTTTATAATCAAATTTCAAATATAAAATTGGCGCCAGTCAACTCCTTCTTCTCCAGATTTCCTGCAAATTTTCTTCCCTTTTTTCCTGCGAATTTAGCTAGGTGTTCTTCAACCTTCAAAAACCTACGAAAATGAAACATGAACAAAACGGTACAAATTCATGCAATTGATTAATGATTTATGATTCCCATGATTCATACAACAATCCTATGCTTTCCAAATTCATTTATATTTGGTGGATTGATAAACCCTAATTTGGCCGAAAAAACCTAATAATGGTGAAATCCATATTAGGTAATGGTTCTTCACGAAACCTGTCCAGAAACAATCAAGAACTCCATACAAACACAAAACAATGGTCAAAAATTGTTAAAAGTCAGCCAATATGCAAAATCGAAAATCAAAATATGATGGACATTCATGGATTCGGGTTGTGTCATGTATGATGTTTCAGATGCAAATGATCATTGGGAATGCTTCAATGATGTCTCAGGAACGTGTCTCAACCTTTAAATTGGTTTAAAAGGGCTTCAATCTTCAAAACCGAATTCCAACTTTTGAAGAATTTTTGTGTTCTTGTTCTTACCTCTTGGCTGCTCAAATTCGTGTGTTAGCATTAGGTTTATGATCAGTATATATGTGGGAGTAATTTAGGTCAAAAACATGAGCTTGTTGTGTGGATATTTGATCCAAAAAATATTCATAAAGATCATTGTGTAACTTTCAAATATTTGATCATAATGCCTTACTATTTTGGGAGGGATCTCATGATTTCCTTCTCTTTTGACTCCAATCACCATTTATGATTTTTTAAATCCAATCACAAAAATATCCTTTCATGTTTAATATTTTTTTTTAAATTTAAAATGATTTAAAATGTAATAAATCATAATAAATTAATAAAATAAAATAAAAAATATGAGAATATCATGAAAATTTCGTGCATGGCATTATGAAGTGGATTGGGTCACAAATTGAATGGCCCATTTGAAAAGAAATGATTTTGAACCTCCCTTTTCAACACAAACCATCCCAAAATTGTCCAACTTTGCAAAGGCACATCTCCCTCAATTTTAAAGGTATGAGGGTGTTCTTGGACTTTTTGGAAAGCTTGAAGAGTCCTCTAAACAACCCCATTGGTTTCAGGTCCATATCATTTACCAATCTCAAGTTATGCCCTTTTGAAGTTGTTGACTTTTTGTTGACTTTTCAAATGACCTATAATGTCTTAGATCATATCTTTCAAATGAAGCATTTTTGGGCTTAACCTTCAACATCAAAGTTGTAGAGAATTCAATTTCCTTCAAAATGAGCTTTGGATGGAGACTTGGTGATGAAGTATGTGAAAGTTATGCTTGGTCAAAGTTCAGTTGACTTTTACTGAGGAAACCCTAATTTAGAAACTCCTGATTATTGATGATCTGGAATCTCCTTGATGAATCATGATCAACCCTTGATCAAATGATGAATTTTACTTCATATACTTGATGTTGGCAAAAAATCATGAAGTTTGACTTTGGTTTGACCACGGTTGACCTCAGTTTGACTTTTTAACTGCATTGACTGATTTTGACTTATCTGATCATCTGACTGAACAAACTTTTGAGAAAAGTCTTGAAACTTGTCATGGGGGTTCTTACACACATATAAGATGTCATGAAACTCACTTGAGGTATTGGAAGTCCATTTAGCCTGATTAAAGTCAAAACCCTAGTTATGGATGCACTGCTTAGGAGGTGCATTGTCTGAGGGAATTGTCAGCTTCTTTGACCAATTGTGAACTTTGTGAACCTTGTGAATCTTCATAAACTGTCTTGTGAACCTCGTGGGAGGTATTGTGAAGCTTGTGAACCTTGTGAACCTCATGAAGGGGCTTTGTAGACCTCATAAACCTCAGGAAAGCTTTGTAACCATTGTGAAACTTGTGAACCTTGTGAACCTTCAAGAAGTGACTTGTAAACTTCATGAACTTCATGGAAGGTCTTGTAAATGTTGAGAAGCTTGTGAACCTTGTGAACCTTCATAAAGTAACTTGTGGACTTCATGAACCTCATGAAAGGTTATGGGAATGTTGAGAAACTTGTGAACCTTGTGAACCTTCATAAAGTAACTTGTAGACTTCATGAACCTCATGAAAGGTTATGCAAGTGTTGGAGAACTTGTGAACCTTGTGAACCTTCATAAAGTAACTTGTAGACTTCATGAACCTCATGAAAGGTTATGCAAGTGTTGGAGAACTTGTGAACCTTGTGAACCTTCTTAGAACACAAAGTCTTGTATTGTGAGGGCAAATTTTGGGGTGCAACAGGCATTATCTTTATGGTTCCATATTTGAAGTGTTTAGTGATCATAAGAGTCTGAAATATTTGTTTGATCAGAAAGAGTTAAATATGAGACAACGCAGATGGTTGGAATTGTTGAAAGATTATGATTTTGGGTTGAATTACCATCAGGGTAAGGCTAATGTTGTAGCTGATGCTTTAAGTCGTAAGACTTTACGTATGTCAGCAATGATGATTAAGGAATTGGAATTAATTGAGCAGTTTCGTGACATGAGTTTGGTTTGAAAAGTGACATTGCTGAGTGTAAAGTTGGGCATGCTTAAGATTAATAATGATTTTCTGGATAATATCAGATAGGCTCAGAAGTTAGATGTGAAGCTGGTAGATATTATGGTTGCATGTGGTAAATCAGGGAAGAGTGACTTCAAGATAGATGCAAATGGTATCTTAAGATTGCATGATCGAATTTGCATTCCTGATGATGCTGATATGAAAAAGTGTACTCTTGAAGAGGGTCATAGAATTCATTTGAGTATTCATCCAGGAGCTACGAAGATGTATCATGATTTGAAGAAGTTGTTTTGGTGGTCTGGGATGAAGGAAGATGTGGCACGTTTTGTGTATGCATGTTTGACTTGCCAGAAGTCTAAGGTTGAACATCAGAAGCCTATGGGATTAATGAAACCTTTGGAGATTCCAGAATGGAAATGGGATAGCATTTCTATGGATTTTGTTACATGATTTCCTAATACTGCGAGAGGGCATGATTCGATTTGGGTAATTGTTGATAGGTTAGCGAAGTCGACTCACTTCATTCCCATCAATTTCAGTTTTCCGGTGTCTAAGTTTCCAGAAATCAACGTCAGAGTGATTGTGAAACCGCATGGTGTTCCATTGAGTATTGTGTCGGATAGAGATCTGAGGTTTACGTCAGAATTTTGGAAGAGTTTGCAAGAGGCATTGGGATCTAAGTTGAGGTTGAGTTCAGCTTATCATCCCCAGACTGATGGACAGACTGAGAGGACTATTCAGTCGTTGGAGGATTTATTGAGGGCTTGCGTGCTAGAGCATGGAGGTTCGTGGGATACTTATCTTTCATTGATAGAATTCACATATAATAACAGTTATCATTCAAGTATTGGGATGGCACTTTTTGAGGCATTGTATGGTCGGAGATGTAGGACTCCATTATGTTGGCATGAATATGGTGAAAGTATAGTGCTTGGACCTGAGTTAGTCCGAGAAACTACCGAGAAAGTTAAGTTGATCCGAGAGAAGATGAAAGCGTCTTAGAGTAGACATAAAAGTTACCATGATAAGCGAAGGAAAGATTGGGAATTCCAAGTTGGTGAGCATGTGTTTTTTAGAGTTACGCCTGTAACTGGTGTTAGAAGGGCGTTGAAGTCTAAGAAGCTTACTTCGAGGTTTATTAGTCCGTATCAAATTTTGGACAGAGTTAGAAAGGTTGCTTATCGAGTGGCTTTACCGCCCAATTTGTCGAATTTACATGATGTGTTCCATGTTTCGCAACTCCGAAAGTATGTTTCCGACCCGTCTCACGTTGTTAGTATGGATAATATTCAAGTACGGGATAATCTCACTGTGGAGACTATGCTGGTACATATTGAGGATCGAGAGAGGAAGACCTTGTGAGGCAAGGAGATCGCTCTAGTGAAAGTTGTTTGGCTAGGAGTTGTTGGTGAGAGTGTGACGTGGGAGTTAGAAAGCAATATGAAGGAGTCTTATCCTGAGTTGTTTGAGCGAGGTAAGATTTTCGAGGATGAAAATGTTCTAGTGGGGGAGAGTTGTAACACCCTGATTTAATTAATTAATTAAATTAAATTATTTTGAGTAGATTTGTTGTTATTGGTGATGTGTGATGTTTATTATTAAGATGATTATTTGATTTAGATGATTTATGCTGATTTAGGAGATAGACTTATTTTTGGGAGTTCTAATAGTAACATTGATAGGTGTAGATAGAAGCCCATTAGTGGATTAATTAAATGAATTTTAGTAATAATAATAATATTAGTATTATTTTTATGACATTTTAATTAAAATAAGAAAAATAGGATTAGTAAGAGTTTTAGGGAGAATTAGTCATAATCAGAATTTGGAGAGAAGAACGAATCTTGAGAGAGCAAAAGCTAGGGCTAAGGATCTTTGTGGATATTTTCATAGGAAGTTTCAACCGTAGATTCAAGCTCCATTCAATCCAAAGGTAAGGGTGGGATTCGTATCTTATAATCGAGAGAAAATAATTTGTATGTATGGGACTAGGCGTTACGCGTAACAACTAGTGGTCACGCCGCCTGTTACGCGTATTGGCATACGCTGTTACGCGTATGGGAAGGCCTTACACGTTTGGTACGCGTTTGGGCAGTGTAAACACCCCAAATTTTCCCTCACTAAATTCACACCATGGCTTGTGATCTTCCACATTTGCACTAGTTCAACCATATCATATCATGTGGCATTTTTTGCTTCACTGCATTGGTTCAAATTCATCTGCATCTAGGGTTTGTGATCTGAGCAATCCCTGAGCCATCTGAGCCACTCCAAATGTCTTCAATCATCTCAAGAGGGTCCATGTATGTTCAAACATCATATTATATCCTCCCAAGATCAAGGAAGTCAGAAAATCACAAGAATTGAGAAAGGCATGGAAGCAGAGACAAGCTTAACTGCACAGATGACCTAAAATTAGGGTTTTGGTTTCAGAGGCCATAACTCCAAATTTTTTGGTCATTCTTGTTTCTAATGGTCTCTATATGTTATAAGGATCCTACACACCAATTTTCATGAAGAAATTCAATGGGGAAGACATCTGATCAATAAATGACTTCTTGAACAAGTCAGTGCAAAATCAGGGCATCTGAGGCCCCCAATCATCCAACCAAAGGGTCTTCTCCATCATTTTGGGTGTATATGATCTTTATTTGATCTTAGAAGAGTTTAGAAGTTCACAAAATTGAAGAATTTCAAGCCATTTGCAAAGTTGCCATTTTGGGAAAGTGACTTGTAATGCAAAATTGCCATTTTGGGAAAGTTTTTCAACCTCCTCTTTTTGATTCAAAAATGCTTCAATTGAAAAATTCTTGGTCATGAAAGTTGTAGATTGGATCATTCCCTTTTCAAAAAGTACAAGAACTTGATCTAATTCATCCTAGAACTAAAGTTATGGCCTTGCAAAGTTGGGAAAAATCACTAAATTTCACTTATGCACCAAAGAGGGAAACTTGCAAAAACTCATGTCAAGGAAAAATGTGACCTCTAATTGACTTCTAACCATTACACAAACATGATACATGACCTAAAATTCAGTATGGCCCAAAGAATCACTCATTTTCATGCCTTGATCATCAAGAATTCTCAAAGGGGCCAAAACCTTCACAAATTGCAAAATGCCCCAAATCTTGACATCCACTTGTGCCAGCTCTTCAAATCAGTTTCCATGGACCTCCCTAAAGCCAGCTGACTCGAGCCATGCCTCACAACCAGCCTGCCATAAGCCCATACCTCAAAGGACAACTTTCTTGACTTTATGCAATTTGAGCCATACCAATCAGCATAGGCCACCAACAACTCTCTGACCTATCAAGACTTGATACATGGACCAAAAGCAACTCAACACATACAACAAGCAAGCCTGAATACACACACAACTCAGCATACACAAAAACTCCCTCTTATGCATTTTTCTTCGAAACTGATCCCACAAGCCACAAACATCAAAACAAATTCCATAGAACAACTCACCATCAACCTCTGATCATTTCCCAACCATCACCTTGCCCTGAAACCCCCCATATCAAAAACACGATTTCCCTCCCCCTTTGAACTGAACTTCATCAATCTTCAAGAAGAGCCCACAAAAGCTTCAGCCAAGCATTCCAGAAGCAAGAGGGAGTCAAAAGAAGGGGAAAAGCACCAAAGAAAGGACCAAACAGTGCCATTTTCGAAAGCTCCATCTCAGGTAGCTTCAAGAACAAATTTTCCAGAAATGTATTTTCTTGTTATAGAAATGTTCTGTATGCTTTGCTGATCAACATGATCTATTTAGTTTTGAAAATGAGCAAGAAACAAGCATGTTTGAAGCTTCTGAAATTTTTGCGTGTTTTCCGTTTGCCTTTGATTCTTGATCTTGAGTGAAAATAAATGATTTTGGTTGCTGGATTCTTGTTTAGAGTTGTCTAATTATTGATTTTGGAGAGTTTAGTGAGGTTTCATGGCGTATTGAGAGAGATTGAATGAGAGAGCAGCCGGAGAAGATTACCGGAACACTGTTTCGGTCACCTGAAAGTCATTAGGGTTTAGATTAGGGTTTAATTGTGTAATTAGTGAGGTTTGAATGTGAGCCGTACAGATGCGCGCGTGGTCTTTCCCTCCCTTTCCAGATTCAAATCCCAGCCCTTAGATCAGCATACTTTCCATTTAATTAAGTTTTTATTTCATTTTTTCTCATTTAATTTGCACGAATTTTAAAAAATAGTAAAATACATCAAAAAATTCTAGAAATTTTTATTAAATATTTTATTAATTTTCAGAACCCAAAAATATTTTTATTTTTATTTTTTGCATTAAAAAATATTTTTAAATCATTTAAATGATTATTTTTAATTAGTTAATGAGAATTAATTAATTAAAAATACATTTAGGTATTTAAAAATCCCAAAAAAATTCAGAGAACATTTTCAAACATTTAGAAACATTAACAAACTCACAACACAAATTTCTTTTTGATTTCGATCATACTTTGGCAATTTTCATTTGAATTAGGGTTCTTTAATTTGAATATTTTTAACCCTAACTTCAAAAATTCATAACTTTTGATCCAAGTTGAGTTTGTGAATGGTTCTTTTTGCATTGTGTTATGCATACTTTCAAGCATCCAAAAAACATTTTTATTTCATTTTTACCTTTCATTTTCAATTTGTTTGGCATTTTCCCTTTAGGATCACCCTTAAAACCCTAGAAATTTAGGAAAATCATAAGTCCTTTAGGGTTTAGCTTCTGACCTTCCCATTTGGGCAGTGAACTTGTATAGGTTTAGGGCCCCTTTGATTCTATTTTCAATTTTTTATTTTATGACTTGCTTCTGATTTTGAATTTTGCATCTCATGTTGTACATAAACCCTAATTTGCATCTTCATTTGCATCCATCTTGTATAAGCTTGCATACATGAACTTGCCATGACATTTTGCACATCCACATGACATATAAGACATCTTAGGACACATTGAAATCATCTTTGGTCATTGCATCATTCATTTGCCATGTTTTGCATCCATTTCATTCCATGTGCATTCATGAACTTTCATGCTCCTTACATGTCTCATTTGCATTCCCATTCTTTGTATGATCATCCTCATCCCTTGGCATGCTTTCATACCATCTCACAACATCATTTGCATCATGAATGTGCTTCTGACTTTGGCTTCCATCTTTGCATTTCATCTCATTTTCATTTCATTTCATTTCCTTTTGCTAACTTTTCAGGTGGTAAGTGTTTAAGAAGTGAATTTGCCTTCACTTCTCATAATCTCTTCTCATATCTCTTAGGCATCATTGCTGCATTTTACTTGTGAATTAGAGTGAGCTTGCTCATTCATGCTCCTTCCTCTCTCTCTTTCTTCAAGCAACTTATCTTCTTAAGTGAAGTAAGTTGTCTTGCTTCTTTCTGATCCTCCTTCCTTCATCCTGCTTCTTCCTTGGTGGCTTTTCTCTTGAGATCTTCTTGAAAGCCTCATAAACCCTAGGAACACCCAAGCATGATCACAATTAGGGTTTGATTATTCCCCCATTAGTTTTACCTTTGTGTCATCTTTGAGTCTTCTCTTCTCATCTCTTAATCAAGGACTAAACCTTCAAGGTTTTAAGGCTTTGTGATTAAGCTTATGCCTGCATCCTTCTATTAGGATGGAGTGAATAACTTTAATCCTAAGTGTTAAACCCTTAATGTGTTTAAATCCTGTAATCAATTCACTCAATAATTACTAAGACATCAAGCTTGTAACTTGGGCCTTACATTAGGGTTCTAATTCTTCCTTAAATGGTTAAGAAGGACTAACCCTAGTGTTAATGGACAAGTCCCCCTCAAGTTGTCTTACAAACCATAAAATCCATTTCTTAATCTTATCATTAACTAAAATCCACTCTAATAAAGGCTTTGTTTTGTCATGAGGTTAATCCCTAATCATGTATTAAGTTGAGGAGTCTCCCTCAGCTTAAATGTTCTCATCTATTATCCTTCTATTAGGATGGTGTAATGGGTCCATTAAATCCTTGATTATGGCTTAAACTCATTATTTAACACTAAACAAAAACTCCAAAAACATCTAAATAAATGCAAGTAGGTTAATGATCTTAATCCTACATCATGGTGATTAAGTGTGGGGTGCTTACTTCATACTTAAGGTATTCTCATTACCCCTAATCAGAGGGAGGATATGATGAGTTTACTAACCCTTGGTTTAGGCTTAAGCTCAGTTTCTTATAACAAACTCCAAAAGCAATAAAAGATTGAAAATATCAAAAACAAACAATAATCGTCTCCTCCGGGATTCTTTTTCTCATCATCTTCACTCACAAACGAGAACTCGCTTCTTCTGTCTAATGCAAGACAGTTTGCACCTGAGCCAGACAGGTCATACACTTGAGCATAGACAAGTAAGCAGTTCACAAGTCAATTCATCTTTCAATCCCTTTGAGTCGAACCACAGTGTTCTGACTTCCTCATTGCACAAGAGGATACGTAGGCATAACTTAACAAGTATCGAACAAAAGTATCTGTATATTCCCCCTCCTTCCAGCATTATTCTTTAAGCCCCTTAGTCTTGAGCATTTCATCCTTTCCTTACACTGACACTTTTTCATTTCACTTCACATTTCTTTTACACTGACACTTGCATTCTTTTCCAGATTTTGCACACAGATAGCACAGACACTACCCCTTTGAATACAAATCTTTTAAGCGTGGATCCCGTCGAGTACGACGGACAATCTGGGTGCTAATACCTTTACAGGTTGTAACCAACCCCCTTTCTCAGTTTCTCTGGTTCCCAACCGTCTTATCCATCTTTTCTAGGTTTATGCAGCATTACCTTTCCTTCGGGATAAAAATGCCTAGCTGGCGACTCTTTTCAGTTCATCTTCATGTTCTCTCCTTTCGTCGGTCGTTCGCGTTTGTACCCCTCTTGGCCCCGGTGTCATTTGGTGGGAGCGACAACTTGGCGACTCTGCTGGGGACCCTTATATTGCAACCGGGGCTTCTGGTTCTTTTTGTGGGTTCCTCCTAGTGCTTGTTTGATTTGTATTTACCAGGGTGTTATGTGCTATGTGTGTTTATTTATTTTACTTTATTTATTTCTTTATGTACAGCTTTATTTATTGCTTTCTTACAATTTTGCATATTTTATACTGTCATTTGCTGGATCTGGTTTGCTGTCTTGGTGGGTGGGGTTCCATTGAGAGTTTAAGGTCCTATACCTGGGACCTGAGTGACACCTAGGCTAGAGTGGTTCATGTTCTTTCCCATTCCATTTCGGTCTGGTGCGGGAATATGAAACACGGTTCAGATGTGGGTTTCTTCTCGAGAACTCTGTGCTACAGATTTCCTGTAGTGCTAGGGCTATCTAGGAAGCCTGCTAAGTCTGGATGACCTTTATTATGACCTTCAGAAGCTGAGGTGAATTAGAGGAGGATCTTTTATGGTTATTGTAAACACTGTACCTCCAGGTTAGAAGTGTTTACACTTCTCATAACTGATCCAAATCTGAGGATCCTTGTTCTAAAATATTACATGTGAGGGGGTTGGGTTGTTTACAGGTTTGCAGGAACCCTTAGCCACATCATACCCTGTTACTATCTTGTTTAAGAGTACCTCATTTTGGACAGTTCTTGTGATTAACCCTAGACATGTGACTCTTTATTTGAGTCCTCCACCCTGGTTACAGGATTTCTGAACCTCCATCTGGACTTTTGAACATACATGGGCCTTATATCAAGACAGATAATCAGATCCGGCTTGATCACAAACCCTTGCATATCATTTGCATACCTCATCATTGCATCATTTAACATTTATTTATTTGCTTTTCAGGGTATCCATTTCATTGTATCTTGGTTTCTGTTTTGACCCCTTCTTCTGCATAGACCTCTGCTTCAGCTGTCTTCATCAGTTATCTGCTTCAGTTATCTCCATCACCACCAGCACCAGTCTGTCAGTGGTCCACCTTCAGCATCTCAAGTCTGTGATCTTCATCAGCACTTATCTTCAACTTCTTCAGCAACACTCATGACTACCCCCAAGAAGAGCAACATATCCTACCACTTTTTTGAACCTGTATTGACTGGTATCAGGCAGGTCCAGTCACTCATCACACCTGACCATATCCCACTATTTAGAGAGCACCATGGAGGTATCTTGGATATGGTTATGGACCTTGATCCTTCTCAGAGGAGCATGATCCACACATGCTTGCAGTTTTATGACCCTCCATTGAGATGTTTCACCTTTCCAGACTTTCAGTTAGGGCCTCTATTGGAAGAGTTTTCTTTGTTGATCGGATTGCCTATAAAAGGGGGGGTCCCCTTCAACCCAGAGATGACTGCTCCCGGGAGTGAAGAGATATCAAGGGCATTGTACTTGGAGCCTGCCCTTATTGAGCAAAGTATGACAACAAAAGCTGGGATTCCTGGTTTACATCTGGACTTCTTGATTTCTCAAGCCATCCTGAAGGCTTCATTAGGAGAGTGGAGGGCAGTCTGTGCACTGTTAGCCCTCAGCATATATGGGGTTATACTGTTTGCAGATGAACCTAAATTTGTCAGTAAGAATTCCATTCATCTGTTTCTTCTGAAGAACCCAGTACCTACATTGCTGGGGGATTTCTACTACTCCATTCATCAGAGGAATGAGAAACAAAGGGGAAAGTTGGTAAGATGTTGTGCTCCTTTGTTTTACTCCTGGCTGCTCCGACACCTGCCTAGATCAGATGCTTTCTTGAACCCACACCAGCAGAAGAATTGGGCCAAGAGGTTCATTGCCTTAACTTCAGATGATATCAGACGGTGCACCCAGAGCACCAAAGGCAAGGAAATTATCACCAGCTGTGGACAATACCCAAATGTGCCTCTGATAGGAGTAAAAGGTTGCATTAACTACAACCCTTTACTGTTTAAGAGACAATTGGGTTATGCCTTAGTTCACCCTCCCAGAAGACAGGATTTAGCTGAGACCCTATACTGTGAAGTTCAACCTAATTCAGCTGTTGTCAGGCAAGCAGCCTGGGCTTAGGACAACATCCAGACAAAGGGGGTGGCTATTCTTGGAAGATGTAACAATGTTGCTTCAGCTCAATACACATATTGGTCTCGTACTAGAGCTCAGATTACCAGAATGCCTTTCACCTTGGAAGACATACCTGGACCATCTACAGTACAGCTTGCAGCAACAATTAGCCTGGAGAAATTTGAAAAGTTGAAGGAAAGGAATGAGCAGCTATCTCAAGCCTTGAAGAAGACTCTTTGGGAAAGGAGTGATGGTCGCCTGGACATTGAGAGATTGGAAAAGCTCAGGGTTGAGCATCTGGCCAAAATTGAAAAGACAGAGGACTACATAAGGAAAGCAAGGGCTGGGGAACAGATATTGAAGAACGCCTGCAAAGAGGCCAAGATTCAGAAAGCTAGGGCTGAGCACTATCTGCAAGAGAGTCGGGCTAGGTGGGTCAGGATCACCGAAGCCCGTACACAAGAAGACCAAAAGACTCAAGCCAAGATTGATCAGCTGGAAGCCAATGAGAAGAAGCAGCAGGAGGCTTTGTCGGCTGCTCAGAAGGAGATTTCAGAATTGAAGCTCAGAGCAGGATTGAAGAGATCAAAAGACCAGGACAGGCATAAGAAGCTGACTACTGCTATTGCTACCAGGAACCTCCTCATTAGGACCATTACAGAGCACCCAGCTGGTCCAGTGATTGAGGCACTCCTGAAGGAGGTCAGAGAAGATGAGTTTGGATTGGATGTCTGATTCTTCTTTGCTTGTTGTTATTTCCTTTTGATGTACTTTTTCTTTTTGTTGTTGTATTTTTGACCCTCCATGGGCATGTATTGTAAAACAAACTATGTATTGTTCATCATTTGTAATATATTTTAGTTTGTTTTCATTTGGGTTTTCTCTTAACAACATCAAGCATCTTCCTCGAGGTCTGGGAAGGTCAAAACCAAGAACCAAACCGGATACCTTGGAAAACAAATAAGCATACTGCATTGCATACTAACTTTGTTTTTGTTTTGTAGGTTTTTGTTACCATTATTGTTTCTAACTTTGTTGTGATCTCAGGAAACATTGCTCGTCGCCGAGTGTTCCCTGTCAACCCCACGCACCGGTACCCGACTCGTAACAACCTTCCCGACATTCAAATGGAGCAAGTACAGCAGGACCTGACTGAGGTCAGAAATCAGATGGCCAATGAGAGAGTAGAGATGAGAAACCAGATGTCCTAATTCATGGCTGTCATGACTAGCTTAGCCCAGAGCCAGGAAAGACTGAGAGAGTTTGTGGAAAGACAAACACCTGAGGAACCTCATCTTGGAACAGGGGGAACCAGCAACAATTAACGGGGGCAGCCTCGTATTGACCCACCAGAATATGGACCCCATCTGAATCCAGAGGTTAACATCCCAAGGAATGTACAAGGTAATACTGCTGGGGGTAGAATCCTGCAAGAGGATCCCCAAGAGGAACAGTTTACTGTTATAGGGGCTGGAGATGAGGTATATGATAGAAAATTGGATGAAATAGCCGAAAAGTTAAGATCTTTGGAATCTCAGAATTCTTTGGGTTTCGACGTGATGGATATGGGACTGGTAGATGGGGTGAGAATTCCCCACAAATTCAAACCCGCATGCTTTGAGAAGTATAATGGTACCTCCTATCCGCGTACTCACCTGCAATCTTTCTTGGGAAGGCTCAAGGCTTATATGATGGATGAGAAGTTATGGATGTTCTACTTTGAGGACAGTCTGACTGGAGCTTCAAGAGAATGGTATTCGCATTTGACTAGAGCCACCATAAGATGTTGGAAGGATTTGGCCGAAGCTTTCATTCGGCAGTATCAGTACAACCTAGACATGGCTCCCAATAGAACTCTACTAATGGGCGTGTCTCAGTCTTCTAGAGAGAGCTTCCGGGATTATGCTCAGAGATGGAGACAGCTTGCTGCTGCTGTCCAACCACCCATGTCAGAAAGAGAAATGGATGACATGTTCATGAACACATTGCAAGGGACTTATATTGATAGACTTGCTGCCTTCTCCTATACCAGTTTTGCTGATGTGGTCATAGCTGGTGAGAGGATTGAAAGTCTCTTGAAGATGGGCAAAATCTCCGACAACGGTGCAAGTTCCTCCAGCAATCCCAGAAAACCCTTTGCGGGACCCCGAAGGGCGGGTGAAACCAATTCTATTCATGCAAGCAGGGGCAGGCCCCAATATTCTCACCGGTCAGTAGCAGCTGTTACCATCCCAGCTCCAGTTTCACAACAACCATTGTATCCTCAACAACAACAACAACAACAACCTCACTATCAGCAACCATCTCATTTCCTGCAACAAAGAACCTACAACAACAACGATAGCAACCAACAGCAGCGTCCCTTCCAACAGAGACCATCTCAGGCAAATAGGGTGATTGACCCTATCCCCATGCCTTATGCTGCTTTATTGCCACAACTCCTGAAGCTCAACCTGGTTGAGTTAAGGACGTTAGTGTAACACCCCAAATTTGCCCTCTTCATTTTAAGCATCATATCACATCATATCACATAATATTCATATCATTTCCTCAGCATCATGTCATGGAAAGATGAAGCATAACATCCCTCATGTCCTAGCATCAAGCATATGGTCATCTGTGGAAGTTCTAGAAGCCTTTCAGGCCATGACAAGGGTCCCAATGGTTGCATACAAGTCTTATGGTGAGTCTACACCCCATTTACAAGATCAAGTCCCTTGGCAAAAGCTCAGAAGATTGCATGATCATCAGAGATCTCAGGACAAGGCAAAGCTCCTATGCAAAGCACCCAAATTAGGGTTTGAGATTCAAGCACCAAGATCTCACAACTTTGTCCATTTCTTTTGGGCCAAGTCTTCTATATGTTAAGGGGATCCTATGTGTCAAATTTCATGAGAAAATTCCATGTGGAGGTCAATCAATGCCTCAGTTGCTTGCAGATGAAGGAAAAAGTCAACAAAGCCCACAAAAAGTCAACTGTGCAATTTCAAGGGGTCTAACCCAATTTTTTTGGCCAAGAGGGGTCCTTACAATGCTGAAGCCTAGGTGACGCGCTAGTGCATGAGGCTTATTATGGGATTTAACTGAATTAATAAAATAAAGCTGGGAAAAGAACTGGATCCGCAAGACGCATCATGCGGCTGTGAGAGAGACCACCTCATTAAATGAGGTGGCAGTATGCTGCAAGGTGAATGGTGAGTGCACGGTTGCTACTATGGACCATGAGACACGCTGATTAAAAAAAGAAAAAGAAATATAACATGATGCTGAACGAAAATTAGGGCTATGTGGCGCTATTTCATGCGTTGGATGAGGAATTGGACGGCTGTGGTTCATCTTCTTCGTGGAAAAACCCTAGGATGAGCAAAACAAATTCCAGTGACCGGAGCTAGGGCTCCGGCACCGGAGACCAAACCAGGACCAAAAATTAACCAAATAATGCAAACAAATAGTCCAGATCAACTAATTAGACACTCCTGAACTCAAATATGGCATTAAAAATAGCTAAAACTCAATGAAATGGACGGATCGAAGGAAATAAAGATTGATCATCAAACTTGAAATGCACATAACTCATGATATAATGCACCAAAATCAATTCTACAAAGTGCAGCATGATCAGCAAACATCAAGGAACACAAATCAACCATTCAATTTCATTTCCAGAACATGAGATTTCAAGCCATACCTGAGATGGAGATCTTGAAATATTGAGCTAGAATTCCAACCAATGCGTGCAAATCACTCCTCTTACTCCTTAGATGCAAAATAAATGCATCTAAGGCCTTGAAATTGGCTGGATCTGAGATTTCACAACATGTTGCTTTGAAATGGCAAGCTTCTAATTCTATGCTTTAACCTCAAATGAGTGGTTGATTCTTGATCTGTTAGCACCACCAGATCCTCTCAATCTCCCTAAGAATTATGATGTCAACGCCAGGTGTGCCATTCACTCCAACGCACCTGGTCACAATACTGAGAAATGCAGAGCATTACAGATGAAGGTTCAGGATTTGGTTGATTCTAAAGCCCTCAACTTTGCACCTCCTCCGAACGTCAACAGAAATCATATGCTTAATCATGGTGGGCCTAGGATTAATGCCATTGAGGAGGACCAACCATCAATGTTGATTGATAATGTTACACAGATTCAAACACCACTGGCTGAAGTCAAAGTTCAACTTTTAAGATGCCAAGTGTTCCCGGGCTGTGGGGCCTGTTGTGAATTGTGTAAGATAGCTAGTAATGGTTGTGAGAAGCTAAGGATTGGCATAGATGGCCTTATCCAAGATGGAATCTTGCAAATTACTTCAACAGCTCCTACAGTAACTAACATTCCTTCAGCAACAACAGATTCTCCTACAACAGCAATAACAATCATTCCTACTGATTCATCAACATCACCAGCAATTACTCCGTCCACCATTTCAACAAGTCAAATTTCAACAATTGTTTCTTCTACAACATCAGCATCCATTCTACCAAAGGAATCTTCTACAACGTCAGCAAAAGTTAATGAAGATGTCTCAACAGTTACAATCTACTACGACCCATCAAATGTTCCTCCCAGCAGCAATTTCCAACAACAAATTGTGGCACCTCCTGCCAAATCTCTGGTCACTATCTACTATGATCCGCACACCATTACAGGACCTTCCTCCGCAGCAATCAGCCCAGTCACCATTACGGTACCTGGGCCTGTTCCTTATGAAAGCAGTAATGCCATACCTTTGCACTACGACTCTGATCTTTACTGCAATGGGGAGAAAATCACTTTGGATTCATCAACCTCTTCACCACAAATTGATAATATTGGGGTAGGCGGAGGCTTCACTAGAAGCGGACGCCTTTTTACCTCACAAACACAAAGACCTAATGTTGAAGCAGAAGCTGCTGCCAAGGCAAAAGGAAAGAGTGTGGTATCTGAAGAACCAACTGCCAAAGACACTCAGAAGACATCTTTTGAACAAGATGTAGACGAGTTCATGAGAATCATAAAAAGGAGTGATTACAAGGTGGTGGACCAGCTTCACCAAACACCCTCCAAAATCTCCATATTATCACTGTTGATGTGTTCCGAAGCTCACAGGAACGCATTGTTGAAAGTCATGCACGCAGCATATGTGCCGGAAGAGATTACTGTTAATCAGCTAGAAACTGTGGTTGCAAATGTCAACACCAGTCATGGACTGGGTTTTACCAATGCTGACTTAACAACAGAGGGACGCAACCACAACAAGGCTTTGCATATCACCTTGGAATGCAAGGGTGTTGTTTTGTCTCATGTACTGGTGGATACTGGGTCGTCACTCAATGTTCTACCAAAGAAAGCCTTAGTGAAGCTGGAGTATGATGGCTTGGCATTGCGTCCAAGTAATTTGGTGGTGAGAGCATTTGATGGCTCTAAAAGATCAGTGCTTGGGGAGATTGATCTTCCTGTGTTGATTGGCCCGCAGACCTTCAAAACTACCTTCTTTGTGATGGACATACAGCCGGCCTACAGATGTCTGTTGGGTAGACCCTGGATCCACGCCGCTGGCACTGTTACGTCTACCCTTCACCAGAAGTTAAAATTCGAGTGGGAAGGCCAAATCATCACCATCTGTGGGGAGGAGGACATCTTTGTTAGCCAGTTGGCTACGTATAAGTACATAGAAATGTTTGAGGACCTTAATGTTAATGAAGCATCTGCTGTGTCTGGGACTTCCATCACGTCATATCAACAGGCCCAGAAGGTTGTTGAAGAAGGTACCGCTCAAGGCTGGGGCAAGCTGCTGCCAGTTGAAAAGAAAGAAGACCGATTTAGGTTGGGTTACAGACCAACTCGACAAGATCAACCAGAGGCTGCAACAGAGCCCAAGTTTGTCAGCGGGGGGATGCTCACCCCGGATACTGTGAATAGTTTGGAAGATGAGTCAGAAGACGAGCGCAACCTGGAAAATTGGAAACGTCCAAGGATCCCGGGGAACCATGTCTCAAACTCGTCTTCCCAGGAAATTATAAGAGTTACTCCGGCAGAGTAATTATTATTTCCTGTCTTTAAGCATGCATCAAGTCCTGCATCTTGCCCAAGATGTCAGGGCTCATTTTGTAATCGGGCCATCTTGTATTTTATGCAAACGATTAATTAATGAATATCAGGACATCTTTTGCAAATGAGTCTTTTCTTTTCCGCTCACTGTTTTTCATTTTTCATTTTTTGTACATAAAATAAAATGGCAATGTTTTTCAAAAAAAAAACAATAACTTCATTTTCACTTTTTCTAAAGCAAGATAAAACCAATCACTAAAATGAACAAATCTAAACCCTTGCAGAGAGTGCTCTCCAGACTGCACCGACAACAACACTGCTATGACTTCATATGACTTTGACAAACCGTTTAATCAAGCCGATGAAGGGGTTGAAGAAGATTATGAGCTACCTAAAGAACTAGCCAGATTGTTGAGACAAGAGGAGAAGGTCATCACTCCTCATCAGGAGGAGGTTGAGACGGTTAATCTTGGTACATAAGAAGACTTGAAAGAAGTGAAAATCGGGGCCCGTCTGCAAGATTCAATGAAAAAGCAACTTATTGACATGCTTCGAGAGTATGTAGATGTTTTTGCTTGGTCTTATCAGGATATGCCAGGTCTGGATACCGACATTGTTATGCACAAGCTGCCTCTAAAGGAAGATTGTCCACCAGTAAAACAGAAGTTGCGCCGTACTCGCCCAGATATGGCAATGAAGATAAAAGAAGAGGTACAAAAACAGTGGGACGCCGGTTTCCTTTCTGTAACTAGCTATCTGCCGTGGGTTGCTAACATCGTACCTGTGCCTAAGAAAGATGGTAAGGTACGGATGTGTGTGGATTACCGGGATCTGGAACAGAGCCAGCCCGAAAGATGACTTCCCTTTACCTCACATTGATGTATTGGTCGACAATACGGCTCAGTTCTCGGTGTTCTCCTTCATGGATGGATTTTCAGGATATAATCAGATCAAGATGTCACCTAAAGACATGGAGAAAACAACTTTCATCACAACCTGGGGCACATTCTGTTATAAGGTAATGCCATTTGGACTGAAGAAAGCTGGTGCTACTAATCAACGAGCTATGGTAACATTATTCCATGACATGATCCATGGGGAAATCAAATGTTATGTGGATGACATGATTTCCAAGTCCCTCACAGAAGAAGACCACCTGGTGAATCTTTTGAAACTATTCAAGCGTCTGAGGAAGTACCAATTGAAGCTAAACCCCAACAAATGCACATTCGGGGTACGGTCTGGTAAGCTGCTGGGATTTATTGTAAGTGAGAAAGGGATTGAAGTTGACCCTGACAAACTCAAAGCCCTTCAAGAAATGCATGCACCATAAACTGAAAAAGAAGTTCGGGGATTCCTAGGTAGATTGAACTACATTTCGCGGTTCATATCTCACCTTACAGCAACCTGTGAGCCCTTGTTCAAATTGTTAAGGAAAGAACAAACGGTCAGGTGGAATGAAGACTGCCAAAGGGCTTTTGACAAAATCAAGGAATACTTACAAGAGCCTTCAATCCTTATGCCTCCAGTCGAAGGAAGACCTCTAATAATGTACTTGACAGTGTTAGAAGAGTCAATGGGGTGTGTGCTGGGCCAACATGACGAGTCTGGTCGAAAAGAGTATGCAATATACTACCTAAGCAAAAATTTTACCGACTGTGAACAATGTTATTCACTGCTCGAGAAAACTTGTGCTTTAGCGTGGGCTGCTCGCCGACTAAGGCAGTATATGTTGACCCACACTACCTTATTGATCTCAAAGATGGATCCAGTCAGGTATATTTTTGAGAAGCCAGCACTTACCGGACGGGTTGCAAGATGGCAAATGATTCTCACAGAATACGACATTCAGTACACATCTCAGAAAGCCATCAAAGGCAGTGTATTGTCTGACTATCTAGCTGAGCAACCCATTGATGATTACCAGCCTATGAGATTTGACTTCCCTGATGAAGACATCATGTTCATAAAAGCAAATGATCATGAAGAGCCAATTCACACTGAAGGGCCTGACCCAGAGGAAGAATGGATAATGATGTTTGATGGGGTTGTTAATATGAATGGTCGTGGTGTTGGTGCAGTACTCATTACACCTAAGGGAGTCCACATGCCTTTATCGGCAAAACTCACCTTTAACTGCACTAACAACGAAGCTGAATACGAAGCTTGTATTATGGGTCTTGAGGAAGCCATTGACCTCAGGATCAAGACTTTAACTGTATTCGGAGATTCAGCTCTGGTAATCAATCAAACCAACGGAAAATGGTATACTAACCAGGAGCATCTGATACCTTACCGGGATTATACAAGGAGGTTACTCACATTCTTCACAACAGTCAGACTTAAGTATATCCCTCGAGATGAAAATCAGTTTGCAGATGCTCTGGCTACCATTTCATCCATGATCAAAGTTCAAGCTGCCAACTTTGTGCCTCGGATTTCAGTATCCAGGCTTGACAGACCAGCATACGTATTCTCAGTAGACATTGCTAAAGATGATAAGCCTTGGTTCTACGACATAAAATGCTTCTTAGAGGATCAAACATACCCACCTGGGGCATCTTCCAATGATAAGAAGACCTTAAGAAGGCTGGTTGGTAGTTTCTTCCTGAATACTAATGGTTCCTTGTACAAGAGAAACTTTGATATGGTACTTCTCAGATGTGTTGATAAAACAGAGGTAGACTTGTTGATGCACAAGGTGCACGAAGGATCTTTCGGTACCCATGCTGGAGGACATGCAATGACAAAAAAGTTGTTAAGATCAGGCTACTACTGGATCACAATGGATGCAGATTGTTGTGCTTATGCCAGAAAATGTCATAAATGCCAGATTTATGCGGACAAAGTGCATGTGCCTCCGAATCCGTTGAATGTGATGTCTTCACCCTGGCCCTTTGCCATGTGGGGCATTGATATGATTGGCAAGATTGAACCGACTGCTTCAAATGGCCACAGATTCATCCTGGTAGCCATTGACTACTTCACCAAATGGGTTGAAGCAGCTTCGTATGCAAATGTCACCAGACAAGTGGTAGCCCGATTCCTGAAGAGAGACATCATCTGTCGATATGGAGTGCCCGAACGAATCATTACTGATAATGGTTCCAACTTGAACAACAAAATGATGGCAGAACTGTGCCGGGACTTCAAAATCCAACACCACAATTCTTCCCCTTACAGACCAAAGATGAATGGCGTTGTAGAGGCGGCTAACAAGAATATCAAGAAGATTGTGCAGAAGATGGTGGTCACCTACAAAGACTGGCATGAAATGTTACCATTTGCCTTGCATGGGTACCGTACCTTAATCAGAACATCCACTGGGGCAACACCATACCAGCTTGTGTATGGTATGGAGGCAGTCCTACCTGTTGAAGTTGAATTACCCTCCTTGCGGGTACTAATGGATGTTAAGCTGAATGAAGCAGAATGGGTCCGATCCCGGTACGAACAACTGAATCTGATTGAAGAGAAGAGATTGGCAGCAATTTGTCATGGACAGTTATATTAGAAGAGAATGAAGAAAGCCTTCGATCAGAAAATCAGGCTTCGGGAATACCAAATAGGAGATCTTGTGCTGAAAAGACTCCTTCCTCCTCATACAGACCACAGGGGCAAGTGGACTCCGAATTACGATGGTCCATTCATAGTAAAGAAAGGTTTCTCTGGTGGAGCACTGATGCTCAGTACTATGGATAGTGAGGACTTCCTGTCCCCTGTGAATTCAGATGCAGTTAAAAAATACTTCGCATGAAATGACCCGTTGGACATAAAAACAGAATGTAAGTCCAGGCAAAAATAGGGCATCCCGGCGAGTCAAAAACAGAATAAAAGACTCGGGCAAAAATAAGGGAAAATAAAAAAAATGTACACCCGCTGAGTTGAAAAGGCGCATTGGACAGCTCAGGCAAAAATGGGTATCCCGGTGGATTGAAAACCCGAAAGGGCGATCCACGCAAAATAAGGGAATAAGCGAACAACTGCATTTTGAATTCGTCTGTATCGCCTACAACACGGCAAGCTTCAGAAAGTTAAAGCATCGGTCAGAATCAGCCTTCTTCAGAAAGCAAGATGAGAAGAACGTCAACGTCATACGAGTCATAGCAAAGGGAAGCTCACTGAAGCGTCGTCAACATTGCCATCACCTTTTTGTTTCTCAATTTGTAACAATCTCCTCATTTCAGGGGATTTGTTTCTTTGACTGTATTTGCCAATTCAGGGCACCCAAATTAATAAAATCAGATTTTCAGTCACATTCCGCCTCATTTCATTTGCAAAAATGTCTGATATCCTTGGTATATTGATTGCATAAATACGGATGCGCTTTTTCTAATCACATGCTTACAGGAAATTTATTTTCTCCCGGGAGTGTCTAAACTCCTATGATGGAATCCGGTAAGGGATACCTCGGGGTACTTGTACGTTTCCTTGTCATAACAGGATTGCAGGTATTTAAAGTGCAACATGGGGCATTAAAGCTTCCCCCCAGCAGAGCTGCCAAATCATTATTTACTCAGCACATCTTCCAAGTAACACCAGAGATACCTTCTTCCCATCAGAATTGTTAGGCATCATTTCTACAACACTTTATCCAGAGCAGCATCAGAAGGTGCTCATTTCCCCAGCTAAGTTCATCATCCTCAGCAGGATCCCCACAGAAATCTCTAGGAAGATCGTTCAGTGATCATTCCTCCCCAGCCAAGTGGTAGACAGGGAAGCATCTCCCCACAAAGCTCCAGCCTCTATCTAGAAGAGCAATGTCTGAGGATCTCACAGCAAAGTGACGAAAGCTTCCACATTCCCAGCTGGGCTCCTCATCACCAAGGATAGGTCTATCAGTGACTTACTTCCCCAAGCAGAATCATATATCAGATCTACCAATGATCTCATACCCAGCTGGGATATTTCCTTCAGTAAGACCAACCAGAGATCTTCACAGCAAAGGGATCTGAATCCCGGATCGGTATCTTCGCATAATCATAGCATTCACATCATATTTTCTCCCAGAGCGTAGCATTCCGTCTAATATGGAGCATTGCGGCAAAAATCAAACATATTGCATAATCACAAGTCATGTTTTGAATCAAACACCTGTATATACCAACATTCCATCAGCAATATATATATACAAAGACCCACAGTCACAGCAGAAAGCCAAAGCCTCCCCTTTGCACTCACTAATGCACATATATACTTTTTCCGATACTCGTTCGTGTCGTATCATTCCCCTGCAGATATAAACCACAAACAAATATCTATACACTCCTTTGACGCTCGTCTGTGTCACCTCTCCCCAGCATGGTTGCCTAAACACTTGTCGTAAACCAAACATTTGTTTATAATACACTTCTTTCGACACTCGTCCGTGTCATCTTATCCCCACAGATCACCAAATTACCTTTTACATTTATAAGTTCATAACTTATACACTTTCTCTTATGACACCCGTCCGTGTCACTCATACAGATACTCGTTCGTATCTTATATACACCATTTATTTCCCCTCAGATTCAACACTCGTCTGTGTTCTTTGTTAACCAGGTGGTACTCGTCCGTACCATCATCTCTGAACATGCGTCAGCATTTGTTTCTACCGATACTCGTCCGTATCATAATCCTAAGGATGCTCGTCCGCATCTTTAATCTATACACAGCGTCAAACACTTGTACCTTTCATTTCTTGAATGTAGACACTCGTCCGTGTTTACCATTCCCCAGCAAATTCCCAGTAAAAGCAAAAATTTATTTTCTGACATTCGTCCTATGTCATGATACTTCCGGCAGCCGTACCCTGCCAGGTGATCGTCCTTCACCTTTTGATGATCGTCCTTCATCATTCCCCCAGCGGAGTCTCCATTATTGGAACCCTTTCCTATCCGGCATTCGTCCTATGTCGTGATATTTTAGCAGTCGTACCCTGCTAGGTGATCGTCCTTCACCTCTTGATGATCGTCCTTCATCATGCTTATCCGATGGCCGTCCCCATTGTTGATTTTGTTATCTGACATTCGTCCTATGTCATGATAAACCGAAGAGCAGCCGTACCCTGCTAGGTGATCGTCCTTCACCTCTTGATGATCGTCCTTCATCATGCTTATCCGATGGTCGTCCCCATCGTCGACTCTTTCTATCCGGCATTCGTCCTATGTCGTGATGCTTTCGGCAGCCGTCCCCTGCCAGGTGATTGTCCTTCACTTTAGATGACCGTCCCTCGTCTTATCCCCAACAGTGCATTCGTCCCCTGCTAGGTGATCTTCCTTCACCTTTGATGACCATACCTCATCATTTACTTTAAAAACCTGATGGCCGTCCCCATAATGATACCTCTATCTCCCCAGCATGTCGGCCATCCCCGTCATTGCTTTACCTCCAGCAGTCGTCCTCTGCTCGGCGGTCGTCCGCCGTCGCCCGCACTGTATAATCATACTTTACTTCCTTTTACAATATATATCCCTTTTCTTCTTCATACCCAGTGAGTGCAAATTTTGGACTGTCTTTGGTATTCAACCACAAGTTATCTTGTTTGTCTGTTAAGCTCGTCGCTTACATCCTGCACAGCTAACTCATGCTTGAATAGGGGAAGCTGTAAGCACCCCAAATTTTCCCTCACTAAGTTCACACCATGGCTTGTGATCTTCCACATTTGCACTAGTTCAACCATATCATATCGTGTGGCATTTTTTGCTTCACTGCATTGGTTCAAATTCATCTGCATCTAGGGTTTGTGATCTGAGCAATCCCTGAGCCATCTGAGCCACTCCAAAGGTCTTTAATCATCTCAAGAGGGTCCATGTATGTTCAAACATCATATTATATCCTCCCAAGATCAAGAAAGTCATAAAATCACAAGAACTGAGAAAGGCATGGAAGCAGAGCCAAGCTTAACTGCATAGATGACCTAAAATTAGGGTTTTGGTTTCAGAGGTCATAACTCCAAATTTTTTGGTCATTCTTGTTTCTACTGGTCTCTATATGTTATAAGGACCCTACACACCAATTTTCATGAAGAAATTCAATGGGGAAGACATATGATCAATATATGACTTCTTGAATAAGTCAGTGCAAAATCAGGGCATCTGAGGCCCCCAATCATCCAACCAAAGGGTCTTCTCCATCATTTTGGGTGTATATGATCTTTATTTGATCTTAGAAGAGTTTATAAGTTCACAAAATTGAAGAATTTCAAGCCATTTGCAAAGTTTCCATTTTGGGAAAGTGACTTGTAATGTAAAATTGCCATTTTAGGAAAGTTTTTCAACCTCCTCTTTTTGATTCAAAAATGCTTCAATTGAAAAGTTCTTGGTCATGAAAGTTGTAGATTGGATTATTCCCTTTTCAAAAAGTACAAGAACTTGATCTAATTCATCCTAGAACTAAAGTTATGGCCTTGCAAAGTTGGGAAAAATCACTAAATTTCACTTATGCACCAAAGAGGGAAACTTGCAAAAACTCATGTCAAGGAAAAATGTGACCTCTAATTGACTTCTAACCATTACAAAAACATGATACATGACCTAAAATTCAGAATGGCCCAAAGAATCACTCATTTTCATGCCTTGATCATCAAGAATTCTCAAAGGGGCCAAAACCTTCACAAATTGCAAAATGCCCCAAATCTTGACATCCACTTGTGCCAGCTCTTCAAATCAGTTTCCATGGACCTCCCTAAAGCCAGCTGACTCGAGCCATGCCTCACAACCAGCCTGCCATGAGCCCATACCTCAAAGGACAACTTTCTTGACTTTATGCAATTTGAGCCATACCAATCAGCATAGGCCACCAACAACTCTCTGACCTATCAAGACTTGATACATGGACCAAAAGCAACTCAACACATACAACAAGCAAGCCTGAATACACACACAACTCAGCATACACAAAAACTCCCTCTTATGCATTTTTCTTCGAAACTGATCCCACAAGCCACAAACATCAAAACAAATTCCATAGAACAACTCACCATCAACCTCTGATCATTTCCCAACCATCACCTTGCCCTGAAACCCCCCATATCAAAAACACGATTTCCCTCCCCCTTTGAACTGAACTTCATCAATCTTCAAGAAGAGCCCACAAAAGCTTCAGCCAAGCATTCCAGAAGCAAGAGGGAGTCAAAAGAAGGGGAAAAGCACCAAAGAAAGGACCAAACAGTGCCATTTTCGAAAGCTCCATCTCAGGTAGCTTCAAGAACAAATTTTCCAGAAATGTATTTTCTTGTTATAGAAATGTTTTGTATGCTTTGCTGATCATCATGATCTATTTAGTTTTGAAAATGAGCAAGAAACAAACATGTATGAAGCTTCTGAAATTTTTGCGTGTTTTCCGTTTGCCTTTGATTCTTGATCTTGAGTGAAAATAAATGATTTTGGTTGCTGGATTCTTGTTTAGAGTTGTCTAATTATTGATTCTGGAGAGTTTAGTGAGGTTTCATGGCGTATTGAGAGAGATTGAATGAGAGAGCAGCCGGAGAAGATGATCGGGACACTGTTTCGGTCACTTGAAAGTCATTAGGGTTCAGATTAAGGTTTAATTGTGTAATTAGTGAGGTTTGAATGTGAGTCGTCCAGATGCGCACGTGGTCTTTCCCTCCCTTTCCAGATTCAAATCCCAGCCCTTGCATTAAAATTTTTTTAAAATCATTTAAATGATTATTTTTAATTAGTTAATGAGAATTAATTAATTAAAAATACATTTAGGTATTTAAAAATCCCAAAAAAATTCAGAGAACATTTTCAAACATTTACAAACTCACAACACAAATTTCTTTTTGGTTTTGATCATACTTTGGCAATTTTCATTTGAATTAGGGTTCTTTAATTTGAATATTTTTAACCCTAACTTCAAAAATTCATAACTTTTGATCCAAGTTGAGTTTATGAATGGTTCTTTTTGTATTGTGTTATGCATATTTTCAAGCATCCAAAAAAAATTTTTATTTCATTTTTACCTTTCATTTTCAATTTGTTTGGCATTTTCCCTTTAGGATCACCCTTAAAACCCTAGAAATTTAGGAAAATCATAAGTCCTTTAGGGTTTAGCTTCTGACCTTCCCCTTTGGGCAGTGAACTTGTATAGGTTTAGGGCCCCTTTGATTCCTTTTTCAATTTTTTATTTTATCACTTGCTTCTGATTTTGAATTTTGCATCTCATGTTGTACATAAACCCTAATTTGCATCTTCATTTGCATCCATCTTGTATAAGCTTGCATACATGAACTTGCCATGACATTTTGCACATCCACATGACATATAAGACATCTTAGGACACATTGAAATCATGTTTGGTCATTGCATCATTCATTTGCCATGTTTTGCATCCATTTCATTCCATGTGCATTCATGAACTTTCATGCTCCTTACATGTCTCATTTGCATTCCCATTCTTTGTATGATCATCCTCATCCCTTGGCATGCTTTCATACCATCTCACAACATCATTTGCATCATGAATGTGCTTCTGACTTTGGCTTCCATCTTTGCATTTCATCTCATTTTCATTTCATTTCATTTCCTTTTGCTAACTTTTTAGGTGGTAAGTGTTTGAGAAGTGAATTTGCCTTCACTTCTCATAATCTCTTCTCATATCTCTTAGGCATCATTGCTGCATTTTACTTGTGAATTAGAGTGAGCTTGCTCATTCATGCTCCTTCCTCTCTCTCTCTTTCTTCAAGCAACTTATCTTCTTAAGTGAAGTAAGTTGTATTGCTTCTTTCTGATCCTCCTTCCTTCATCCTGCTTCTTCCTTGGTGGCTTTTCTCTTGAGATCTTCTTGCAAGCCTCATAAACCCTAGGAACACCCAAGCATGATCACAATTAGGGTTTGATTAGTCCCCCATTAGTTTTACCTTTGTGTCATCTTTGAGTCTTCTCTTCTCATCTCTTAATCAAGGACTAAACCTTCAAGGTTTTAAGGCTTTGTGATTAAGCTTATGCCTGCATCCTTCTATTAGGATGGAGTGAATAACTTTAATCCTAAGTGTTAAACCCTTAATGTGTTTAAATCCTTAAATCAATTCACTCAATAATTACTAAGACATCAAGCTTGTAACTTGGGCCTTACATTAGGGTTCTAATTCTTCCTTAAATGGTTAAGAATGACTAACCCTAGTGTTAATGGACAAGTCCCCCTCAAGTTGTCTTACAAACCATAAAATCCATTTCTTAATCTTATCATTAACTAA
Organism: Lathyrus aphaca; assembly: GCA_963966055.1. Taxonomy (NCBI): domain Eukaryota; kingdom Viridiplantae; phylum Streptophyta; class Magnoliopsida; order Fabales; family Fabaceae; genus Lathyrus; species Lathyrus aphaca. Next base: position 442,169,668 of record OZ014522.1, on the reverse strand, counting down.
ACTCCACTCTAATAAAGGCTTTGTTTTGTCATGAGGTTAATCCCTAATCATGTATTAAGTTGAGGAGCCTCCCTCGGCTTAAATGTTCTCATCTATTATCCTTCTATTAGGATGGTGTAATGGGTCCATTAAATCCTTGATTATGGCTTAAACTCATTACTTAACACTAAACAAAAACTCCAAAAACATCTAAATAAATGCAAGTAGGTTAATGATCTTAATCCTACATCATGGTGATTAAGTGTGGGGTGCTTACTTCATACTTAAGGTATTCTTATTACCCCTAATCAGAGGGAGGATGTGATGAGTTTACTAACCCTTGGTTTAGGCTTAAGCTCATTTTCTTATAACAAACTCCAAAAGCAATAAAAGATTGAAAATATCAAAAACAAACAATAATCGTCTCCTCCGGGATTCTTTTTCTCATCATCTTCACTCACAAACGAGAACTCGCTTCTTCCGTCTAATGCAAGACAGTTTGCACCTGAGCCAGACAGGTCATACACTTGAGCATAGACAAGTAAGCAGTTCACAAGTCAATTCATCTTTCAATCCCTTTGAGTCGAACTACGGTGTTCTGACTTCCTCATTGCACAAGAGGATACGTAGGCATAACTTAACAGTTATCGAACAAAAGTCTCTATATATTCCCCCTCCTTCCAGCATTATTCTTTAAGCCCCTTAGTCTTGAGCATTTCATCCTTTCCTTACACTGACACTTTTTCATTTCATTTCACATTTCTTTTACACTGACACTTGCATTCTTTTCCAGCTTTTGCACACAGATAGCACAGACACTACCCCTTTGAACACAAATCTTTTAAGCGTGGATCCCGTCGAGTACGACGGACAATCTGGGTGCTAATACCTTCCCAGGTTGTAACCAACCCCCTTTCTCAGTTTCTCTGGTTCGCAACCGTCTTATCCATCTTTTCTAGGTTTATGCAGCATTACCTTTCCTTCGGGATAAAAATGCCTAGATGGCGACTCTTTTTAGTTCATCTTCATGTTCTCTCCTTTCGCCGACCGTTCGCGTCTGTACCCCTCTTGGCCCCGGTGTCATTTGGTGGGAGCGACAGGCAGCAGGTATGCGTTTTTGTGATTTCGCAGCGATTCGTCTATCGTTTCATGTCCGTTCCTTTTTCTGATTATCTTTAAGATGTTTGGCAACTAATAATTAATGATGAATGTAATTAGAGATTAATAATAAGATGATTAAAGATTGTTGTTAGAAGAATTTAGAGGGTGGACTTAGAGATGATGAACTAAGACAATTAAGTCGATTTTACACTATTGCGATGATGTATTCTGATGTTGGTCTTATGACCAACGATGTGGTGATGTTACGATGTAAGATGAACTAAGACGATGTGTTGAACGGAGTTTACGATGTGTGATTGTGTTGTATGCCATTCTCATACCGCATACATTTGCATAATTAAGATGGCCTGGAATGGCAACCACGATGTTTGAGATGAAGACTTATGTCTTGCTGATACCCACCTAAATGGCATGAATTTTAAGATGGGAGTTCGCTCCGAATGGTACCACATGCATACATTGTCGAGTTGCATATGAATTGCATTGTTGAATGATTTATGATGATGTTATAGATGTTATGATGATACGATGTTCATGATGATTATGATGTGAATGGGTGATTTAATGACTTTAACTATATATGTTGATTATTGTATCCTGCATATAATTGTCGATATCTCACCCCTTCTATTTGAATGTTACCCTTGGTTGGTAATGTGCAGGTAATTTCGAGTAGCGAGAAGTTTCCGTTAGATGGTTTGATTTGTTGGTCGCTCTTATACGTAGCACTTCGGGGGGATTAGCGAATGCATGAATTTGTTTTCATTCTGTTTTGTTTATGATTGGATTAAATATTTTTCCTTTAGAATATGATGTTTCTTTTATAAGACGATGTCTTGGATTCTGATGAGTTATTATGAAGTTGAATTTTTAAAGATGAAATGTTTATGATTTTAATGATTTTCCACTACATAATAAAGACTTGGTTTATTGTTTGAGGTGTACGTGATGTATGATTTAAAAGAAGAAAATGTGATGCCCCGTTTTTGTTGAACTTTGATTTATTTATTATTAATTGCGGGTAGAATGGGGTGTTACACTTAAGACCATTTGACATTGTCCTTTGACACAAAATATCAGATTTCAAAAGATTGTGAAAATCTGTGTTTTGCAAAACAGTTTTGGATGGTCACTTTGATCCATGATTTCTTCATGTACAGGCAAGATTTTTTCATTCCAATTGGTTCTTTGAATTGTTGGAAACATTTGCAACAACATTGGTGTTTTGAGAAGGATCTGAATCAGCTTGTAACTTGGTGAAAAATCTCTCCAAGTTTTGGTATTTTGCTGATTTTGTACTTGGACAAATTTTGTTTAAGTGTTGAAAATCAGTATTTTTCTTGATTTTGATCCAATCATAATTTAAAATCCATGAAGAATTGGAGTTTCTTGTGGGTGAATCATTTGTAGTTTATGATGAGATCTTTCATTTGACTTTGGTTCACCAAAATATGATGCTTGGATCACAAGTTATGATGCTTGGAAGTAGGCTACTTGAACACTTTTTTCCATAACTTAGAAAATTTTCTAAGTTTCAAAGATTGCCCCTTTTACAAGTTATCTTCAAATTTCTGATTTTTTGTGATCAAATTCATTTATAGACCATATATTATTGTAATATAGGTTATGAGGGTCATTTTGGGTGAAAAAAATCAAACTTTGACTTTTTGGTCCAGGTGGAAATTACACTAGATACCCCTGATTTTCTGATTTTTTGACTGTACATCCTCTGAGGTATTATGACCTTATGAATGGACTTATATGATGTATATGAGCTATTTAAACCATTACCTATGATATAGGCTCTTTTCTAGATGAAAATCTTAACTTTGGGATCCTCGATTATTCAGAAACCCTAATCTAGGCAATGTGAAACCCTAATCTTGCAGTCATAGATCATAATACGTAGACTATCTCAAAATGTAAGAAGATATAACTATAATCCATGAATTATATGGCTGTAAATAAAATTATATGATCATGTTTCCTCGAATATGATTGATAATATCAAATTTTGAACAAATGTTTCCTTTAACCCTTGTTCTTGTTAGTCTTACTCAATACCATAAGTCTAACACCTGTAGAGACAAAATTAGTAGTAACCATTCAGTAACAAATTTCTAAAACTTTTTCATTGGTGGTGCTTCACTTAACTATAATCTACAAGAACCATATACCTTTTTTTAATATGAATGTTTATATACGTGTTTCCAAAGTTGGACTTTTCACCTGTATCGCTACTCTTAGAGTTAGAAACAGGGACATGCACATTGCAGATGAATGGAGACAGAAACGAATTGGTGGCTGATTCTTACTTGTTTCCCCTGCCAACAAGTTTCTTGCCAAACATTGTTGAATTTACAAACTAGATTCTAGATTTCTCAGACTTCCAATCCCACTGTAGATCAGAATATCAATTTATTGAGTTTAGCCAAATAATCAAGAAATGTCATTAACTCAAACTAGAGTCAAACTATTTTTTGAGCGTGCAAGATGGGCTACCACATAATACTATATGAAATTCTGGAAACAAATATAAGATGTCAAATAGGATGTTACGACGCTAATATCTGACAGTTTAAAAATAACAAGGTAAAGAAACAAAAACAACAGTAATGAACACAAGCAATTGTTAACCCAATTTGGTGCAAACACACCTACTCTGGGGGCTTCCAAGCGAGGAAGGAACTCCACTATCATTAGTATCAATTCAGAGCTAAACCACTCAGTTTAGCCTTTTCACTTAACTACCCAATGCAAGTTCTATCTAAGAACTCCTAGATACAAGACACCTCTCACTCCCCCTCAATCACAGCAGTGATGACAAACAAATAATCACGAAAAAGAAGACACACTTCAAAGTCAATCCTTGACCTTGCTTCAGAGCTTCAGTCAAGTACAAAACACTCTTACTTAAAAGATTTGAGTGGACAACATACAACTCGATAAATCCTAGTCCAAAACAATCATCACCATGATAATTGTTTGCCTCACAAGAAAACTAAACACACGTAAAAACTCTAAACACTTCAATCCTTATTTTCTTGTTATTTCAACTAGGGTACGTCAATCTGTAAGTAGAGTTTGAAACGTGGGCATGGGCATGCTGAACTTGCACATCCATATAAGCCTATATACGTTAATTCATAAAATAAAGGAACAAATATAGCAACATATAAAATGTTCTTCTAATAACACTCCATGCTGAATCACATCCTTCTAATTTAGGTGCCTGATAATTCTCAACAATTCACACAAGTTAGTAACAAAAAACGTGCATGCATAAATAAGGATTCAATTAGGTCTTCAGGCCCAGTCAAATATGTCATGACATCAGTCTTGACATCTTGATAAAAAATAGTTGCATCCTAAATTTTTACACTTGCAGATTGCTTAAATCACATGTCATAACATCACACATGACATTAGAAAACAGAACATGTTTTACCATAAAATATTGTCAATCTACAACATCTACACTATAAATTTGTCACAATTAAATCATAACTAAATAGACCTTTATCATACTGCAACTGAAGGATTGAGTTTGTGAAGGTAAGGTTGAACGAAAGGACTGAAGAGAAACTGAAACAATTTTAGTGAGGGGGAAATGAAAACAAAGGAAGATGAAACTTAATTTCATCCATATTTTTAGTTTTATTATTATTTTTAACTATTTTTTAAGGTTAATGAGTTTGATTCCCTGTGTACGCATTACAATAGTAATTTGTTAGAAGTAAATATAATTTCTTAGGTCAGATGGGTGACACCTAATTTAATAAGTAGAATTCTTAAGTTAGTTAACAAACACATATGACTTGAGAAATTTAAAGACAATTATATATATTTTTTATTTAATCTTTGTTAAATAAGTTTTAAATGCACCCGACCAAACTAAGTTATAAATAATTACGAAATTGTCACTGTGTCGCTTCTTAAGTCAGGTGACAAGTGAACTGACTTAACAATCTCTGTTAAAATCGTATACTTAAAAATCTATGCTAAAACCGTATTTTTGTACTAGTGAATGCTAGTGTGTGTGTGTGTGTGTATATATATATATATATATATATATATATATATATATATATATATATATATATATATATATATATATATATATATATATACACACACACACACACACGCACACACACACACACACACACATATATATATATATATATATATATATATATATATATATATATATACTAGCGTTCAAACGGGCACTCTCGTGCCCGTTTGTCCGCTTTTTTAAGGTGCATCGCGTGAAAATATGAACAGTGTAATTTTTATAAGTTTGATTTTAACGTAAACTATTTATATGATGAGGTCTAGCATATTTATTCAGATACTTACCAAAGAAATTGTAATATGTAATATTTGCAAATTAATTTTTCTTATGAATACCAAGGATCGTATTGTGACATACCATTATTCAGCCATTTTTTTTCAATTAAATCAATAATATGAGTGGAATAATTTAGAGGTTAGAAAGAGGTATTACGGTAAAAAAAATACGTTTAAAAAAACTAAATTTTATCTTAATACTCTCAAATTATTTACACTCTTCTTGTCTTTGTAAAGAATTGTTAAAATAATTGGCTCGATTACTACAAAGAAACATTGTCATAGACAAAGTACATGTATAGAAAAAAGTAAAAGTGCAACTAAAAAAAATAGCAATTCCTTCATAAACATATTTAAACAAACCGCCCAAGAATTCACCCTTTTGATATAAGCAAATAGTTCATGGTTAATAATACCATTGATTCTACTGTCAAGATACAGAGGATAAAAATATACAAATACCTCATGGATGTCTTTTGATACTTTTCTAATCAGTATGAATTTTTTCTCTTACATTTAAATAGTATTACATTTTTACAATATAAACAAATATAATCTTAAATGGGGAAAACTTTTTTTTTGTGTATTCATTTATTTCAATGTTAATAAATTATATATGAAAAAATAAACATAAAAAAAGAAGAAGAAGCAAAGTAGTCCTATATTAACCATTGTCTTTCAGCTTTTAATGAATGTTTTTAAATGGTAAAGAAAGACATATGCGTTTTAAATATGAATTATAAACACATAATGGGAGAGAGTTACAAATTGGTAATCAAAAGAGAGTAAAGAACTGAAGATTTTTTTTTATTTACCTCTCATTCGCCATAAATTATAAAACATCATCATATGAACATGTTTTATCTAATTTCTACATATATTAAATGTATTAAATAAACAATTTTTATTTACTTGTCACCAATTTGTATTGAAACAATTATATTTTGAGAGATTTATAAAATAAATTGAAAAAACAACCTCTCTAGCAATTATAGATTCCTATTGGCCGTTAAGATAATTCTCTAAAATAACTTCACTTTTTATTAACATTTTATTTTTACAAAAATAAATAAACTATATTTTAAAGGATAAAATAGGTAAGAAAAACAGTCAGCTCAAAATTATTTATATCTTTCATAGATAGTTATAGATGACTGATTGTTATTTCTTAATAACAACTTACAATGAAGCAATCACTCTAAATTTGTTATCCTGAACCACACACAACTTAATGCCTTATTGTCCTTAGAATTAATTGGTTTAGCAGGCGTTAGCTTTAAACCCAACCAAACGTATTCCTCTTTTTTTTCTCTTCAAAAGTAAAAACTTTTAGTAAACAGAAAAAATGTAATGAATACTTTTCAAGGATTTTCAACCAAAAATAAACTATAAATAGAAATCCCTATCCAAATTTAAGAAAGTAAAAAAATTATATATGAGCTGAATAAATGAACCAAAATTCAACATTTGTAGAGTAAAAAACAATATCTCTAAAAATGTATTATGTAACTTTTAAAAGAACATTTATTCCATTTTCTTATGTTCTAACACTTTTGTATCTATAAGGTGCACATTCATTTCCAAATATATCCTACAAAATAAGATTAGATAAACAACTCAATTAAGTCCATGTACAGAAAAATAATAAATTTACATTAAATCTACCTATAATATGAGAGTTTTATTTTATTTGATAAAAAAGATAACATAGAAAAAGATAAGGATTATCTATCCCATGATTGTGCAATTGTGTTTTTTGCCATCGTGTGGTATCCTACATGATATCCATTGAAACTTCACTCCTCCATCACAAATTATCAATTGTAGTGAATCTTAAAATGTTAGATCAAAGTTAGAGTCTCACAAATTATCAATTGTAGTGAATCTTAAAATGCTAGATCAAAGTTAGAGTCTCGACTCTAAAAGCCTTCAAGACAAAGGCAAGTATATCATATCATATCATATAATGGATTTTGTAACATTTAAGAAATAAATTATAATTAAAATCAAAATATAAAAACTTGTAATTCCAAAGCATCTTCATAATATCGTAATCATATCTAAATATCTTGTTAATTGCATCTGGAATATTCTACCATTGTCAATCTTCTCGAGAACCATTCTCCCTTTAGCACAGCGCATCATCTTCTATAGATTTAATCAAAATATCTACAAATCAATGAGTAAACACTTTTCTTACTAAACAAAAAGAAAAAAAATCATATAGTACCACAAAATTAAATTTATAACACAAATAAAACAAATGAAACTAAATAAATTGGAGTAGTTATACAAAAATCAAACCAAATAGATTTATATGGTTCCACAAAAATAAAATCAAATATATTAGGACTTTTTCACAATAACCAAGGGACGAAGCTTCTGCAAAACAATAACAACAAAAATATTAGGATTCTCACACTAATGACATTTCACATACAATAAAACAAAAAAGTTCAAATTAAATTAAATATTAAATTAATTAAATTTCAATCTATTTTTAGTCTTTTTACTTTTTCCTCACCATCTTCTCTAAACCAGTTAATTTGGTATTCGTTCAGCATCTCATTAACATATATGCAATGATTAAAGATAATTGTAAAAAAAAAAATTGATATATTAAAAAAATTGGAGAATTTAATAGTTTACCTCTTTACACGTAGAGATCAAACTTCCTGTTCATGTTGAATAAATCGATTCTTTAATTTAAAAAAAAAAAAAAAGTAAAAACGAACCATAAAAAAAATAAAATAATAATAATAATAGTCAGATGAATTGAAAGAGAAAAAGTCACATTGATTGAAGAGAGATTAAATGATAAACACAAAAGTTAATAGTAATGGGTTATTGAAAGTTATTATCTAAGTTATTAGGGAAGTTAAAAGTAATGGATTATTTGAAGTTAAAAGTAATAGAAGTTATTAACAATATTATTTTTTTTATTTTTTTTATTTATTAAAAAAAAAAATAAAAGGTATTTTTGGAACTAAAATAGTCCACTCCAAAATGGTGTATGCTATATATATATATATATATATATATATATATATATATATATATATATATATATATATATATATATATATATATATATATATATATATATATATATATATATATATATATATATATATATAACAGCTAATTTAAAATATATATTTTTACACTTTTTAAATGGTTTTTGTTAATAGATTATTATTTTTAAAACGGGCTTTAATTGCTATTGCCATATTATGAAATTAAACTTGTTCCAAATTTCTATAAACACAAAACTTACATTCCCTAGCTCAGATTCAAATCCTAATTAGATTCACAAGTCTATCTACACAAGGTTATATGCATAGTACATTTACACATTCATAATATTGACTGGTCCATTTTGACAGTTTAACATGTTGGGCTGAGTGCATTTGGTTAATTATTGTAAATCCATATGCTTCAAACACAAGGGACAATGGGGCAACTAATGTATGGAATTTTGTCATAGAGCACTATAGGCAAGAAAAGGAAGATAAGTAAGCCCCAAGAAAAAGAAGGTTCCAAATCTAAAACACTCAAATCCAAAACTCACTTTAGTGGAGCATATACGCTGACTTCGACCATGTGTTCTATCTAATCCAAGCCTCCATATGTCCAAATTTAATGGTTCATCTACTCTGAACGTTGCATCAAAGTGCCATATTCATCAAACTTCTCCATTAAATAATATTTTAATCCATTCTTCTAAAGTAATATTGTTAGGAGTCCCACGTAGATGTGAGAATACTTTGGAGGAGTTTAGCATAATACCTCGAAGAAATTATCCTGTAAGCAGAAAGATACTCCATACAGTTTCAATATTATGTTCTGCATGGAATAATCTGTAAGCGCAAGGATACGTCATGGGTTCCAGCATAATATCTCAAAGATGCAAAGATATTTTGTAGCATTCCACTATAATGCCTTATAGTGAGTAGTTCATAGACGCAAAGAAACACTATAGTTAGGGACAATCCTAACTTTTAAAAGGTCCAGAATAAATAATAAAAATCGATCCTTGATAAAAAAATTGTTTTAAAAAAAAACTTCATCTATTTAAATTATAAATGGCATCAGAACATCATTACTAAAAATATTATATTTTAAAACAAAGTTTTTACCTCATCCAACAAAAGATCAAGATAAAATCTCAAGACGTGTTATGTTATTTTTCTTTAATAAATTATCATTTATTCTCTCGGTTTAAAAGCAAAACTGAGGAGTGAACTAATACAAAGTCTATGATTCAAGTCCTAACAATTGTAATTTTTATTTTTTTATTTTATTTTAAAAGTGAAATCTATCTTATTATTTAAGTTTCTATTTTATTATTAAATATTTTATTTTCTTGATTTCTCAAATAACTTAGGGGTATGACACCCATACTTTACTACTAAAGGATCTTTTTTTATTAAGTTTCATCCTAAACCTAATTCACATGTTCAGACACTCCAGATTCTTAAACATCATTCTTTCGGATGGATTACGAGACAGAAAAAAATTCGATTATGTGTTGTTGTTGTTCTTACAACAACCTTTAACAATTTTTTTTTTCTTTCTTGTAATCTATCTCACGTAATGACATTGTATTTGTTATTGTTGTTGCAGCTGTTGTAGTTGTTATTTTCACCTCTTGTCAATGATTAATAGAATAACTTTTCAATGTTGTTAATCAAATAATTTTATTATTATTATTATTATTATTATTATTATTATTATTATTATATATATATATATATATATATATATATATATATATATATATATATATATATATATATTGATTTCTTCGGTTGAAAATATTGAGAAATTTATTCTTAATTATATTGCAACACATAGAGAAACTGGTGAATAGTAAAAATTTGAAAAGGAAAACAATACATGTTACTTTAATTTTTTCCATTCACCATCATTTTTTACAATAGAAGTAATCTATTATCTCGGTTCTTTTAAAAACAGAGGTTAAGTGTAACACCCCACACATAATTGACTAGTATATTATGCATGAAACATTAAAATTGGTTATGAGTACATACAAAAGCTTTAAAGAAAATACAACAAGTCGAATACAATAAGAAAATTGAACTAAAATGTATACAACAAATGTCTTCAAGGAAATTGCACAGCGGAAAAAAGATCTGACACGATCTCAAAGCCAATTGCTCTCCAGAGCATCCGAGATAAACCTTCTAGTGAATCTTCAAATTAATCTTAGACCTGAAAAGAAATCAACAACATGGGATGAGATTACTAAATCTCATTGAGTTCCCCTATCTTATGGGTCCAGTCGGCTCTACAGGATAAACTGTCCTTATCTCATCCTATTAGTAATCACATATATACTATTTCATAGGATTTAAGGAACGAAGCATAGTATGCTTCACAATAACGTATAAGCTAATAACTTAAACATGCGAGCCACATAGAATAATAGGAGATACAAATCTATCACATCGAAGCTCTTGACGAACCTCTAGTTAAGCCAGTGTTTCGAACGTCGTTGACTATCGACAAATCCATTGTCAATCATGATAAGGTGTTACAGAAGTTTCTGAGCTACGTATGACAATAGGAGATACAAATCTACTACACCGAAGCCCTTGACGAACCTCTAGCCCAGCTAGTGTTTCGAACGTCATTGACTATCGATAAACTGCTCCCCATCATGGTAAGGTTTTACGGAATATTCAGCCCCTTATAAGGTGGTTTCCGAAAATTATCCGCTGCCTTCTCTCAAGACTGGTCTAGCAAGGCGGTATCCAGAGTTCTCATACCTTCCATCTAATTGGACTTACTCTCCTATGTTTCGAACTACGCATTAGCATTAGTCATAATTCCAAATTTCACTCCCTTGATTTCATTACCTCAGAATAATGGTGTATAAGATAGTACCAAATTTTCTTCTTTTAATTTCTAAACAATTCCCTATTTCAGATAACACTGATCCTAGGGTTCCACTCACTAGGTAATTTCTATTAGGCGAGCATTTTATGTATTCATTATAAAATATAATGTATCACTTCATAATATTACCAGTAATACACCAAATCATTCACAATGCTACCGACGTAATACTGCACCTACAATGTCAAGTCATCGTCGTGTAAACACCAAATCATTCACGGACAAGGTTTCCTTAGAACATATCAAACATGATGCAACATGAACTCACATAATCATATTCGGCTAGTCATTCCTTTACTTCATACATTCTTAACATAATACATGCATTCACTTCTTAACATAACTAGCTCACTTAAACGTATTATATCATAATATATTTGTATACGAAAACAAGCATGTGTCATATTCCATGTATAGAACTGGCTATATCTCATCAATATTACGGAGGTCCACTGTTCGCAAATACGGAAAACATTTTATCTCTTGGAGGTTTCTCACCAATATTCCATTGCATGCATCATATACTTGACATAGATTTATCAATTTTGCATCATCAAAACGTGGTTCCCATGGATTTTTCTCTCAAACCCTTAAAATTTCAAATCCTCCCAAACATGAATATTCTCATAGTTCTAACTATATAACTCACATTACAAGACATATAATTATCATAAGAACACACTTTCATTAATGTATTAAGCATGTAATCATATTTCTCACTAACCAATTCAGCATGTAATTAAATTTCCATTCCTACCCAAGTTCTAACTATGGAGCTCACCTTGCATCAATAGAGATTACGATGACATCCTTGTTGCAATTGATCTCCCATCTTGGTCAAAATTCCACTTCCAACATCATCAAACACGTAGCTCCTCCTTAACCTATTTTCAGCATGAATTCCCAAACTTCAAATGTGTTTATCTCCTTCAATACATACCTTATTGACACGAAATCATATATCAAACTGAAGGGAATTTCATAATATTTCTAAAAAAATCCATAACCACTTTAATAGGAGTTATGAGTAAAAAGATATTACCTGTCTAATGGAGACTGGTCAAGAAATCTCGTATACATGCCTTCACCAAAATCAGCTTCAGACCCTCATCTTCAAACGCATTTATCTATCTCATCACAAATATGCACAAGAAAAAAAATTTATCCAAGTTGAAGAGAATTTTGTCTAGTTTCCAAAAAGTCGAGAATTACTTAAATCGGAATTACAAGCAGAAAGGTATTACCTTATTAGTGGAGGTTGTTCCAAAGTTGTGAAAATGGAAAACATGAACATGATAAACTTAAATTCTTTTTATTCTCTCTCTTTCTTCTACTTAAATTTTGATTTAATGAAGTATATATGTCTTTGACATCCAAACAAGTCCTTAAGTCACTCATGCAACATGTTAAATGCCCAAAATTCCCTTTAACTAAGTCATATTTACTCATATGTCATCTAGTCACATTCTAACTATTTCTCCAAGTCAAAAATGTCCTCTAACTAGATGGTATTCACAACTTTTCCATCTAGTTCATTTTTAACTATTCCTCATGATATTCAAATTATTCTCATGTTTAGGAAATGTGGGATATTACATCCCCCCCTTAAATAGAATTCACCCTCGAATTATTTCCAATCAACATGATGAAAAGTCTCCTCACATCTTCTTCCAACGAGGGGATGCAATGTACCTTACATTCCTCCTGATACTCCATCATGACATACCCGAAAATGATTCTTCTAAGGTCTCCAACCTTTACTTCTTTGCACTGAGTATGTGTAGCTTCGGAATCATTGGCAACCCATTTGGTTGGATACCCTTCTTCCTCAATGTTTGCCAAGTTCATCCTTGTTCACACATACCACTGATTTCCCACTTATTTTCCCTTGGTTTCTTGAAGTTTCGTCATTCCAAGATATTCATGTTACAACATTCCTCTCCAATGACGATGCTTCAGATTTACTTACACATGAGTCTTTATGGAATCATACACGTGCTTATTAGCTCCTTTGGTTTTGACTTCCAAGTCTACCTCTTTTTTACAACCAAGCATCTTATTTCGATCATTTGCTTGTCTTCATTATTCCAATAGTCACGATACTTTATCTAACCCTTGATAATCACAAGCTCGCCCATTGACCCATGAGCATCTTATAACACATCAATCACGATGCATCTTTCATACAGGTCCATCAACAATACCTCTATAGATCAATGGTGGATTCTTGAGAGTCTAGGACAAATAAAACATTGCTTTGTCGAGTTCTTCTAAATCACACTAAGTCCACATTCCACTTAGTTCCATTACTCTACTACACTTACTCCCTTAATATCAATAGTTCATTCTCGATATTTCGTCCAATCACGGTACATTCTAGAATCTTAAACACACTCATCAACAACTATTCCTCGGGTGGAGAAATTCCAAAAATCGGTTCGCTAACTATCCCATCATGCTGGTTAGGTCCATTTTAACACAACTTGGTCCCGTTTCAGTTCCAGAACATCTAAAGCTAAATACTCATTGAATAGGAGTTTGTCTTACCCTACCGACTTCCACATTGTATAGCGGCTACAATAACTCTGCTAAATTTTCCATAGGTTCTTCCAATCATACGACTTCATATCGTTGTGTAACAATACCTCTAATGACTCATGTGACTTAACCGATATAGCAATCCTTTAAAAGTCGACTTCATTCACATATTCATATAATGCCTTTTTGTTTTTGAATCTGACACTAACTGACTTCCTTGGCTACATTCCCTAATGTAGTGTTTCTAACAGCTAAAGTGCAGTTACAATGCAAGGAATCATACTTCGCACCTTGAACATTCACCTTTGAAATTTCTCGACACTCCAAAACCCATGTGCCTCTACTTTACAGAGACTGGTATTTCTTCACTTCTGAGGATCTACAGATACTCCTCTAGATATATCTTACATTGAGCTAACCCAATATATACTTCATATATTCTAACATTGATCACCAATGTTAAAGAATAACCATGCAATGTGTTGGCCTAGATATGATGATCTCACATTAGTTCCACCTCAGGAATTCACGTACAAATATCCCTTTAACACACCAAGAAACAAGAAACATCAACAAGGTGTAATTTGATATTACCCACGAAACCATGACCACCTTGTGTACTCATAAGCATAGTATTGGGACTTGATCCGTTCCACTATCTCCTGCTTGGATAGTTCTCCACTATTGAGTGCGACATATGGATCCTTATCACACCTACCTTATGAGAATTTGGTTCCACATCTCACTATTACCAAATCAAAAATCCTTACCTTGAATTCTAGATCAACAATGTCCCACATATGTCGGAAAGGATGACTCACGCATCTCGTGCACGATAGTGATATTGCGGTGTTATACCTGTTTGGTAGTATTACATTGGTGGTCCAACTCCGAGGACATGTACTCAAGTAGTTACACTGTACATATAATGATCCCCACTCGTATCATATGGCCATGATGACCATATAGTTGATAAGAATTTATATTAAGGTAAAAAAAATTATTGAACCCTTCCAGTCTCACTCCTAAGAGTGTTACATCACAAAGTTCAACCTTATTTATAACTAGCTAGGTTTGACCTACTATGAGTTTAATTCATATCTAACATCATACTTACAATCATTCACGCTATACAGACATAAGAGAATTGAAGGATTATATTACTACTATGTATGCCATGGCTCAAAACTAACCCAATAACTCACAATCACTTGACATGGTTCATATAAGCATTGGCACACACACACATGCATACCGTACCAACATACGAGAGAATACCAAAGTAGTATACACTTCCCTCTAGGCTTCACAAGCACACCATATGGATAGTCTTGGTGAGTATCACAAGTGAGTTTACGCCTAGACAGGCCCCACAAGCACACCATATTGATATCTCAAGTGTATTAATGAAAAGCGAATTACCACTTAGCAGTATGGCCCACTCGGTATTCAGTATGTAAAAGCGATTCACCATTGCCAAAAGTTCACGACGTAGCAGGGTCCACTATACATTACCCTCAAGAACTGGTCTCACAACTTACCTGCTTACCTACTTTTGGGACAAATCCCTCAAGGAATTAGTCTTACGTTTTTTCCTGCCATTCTACTTTTGGGATGTGTCCCACTATGATTATCATGAAATTGTCCAACTACGGCCAACCTCAATGTCAACCACTCCTCTGGACAATTACCCAATGCATATTAAGGGTCATGCACATGAAACTCTATCACCCTAGCCCATATTTGGTCATACACAGTGTAGGAGCCACAACGTTCCATATTGGCTACCACAATTTCTCTAGGTCATCCTTACCAAACAAGATACACTTGGATAAATTATGGATTCATGCCTCATTCATTCGAGTCTTGGATACACACCAAATTAATTTGGAAGATTCACCTTTCGGGGTTCAACTGTTGATAGCTCTATCTCTATCCAGTTGGTTCTTAACTTAGTCATCCATGACAAAAAAAAATAGCAATCGGTGATTATCCCTCAGATACTTTAAACCGTCACCAGATCATGCTCATCTAACACCCGACACCTAACATAGTTTTATGGCTTTACTCATGGTTGGGTAAATAATATTTTCAAGGTACATGGTCTAATGTACTTTGCATCCCCATCTAATTCAGTCTTCCCCTAACGTAACTCTAGTGCTTATGCAGATCAAGAAGTGATGAGTTGCAGTAGTCTGTCTCGTCAATTAAACAGACAGGATCTTCCTGAAATGGGAAAATAATACATTTCTCATATTCTTCCATCTACTATTCTTAGCATCAACCTTCATTAGTAGAAATGACTAAGTAACGCATCATGTCCACTTAGGACTCAATCCCACTGTAGGAAACTTCCTCTGCAAGTTCCACTTGCGTTTCTCGAACTTACTATGTTATACTAACCATTTGAGGAGTGCAGTATGTCCAGCCGAACGCCTACGAGTTCCACTTTCCTTAAATACTTCCACGATACTTATGTGGTCAACTATTATGTGTTAGACACTCTGCTTAGGTCTGGTAATCAAAACCTCATATAACCAACTCATAATACTTGGGTTCCCAACACTTACAAGTTTATGTGTCCTTGTGGCGGCTCTGCCATGATCCTACTGTTACGCATTCAATCGGTGAGTTGATCAAGTTCAACAACTGAATGAGATACTAGTTAACTCAAGCTAGCAACACACACATTTGAGGAAAAAAAGAATTGCTAGTGATGTCTCATGGCGCGGCCGAGAATCAACCAAGCTCTGATACCAACTGTAACACCCCACACATAATTGACTAGTATATTATGCATGAAACATTAAAATTGGTTCTAAGTACATACAAAAGCTTTAAAGAAAATACAACAAGTCATATACAATAAGAAAACAGAACTAAAATGTATACAACAAATGTCTTCAAGGAAACTGCACAGCGGAAAATAAGATCTGGCACGATCTCAAAGCCAATTGCTCTCTAGAGCATCAGAGAAAAACCTTCTAACGAATCTTCATATTAATCCTAGACCTGAAAAAGAAATCAACAACATGGGATGAGATTAATAAATCTCAGTGAGTTCCTCTATCTTATGGGTCCACTCGGCTTTACAGGGTAGACTATCCTTATCTCATCCTATTAGTAATCACATATATACTATTTCATAGGATTTAAGGAACGAAGCATAATATGCTTCACAATAATGTATAAGCCAATAACCTAAACGTGCGAGCCATATAGAATAATAGGAGATACAAATCTATCACATCGAACTTGACGAACCTCTAGCCCATCTAGTGTTTCAAACATCGTTGGCTATCGACAAACATGTTGCCAATCATGATAAGGTTTTACAAAAGTTTCTGAGCTACGTAGGACAATAGGAGATACGAATCTACTACACCGAAGCCCTTGACGAACCTCTAGCCCAGCTAGTGTTTCGAACGTTATTGACTATCGATAAACTGCTCCCCATCATCGTAAGGTTTTACGGAATTTTCTGCCCCCTTATAATATGACTAAGTCCTATAAGGTGATTTCCGAAAATTATCCGCTGCCTTCTCTCAGGACTAGTCTAGCAAGGTGGTATCCATAGTTCTCATACCTTCCATCTAATGGGACTTACTCTCCTATGTTTAGAACTACGCATTAGCATTAGTCATAATTCCAAATTTCACTCCATTGATTTCATTACCTCAGAATTATGGTGTATATGATAGTACCAAAAGTTTCTTCTTTTCAATTCTAAACAATTCCCTATTTCAGATAAAATTGATCCTAGGTTCCACTCACCAGGTAATTTCTATTAGGCGAGCATTTTATGTATTCATTATAAAATAAAATGTATCACTTCATAATATTACCAGTAATACACCAGATCATTCACAATGCTACCGGCGTAATACTGCACCTACAATGTCAAGTCATCGTCGTGTACACACCAAATCATTCACGGACAAGGTTTCCTTAGAACATATGAAACATGATGCAACATGAACTCACATAATCATATTCGGCTAGTCATTCCTTTACTTCATACATTCTTAACATAATACATGCATTCACTTCTAAACATAACTAGCTCACTTAAACTTATTATATCATAATATATTTGTATATGAAAACAAGCATGTGTCATATTCCATGTATAGAAATGGCTATGGCTCATCAATATTACGGAGGTCCACTGTTCGCGAATACGGAAACCATTTTATCTCTTGGAGGTTTCTCACCAATATTCCATTGCATGCATCATATACTTGACATAGATTTATCAATTTTGCATCATCAAAACATGGTTCCCATGGATTTTTCTCTCAAACCCTTAAAATTTCAAATCCTCCCAAACATGAATATTCTCATAGTTCTAACTATATAACTCACATTACAAGACATATAATTATCATAAGAACACACTTTCATCAATGTATTAAGCATGTAATCATATTTCTCACTAACTCATTCAGCATGTAATTAAATTTCCATTCCTACTCAAGTTCTAACTATGGAGCTCACCTTGCATCAATAGAGATTAAGATGACATCCATGCTGCAATTGATCTCCCATCTTGGTCAAAATTCCACTTCCAACATCATCAAACACATAGCTCCTCCTTAACCTATTTTCAGCATGAATTCCTAAACTTCAAATGTGTTTATCTCCTTCAATACATACCTTATTGACACGAAATCATATATCAAACTGAAGGGAATTTCATAATATTTTAAAAAAAAATCCATAACCGCTTCAATAGGAATTATGAGTAAAAAGATATTACTTGTCTAATGGAGACTGGTCAAGAAATCTCGTATACATGCCTTCACCAAAATCAGCTTCAGACCCTCATCTTCAAACGTATTTATCTCTCTCATCACAAAATGCATAAGACAAAATTTATATCCAAGTTGAAGAGAATTTTGTCTAGTTTCCAAAAATTCGAGAATCACTTAAATCGGAATTACGAGCAGAAAGGTATTACCTTATTAGTGGAGGTTGTTCCAAAGTTGTGAAAATGGAAAACATGAACATGATAAGCTTAAATTCTTTCTCCTCTCTCTCTTGCTTCTACTTAAATTTTGTTTTAATGAAGTATATATGTCTTGGACATCCAAACAAGTCCTTAAGTCACTCATGCAACATATTAAATGCCCAAAATGCCCTTTAACTAAGTCATATTTACTCATATGCTATCTAGTCACATTCTAACTATTTCTCCAAGTCAAAAATGTCCTCTAACTAGATGGTATTCACAACTTTGCCATCTAGTTCATTTTCAACTATTCCTCATGATATTCAAATTATTCTCATGTTTAGAAAATGTGGGATATTACATTAAGAGTATCAAATTTCTTGTATTTATTATTTAAAAAGAAAAACTTTTTATCTCGGGTTTTTTATAATCTTAGGGAAATATAAACGTGTTTATTGAGTTTCTTCGTAGTCCTTAAAAAATCTTTGTAGTCCATTTAGTGAGTATCAACGCTCAAGATACTACCATTTGTGATCCACTTTAAACCTAAAAGACATTCATTTAGAATGCTCATGTCACATTATAAAAGCATTTTGAATATTAAACATTGATCCGCGTGAAAGCATTTGACATAAAAATATTGAAACTTATAGAAGTTTACAAAAGTTCCCTATGATGGATTGACAGAGCAGAAAAATATTTGGGTTCAAGGTTTGTGTTTTTAAATAATCATATAGCTAAATTTTTATTTTATTTATATAACCTTTTTTTATATCAAAAATAAATACATGAAATATCCAACATTTGATCTTCCACAAGATTCAATGAAATAAGGATCCAACATTTGATATTTCCCAAGATTCAATGAAACAAGGATCCAACATTTGATCTTCCCCCAAGATCCAATATTTGATCTTCACTGACAATGATGATGGTGAATCAGATTCAAAATTTCTTATATATTTTTACTTTAATATTTTTGTATAAACAATGTAATTTGCAAACAATTTAATTTAATGTTATGTGTAAACAATGTAATTTGTATTTTTTTAAAATGTGTATTCCAATCAATATCATTAAAATACCTTCTAGCTACTTAAAATAAGCTCCCCTTGTAGCATATTTTGAAGCAAATTCTTCAATCAAGTCTTCATATTGTATATTCTCCAACAAATCATTCTTAATTTCTATTAATGTTAACCCATTAAGCCTTTCTTGTAATAAGGTAGACTGCAAGTAAGACTTCAACAACTTCAATTTTGAAAAACTTATTTCTACAGAGGCACTGTTACAGGAATAGTCAATAAAATTCTATGTGCAATAATTGTATCAGGAAAAAAATCATTCTTTTCAAAATCTTAATATATCAATAGGTCCAATATTTGCTACATAAAACATATCTCTTAGTAACCTTAACTTCACACATAATTCCAACTTCGAAAGGAATTATTTGTTCCAACATTGAAAAAATGTTTTTCGACACTTGCAATCTATCATAAAAAACTTCTTCAAGCTTCTAAATTAAACACCAACAACAATAATAACATCAACATCATTTTGTGACATTAATCCCAAAAGAATGATGTGTTCGAGTTTGGAGCGGCTACATATAAGTTAGGATTAAGGTAAAATATGTTTAACGAGTGCTTTTATAGTAAAATCTGATTATATTATCCCTCGATTATTCAAGAAATCGACGAGATATATCATTTAGTTTACAAAAAAATTATAATAAAAAAAAAGGTTCCTGAAATGTTTTTCCCTCTATTTTTTTGAATAACCGAGATAATAAGTTGTTCGTTATTAATGAAAAGTTTTTTATTTCAATGATTTGAGAGACAAAGGTTTTGATTTAAAGAAAACTATTTGCAAACAAAATTTGAATGGTTACTTTGACATTCTTCATGGACCAATCTACATTAATCTCATTAAAGAGTTATGGTTAAATGCCTCCGATGGGCCATATGGTCATGATGTTGAATCAATCCAGTCATATATGTCTCTCCTATCACAGTTACTCAATCACTTATTGCTCAGACAATAAATTATGAAGAGGAAAGTTATTGTGTTGAACATTATAGATTCAACAATGTCTACTCAGTTCACCTTCGCCTAATTTGTGCCAACTACGATAATGTTGCTACTCTACTACCAATTGGAAAAGTTTTGTATCAATTTCTAGTGTCAAATATTTATCCAAGAGAGAAACAAATGGATACATTGGATGACAAACATCTCTTGTTATTTCTTATCAAGAACATCATAGTTAATCTTCCTCTTACCATTTTTAACTTCTTAAAGGAAATGATAATCATCTCTAGGGATGAAATGACTTTTCTCATACCATATGGAAGATTTCTTTCTGAAATTTTCTCTTAGTTAGAGATAGTTAATAGTCATACTATTGAAGTTGAGTGGAGTCGAAAATTTGAATACGTGGAATAGTTATTTGTTGTCCAGCTTTTAATTAATGAAATATCTCATTTCGTATTATTGTCTATTCATTTTTATTGATAACAAAGATTTTGAGAATTACTAATTAACAAGGAAAAAATGAAGAAAAAAAATTAACTAAGAAAAAAAGGGGAAGATTGGAAGGTGTCAAATGAGAACTTATAGGTTTAATATGGGATGAGAAAACTTTAATATGAGTTAAGAAAATATAGATATAGAAACATCTAGAGCTCTCCTCAAACGTAGGCATGTACATTAAGATGAAAAACATTTAAAATTGTATCCATGGAAATCAAAATGATATAACTCGTATTAAGTATTAACACATGTTACCCGTATAGATAAGACTTCTCCATGATACTTAACACAATACATGGTAAAATATCTAAAGAGATCAAAAACCAAAACATTAGAAATTAACTTCAAGATCCATAGAATTACATAATAAAATAAATAAATAAACATACAATTTATGAATCCACCATCAAACATAAATGGCAACTCCTGGAATATTCTAACTAAAATTTTATTATATAGAACTTCTGCTAGTGCTAGAATTCATTTTTTGGTGCATGGAATTTGTGTACTCAGACAGTTCATATTCCCCTACAACTTTCCCTTACAAATGTACAAATCTTGTTGACGCATCTATAAATAAAATTAGTTAAGTGGATCATTTTTGAATTATCATCATTAGCTTCATATTTTATTACTTCTGCAAAGAAAAAGAGAATTAAAATATATTACTAGAAAGATAAAATATTGTATCATAACTACAAAGTAAATTTCTTTTTTTCGAAAAGATGAACAAAATGGCTTACCTATGCCATCAACCTTCTTTGCAATAAAAGCTAGCGAAAGAAATAAAATCAGAGTATAAACAAACTTAAGAGTTTTATTCATATTTTTATTCTCTTTGCATGTAACAAATATATTATGATTGGATCACTTTATAAGGTACGAGCTAATGCAATGTTAAAGAAAAATATTTTTATAACGTAATGTGTCCCTTCAGCATATAGTAAAAGGGTAACATACAAAATTTGATAAAAATTATAAATCATTATTTTTTAATTAACTCCTCAACCTTTCATGATTAAATATATTAATTGTTATAAAGTTATTTGTACAAATAATGGCCAATCACCATGATAACGTAATTATGCACCTATGGAACATATTGCTGGACTTTTTTTATATATAAAATAGTTGGATCATGGGTTATTGAGTATCAAATTTTATCATTTTGCAGTTTTTTAACATTAATTGTTAGTCTAACGTTTTGTTCTAACATAATGGTTGGTAACATTCGTAATTGTCTATAATATGGCTTGTAACGTTTGTCTCATCATTAGGTTGTAGTTACATCTCCCTATCTTCTCGGGTCCGGCTACTTGCAAAACTGACAAACTATTAAGCGCCTGCCTTAGACCACACCCCGACTTATCCTCTGCAGTATAGCACGATCCCACCTCATACCCCGACTTGTGTTCCATTCAATATCGGTATGTGATTCATTCTCCACCCGACTCCACACCTCGATCCTGATAAAAATATTTTGGGACATACATAAGCCCCCGGGCACGAAGTCCTAAAAGGGATGAAGTGTTCAGACAAAAGAAAATGATTCTCTTTATCTCGAGTCCAGGTGTGAACCCGGACCATCCAACACATATCATAGCCAAATCGTAAAATATTCTTAGCCATTTCATAAATTAGAAAACCCACGTGTAGATCTTGCCTTGTTTTTCTGAGACATTATTGTATTTATTTCTGGTGCATTTGTGTTTATGCTCATCTGAGGATTTTCTATTGCTTTGAATATAGCCCCTAACCGAGTTTAGTACCCTTCATTTGGGACTTCTTCGAACTTTTATGTTTAAAGCCCCATATGGCTTATAAACTCGATTCGTTTATTTTTATTCCTGGGATATGACGGAGTCTCCTGGGTACATATTCCACCCAATTGAAGTACCTAGTCCTAGTTGTGAAATAGTCGGGAGATTTCGTTCGTTTTGAGCCTCATGCGTATTAGGAGTGTGTTTTCATCCTTTTATTCTTTGGCCTTTGCTTATTCATTATTATTATAAGCGTCAAATACTTACGACATGATCTACACACATGTTGGTCTTCGCGTGGTCGTTCATTTACTCGTAACTCCTAGTCAATGAGCCCATAGCAAGTCTATTATGATGTTGTTTTTTGTTTTTAATTATTACAGGTTCAAAAAGTCAGTTAAAGTTAGAAAAACCAGAGGGCAAAATTTTGGGGTGCAATACCATGACATGGGCTGTGTTGGCCCTTTGAAACATCCACATACATGAAATTTAGGGCTGACACATGTTGGTTATGTCTCTTAGCATAGGTCGTGTCAGTTTCCCTTGTAATTACGATTTCTTTGATTTTTGGATGTTTTTGTGCGTTTTAGGCATCCAAAACCTCCATAGGCTTTATGTCAGTGTGTAATGAAGATTTAGCTCAAATTTATGATTATTTATAAGTTAATTATGGCTTAGTTTAGTATAAATAAAAACTTAGAAATCAGAATTAAGGGGGAGACTTAAATGTGATTGTTGCAACGCGAAAAACATCTGGCGCAAAAAAAAAGTATCCACCGAACGTTATTTATCCCAACGGGGAAAGGAAAGGATCGAAGAAAAACTGGAGGAAAGGAAAGACGAGGTCGTCACAACCAAGTCGGGGCTCGGGAGTCGGTTACGTAAAGAGAATGTATTAGCACCCTTTCACGTACATCGTACTCGATGGGATCCACGCTTGTTGTTCTGCTCAAAGGGTGTAGATAATAGAAAGCTCCATCTACTGATATGAAAGGAAAAAAATGGAAAACAAAGAGGAAAGAGGGAGGAAGGGACGGAAGTGAAGGAAAATTGCGATCTAAACGCAGCGGAAAAACAAAATTTCCTTTAGTGATCCTTACGAATGAGCATGGTCAGTGATAGAATCGTTACCTCTTTGTGGCGATTCAGATCTTTGATGCAGCGATCACAAGCGTTGATGAAGTGCAACGCCTCTACTCAGTCCACACGAACAGCTTCCGGTCACAGTGCTAGCTGCTTACGAACGGAATTATTTGAGTGAGAAAAGAGAATCAAAAACGAAATTGCATCAAGTGAAAGCTTCATCACAAGGATTCCTTTTATAGACTCTCTTGTGGGCTGCAGGCTAAAAGCCCAATTCACATGATCCATAATAATATTATATATTATTATAATAACTATTATTATAATAAATATATTTATTTTATTATTATTTTATAACCATTATAAAATAACAATAATTATTATTATATTATCCGAATTTCTATTTTCACTTAAGTGCACCGTACCTTACGGTGTTCCTTTGATTTCTCTATCTCTCATCAAACTGTCCTTATGTGTGTGACCCTGTAGGATTTCGTAACGTTGGTAATTATATTAAATTATATATTTAACACAATAAACAGTGAGCGGTATCTAGCAACACATCACTGCTACCCAAGTCACGAAAATGTCATGTGATCTGACAAAACCTTTTTCGTGATAATATATGTTTGTACAATTACCCTTTTGCCCCTATGTCTATATTGAACACAAGGCATACACTGTGTCATCCTTGTCCAGTTCAATATTGGGCCCTTAGACACTTCTCCTGTTATGCAGGATTGGCAAATTCCATCTAGGACACTCATGTCCCTCAGCATGCTTCGTGGAGTGCCCATCAACTGTCTTTATGATCATCCAGTTACGGATAATGTTTGATCAGCAATAAAGCACCCGACTCTACATCTAGGGTCCATAGTGGTTTCAGGTCGAAGGGTGGTAATACACCATTATCACCATGAGAATAACTTATGACACTTTGCATAACATACTATGTAGTATTCTCATAGCGGGTCAATCCGGTATAAATATTACTCCTAATATTTATACCTATATCAAGACTTGATAACTCTTTATCCATGATCCATGAGATGTGATCATCAGTCTATCTTCATAATAGTCTCAATGCTTTAATGTTATCCCACTTTGCAATAAAGCTTGACTACGGATATTTTAAGAATAATGTCTTTATGTTTAATGGGATCTCATGATTAAGTCACACTTAACATTTCATTAAACAGACTAACTATTCTAGGGACTTTATTATTCTGAAAGACAAACATAATAAAGAAATGCCTTTTATTATTAAACGAATAATCCGATACAAGTACCAAAAAGTATTGGCCTCTAGGGCTTACACCAACAATCTCCCACTAGCACTAGAGCCAATTAGGCATACCCTTAATACCCATAGATCTAGTATGACCATCATGCTTCTGTTGCGCAAGAGGCTTTGTTAATGGGTCAGCGATATTGTCAAGTGTAGGTACTCTGCATATCTTCACATCTCCCCGATCGATTATCTCTCGAATGAGGTGATAACGCCTAAGTATGTGTTTGGATCGTTGGTGAGATCTAGGCTCCTTAGCTTGTGCGATAGCACCATTGTTATCACAATATAAACCAATGGGATCCACAATGCTAGGGACTATGCCAAGTTCACTAATGAACTTCTTGATCCAAACAGCTTCCTTTGCTGCATTTGAGGCAGCAATATACTCGGCCTCAGTTGTAGAATCAGCAACTGTTTCCTGCTTTGAACTTTTCCAGCTCACAGCGCCACCATTGAGACAGAACACATAACCAGATTGTGATCTAAAATCATCCTTATCTGTCTGGAAGCTAGCATCAGTGTAACCAATTACATCAAGCTCTTCCTGACCTCCATATATCAAGAATGAATCCTTAGTCCTTCTCAAGTACTTAAGGATATTCTTGACAGCTACCCAGTGAGCATCACCGGGATCAGATTGGTACCTACTCGTTGCACTTAATGCATACGAGACATCTGGTCGAGTACATAACATGGCATACATGATAGATCCTATTGCAGATGCATATGGAATCTTATTCATGCGATCCCTTTCTTCCTTAGTTGAAGGGGATTGTGTTTTTGATAAACACAGACCATGTTGCATAGGTATGAATCCTTTCTTGGAATCATGCATATTAAAGCGTCTCAACACTTTATCTATGTATGTACTCTGACTTAGGCCAAGCAGTTTTTGTGATCTATCTCTATAGATCCTAATTCCTAATATATAGGCTGCTTCACCTAGGTCTTTCATAGAAAAACAATTCCCTAACCAAGTCTTCACTTGTTGCAAGGTAGGGACATCGTTTCCAATGAGTAATATGTCATCTACATATAATACCAGAAACACGATCATGCTCCCACTAACCTTCTTGTAGACACAAGGTTCATCTTCATTTTTGATGAATCCATATTGTTTTACGGTTTCATCAAAACGAAGATTCCAGCTTCTGGAAGCTTGCTTCAATCCATAGATTGATCGCTGTAACTTGCATATCTTTTGGGCATCTTGTGGTATGTCAAATCCTTCAGGTTGTGTCATGTACACATCCTCAAGAAGATTCCCATTAAGGAAAGCAGTTTTGACATCCATCTGCCATATTTCATAATCATGATATGCAGCGATGGCAAGTAAAATCCAAACAGATTTAAGCATTGCAACTGGTGAAAAGGTTTCATCATAGTCAACCCCATGAATTTGTTTATATCCTTTTGCAACCAGTCTTGCTTTATAGGTATGTACCTTACCATCCATGTCAGTCTTCTTCTTGAAGACCCACTTACATCCTATAGGGTTAACTCCTATAGGAGGTTCTACCAAGGTCCAAACCTGGTTTGTGTACATGGAATCCATTTCAGATTTCATGGCTTCTAGCCACTTCTCAGACTCAGGACCAGTTATGGCCTCTTTGTAGGTCACAGGCTCATCTTGATCCATGAGTAATACATCACCCTGATCACTTATGAGATATCCATATCTCTCAGGTTGGTGACGTATCCTGCTTGACCTACGCTGGTCTTGTTCTACTTGAGCAGGTTGCTCTTCCACAACTACTTGTGTTTCCTGCTCTAGTTCCTCCATAGGTGTTTCAATGTTTTGTGATTCTTGAATTTCTTCAAGCTCTATTTTCCTCCCACTGTTTCCTTTGGAAATAAAATCCCTTTCCAGAAAGACTCCAGTTCGAGCGACAAACACTTTGCCCTCAGAAGGATTGTAGAAGTAATATCCTCTTGTTTCTTTAGGATACCCCACAAATAAGCATTTGTCAGATTTGGGCTCAAGCTTGGTTGAAATTTGTCGTTTGACGTAAACTTCGCAACCCCAAATCTTCATGTAAGACATATGTGGTCTCTTACCACTCCATATCTCATATGGTGTCTTATCAACCTTTTTGGATGGAACACGGTTAAGTGTGTAAGCTGCTGTTAATAATGCATGTCCCCAAAAGGAGTTTGGAAGATCGGCGTGACTCATCATGGATCGGACCATGTCTAACAAGGTTCGATTTCTTCTCTCAGATAAACCATTCCATTGTGGTGTTCCAGGAGGAGTAAGTTGGGATAGAATCCCATACTCTTTTAGATGGTCATCAAATTCTAGGCTTAAATATTCACCGCCTCGATCTGATCGAAGAACTTTAATATTCTTACCTAGTTGGTTTTGTACTTCATTCTTGAATTCCTTGAACTTTTCAAAGGACTCAGATTTGTGTTTCATTAAATACACATATCCGTATCTACTGAAGTCATCAGTAAAAGTGATGAAGTACTGAAAACCTCCTCTGGCTGGTATGTTCAGTGGTCCACATACATCAGTATGTATGAGTGCCAAAAGATCATTAGCCCTTTCACCTTTTCCTGTGAATGGGGACTTTGTCATCTTTCCAATTAAACAAGATCTGCATGTCTCATATGATTCATAATCAAAAGAGTCCAAGAGTCCATCTTTATGGAGTTTGGAAATGCGTTTCTCATTTATGTGGCCTAATCGACAGTGCCAAAGGTAAGTTGGATTTAACTCATTAGGTTTCAACCTTTTAGTATTAATGTTATAAATTGGCATTTCAAGATCAAGGACATATAGTCCATTATTCATTTTTGCAGTAGCATAGAATATATCATTCAAATAAATGGAGCAACAATTGTTCTTTATTATGAATGAAAAACCAAACTTGTCCAAACAAGAAACGGAAATAATATTCCTGCTAATTGCAGGTACATAATAACAGTTCTCTAACTGAATTATTAAACCACTAGGTAAAGTTAAAACATAAGTTCCTACAGCTAAAGCAGCAACCTTTGCTCCATTGCCAACTCGTAGGTCAACTTCACCTTTTGCCAAATCTCTACTCCTTTTTAGCTCCTGCACATTAGTACAAATGTGAGAACCGCATCCAGTATCTAATACCCATGATGCAGAAGTAGATAAATTAATTTCAATAACAAAAATACCTGAATTTGAAGTCTCTACTCCATTTTTCTTATCTTCCAGGTACTTTGGGCAATTTCTCTTCCAATGTCCGGTCTTACCGCAATGGAAGCAAGTGCCCTCCTTTGCTATTCCTCCACTAGGCTTCAAAACAGGAGGAGTGGGTTTGGGTTTGGCAACTTCCTTGCCTTTCCCTCTACCACCCTGTTTGATGGGCCTCTTGTTCTGTTTCTTTCCATTACTGACCATCAGAATGGATTTCCCTTTTGTCTTCATATTTTGCTCAGCAGTTCTCAACATGCCTAGCAGTTCTGGAAGACTTTTGTCCAAGTCATTCATATTGAAATTCAGGAAAAACTGACTGAAGCTCTCTGGCAACGATTGCAAGATCAGATCAATCGCAAGTTCTTTTCCAAGGGGAAACCCTAATCTGTCAAGGTTCTCCACATACCCAATCATCTTGAGTACATGGGGACTTACAGGGGCTCCCTCAGCTAACTTGCTATTAAAAAGGGACTTTGAAACCTGAAACCTCTCATTTCTTGCTTGCTCTTGATAAATCATTTTCAGATGTCCGATCATATCGAACGCAGACATGTTCTCGTGTTGCTTTTGCAACTCAGAGTTCATGGTAGCAAGCATGAGGCAAGCGGTTTCATTGGCATCATCGAAATGCTTCTTATAAGCATCTCTTTCTGCCTTTGGTGCAGAACTAGGAGGTTCCTCCTCAGGAACTGGTGTCTCCAAGACATACAGCTTCTTATCGTGCTTGAGGACAATCCTCAGATTACGGTGCCAATCCAGGAAATTTGTCCCAGACAATTTTTCCTTATCTAGGATGGATCGCAAAATATTGTTCGATGTGTTTGTTGTCATGGTAATCTACAAGAGAAATATGAAAATATAAGTATCATTAAAACAACATATTTAATTAGGCCTTTAATCAAATATGCTCCCACTATTTTATTCAAAACAAATGACCCTCATCATTTGATTCGGAAAATCCCGTTGGAAGACTTTCTAGTGGGTCGAGATCCATGTTTCACTTTGTTTTAAGTCAGCGTTAGGCTGATTACACAAAACTAAGTTATTTAGGTAGGAACTCCTTCCAATTGTATCTCATACAACTCTCGAATATTTTCAATTGGGTGAATAACTCCTTATTCTGATCCATCACATGAATCATTCCCAATTCTTGCTTCTAAACATGTATAATCTTATTATAATTTGTTTAGTTAAGTTTGACCCATTGTTTTAGCAATTGGATATTACAATTATCCCATCACACCTTACTAATATAGAACATGCACCTCGCGTAGGCGAAACCTACAATGCTCGATACTAGTCTTGATGAGTGCTAAAAATTGGAAAGCATAAACTTAATATTTAATTTTGAGGGATTTTGTTATTAGTTTGATCTCACCGGCTTAACATGCAAAACGTCTCTCACATGCATCAACATACAATTACATGCATCAACATACATATAAAAAGATACAATTATGGCCCCTAACGCAATTGTTCTCTCAAGCCAATGAGAGAACCTAAGCTAACCTAATAACGATCTAAGCTTCTCCAAGCATGATCTCCAAGGTTATCCTCCTTCAATATTGAATACTTCCTTTTTCTTCATAACATAATATTACATTACATATAAGAAAACTCGTTTTACATACGAGGGAGTGAGATGAGAAAAGAAGTTACATAAAGAGATTGAGAGAGAGGCACGACACGCAGGCCGTATTTAAAAATCCCAAAACAATAATAAAGGATAAACTAAGGCCATAACTGATCACCACAAATAAATAATAATAAACACACTTTTATTATTAGTTTAAAATTCCGATAATTAAATAACTCAATATGACACTTGTACTGCGGCAATACAACACTTGTACTGCCATTAATCCTAATGCAACAATTTCATGCCGTCAAACACAACTCGATTAATAACTCAATATGATAGATCAACATGTCATTGCTTCACCATACTAACGTCGGATTCCGAAGCGAATGAAAATGATGATCTTTCAAAAGAATTACAATCCTTATGTGATTGAATGGATGAAATCAAAACAGTATATCCCATATACCATCTTTGCATCAGAATTTCTTATATCTTATATAAAAGTGATCGATCTAATTGTGTAACCTATGGATGATCAATGTATCGCACAACTTCACCATACTAATGTCGGTTTCTGAAGCATAATCAACATCAATCATCCAAATCGTACACAACAGATGCCAAATTTAATTAATCGTTTATTGTTAAATTCATTCTGTGTTTTAATCGAATCAAATACAGAAAAGACGGAAATTTAACAGCTATCAGATCCATGGTTTCGTAAGTGGCTCTGATACCACTGAAGGAAAATTGCGATCTAAACGCAGCGGAAAAACAAAATTTCCTTTAGTGATCCTTACGAATGAGCATGGTCAGTGATAGAATCGTTACCTCTTTGTGGCGATTCAGATCTTTGATGCAGCGATCACAAGCGTTGATGAAGTGCAACGCCTCTACTCAGTCCACACGAACAGCTTCCGGTCACAGTGCTAGCTGCTTACGAACGGAATTATTTGAGTGAGAAAAGAGAATCAAAAACGAAATTGCATCAAGTGAAAGCTTCATCACAAGGATTCCTTTTATAGACTCTCTTGTGGGCTGCAGGCTAAAAGCCCAATTCACATGATCCATAATAATATTATATATTATTATAATAACTATTATTATAATAAATATATTTATTTTATTATTATTTTATAACCATTATAAAATAACAATAATTATTATTATATTATCCGAATTTCTATTTTCACTTAAGTGCACCGTACCTTACGGTGTTCCTTTGATTTCTCTATCTCTCATCAAACTGTCCTTATGTGTGTGACCCTGTAGGATTTCGTAACGTTGGTAATTATATTAAATTATATATTTAACACAATAAACAGTGAGCGGTATCTAGCAACACATCACTGCTACCCAAGTCACGAAAATGTCATGTGATCTGACAAAACCTTTTTCGTGATAATATATGTTTGTACAATTACCCTTTTGCCCCTATGTCTATATTGAACACAAGGCATACACTGTGTCATCCTTGTCCAGTTCAATATTGGGCCCTTAGACACTTCTCCTGTTATGCAGGATTGGCAAATTCCATCTAGGACACTCATGTCCCTCAGCATGCTTCGTGGAGTGCCCATCAACTGTCTTTATGATCATCCAGTTACGGATAATGTTTGATCAGCAATAAAGCACCCGACTCTACATCTAGGGTCCATAGTGGTTTCAGGTCGAAGGGTGGTAATACACCATTATCACCATGAGAATAACTTATGACACTTTGCATAACATACTATGTAGTATTCTCATAGCGGGTCAATCCGGTATAAATATTACTCCTAATATTTATACCTATATCAAGACTTGATAACTCTTTATCCATGATCCATGAGATGTGATCATCAGTCTATCTTCATAATAGTCTCAATGCTTTAATGTTATCCCACTTTGCAATAAAGCTTGACTACGGATATTTTAAGAATAATGTCTTTATGTTTAATGGGATCTCATGATTAAGTCACACTTAACATTTCATTAAACAGACTAACTATTCTAGGGACTTTATTATTCTGAAAGACAAACATAATAAAGAAATGCCTTTTATTATTAAACGAATAATCCGATACAAGTACCAAAAAGTATAGGCATCCAAAACCTCCATAGGCTTTATGTCAGTGTGTAATGAAGATTTAGCTCAAATTTATGATTATTTATAAGTTAATTATGGCTTAGTTTAGTATAAATAAAAACTTAGAAATCAGAATTAAGGGGGAGACTTAAATGTGATTGTTGCAACGCGAAAAACATCTGGCGCAAAAAAAAAGTATCCACCGAACGTTATTTATCCCAACGGGGAAAGGAAAGGATCGAAGAAAAACTGGAGGAAAGGAAAGACGAGGTCGTCACAACCAAGTCGGGGCTCGGGAGTCGGTTACGTAAAGAGAATGTATTAGCACCCTTTCACGTACATCGTACTCGATGGGATCCACGCTTGTTGTTCTGCTCAAAGGGTGTAGATAATAGAAAGCTCCATCTACTGATATGAAAGGAAAAAAATGGAAAACAAAGAGGAAAGAGGGAGGAAGGGACGGAAGGTGACTCGATAGGATATCACATCCTAGAACTATGTATCTCATCGGGAATGAGAATCAGAGTCAACGCAATTCTAAAAAGAATAGGGAAGTTTTGCTTGCCAAGACATCGCGTCGCGTGCCTATGTATCTCATCGAGAATGAGAATCAGAGCGTCGTAGTTAGGCCCACTAAGAGTGACCAACTATTTTTATGTTATTTAGATGGACAATGTCAAAGCGCACATTCTAGCAGTTAGGTGTTGTCGCTCACTGAGACTTATGCGTTTACCTGTTTATAGTAGAACATACTTGACATGCCTTTACGCTTGAGTAGAAGTGAGATGAGAAGAGAAAGACGATTGATTTGTTAATGTCTTTTAGAAGAAGTGTTTTGACTTATTTTGTCTGTTGTATGTATAGCACTAAAGACTATGACATATGAGTGAATACTTTACACACCGCCCCAAGACGGGACGCACGCAAAGCAACCTAGATAAGTTTAAGAGAGATTATCTCTTATCATTTCCCATGTGCTTAAGGCTCGTGACGTACTATACACACATTATTTATTAGATGTTTTTGCTTTTTTTTTAAAGAGGGAGAAGATAGACTCAAAGGTTAAAATAAGAGTCTAATGGGATCTCCATCCTAGAAGTTATCATGCAATTTTAATCCTATAGTTGAGATTTGAAAAGGAATTTCTACCTATGTTAGCATGCAAGGATTCTAACCTAAAGTTTATCCTACTCCAAGCTTAATCAAAAATTAAGTTGGACTAGGTGGCCCTAATGTCTATCCTAATCCAAGCTTAATCAAAAATTAATTTGGACTAGGAGACCCTAAGGGAACATGCAAAAGACAAACAAAAAACAAGGAATAAACTAAAAACAACAACTTACGATAGCGCTCCAGCACCTACATAGTTATAAAATCCAACAACAAGCAAGAACTAACATCACCTGTTTTCAGAACCGAACAAGTGTAATATGTAGCAGGACAGACGTGTAACATTTAACATCTCACCTTATGTACAACAGTAGTGTATGTAACAACAATTCCTACCTTCAATCAACTTAGCAAACTCAAGTGTGAATCACTACCAAAAGATAACTCAAGAGTTAATTAAGACAAAAATGCATCAATATTCAAATGGAAATTATCAACAAGGATTAAGTAAAATGGAACCAAGAATTCTATTAATATTCAACTAATTCTAATTAACAATTCAACTAAAAGTAGTCACAAGCTAAGATTAAGAAACTAACCACATGTTAGGAGTCAATCATAAGGAAGCATTAAGAAACTAGCCACAAATTAATCAAGTTCTAATAGAGAATCAACTAAGAAGCCAATCAAAATTAACTACATGATTCAATTAAAATTCAACTAGACACAAACAAAAATTAATCAAAACATCATCTAATTTTTAAAATCTAATACGCAAGAGTTCATCAAAATTAACCGAAAAGATGCATAAAAAATTCTCCGAGAATTTCAACAAACTTCATTCAAGAACCTACCAAACTAAATTAGCAATAAGAAGAATTAATCAACTTAGAAAGCTTATAGTCAACAAAAATTAATTACAATCAACAAGGAATTTATTCACAAAGTTAACAAGAAAAATTAATTCAAGAATTAGCATGAATAATCGATAAAAGGGAAAGAAAAAAAAAATCAACCAAACAAAGGGAGGTGAAAAAATAAAATCATTGGCAGCAAATAACAATCAGGCCAAGAATCTAGGCCCATTAACTCCAAAACTCAGATCTAGGGAGTACAAGCAACAAAATAATGGTGTAAATAAAATTCCATGGTTTAAGGCCCAAATGAATTGTATCAGCATCGCAGGGGCCGCAGTAACGAAAACGAAGGTACAAAGAAAAGTTTCAAGGAGTAAAGCCCAAACCAATAGACATTATAGCATGGGCGTATGTGTAAAGCAATGGTGCAGAAAATAATTTAATGGCTGAAAAACCAATCCAAATGACTGTGTTAACCTAACGAAACTAAAAACTTGTTGCCTTTCTTCACTCTCAGCCATGACTTTCCTCTTCCTTCCTCTTCACCATTTTCATGATACTTCTTTCTTTGCAATGCCTTCCGCCGACACCGTTCTTCATATCACCACTATCTCCCTCCGTTCATCACCTCTCCGTCAGCTTCCTCTGAACCGAACAACTGACGGCGCCAAGTTCGATAAGAAAGAATTACTCGAAGCTTGCTTCGTCAAAACAAATGCAAATCACAGATCATGCAACATCAATCAAAGAACATGAAATTCTACAATCAATCATTGAATTAAATTAGCATAAGGTACAAAATCAATATCAACGATTACATGGTGGCACCATGGATTGGAAAGAATGGAACGAGAAACGACCTACTTGAATCAAGTTCTTTGCCATCGAATACGAAGCTTCAGGTAACACTCGACTCAGATTATTCTTCTTCTACTTTTCTGCGTGTGTTGTTGATATGAACCTTGAACTGCTATCTCGTTCTTCTTCTTCTTTTACTTGTTTGATGCGGTTCTATGCAGTGAAGTTGTTCTTGAATTCGTCTTTTTTTTTTTTCGATTCTGAATTCTTGTTGTGAATTATGATTTTGCAGAAGTGTTGTTGGTGTTGTTACTGATGCACAAATTGTTGTGGATGAAGAGCGGAGTGTTCTTTTTTTGCCGGTTATTGATGCTCGAGTGATAGATGAAGATGTGAAGTTGCTGAAGGTGGAGAATGGTGGAGTTGTCAAGAATTGGAGAGGTTTTGGTGGTGAAGAGATTATAAGGCAGAGAAAAGAAAAGAGTGGGGAGACTGGAATGGAGAGTGAGTGATTGAGGGAAGAGGAAGAGAGAGTTTGTTAATTTGTTTTGTGTACTTTTTTATCGAATTCAAGAGTGAGAGAGGGAAGAGAGAGTTTGGTGTGGTTTTGAGGAATTCTGTTATGGCTCCATTTTTTTGTTGAACTCCTTTTTCTTTCTGTTATGATCTTTGTAGCTATGCATGTGTTTGGTGCCCGTGTATTTGTGTGAAGCGTGATGAGCGTTGCACATTTTGGAAACATGTTGCATGTATGTGACTTGGGGTCGTTTTGACGTGCACATGGAAGGTGGGGTCAGGCTAGGCTGAAGAGGAAGCTCGGGTTGTTTTTGCGCAGAGGCTTGTGTGGGGTCTACTGAGACACATTGTAACCTTGCAACTTGTATTATCTTTTTTTATTTAATGCAGAATTTTTCCATGTAATTGTCATGCGGTTTTCTCCGGTGGAAGTTTGATGATGACACTAAAATGAATATTGAAATGAAATTGAATGGTTTTGAATTAATTAGGATTATGGTTTGGAATTAATGAAAATGGCTTCTTAGAATTGACTTTTGATAAGTGGTTAAAAATTGGATTAAAACATGGTTAATGCAAACAAAACAAAAAAAGATATTTAAAAGTGGGGGAAAAATGGATATTGACTTTGGAAGTTGTTTAGGCTTTATATTTTTAAATTTGGACATTACCATGGATTTGGATCAAGTTTATGGACTTGAATCCTTTTGAACCTTGATATGATGAACTATGTTTTCACTAGGAGTTCTCCATTGCCTTTTATATCTTGAGGATGTCTGGCCTTGTATTGCATAGTAAAATGATCTTTTGAATCAAATCATAATGTGTTATAAATACACCATGATCTCTTCAGTATTTTGCACTTTAAACCATAATTGAAACTTTGAGATTCGTCTGATGAACAACCCCATATGAATATCCTCTTGAAATCCAAATGATTAGGGAAATAAACCCTAATTCACATGGAGATGGTAAGCTCAAGGAGATACCCTTCAATAATTGAGTTGTAGATATTGGAGGGTCTTGATGGAGAATATCCTTGTATGTGGAGGAGAACCAAAACCCTAACTTCCATCAATGCATGATAAAAAAAACCATTTGAATCAAGCTCATTTGATATGTGAACCTCTCACTATGCAGAAAACCTAATTCTTCAGAGAGCATTGATCTCATGCCTTAGGAGCTTATTGAAATGTATAATGCGAAGTTATAACCAAATGGAATGCAATCGGATGAAATGAGAAAACAAAGCCAGTTAGGATTGAAAAATCAGAGGGCAAATTTTGGGGTGCAACAATGACACTTATGGATCACTTACTACCTATCATTCATCACTTGTTACTTTTCATTAGTTGTTTGCTCTCAACTTTGTAATTCCTAAGCTTTTGGTTCTTACTTTCCTTGTTCAAGTACTCTTTGTATATTTCTTACTTTATTTAATTTATTTATTTCAACTTATTTCATGTTTACATTATGCTTTCCATGTCTTTACTTTGTTTATCTTTTGCCCATTTCACCATGGGTGAGTAGATCCACGGAGACATGGGTCATGAGAGTCTATCTCATGACAAACTCTGATTGAATCATCCAATCATAAATACGAGAAATCAAAGTTTGATTTATTTTAGAATTCTAATTCTTGACCACGTCTACATAGGTTGCTAAAGAAAAAGGAATATAGAAGTTGATCATATATCAAAAGATAATGATTCAACATCTGAAAGCAAATTACTAAACGATTGAGTTTGAGGCACCACCGACAAGGATATTTTATCTTAATAGAGAAACAATTAAGATGTGGCGTCGTGTGACAAGATGTAATGCTCTTGATTAAATTACTTAGTCGTGCTTGAAACACATATAGATGTGCACACCACGAAATGGATGTCGCACACATTTATCTAAATTTCTATAAAAATGACATAGAGATTATGAAATTCAAACATGAATGATCATAAAGGTGAATTTATAGGGATGATCATAACCCTTAGTCCTGCTTTAAATTATTTGTTAGTTTTAGTTTCAATTTGCACCAAACAAACACATTGCGATCGCTTTAGCTAAACTTCACGTGGTGAACCCTGGAGTCGAGCTTGGAAGTCGCCGAGATGAGTTTCGATAATGCAATAACTTAACTTTGCGTGGTGAACCTCGTGGTTGGGATTGTCACTGTGAGGATTGGGTATCTCAGCCAGGTGGTCGATGACTAGATAATTGATCCAGTTAACTTTGAGGATCTTCACGACACCGAGGAAGAGAATCAACTCGAGGGGGGAACAATGTCTAGATTAATTTTTTTAGTTTTGGCTTGCGTGCCATGCTGTTATAATTCTCTAGCATGCTTGACATTTTTTTATGTTGTCTGAACACTAGGTTATGCCCATTTTGTAATATGGTCGGCCTTCGTGGTTGTTATTCAATATAGTCGTTTTTCAATATGCTTGTGTATGTTTACTTTTGCTTTTGTTCGACAAGTATTTATTTTCCTGTGTATGCCCTTGCGTTTTATTTGCAAATTTCTTTTAGATAAGTATGGGAATCTTGTTCGACAGTGTTGGCGCTTGACAGTGTAGAGAACTCGTCGAGTGATCGGAGTTGATTTTCGTTTGATAGCGGAGTTAAGATGTCGGTCGAGGTCTTAACATTGCGGCGTGAACCTCCCAACACAAGATGGGCATTCTGCCTTACTAGTATGACAACGACGATACTCGATCGATTTTTACCCATCGGTTCAAGGTCTGCTCATCAAAAGAGTAGAAACTTGCCTTTCTGTTTCAAGAGGGAATGTTGTGCTTTTACCCGAGCACGCTTCTATGGTCGGTACATACCTTGTCGAGTTTTACCCGATAGGGGCCTTCCCAGTTTACGACAAGCTTTCCCTCGCGAGGTTCTTTGTGACTCCTTCGCAAGACCAGACTTCCACTTTGGAATTCCATTTTTATGACTTTGGCATTATGTCTCGGGGTTATTTTCTGTTTCAACGAGGTTTCTCGGAAGGCTGCCTCTGACCGAATCTCTTCGACCAGGTCGAGCTCTTCCTTAAGTAATTATTCTTTCATCTTCTCCTCAAGGGGAGATTCAGTTCGTCTAGAGGGTTCTCTAATCTCCATTGGGATAACCGCCACGGTCCCGTAGGTTAGTCGAAAAGGTGTTTCCCCGTTAGTGGAATGTGGTATAGTCTTGTAGGCCCAAAGCATGCTATGTAGCACCTCGACCCATTTCTTTTTTGTCTCACACTATCTCTATTTAAGGTCCCTTTAGATCACCATGTTCACAACTTTTGCTTGCCCGTTTGTTTGCAGATGCTCAACCGAAATGAAATGTTGTTTGGTGCCTAGCTTGGCAATGAAGTTCTAGAAGTTTCTGTCGGTGAACTGCGTCCCATTGTCAGTGATGAGTGTAACACCTGTATTTAATTAATTAATTTAATTAAATATTATTGCGTATTTTCCCCATTATAAGTTGTTACGTGTTGTTTTGTCGTCCTTGTTGTTAAGTCGTTTAAGCCATTTAAGTTGATTTTTATGTTGCGGGTTAAGTTATGTTTGGGTCGCTTAAGTCAGATTTAATTAATTAAGTCGAATAATAATAATAATTATAGAGATAATATTAAGTTGGACTTGGTTTTGTTGTATGAGAATAGTAATGTTGGGGGTGCTAATTAGGCCGATAGTAATTAAGTGGATTAGTGGGAGTTTAGTAAAAATAAGCTGAAAAACCTAATTAGACTAATTAGAATTTTTGTAAGAAGAACAACCTTAGAGGGAGATCAAGGAGAGGCTAGGTCAAAGATTTCCGCGGGAATTTTTGCGGTGAATTCGAGCTGCCTTCAATCCAAGGTAAGGGTGGGGTTTGAATTCCATAACCGGGACTAGATGATCGTATGTAGGTTGGGATTTTCGTGTAAATTCATTTCTGTGTTTTGGTATGATTTGTTGTTGTTGATTTCGTGTTGATATCTGATGAAAGATATGTTGTTCTTGTTGTATTGCTAATATATTCGTTGTTGCATCTGTTTGTTTGTGTTGTGGTTGGATTGTTGTTGCAGAATTCGTGTAGAAGGAGTTAGGTTTCGTAAAATTAACTATATGAATTGATAGATGAATAGTTGTAGAAGTTTTTTAGAGTAAAATAGATGTAGAAACCCAATTAAGATTGAACAGAATGGTGGAAATATGAGAAATCGCAGAAAAGTTGAAATTGTAGGATTTTTGTTCATTTGCATAACAAATATGTTGTTAAGCGTATCAAGCAGGGTAATACGCGTAACAAGACCTTTATACGCAGGCATTACGCGTAACACAACTAGCCCATACGCGTATGTAGGAGGCCATACGCGTATGAGCAGGGTAGGTGCAGAAAAATGCGGTTTTTGGCGATTCGATCTGATTTCGCATCCGTTTCAAGTTGGATTGATCTTAGACTTAAGGTAAAGATAAAATAAGTAGTTTAGAATA
Organism: Lathyrus aphaca; assembly: GCA_963966055.1. Classification (NCBI taxonomy): domain Eukaryota; kingdom Viridiplantae; phylum Streptophyta; class Magnoliopsida; order Fabales; family Fabaceae; genus Lathyrus; species Lathyrus aphaca. Next base: position 442,129,574 of record OZ014522.1, on the reverse strand, counting down.
GATTTGAGAGTTTAGAATAATTAATTTAGTAATTTAGTCGATTAAGTCGTAAATCATCGTTTTCACGTTGAAGTGGTGTTAAAGTTGTTATAAACTGTGTTGTCCCGATTTTTTTGGGAAGATTAATATGATGTAGGTCCTATGACCAATGTTGATTCATGTTGCTGAGTTGTTCAAGTCATCATGTTGATAAGTTGATGATTATATTGTTGTTGTTGTATGTCATTCTTAGTTGCATACATGTGCATATTTCAAGTTGGAGCGTATGCTCGATTCAAGTTGGTCTGGATTGGTAAATAAGTTGATAATGCCTCGATAACTTGGCAATGTTTCAAGTTGGGAGTTTACTCCAAATGGTACCACATGCATATTTAAGTCGAGTTGCATTCACGTTGCATTATTTACATTGTTATCCGTTGTTGATTGCACGATTGTGTTAATTGTAGGAAGTGGTGTGATTATATGACTATCTCATTTACATATTGATTATCATATCTTGTTTATGTTATTCGATATCTCACCCCTTCTGTTTGAATGTTTCCCTTTGTTGGTAACGTGCAGGTAATAAAGAGTCAAGTACTTAGTAGCTTCGAGTTGGTGTTTATCGCTCTGATACGTAGCACTTCGGGGGGATAAATGCTTCTTTTGCTTTTATGATTTTTTTTAAGTTTACGAATTAGTTTTAAGTTGTTTTATGTTGAAGAACCAAGTTGAGATTATTTTGATGATTGATTTATTTGAAGTTGTTTAAGAGTTGAAACATGTTGATCCGTTGTGTTGTTTTTCGAAGTTATTATATTATTGAAGTTGTTATTTGATTTTAAAGGTTGGAAAATATGATATCCCATGTTTGTTGATAAAATTTTATAACTCTGGTGTCACACCCTAAATTTTACCCCTAACATTTCACATCACGCATTTATCTCGCGCATTCATCCTATTATTTGCATACCAACACATTTCAATCATGTTGGATTTGAAGGATAAAGTGTCAGGAAGGTTTCTCGGTTCTGTGACAAGTTTTTGAGGAGCTAGGGTTTTGTGCTGGAAGCGCGGAGTTTTGGAGTGGCTTCATAAGTGTTGGAGCATGAATTTCAAGGTTGAATCATGGACGTGTTCAAGATTTTAGGTCACTTGTGGTTTTATTTAGTAAGGTACCTCGGCAAGGACTGTTGATATTTGGTTCAGATGTTTTTTCTTGTGAAGTAAGTCTTAGTTGTTACTGGAAGTTTTGGTTCATTGTTTTTCAACCTGGATGTGGACTCCGAATCTTTGGTTCATTGTTATAAGATTTATTTGTTTTCAACTGAAGGTTGGATGTATCTAGTTTTGTCTATTCCGAAATGCCAAATTTTCATTTTTAACTTCAAGTCCAAATTCCGAATCATTTTCCAGTTTAATTCCTAGTTTCACAAGTCAATTTCATGTCAAGTATGTGATTTTCAAATTACCATCTTCCATTTTCTATTCAAGTTTCAAGTCACAATCCTAATTCCCTTTTCAAATTTCCATTTCTAATCATCCATTCTATTTCATTTCAAAGTTTCCATTTCCAATTTCCATTCAAGAATCAATTCCAAAATTCATTTCATTTTTTTTATATTCTAATATCAAGTGTAAGTTTATTTCCACATTTCAAGTTTCAAATCCATTCTACTCTACTCCAAATTTCAATTTCAAAATTCCACTCCCAAGTTTCTATTCTAAGTATGAATCCAATTCCACTTCCCATATTCAATATTTTAAATTCCAAACCTCAAACTCATTCTAAGTTCATTTCAAAGTTCCAATTTTCCTTTTAAAGTTTCAATGTTCATCCCACATTCATACCAAAATTTCCAATGTTATTCAAAGTCCAACTCTCATTCAAGATTTGATTTCCAAGTTCATGACATAAAATTTTAATTTCCATTCCATCTTGTTCCAAGTACCAATTTATGACAAAGCTTAATCCATTCAATTCAAATCATGACAAAGGATACAATTACATCAAAGGGAAGTGTTTTTTTTTACAAGTAAATGAACAAAAATTCTAAGCCTAGTAAGAATGCAATTTCATGCCAAGCTTCAATCTCTTTGTGTTGCCAAAGTTCCAAGCACTTGTGCCGAGTTTAAGGTTCCAAAAACTCCCTTCTTTTTGTTACATCGCCTTCTTCATGGACAAATTACCAAGCTCCTCATACCAAAGATCTCCCAATGCATATTAAATGGAAAGAAAGGAAGAACAAGTTAGCATTAACATTTCATTGAAACATACATGTTCATGTCATCATAATTCAACCATAATCAAGGCATCCTATCCATATCATTTCCTAACATGGATCATATCATCATGTTACATAATCCTTCAACCATTCATCTAATTCATATCATCAACACATATTAAATTCAAACATATTTATTTTTAATCATTATCAATTCATATCCTTATGTTACATTTCACATACAATCATCATGTTGCATTACACATTAGCATATTGTTAGAAGATTCATGAAGCGTTTTTTGAAAGAATACAGTACAACACAAACAAAATAGTGGGGATTGTTTCCCTCCTTGGAAGACAAATTTCATAGGTCTGCAGAATTTCGTACAGACACATCCCACCCACCAATTCTGCAGTGTGATTTCAGACCCCTGCTCCACTACTGCTGCAAACTCCAGCCTTGCTTTGCCCTCACCCGTCACTCTCAAAGGTTCAGAATTTCTCCCCAATACTTAGTCAACTAGTTTTCATAGCAGACAAAGCTTTCAAAAGGAATACAACAGCAATACAATAGAAAAAAGGACAATTTTTGTTTGACAAACAAAATGGAAAAACAACCTCAATAGCAGGTCTGCGATTTGCACAGACCCTGCTCCTCCACATTTATCCCACCCACAAATTCAGATTTTGTTCCCCCTGTCCGAACACCCTTCACCAACAAGTTATCTCACATTACACAATTCAAATGAAAAACCATAATTTCAATCCTATAAGAAACAACACTGTAGAGAACAAAATGGGCACAAAAGGTCCTAACAACAACATTCATCAACACACAAAGGAATACCTAGCAGTAAACCTCTTTGCCAAACCTTCAACCTCCATTTTCCTCCAATAACCCTCGCACAAACCATAACAAAAAAAACTCACAGAAAACATTTTCAAAGAATCTGAACCATTATTCATAACCCCATCACCCATCAAAATAACCCCAATGAATTTTTCGTAAACCAACAACAACATTTACAGAAAATAAGCAAGAGAAGAAGTTGAGGTGAACGAGTTGAATTAAAGAAAAGGAAGTTTTGAAGGACAAAAAAGACAAAGTCGAACTCACCATTGTACCTCGTCAGTGCCGCTCGATTCAGTTTTGAAACAAATAGGAGGAGAAGCAGAGGCCAAAGAAAAGCATCTCATTTTTGCCGGAGAAAGACATCGTCGAAACCACATCAGAACATCTCAATTCAGGTAGTTCTCAAACTCTACCCACTTAATTTTGTTGTTGTTATACGGAACTCTCCTTGTTGATTCACGTTCCTCCGTTATTAGCTTGATTTCGATTATTTTTTGGGTTTAATTTCTATTTTGGTAGGTTAGGGTTTTGTTTGTTTTAGGCTTCAATCTGTTTGTTCTAGTGGTTTTCAAGAGAAATTATGGGTGGATTTAGTTTTAGAAGAGAAAATCAATTGTTTTGAGTGGAGTTGGTAACTTTTTCGTCGTTGAGATGGTGGTCGGTACGATGGAGAAAGACGCGAGTTCAGAGATGTATTGAGTGAGGGAGAACTCGAGAGAGAGAGATTAGAGAGAATGAGATAGGGAGAGGTTCAATTGACAGCACACAGAGGGAGACAGATTGATGGTTGCAGAGGGAGGAACGAACTGGGGTAGGATGGCGTCTTTATCGTGTTAATTTTCGAATAAGTTTTTTTTTCTTGTTTGGCCGTTCAGCGTCCTCTTTCAGGGTTTCCAACCCATTTTTTTCTTGCCTTGACCGAACCGGGTTATGGTTAACCCGCTCAGATTTCCATTTGGGCCTCACATGGACCGCCATTCACCTTTTTTTATAAAATAAACAGACCCATCTTTTTTTTAGTAAGTTTTGTTTTTTTAAGTTTTAATGATAACAATTCATTTCAGTTTTAACTAGTTTTTTTTCTTCTTTTCTTTAGTAATTTTCTTAAAAAAGGAAACAAAACAAACTAAAAAAAATGTTTATTTTAGTATTAGTCTATAGAAAAAATAAAAAAATATAGTAGTAGTAAAAAATCTAAAATTGTTAAAAAGTTTAGTATAGTAATTATTAAATAAAAAAGCAAACAAGTTTTGTTTAATTTTAATTTAGTTAACTACTTTTGAATATATCTAAAAGACCCAAAATTTGTATTTTTTTGGTTAATTTGTTGTTTAAGAAAAGATCTAAAAAAAAAAATATCGTTTAATCCTGCTTTCTTTTAAGCAATTCTTTTTTTAGGACGTCTGGTTTAGATTTGATTTTTTAGTGTGTCCTATTAAGGTGAGAGGCTGAGTTCGAGCAATTTATCTTTGTGTGAATATGTGCATGATTTAATCTTTCATCATTTTAGTTGTATATATTTCCATGAGCTTGTATTGAATTTAATTTTGTACTATGACCATATATTGTTAAGAGAAAACGTGAAGCGCTCACAATATTAACTTTAATTTTCAAGATAATAAATTCTTGGTCCAACGCCAAGTTGAGTTTACATGTACCTCACTCACACACGTAAGTCGGTCGTTCTACGATCGCCGTCTGCACAACCTTTACACTTCGCAATTTTCCAACTTAAGCAAATTGATGCACCACGCTTGTTTTCCACCCCCCGCATTCTCGATCCATATATCGAGCCATAGCCCGTTTACTAAGCCTTTTACCTTGTATTTCCATTTACTTCATTCAGTTCATTTTTGCAAGTAGCAACTTATGCCTTAGACTTAGGAGCTTGCACCCTCATTTATTTACTTTCGTTTATGCTTTTCAATCCAAGAGGGAAAGAACTCCTGCAGTTGACTCAATGTCATAGGAAGTTTAGCCATCCCTAGTTCCTTTTCAACCTTAGCCATTAGGAATTTTTATTTTACAACTTTTTGTGACTTTGTTAAGTCACGTGAGTGTTTGCCATAACACTTACCTTCCCCCGCGAACCTTGAGCGTAACCAAGTGTTCGTTAATACTTAGGAGAACTACGAGTGCTCTGATTCTATACCCGATACGTAGGCATCGATGCGATGTTGTGCGAGCACCATTAGAAATAAAACCTTAGGTTCCCATAATTTTAGCAAGCAATAAATAACAATAACACAAATATTAACAAGAGGTTCCCGTAGGATACTGCGTATGCTTAGGATGCTAACACCTTCCCTAGGTATTGTAAACACCCCAAATTTGCCCTCACCCATTCACACCATGGCTTGTGATCTTTTCATATGCATAAACTCAATTATACCATCTCATATCACATTTTTTGATTCATCGCATTGGTTCTAAGTCATCTGCATCCAGGGTTTGCGATCTGAGCAATCCAAGAGCTTTTTGAGCCACTCCAAGGCCATCAATCACTTCAAGGAGGTCCATGTATGTTCAAGCATCATATTATATCCTCTCAAAGTCAAGAATGTCAAAGAATTACAAGAACTGAAAATGGCATGGAAATAGGGCCAGGTTATGAGGATCATGCATATCAAGTTTCATGAAGAAGTTCCATGGGGAAGGCATCTAATCAAGAGATGACTTCTTGAACAAGTCAGTACAGAATCAGGGTATCTGAGGCTCCAAATGACCCGACCAAGGGGTGTTCTTCGTCATTTTGATTGTGTATGATCTTTATTTGATCATAGAGGATGCCAGAAGTTCACAAGACTGAAGAATTTCGAGCCACTTTGCAAAATTGCCTTGAATTGGAGAAATTGCAAATTCTCATGGCAAGCCTTTATGTGACTTCAATGCGACTTCCAATCATCACCATGGCCTTAAATCCTGGATGCCACAGAGAATCTCCAAATTTCACGACTTATGCTTCGAGAGGCCACAAAGGGGCCAGGCTTGTACCAATTTGCAAAAAGCCCATGTGACTATGCCTCTACTTGTTGCAATTCCCAAGGTCTGATCCATAGGCCTGAGCCACACCAGTTTTTCTTACTCATCAAAGACCTTACAAATACGTTTCCCGCGAATCATTTCAATCAATTGGGGTCTCATTGATGATTAAGCGTCACTAAAGTTTCAAAGTGGTTTTAAGTTATTTCAAATTTATTTTCAATAAATTGATGAGCCATGGGTTAAACTTATTGCACTTTTGTAAAGAAAAATAATAAGTGTGACTTCTTTGGTTCATTGGTTTCGAAACTTAAGAAGGATGGCTTATTGGATTTGATTCATTGGTTTCAAAAAAAAAAAAGGAGAAAAGAAACTTCATGGTATCATGTTGGACTTGGATTCAAACGGCATTGCATGGGCATTTCGTGGTATTATGTTGGGTTTGGATTATTTTGGATTTGGATTATGATTTGGATACACGTTTGTTCGGAGTCGTGATTCATTTTATGTTGCTGTGTGTTAGTTAAGGTGCACCGTTCTCAAAGCATGGTAGCATTAATATTTTCCAAGTTTTACAAGACATTGAGATCTTGATTGGTACATTTGCAAGGTAATTGGAATTGAAAAGCAGTAAAAGACAAATTTTATTGAAAAATTAAAAGGGCATAAAGTTTTTATTAACAACTAAATAAGGCCATCAGCAAAGTCCAAATAAATTACAACAGATGAGTCATGAGAAAGAACAAAAAGACAAGAGTCAGACACTATAAATTTGATGTGGAATACATGATCAGAAAACCAGATTGTCTAGAACATGTTGTGATGGGAATCAACGGTCAGCTTCCAGGTCCAACTGCCTCTGCTGAAGTTGGTGACACTCTTTCCATTGCACTCACCAATAAGCTTGCTACAGAAGGGACTTTTATTCACTGGCATGGAATCAAACAGCTTGATACTCCTAGGGCTGAGGGAACTGCTGCAATATCACAGTGTGCTATAAATCCAGAAGAAAAGTTTCATTACAATCTCAAAGCTGACAGGCCTGGAACATATTTTTACCATGGACACTATGGAATTCATCAAGTTCAAAGGATGGTCATGAGGAATAATTATCAGGCTCAAATGTCGTAGCAAGGCATAAGAGGCTCCCGGAGTTATACTAGAATTGATGGCTTTCCGTACCTGCAAAACGGAAAGAGATAGTTAATAGATTGGCAAACAAACTCAGCAAATACACATCAGCAACAATCGGAAATGATGAACCAAGGCTACAGCAATAACAGTCTGGGACTGATGCCGGCAATAACGTCAACAACGGCAGCAATCTCTTGCAACGTATTCTCCACTTCTGCCACCTCGTTTCGTCAATATCAACAAATGAAATCCCAATCCTGCAACTCTCTCTGATTGCCCCATTTCACTCTGCCCGATTCTCGTGCAACTGTTTTCATCTCTCTCATTTCTTAATTTCGCATCTCAATCTTTCATTTCATCTTCTGTGTTCCTCTGTTGTGGATTACGAAAATGGTTGGAAGTGTTGATGTTTTGGCTGATGATTTAAGCATTAACAAACCAGTTGATTTATTGTCGGATGGCTTTGATGTATCCGCCATTATCAAAGATCATGTGCCTCCTGTAGTTGCAGACATTATTGGCAAGGTGGAGACTCAGTTTGATGCAGGAAATGAGAAAAGAGCAATAGTTCTGGGAAAAAAATATTCATACCTCATATCTTGAAGTCACAGAGCCAGAAGATGATGATGATATTACTGGGAATCGTGATGCTCATATGGCAAGTGTGTTGGCCAGATACAGAAAATCTTTAGCGGAAAGAACAAAGTATCATTTAGGCTACCCCTACAGTTTGGATTTTGATTACGGTGCACTCTCTCAACTTCAGCATTTTTCCATAAACAATCTTGGAGATCCATTTATTGAAAGCAATTATGGTGTCCACTCGCGGCAGTTTGAAGTTGGTGTTTTGGATTGGTTTGCCAGGTTGTGGGAACTGGAGAAAAACGAGTATTGGGGCTATATAACAAACTGTGGCACATAAGGCAATCTTCATGGCATCCTAGTTGGGAGAGAAGTGTTACCAGATGGGATTTTGTATGCCTCACGGGAGTCACCTTATTCAATTTTTAAAGTTGCTCGTATGTACCGAATGGAATGTGTGAAGATTGAGACTCTTAATTCAGGCAAGATTGATTGTGATGATTTCAAGGCCAAACTTCTTGGTCACCAGGACAAGCCAGCAATTATAAATGTGAACATAGGTACAACTGTGAAAGGAGCTGCAGATGATGGTGTTGAGAGTGTAGTTCCAGTTTCTGGCTCAGCTGACACAAGTGCTAGAAATAACCAAGTCATGATTGAAGAAGACACTATCACTTCACCTGTTCAATATTGTTGTGATGGTTGTTCTACTGTACCTATACTCAGGCGAAGGTGGCATTGCACTATTTGTCCTGATTTTGATTTGTGTGAGGTTTGCTTTGAGGTACTAGATACAGACCGACTTCCTCCATCACACTCTAGAGATCATCCTATGACAGCAATTCCAATTGAAGTGGACTCAGTTGAGACGGATGATGGAAGAATACTAATTGGGCATCCCCGCTATGCAGCTCAGGTCTTGGAGGTGGTGATGGTTCCCACAATTTGACCCTGCAAAAGTTGAAATTGCCACAATGGTTAACACATAACAAGCAGTGAAAATAAGTTTACGACAGTAAAAAAGAGAAACTAATCCAATCCAAATCCAACTATCTCAATTCATTTCAAAGTCAGGGTCAGCAAAGAGGCATAAACAGACAAAAAAAAACTAGAGCAGAAGCGTCAGCAGGATTGCAGGGTCAAAGTTTCACAAAATAGGGAAGAAACAGTTTCTGTTACGAAAAAGAAGAAGAAAACATAGCCAGAATGAAATTGCTTCAGTTTAAACCTAAATTCTTGAAACCCTAATTCTCACTATAAAAACCAGGATGGATTCATGAATCAATCTCTCAGATATACACAGCCGCAACTAAAGACTCAGATACAATTTTCGCAGAAAACCCTAGAACCCTAATCACAATACGCAAGAATCAACAACAGAACCCCAGATTACAGCGAAGTTAACAAAAGAAGGAAGATTTTTTTCAAGCAACGGGAGGAGCGTATACCTCTTGACTCAGCCTTCGTGACATTCGATTGCGGTATAATCTCTTGACTCCATTTTTGTTGCATTTTTTCGCTCTGTTTGTATGTTGTAGTTGAGTGGGTGTATCAAATTCAAGAGGCATTAAGGCTCGCGATTTGGGGGGAAAGAATGCCAAATGACTGCTGTTGTTTAGGTTTGATTTTGATGTAGGTTTTGGTTGTTTCGTTTTGCCATGATTGGTAAGGTTTCAAACCTTTGGGGAATGAGGGAGAGTGGAGATTGAGAGATGAGGGTAGATATTGAGAGGTCGTTCGCCGCTGTTTGTTCCTCTTTCTTTTCGTTCGGCCGTTGAGAGAAGAATGAGAGCAGGGGGGCAAAAGCTGCGTCAACCCTAAGTTTTTTCCCCCCTTTTGGAAGACAACCGGGCCGGGTCTGGGTCGGTTTGACCCGACCGGCGTTCACCCAGGTCCAGCGCCCCTCTTGGGCCTCACTTGTTGGGTCTTCCCAATTTTTGTTTTGTCTTTCTGGTGCTTATTAGATTCACAGCCCCTTTCTTTTTTTTAATGCACTCTATTGTTTTTTCTAGTATTCCTTTTTCTCATTTTTAAAAAAAATAATAATAATTGGCATTCTAAAAATATTCATAGTTAATTAATTAGTTTTATTAGTTTTGTTAGTTAAATTAGGGCCATAATTATATAAAAGAAATATAAAAAAAAGAGGTGTCATGTTTTAGGTAGTTATATGAGGTGAAATTGTTTTAGTTAATTTGTTAATCTTTCCCATTAAATAATTTCATTTTAATTTAGTTGGTTATCTTTTGTTTATTTTCACCTGCACAATCATTCATATCATCTTGTGACTCTCCTTGTATCATGAACATGTTCCTATTTTTGGCTTGCATCCTAGTATTAATTTCACTTTCACTTTATTTCTTTCTTTCGTGCTAACTTTTCAGGTGGTAAGTACTCCGAGAAGTGAATTTGCCTTCACTTCTCGCATTTCCTTTTCATCTCCCTTGTGCATTATTGTTACATTTTTTGTATGTGTATTGGAGTGAGCTTGCTCCTCCCTGTTTATTATACCTTCTTTCTTCGAGCAACTTGACTTTTTAAGTGAAGCAAGTTGTTTTGCTTCTCTTTGCTTCTTGATCCTTTCACCTGCCTCCTGGTGGTTCCCTTTGAAGATATCTCTTGAAAACCTCACAAACCTTAGGAACAACCAAGCATGACAATGATTAGGGTTTTGATTAGTCTCCCCACTTAGTTTTGTCTTTGTGTCTCCTTGAGTCTTCTCTTCTCACCTCATAATTCAGGACTAAACCCTAAAGGCTTTAAGGCTTTGTGATTAAGCTTGTGCCTGCATCCTTCTATTAGGATGGAGTGTATAACTTTAATCCTAAGTATTAAACCCTTAATATGTTTAAATCCTTTAATCAATCCATCCAATAATCATCAAGACATCAAGCTTGTAACTTGGGCCTTGCATTAGGGTTCTAATTCTTCCTTAATTGGTTAAGAAGGACTAACCCTAGTGTTAATGGACAAGTCCCCCTCAAGTTGTCTTACAAACCCTAAAAATCACTTCTTCATCATATCATTAATCTAAAATCCATCTTAATAAAGGCTTTGTTTTGTCATGAGTTTAATCCCTAATCATGGATTAAGTTGAGGAATTTTCCTCAGCTTAAACATTCTCATCTATTATCCTTCTATTAGGATGGTGTAATGAGTCTGTTTAATCCCTGATTATGGCTTAATCTCATTACTTAACACAAAACAAAAACAACAAAAACATCTAATTAATCACAAGTAGGTTAATGATCTTAATCCTACACCAAAGGTGTTTAAGTGTGAGAAGCTGACTTCACACTTAAGGTATTCTCATTACCCCTAATCAGAGGGAAGATGTGATGAGTTTACTAAATCCATTGGTTTAGACTTAAGCTCATTAACTTATGACAAAATCCAAAAACAATAAAAGACTGAAAACACAAAAACAAACAATAATCGTCTCCTCCGGGATTCTTTTCTCATCTTATTCACTCACAAACGAGAGCTCACTTCTTCCGTCTAATGCAAGACAGTTTGCACCTGAGCCAGACAGGTCATACACTTGAGCATAGACAAGTAAGCAGTTCACAAGTCAATTCATCTTTCAGTCTCTTTGGGTCGAACTACGGTGTTCTGACTTCCTCATTGCACGAGAGGATACGTAGGCATAACTTAACAGTTATCGAACAAAAGTCTCTGTACATTCCCCCTCTTTCTAGCTTTATTCTTTAAGCCTCATGATCTTGAGCATTCCATTCACTTCTTACACTGACACTATACATATATACACTTCACACTTCTTTTACACTGACACCTGTACATCCTTTTCCAGCTCTTTATACACAAATTGCACTGACACTACCCCTTTAAAACACAAATCTTCTAAGCGTGGATCCCGTCGAGTACGGCGGACAATCTGGGTGCTAATACCTTCCCAGGTTGTAACCAACCCCCTTTCTCAGTCTCTCTGGTTCGCAACCGTCTTATCCATCTCTTTCTAGGTCTATGCAGCATTGCCTTTCCTCCGGGATAAAAATGCCTAGCTGGCGACTCTATTCATTCCCTGTGAGTTCACTCCTGTGTGTTCTCGCACCCTCTTTCGCCGACCGTTCGCGTCTGTACCTTTATCTGGGTCTTTCCCATTTATCGGGAGCGACAGGTATAATCAACTCCCGAACCTAGTTTCTCCTTATTTAGGGTTTTTACGATCTTTTTCCCTTTTCCCTTTGGATTAAATTAAAGTCGGTGGTGAACATAAAAGTTTTGCGATTCAAGCTTAATCAATAGCTTGGTATCCGATTCTCACCGCAACAGAAATGGCGACTTCACTGGGGACTTTATTTTTTAGGGTTAAGCCCACCTTGTATATTTGTATATTTGTTGTTGTATTGCTTGTTATTATTTTGGATTTTTGTTGGGTGTTCCATGTGTGGTGAGATAAGTCCTAACCCGGATTTGAGTGCAAAATAAGATAGGACGGTGGTATATTCAAGAAGGCTTGTAGGGAGTTGAGTCCCGATCAAGCTGACTTGAGACACCACCACTCAGCGGAGGCCTCCTCGGATGTAGTTTTGTTGATCGAGTTCAGTCGTGAAAGCATTACTATATTCGACCTGAGAGCCGTTAATATTGAGGACCGTAGAACATTTACCCCCACTTGGCCTTTTAGGGATGTAGTGCGATGACTATGAGGGTGCAAATCAAAAATAGTTGATACGCGATACTACACCCGGATGAGACTCTCTTGAGAATATTATTGATTAACAAGTTGAGTTGGGAAGTCGGTAATATCCGAAAGATAGGACAATGATTCTGGGAACTTTTAGAACCCGTTGTACAGGTACAAATAAACTCATAGTACATACCTTTTGGGAGGGTTGAACCTTCGACCTCATGCAAGCTTTGAACCTAAGCCTTGTGTGTGTTTGTGTATTCATGCATTCACGCATCATGAAGCATCATTTTTACCAATTTATTCAAGGAACTCAGAAACTCTATCTTTGCAAATATCATAGGTATCATCATGGACTTTGGAAGAAGAAAGACTGTCAAGTACACATTCAAAACTCCCAAACTCGAAGACCTAAGGAAATTAAGAGATTTGGTTATGGATCAAGAAGCCTTCATGGAGAAGCATAGGAGACTTTTAGCCTTACTTAAGACTGAGTGGGATGGAAGGTTGCTCTCTGTGATGCTCCAGTTTTATGATCCTCTCTACCATTGTTTTACGTTCCCTGATTACCAATTGGCGCCTACTTTGGAAGAGTATTCATTTCTGGTGGGATCACGTGTTAAGAATGAGTTTCCATTCCCTGTTCTAGAGAAGGACCCTGAAGAAGCGGAGATTGCAAAGGCGACGTATTTGAGTGTTCCTGAGGTCAAGGAAAATATGACCTATAAAGGAAAGGTTTTTGGATTCCCTACAAAGTTTTTGGTAGAAAAGGCCAAGAATTTTGTTGGTGTGAAGGATATGAAAGCTTTTGAGGCGACCTTTATGCTGCTAATATATGGAGTGTTACTTTTCCCAAACTTTGAAGACTTTGTAGACCTGAACGCCATCAAAATATTTCTGAAGAAGAACCCGGTCCCTACTTTGCTCGGAGACACTTACCATTCCATCCATCTGAGGAATCTCCATAAGGGAGGGATGATTACTTGTTGTGCATCATTGTTGTACGAGTGGTTTATTTCGCACTTGCCTAAGTCAACTTCATTTTGGAACCTTAAGGATGGTTTGTGGTGGTCACAAAGGATCATGTCTCTTACCCACTCTGACATTAGTTGGTACAATCGTGTTTATGATGGAGCATTAATTATTGATAGCTGTGGTGATTTTGCTAATGTACCTCTTCTTGGCACTAAGGGAGGAATTAGCTATAATCCAGTTTTGGCTCGCCGCCAACTCGGGTATCCGTTGAAGGACAAACCTAAGAGTGTTGAAGTGGAAGGAATTTTCTTTAAGGATGACGAAGAACCAGAGCTCAAGAAACAGATTATGTAAGCTTGGAAGTACATCCATAGGAAGGGGAGGAGTAGCTTAGGAAAGCCGAATTGTGTTTCTATGGAACCCTATCTCCAATGGGTACGAGATAGGGCAATCAGTCTGAAAATGCCTTACCCTCGCCAGGATCCTATGACCTTCAAGAAACCCATTCTAATCTTTATGGATGATGCAAAGAAGTTGAAGATTGATTTGGAGAAAGAGCTTCGAGAGAAGAACGCATGGAAGAATCGACATCAAATCATCAGTAGTGATAATGAAGAACTTAGAAGACAGTTGAAGATGAAGGAAGAAGAAGAGCTCTCCAACAAGAAAAGGAAAGCGCAAGAGGATTTATTTTCCTCCAGCGCTCAAGGGGACACTTCTTGGAAGTCGATCGTTGATCAACTTATGCTTGAAAGGGCTCAGATGAAGGCACAAATCGAGAAGCTCAACTTGAGGCTTTTAGGAGAATCTCCTTAGGACTTTGTCTTTGTTTTTATTAAGCTTTGTTTGGGATTTTTGAAGATGTACTCAAGACTTTGTATCACTTTTTGAATTTAATGAAATCATATCCTTTTGATTATTATGTTTTCCTTGGTATTTGCAAATTGTTTCTTAAGTTCCTTGAATAAATTTAATTTTCGCATTGCACTCATACATTTGGCATTTCATTTGCATTTTTTCATATAAAACTCATTCCCGTCATCTGCTCTCCAGCTTTCACACTGAGGCTCTCACGCAAATACTACACTCGAGCTCAAGCCATAAAGAGGATGGCTGAAAGAGACCTAGAGATGGACAGAGTTAACGAGGAGCTTACTGATATTCGTGGAAATATGGGTCAGATGATGGAAATGTTGCAGGTCATTCGAGCAAAGATGGATACCCAACAGACTGTAGTGTCAGAAATTGTCACTGCAACGACTGAGCCTACGTCATCAGTCACTACCCCTGTGACCTGGCCTCCTTTTGGGCTTCCTCATGGATTCGTCCCTCCTCCTCAAGGTTTTACTTCTCAAAGTTTTATTCCTTCTTCCCAAGGACTTGTTGCTCAGGGTTTCTTCCCTCCTTCCCAAGGCTTTGCTTCTCAAAGTTTTATTCCTTCTTCCCAAGTACTTGCTGCTCAGGGTTTCTTCCCTCCTTCCCAAGGCTTTGCTTCTCAAAGTTTCGCACCTCCTTCTCAGGGTATTGCATTTCCTTCCCAAGGTTTTGTGCCTCCCCCTCAAGGATTTGTTGCTCAACAGACTATTCCTGTGACTAATGAAGAGAACCACGCAGTTACTAATTTTACACCAGACATTGTGCACACCCGTGCCCAACCATACTTTAATGACCATCAGGTGTATGACGTGCCAGATATGTCTGAGAACGGAAACGAGAAACATGAGAAGATGAAAGAGAATTTTGATACCCTTGTAAAAAGGTTAAGAGCAATTGAAGGTGACCAGATCTTTGGGGCTGCTGCTAGAGAGATGTGTCTGGTATCTGGATTGGTAATACCTCCAAAGTTCAAGATACCCACTTTTGATATGTACGAGGGCGCAACTTGTCCTAAGAACCATCTCTTGATGTACTATTGAAGAATGGCTGCGCAGGTGGACAATGATAAATTAATGATCCACTGCTTCCAGGACAGTCTGAAGGGAATCTCCTCCAAGTGGTATCTAACGCTAGACCAGTCGAAGATTCGCAGTTTTCAAGACTTGACAGATGCTTTCATCCAGCAGTACAAATACAATATGGACCTTGCTCCCGATAGGAGGCAACTGTTGAGTATGTCACAAAAAGATTCTGAATCATTTAAAGAATATGCTCAGAGGTGGAGAGGGACCGCTTCTCAGGTAGATCCCCCATTGTCTGAAAAGGAGTTAGCTGATTGGTTTGTTGACACGGTGCGACCAGAATTCTTTGAGAGAATGGTGGGAAGCGTGACTACTAGCTTCTCTGACCTTGTAGCCGTGGGAATCAAGGTGGAACTTGGACTAAAAAGTGGAAAGATGAGTGGTGCATCTAGCAGTTCCAGCAATGGTAGTGGAAATATTGTCAAGAAATTTACCAGTAATTTCCACAAGAAGAAAGAGGGCGAGACGAATGCAATAATGACAAGTCAAAGAAGAAATCCGCTTTGGCAGAGACCTCCGCCTGTGGCTCAACAGCAGTATGCTCATCCACCACAGTATGTCCAACATCCTTATGTAGCGGCGGTTCAACCGTCATATAATCCACAAGTCCCGATGTATCGGCCAACTCAAGCAGTACCGATGTATCAGCAAGCGGCTCCAGTGATTCCAGCTTATCAACCAATGCTCAACAATCCAGGCTATCAACAAGCGCCCAATGCTTCAGCCTACTAGCAGAGGACTCCAGCTCCCCATCCAAATCCCAACTTTCAGATTAGAAGACCAGGAGGAAGGCCTCCTAATCCTCGAATCCCTATGACTTATACTGAATTATATCCTTCACTGCTGAAAAAAGGTTTGGTTACTCCAAGGCCTTTGGGTCCTCCACCAAATCCGCTCCCACCAAATTACAACTCAAATGCCCATTGTTTATTCCATGAAGGTGCCCCAGGGCACGATTTGGAGGGTTGTTATGCTTTGAAGTACATCGTGAAAGATTTGATGGAGAAAAACATTCTGTCATTTGGGAATACTGGTCTGAATGTCAAAGATAATCCTTTACCCAAGCATGGGTCCATAAATGCCATTGTTGACGAGTCTGACGAAGATTTGATTTTCAACGCCACAGAGATCAAGACCCTGCTTAGAGACTTCCATGCGAAGTTAGTAGAAGTGGGTATGTTGAAGAACTGTCATAAGAATCGTGAAGCTTGTGCGAATAACCCAAAGGGATGTGAATTGGTCTTAAAAGATGTTCAAGATTTGATTAATCTGGGTGTTTTACAAGTAAGCGGTCGTGTGAAGAAGAATGAAGTGGCAATGATTGAACCCATTTTCAACTTGCCTGAATCTTATTCTACCTTGGTGCCAGTGTTCAACCTGCCTGAGTCCTCAAGAGTCAACCCATCTTTAATATGCCAGAGCCTGTGATGCCCATTTTCAATATACCTGAGCCAAGGTTTGAACAAAGGAGTAACCCTTTCCTTTATGAAGACACTAAAGCAGTTCCATGGAAGTATGATACAAGGAAAGTTCATCAGAAGATTGATAAAGCTAGTCAGAAGGAAGGTTCAAAAGTGGCAAGTGCTGACATAGCGGGTGTAGGTCGTTTAACTCGCATTGGTCGTGTTTATACTCAGCAAGCCAATACGGTTCCGCCTAAAGAAGTCATTCCAGCTGTTTTCAACCAGGATAAAGGGGTAGTCTTGGGAGAAAAGGATGCAGAATTTCTCAGAATCATTAAGAAGAGTGATTATAAGGTTATTGATCAGCTACATCAAACACCTTCCAAAATATCTATCCTATCACTTCTTATGCATTCACCGGCCCATCGGAGTGCTCTCCAGAAATTACTAGCCCAAGCCCATGTTACACATGATATAACTGTGAATCAGTTTGATGGAGTCATTGCCAATATCACTGCATGTAACAATCTCAGCTTTAGTATGGAGGATCTTCCAAAAGATGGCTTGGACCATAACCGTGCTCTCCACATATCTGTAAAATGTCAGGAGGATACTTTAGCAAGAGTTCTTGTGGATACAGGATCTTCATTGAATGTTTTGCCGAAAAGAACGCTTGCCAAGTTATCTTATTAAGGGGCAGAGATGAGACCCAGTGCACTGATTGTGAAAGCTTTTGATGGGTCAAGGAGGACTGTTATTGGAGAAGTAGACCTACCGATCTTGATTGGACCACAGGTGTTCAAAATCACTTTCCAGGTTATGGACATTAACCCTAATTACAGTTGCTTGCTGGGAAGACCTTGGATCCATGCCGCTGGGGCAGTCACTTCTACCTTACACCAGAAGATGAAGTTTATGGTCGATAATAAGCTGGTAACTGTGTCTGGTGAAGAAGATCTCATGGTCAGTAACCTTTCATCCTTTAGCTATATTGAGGCTGATGAAGATGCTTTGGAAACTTCTTTCCAAGCTCTTGAGATAGCCAATGTTGTCCTTTTGGAAGTAGAGGACTCAAAAGGGAAGGGTATCCCATCTTTTGCATCGCTGAAGAGTACCATTTCCACCATTGAAGAAGGAAGCTATGAAGGGTGGGGTGATGTCATTGAAGTCAAACAGAAGCTAGATCGTTGCGGGTTGGGTTACAAACCAACTCATGTGAAGGAAGGAGCGTCAACCTCCGTTAAAGGACGTCCAAAGACCATTCAAGAAGTGTTTTCCAGTGCTGGTTATCAGGTCAATGCAATTGATGGAGGTTCTGAAGATGAAGATGTGAATCATTTGGTGTATCAGTGTGAAGAAGCCTTGGGCAATTGGGAGGCAGTCGAGATCCCAGAGATTTTTCCATTGTCAAAGTAATTTATTGTTTTTTTAAGTGTTTTCAAAGTTCCCTAGCTCTGCCCAAGGCTATGGGAGTATTTTGTAGGGCCCCTTCTCATTTTCAAAGTTATTATCAATGAAGGAATTTTGTTAAACTCTTATTTTGATCATTTACTGTTTTTTTCTCTCTCTCTCTCTCTCTCTCTCTTTTCACTTTTAAAAGAAAATGGCAATCTTTCAAAACCAATAAAAAAGCTTTTTCTCTTGCATTTCTCTATTTTCCACTTTTAATAAAAGCAAATCATTCTCATATGCAGAATAAACGAAAAACCTGTTGAATCCAATGACTCTACATTCTCTCCTAACTTTGATTCGCCCATCTACCAAGCGGAAGATGAAAGTGAGGAAGATTGTGACATTCCCGAAGAACTGGCAAGATTAGTTGAGTATGAGCACACAGATCTTCAGCCACATAAGGAGCAGGTTGAGACCATCAACCTTGGCACCAATGAAGATAAGAAGGAAGTCAAGATTGGTACAACACTTGGGACAGACGTTAGAGAAAGATTGGTCAAGCTTCTCAAAGAATATGCGGATGTGTTTGCATGGTCGTATCAAGATATGCCCGGTTTAGACACAGACATAGTGGTCCACAAGTTACCTCTTCAACCAGATTGTCCTCCCGTAAAGCAAAAGCTTCGAAGAACAAGACCAGACATGGCTCTGAAGATTCGAGAGGAGGTCAAAAGGCAGTTTGATGCTGGATTCCTCGCAGTTGCAAAGTACCCTGAGTGGGTAGCTAATATTGTGCCAGTCCCTAAAAAGGATGGCAAAGTCAGAATGTGTGTGGACTATAGGGATTTGAACAAAGCCAGTCCGAAGGACGATTTCCCTCTTCCGCACATTGATACATTGGTTGACAATACTACTAAGTTCGCTATTTTCTCCTTCATGGACGGATTTTCAGGATATAACCAGATCAAGATGGATCCTAATGATATGGAAAAGACCACTTTTATTACACCATGGGGCACTTATTGTTACAAAGTTATGCCATTCGGTCTTAGAAATGCAGGAGCCACTTATCAAAGGGCAATGGTCACCCTTTTCCATGATATAATGCATAAAGAAATAGAAGTTTATGTGGATGATATGATTGCCAAATCACAGAGTGAGGATGATCATTTGGATCATCTCTTGAAGTTATTTGAGCGTCTCAGAAAGTTCCAACTGCGTCTGAATCCAGCTAAGTGTACCTTTGGTGTCCGATCAGGAAAGTTACTTGGTTTTATTGTTAGTCAACAAGGTATTGAAGTAGATCCGGACAAGGTCAGAGCAATTCAAGATATGCCAGCTCCCAAAACAGAAAAGCAAGTCAGGGGTTTCCTCGGAAGATTGAACTACATCTCCAGATTCATCTCCAACATGACTACTACATGTGAGCCCTTATTCAAGTTGCTCCGAAAGGATCAAGAAATTGAGTGGAATTCCGATTGTCAACAGGCATTTGAGAATATTAAGGTTTATCTACAAGAACCTCCTATCTTGATCCCACCTACTCCAGGGAAGCCTCTCTTCATGTACCTAACTGTACTTGAGGGTTCTATGGGTTGCGTTTTAGGCCAACGGGACGAAACTGATCGTAAGGAGCATGCCATTTATTACTTAAGCAAGAAGTTCACAGATTGCGAAAGCAGATATTCACTCTTAGAGAAGACTTGTTGTGCTTTGGCATGGGCTGCTAGACGCCTCAGGCAGTATATGATTTGTCACACTACTTTGTTGATCTCGAAAATGGATCCAATAAAGTACATTTTTGAGAAGCCTGCCTTAACTGGAAGACTCACCCGTTGGCACATGTTGTTATCCGAATACGACATCCAATATGTAACCCAGAAATCTATCAAGGGCAGTGTTTTGTCTGACTACCTTGCTGATCAACCTGTTGAAGATTATGAACGTTTGAAATTTGCTTTCCCAGACGAGGACATCATGTTGATAAAGGATTGTGAAGTTCCCGGTCCTGATGAAGGTCCCGAGCCAGGTTCTCGTTGGAAGATGATGTTTGATGGTTCCTCTAATTACATGGGGCATGGTGTAGGAGTTGTTTTGATGAATCCTGATGGTGGTTATACTCCTTTCACAGCTAGATTATGTTTCGAATGTACAAACAACATCGCAGAGTATGAAGCATGTGTTTTGGGTATCGAAGCTGCAATTGATACCAGAATCAAGATCCTTGATGTATATGGAGACTCAGCTTTGGTAATATATCAAGTCAAAGGTGAATGGGAGACACGTGACGAGAAGTTGATCCCATATCGTGCCCACATTGTGGAATTGATCAAATACTTTGATGAAGTCACTTTTCATCATGTTCCAAGGGCAGAGAATCAAATAGCAGACGCCTTGGCTATGTTGGCCTCTATGTTTCAAGTCAGATTTCTTAATGAAGCTCCACTCATTACAATCGAGTGAAGAACTGCACCCGCCTACTGTCTACTGGTCGAAGAAGAAACTGATGAGAAACCGTGATTCTATGACATCAAGAACTACTTGCAAAATCAGGAGTACCCAGCGGATGCAACAACTCTAGACAAGAAGACTTTAAGAAGATTGGCGTCCAAGTTTTTCCTCAGCAACAATGTGCTTTACAAGAGAAATCATGATATGGTTCTGCTCAGATGTGTGGACAAGCGCGAAGCAGACTTATTGATCAGGGAAATCCATGAAGGATCATTTAGAACACATGCCAATGGACATGCCATGTCCAGGAAGATCTTAAGAGCTGGTTACTTCTGGTTGACCATGGAATCAGATTGTTTCAAATATGCCAGGAAGTGTCATAAATGCCAGATTTATGCCGACAAGATGCATGTACCTCCGACCCTTTTGAATGTTCTATCATCACCCTGGCCCTTCTCAATGTGGGGAATTGACATGATAGGGGCAATTGAGCCTAAAGCTTCCAATGGTCACCGATTTATCTTGGTTGCGATCGATTACTTTACCAAGTGGGTAGAAGCAACTTCCTACACCAACGTGACAAAGCAAGTGGTTGCCCGCTTCATCAAGAACCAAATTATCTGTCGTTATGGAAAACCAAGCCGAATCATCACAGATAATGGGACCAATTTGAACAACAAAACAATGAAAGAGCTGTGTGAGACATTCAAGATTGAACATCATAACTCTTCACCGTATCGTCCGAAGATGAATGGAGCTGTTGAAGCTGCGAACAAGAACATCAAAAAGATCTTGCAGAAGATGGTGAAAACTTACAAAGACTGGCACGAGATGTTACCGTATGCCCTACACGGATACAGAACATCAGTCCGCACTTCAACAGGGGCAACCCCTTTCTCTTTGGTGTATGGGATGGATGCAGTTCTCCCTATCGAAGTAGAGATACCATCTTTGAGGATCTTGATGGAAACCAAACTGGAGGAAGCTGAGTGGGTCCAGAGCAGATATGACCAACTGAACCTCATTGATGAGAAGATAATGACCGCCATGTGCCATGGCCAGTTGTACCAGAAGCGCATCAAGAGAGCTTTTGACAAGAAAGTCCATCTCCGAGAATTCAAAGAGGGAGACCTTGTACTCAAGAAAATCTTGCCAGTCCACAAAGACGTGCGTGGGAAATGGAGTCCTAACTATGAAGGCCCATATGTTGTGAAGGTGGCATTTTCCGGAGGTTCCCTAATCCTCACAACTATGGATGGTGAACAACTGAAACACCCGGTGAATTCTGATGCAGTCAAAAAATATTATGCCTAAATAAAGCCCGATAGGTCGGAAACCAGAAATGGCGACCTATGCAAAAATGGGTATCCCGGTGGATCATAACCTATGAAGGAGATCCAGGCAAAAGTTAGGGATAAAAAAAAATAGAGCTCGCTAAGTTGAAAACCCGAAAGGGCGGCTTAGGCAAAAAAAGAGCGTCCCGGTGGATTGAAAACCTGAAAGGGCGGTCCAAGCAAAAGTTAGGGACAAAGGCATTTGACTGTATCAGATGGTGTTTATCATTACTGAAGATCATTACTTGAAGACCAATCCAGTCGCTCTTTTCAGAAGCAAGGTGTTGGGCGGTTTTAATTATTAGGGATTGTAGTGGTCGTTGGATTCAATGTAGACCTTTCCCCATTGCCATTTTCAAATTGTAATTTCCCATGGAGTTTTTGCCATTAGCAAGCTACCATTCTTGAATAAAATGCAGACTATGCCTATGAATTTTGTGGTTCAACCTCTTATTTTCTTTTGTTATGCGAAATGCCATCACTTGATTACAATTTAACTCTGAAAGTGACAAGTTTTTTTTCTTAAGGAAATGTTTTTTGAAAACATACTGAAAAACTTTCAAGTTTCTTTGACTTTGGGAAAATTGAAAAAACCTTTTGTTTCCCCAATAAGTCCTGGCTTGCAACAACACTTTTATACTATTATTACAGGAATCCCCATAGAAGTTCGAAACTGGTAACACTCTTGGATGGATCTTTGGGCCAACATGATTTCCAAAGTTCGAAGACATCTCCCCAGTGTTTTTCATTTTGCTCATCTAAGTATTGGTGTTGAGAGCCTACTCCCTGTTTGAGTCTTGTCAAAACTCTTTGTCTCTTTAGAGTCAACATTTGCATATCATGATCATTCGCATCATGCTCAATCATGCGCATTTGACATTAGCATTTGTCTTTCCCCAGTTGTCGTCTTTCTAACTCCAAGTCCAGATATCATTAGGGTTCAATTTGAGAATTCATTGTTGTCGGTACCCGAAGTTTGGTTTACCAATGTTTTTGTCCCCAGTAATTGTTGGTGTTCCCCGTGGAATTCTAATTGTGGTTGGTATTTGTCTTTATGACCACCAATATCTCCTTGAAGTCCAATTGTCATTGGCACAAATCTTTTAAGCAGGTCGTGAAACCTGTTGCTTAGATCCAAGTCCATTTGATTTTGGCACATACTTGTACCTTTCTCCTGATGGTTCCTGAAGGAATTTCCAGAGGTTGGACGTTTTATCTTATTTGAAAACTCCAACATATTTTGTTGTTACTTTTTTGTGTTAGCCGGTCGCCTAGAGCCGTTGATCTATCTTCGGGTGATTTGCATTCTATCCCCAATGCTAGCTGGTCGCATAGAACTGCTGCTAAATCACTGTGATTTCCTTCCTTATCCTCGGTGTCGGCAGTTACATTTGAACCTACTAATTTACCATTTTGAATACTTTGACTACTTTGTCTTTATCATTCTTAGTGTCAACCGTTTTTTTTAACCTGTTGCGCATTCACTTTGAGTGTATCTTGGCTTCTATTCTTAGTGTCAATAGGTCTCGAACCTATTGCGCTTCCACTTCGAATATTTTTGTTGTTATTCATGGTGTCAGTTGGTCGCATCGAGCCGCTGCACATTCACTTTGAATGTTTATTTTGTTGTATTCTTAGTGTCAGTTGGTCGCATCGAGCCGCTGCGCATTCACTTTGAATATTATGTTTATCATTTCCAGTGACAGTTGGTCGCATAGAGCCGCTGCACATTCACTTTGAATGTTTATTTTGTTGTATTCTTAGTGTCAGTTGGTCGCATCGAGCCGCTGCGCATTCACTTTGAATATTATGTTCATCATTTCCAGTGACAGTTGGTCGCATAGAGCCGCTGCACATTCACTTTGAATGTTTATTTTGTTGTATTCTTGGTGTAAGTTGGTCGCATCGAGCCGCTGCGCATTCACTTTGAATATGTTGTTGCTTTTTACTTCTCAAAGTCAATTGGTCGCATAGAGCCATTGATCTACCACTTCGATTATTTCCTTGTCTTATTTTTATTCTTGGTGTCAGTTGGTCGTATCGAGCCACTGTGCAGTCACTTTGAATTTTATTTTGTCTTGTCATCCTAAGTGTCAACTTGACTTTTCCTGTGTTCATTGATCCAACGCATTGGATTTCCTTTTGTTCTCGTTTTTTGTTATTCTTAGTGTCAACAGTTACACTTGAACCTGTTGACTTATCACTTTGAATACTTCCCGTTTTCGTTTCTTTATCCCCAGTGTGTGTCATCCCCAGTGAGTTTTGGCTTGTGGACGACGATATATCTCATTCTTATCATTCATACCATAATCATCATTCATTGCATAAGAATTACAAGAGTTAGATAGTTTGTAGTTCAGCATAACACTGCATTTAGGGGCAAAATTTCCGGGTATTTATTTATTTAAATACCTTTCACCCTGATCGCATGAGTGTCTATCGTCATTCATGCCATTCGGAAAAGTTATTTAAATAGGGGCAACTGTCACACCCTAAATTTTACCCCTAACATTTCACATCACGCATTTATCTCGCGCATTCATCCTATTATTTGCATACCAACGCATTTCAATCATGTTGGATTTGAAGGATAAAGTGTCAGGAAGGTTTCTCGGTTATGTGACAAGTTTTTGAGGAGCTAGGGTTTTGTGCTGGAAGCGCGGAGTTTTGGAGTGGCTTCATAAGTGATGGAGCATGAATTTCAAAGTTGAATCATGGACGTGTTCAAGATTTTAGGTCACTTGTGGTTTTATTTAGTAAGGTACCTCAGCAAGGACTGTTGATATTTGGTTCAGATGTTTTTTCTTGTGAAGTAAGTCTTAGTTGTTACTGGAAGTTTTGGTTCATTGTTTTTCAACCTGGATGTGGACTCCGAATCTTTGGTTCATTGTTATAAGATTTATTTGTTTTCAACTGAAGGTTGGATGTATCTAGTTTTGTCTATTCCGAAATGCCAAATTTTCATTTTTAACTTCAAGTCCAAATTCCGAATCATTTTCCAGTTTAATTCCTAGTTTCACAAGTCAATTTCATGTCAAGTATGTGATTTTCAAATTACCATCTTCCATTTTCTATTCAAGTTTCAAGTCACAATCCTAATTCCCTTTTCAAATTTCCATTTCTAATCATCCATTCTATTTCATTTCAAAGATTCCATTTCCAATTTCCATTCAAGAATCAATTTCAAAATTCATTTCATTTTTTTTTTATATTCTAATATCAAGTGTAAGTTTATTTCCACATTTCAAGTTTCAAATCCATTCTACTCTACTCCAAATTTCAATTTCAAAATTCCACTCCCAAGTTTCTATTCTAAGTATGAATCCAATTCCACTTCCCATATTCAATATTTTAAATTCCAAACCTCAAACTCATTCTAAGTTCATTTCAAAGTTCCAATTTTCCTTTTAAAGTTTCAATGTTCATCCCACATTCATACCAAAATTTCCAATGTTATTCAAAGTCCAACTCTCATTCAAGATTTGATTTCCAAGTTCATGACATAAAATTTCAATTTCCATTCCATCTTGTTCCAAGTACCAATTTATGACAAAGCTTAATCCATTCAATTCAAATCATGACAAAGGATACAATTACATCAAAGGGAAGTGTTTTTTTTTACAAGTAAATGAACAAAAATTCTAAGCCTAGTAAGAATGCAATTTCATGCCAAGCTTCAATCTCTTTGTGTTGCCAAAGTTCCAAGCACTTGTGCCGAGTTTAAGGTTCCAAAAACTCCCTTCTTTTTGTTACATCGCCTTCTTCATGGACAAATTACCAAGCTCCTCATACCAAAGATCTCCCAATGCATATTAAATGGAAAGAAAGGAAGAACAAGTTAGCATTAACATTTCATTGAAACATACATGTTCATGTCATCATAATTCAACCATAATCAAGGCATCCTATCCATATCATTTCCTAACATGGATCATATCATCATGTTACATAATCCTTCAACCATTCATCTAATTCATATCATCAACACATATTAAATTCAAGCATATTTATTTTTAATCATTATCAATTCATATCCTTATGTTACATTTCACATACAATCATCATGTTGCATTACACATTAGCATATTGTTAGAAGATTCATGAAGCGTTTTTTGAAAGAATACAGTACAACACAAACAAAATAGTGGGGATTGTTTCCCTCCTTGGAAGACAAATTTCATAGGTCTGCAGAATTTCGTACAGACACATCCCACCCACCAATTCTACAGTGTGATTTCAGACCCCTGCTCCACTACTGCTGCAAACTCCAGCCTTGCTTTGCCCTCACCCGTCACTCTCAAAGGTTCAAAATTTCTCCCCAATACTTAGTCAACTAGTTTTCATAGCAGACAAAGCTTTCAAAAGGAATACAACAACAATACAATAGAAAAAAGGACAATTTTTGTTTGACAAACAAAATGGAAAAACAACCTCAATAGCAGGTCTGCGATTTGCATAGACCCTGCTCCTCCACCTTTATCCCACCCACAAATTCATATTTTGTTCCCCCTGTCCGAACACCCTTCACCAACAAGTTATCTCACATTACACAATTCAAATGAAAAACCATAATTTCAATCCTATAAGAAACAATACTGTAGAGAACAAAAGGGGCATAAAAGGTCCTAACGACAACATTCATCAACACACAAAGGAATACCTAGCAGTAAACCTCTTTGCCAAACCTTCAACCTCCATTTTCCTCCAATAACCCTCGCACAAACCATAACAAGAAAAACTCACAGAAAACATTTTCAAAGAATCTGAACCATTATTCACAACCCCATCACCCATTAAAATAACCCCAATGAATTTTTCGTAAACCAACAACAACATTTACAGAAAAGAAGCAAGAGAAGAAGTTGAGGTGAACGAGTTGAATTAAAGAAAAGGAGGTTTTGAAGGACAAAAAATACAAAGTCGAACTCACCATTGTACCTCGTCAGTGCCGCTCGATTCAGTTTTGAAACAAATAGGAGGAGAAGCAGAGGCCAAAGAAAAGCATCTCATTTTTGCCGGATAAAGACATCGTCGAAACCACATCAGAACATCTCAATTCAGGTAGTTCTCAAACTCTACCCACTTAATTTTGTTGTTGTTATACGGAACTCTCCTTGTTGATTCACGCTCCTCCGTTATTAGCTTGATTTCGATTATTTTTTGGGTTTAATTTCTATTTTGGTAGGTTAGGGTTTTGTTTGTTTTAGGCTTCAATCTGTTTTTTTTATTGGTTTTCAAGAGAAATTATGGGTGGATTTAGTTTTAGAAGAGAAAATCAGTTGTTTTGAGTGGAGTTGGTAACTTTTTCGCCGTTGAGATGGTGGCCGGTACGATGGAGAAAGACGCGAGTTCAGAGATGTATTGAGTGAGGGAGAACTCGAGAGAGAGATTAGAGAGAATGAGATAGGGAGAGGTTCAATTGACAACGCACAGAGGGAGACGGATTGATGGTTGCAGAGGGAGGAACGAACTGGGGTAGGATGGCGTCTTTATCGTGTTAATTTTCGGATCAGTTTTTTTTTCTTGTTTGGCCGTTCAGCGTCCTCTTTCAGGGTTTTCAACCCATTTTTTTCTTGCCTTGACCGAACAGGGTTATGGTTGACCCGCTCAGATTTCCGTTTAGGCCTCACATGGACCGCCATTCACCTTTTTTTATAAAATAAACAGACCCATCTTTTTTTTAGTAAGTTTTATTTTTTTAAGTTTTAATGATAACAATTCATTTCAGTTTTAACTCGTTTTTTTTTTCTTTAGTAATTTTCTTAAAAAAGGAAACAAAACAAACTAAAAAAAAATGTTTATTTTAGTATTAGTCTATAGAAAAAATAAAAAAAATATAGTAGTAGTAGTAAAAAATCTAAAATTGTTAAAAAGTTTAGTATAGTAATTATTAAATAAAAAAGGAAACAAGTTTTGTTTAATTTTAATTTAGTTAACTACTTTTGAATATATCTAAAAGACCTAAATTTTGTTTTTTTTAGTTAATTTGTTGTTTAAGAAAAAATCTAAAAATAAAAACCTCGTTTAATCCCGCTTTCTTTTAAGCAATTCTTTTTTTAGGACGTATGGTTTAGATTTGATCTTTTAGTGTGTCCTATTAAGGTGAGAGGCTGAGTTCGAACAATTTATCTTTGTGTGAATATATGCATGATTTAATCTTTCATCATTTTAGTTGTATATATTTCCATGAGCTTGTATTGAATTTAATTTTGTACTATGACCATATATTGTTAAGAGAAAACGTGAAGCGCTCACAATATTAACTTTAATTTTCAAGATAATAAATTCTTGGTCCAACGCCAAGTTGAGTTTACATGTACCTCACTCACACACGTAAGTCGGTCGTTCTACGATCGCCGTCTGCACAACCTTTACACTTCGCAATTTTCCAACTTAAGCAAATTGACGCACCACGCTTGTTTTCCACCCCCCGCATTCTCGATCCATATATCGAGCCATAGCCCGTTTACTAAGCCTTTTACCTTGTATTTCCATTTACTTCATTCAGTTCATTTTTGCAAGTAGCAACCTATGCCTTAGACTTAGGAGCTTGCACCCTCATTTATTTACTTCCGTTTATGCTTTTCAATCCAAGAGGGAAAGAACTCCTGCAGTTGACTCAATGTCATAGGAAGTTTAGCCATCCCTAGTTCCTTTTCAACCTTAGCCATTAGGAATTTTTATTTTACAACTTTTTGTGACTTTATTAAGTCACGTGAGTGTTTGCCATAACAATTACCTTCCCCCGCGAACCTTGAGCGTAACCAAGTGTTCTTTAATCCTTAGGAGAACTACGAGTGCTCTGATTCTATACCCGATACGTAGGCATCGATGCGATGTTGTGCGAGCACCATTAGAAATAAAACCTTAGGTTCCCATAATTTTAGCAAGCAATAAATAACAATAACACAAATATTAACAAGAGGTTCCCGTAGGATACTGCAGATGCTTAGGATGCTAACACCTTCCCTAGGTATAATCAACCCCCGAACCTAGTTTCTCCTTATGTAGGGTTTTTACGATCTTTTTCCCTTTTCCCTTTGGATTAAATTAAAGTCGGTGGTGAACATAAAAGTTTTGCGATTCAAGCTTAATCAATAGCTTGGTATCCGATTCTCACCGCAACATCTGGTTTTAATTTATAAAGTCGGGTAGAAATGGGGTGTTACATTAGTGATATCAGAGCAGGTCGGTATGTCTGACCAAGTGTCGAGTCGTAGTTGTATAGTATTCAAGTATTGTAAGTGGTTCTAACTTTTGTTGTGTTGTAGTGTTAAGTTGAGATGGCTGGAAGAAATTATGTTGTGATGGCCGCTGCAATGCAAGCAATGGCTCAGGCTGTGCAGAACTTGCCGAATGTTGGCGGGAATGATGAGTCTCGTACCTTTGTGACTTTCCAGAGGGAAAAGTCGCCTACCTTCAAGGGAAAGTATGACCTTAATGCTGCATTGGTTTGGTTGAAAGAAATTGAGAGGATTTTTCGCGTGATGGATTGCACTCCAACACAGAAATTTCGTTATGGGACTCATATGTTGGCAGTTGAAGCTGATGACTGGTGGTTGGAGACCAAAGAAAGATTGGAAGTTGCAGGTGAAGAGATCACTTAGGCCATTTTCCGTAGGAATTTTATGTGCGTGGTAAGAAAGAGATTGAATTTCTTGCACTGAAGTAGGGAAGTATGTCGGTAATGGATTATGCTGCGAAGTTCATGAAGTTGTCAAAGTTTTATACTCACCATGATGCAACGACTGCTGAGTTTTCGAAGTGCATCAAGTTTGAGAACGGGTTGTGCTCCGTGATTAAGAAGGTTGTGGGGTATCAGAAGATTCGTGTTTTTGCTGATCTGGTGGATAGTTTCAGAATCTTCGAGGAAGATAACAATGCTCATTACAAGATTGTTACTGATCAGAGTGGTAAGAATCAGCAGAACTGTGGCAAGCCTTATGATGCTCCAGTCGGTAAGGGTAAGCAGAAAGTTGCTCCAGGTCAGAGAACTAGTGGGGGAAATCCTCCTGCTGGTATTGTTTGTTTTAAGTGTGGGCAACCAGGACACAAGAGTAATGGGTGCACTGCTGACGTGAAGCATTGTTTCCGTTATGCGATATCTGATTGTCCGCATAAAGAGATGATATGTTTTAACTGTGGCGAAAAAGGGCATATTGGTAGCCAGTGCCAAAAGGCGAAGAAAGTAGAGTATGGAAAGAATGTGTTCGCTTTAGCTGGGACTCAGACAGCTAATGAGGACAAGCTCGTCAGAGGTACGTGTCTCATTAATAGTATTCCTTTAATCACTATTATTGACACGGGTGATACCCATTGTTTTATTGTTGCAGATTGTGTTAAGAGGTTGGGTCTTAAGTTGTCTGAGATGAATGTGGAAATGGTCGTAGAGATTTCGGCTAAGGGATCGGTGACTACTTCTCTAGTTTGTTTGAGTTGTATGTTGTCTATCTTTGATAGAGACTTTTATGTTGATTTGGTGTGTTTGTCGTTGACTGAGATGGATGTGATCCTAGGTATGAACTGGTTATAGTATAAGTATGTTCATAATAATTGTTTTCGTAATTCGGTGAGGTTTTCTACTCCAGAAGAGGAAGAAGTTGGATTATTGTCGTTTAGAGAATTGTAGAAGTTAAGGATTGAGGAAGCTCGAATGTTTATGTTGATGATGTCGCTGTCTGTAGAAAGTAAATCTAAGATTGAAGAGTTGCAAGTAGTGAGTGAATTTCCTGAGGTGTTTCCTGATGTGCCTCCTGAAAGAGAAGTTGAGTTTGCGATTGATCTTGTACCTGGTACTAGACCTGTGTCTATGGCACCGTATAGGATCTTTGCATCTGAGTTGGCTGAATTAAAGAAAAAGTTGGAAGTGTTGCTTGAGAAAAATTTTGTGAGACCAAGTGTATCACTGTGGGGAGCTCCAGTATTGTTAGTTAAGAAGAAAGATGGGAGTATGAGGCTTTGTGTGGACTATAGATAGTTGAATAAAGTGACGATTAAGAACAAGTACCTGTTACCCCGAATAGATGATTTGATGGATCAGTTGGTAGGTGCTTGTGTGTTTAGCAAGATTGATTTGAGATCAAGCTATCATCAGATTAAGGAGAAAGATCGAGGATATTCAGAAGACGACGTTCAGAACACGGTATGGACATTACGAGTATTTGGTGATGCCTTTCGGTGTGACTAATGCGCCGGAAGTATTCATGGAGTACATGAATCATATTTTTCATACGTATTTAGATCGTTTCGTGGTTGTATTTATCAATGATATTTTGGTTTATTCCAAGACAGAAGAAGAACATGCAGAACATTTGAGAACATTATTGAAAGTTTTGAAGGAGAAGAAGTTGTATGCAAAATTGTCTAAGTGTGAATTTTGGTTGAAGGAAGTTAGTTTTCTTGGTCATGTGATTCCAGGTAGTGGTATTGTTGTAGATCCTTCTAAGATAAATGTTGTGTTGTAGTGGGAAACTCCAAAGTCGGCTACTGAGATTAGAAGTTTCTTGGGATTGGCTGGTTATTACCGAAGATTTATTGAAGGATTTTCTAAGTTAGCACTTTCGTTGACTCGATTGACTTGTAAGAGTAAAGTGTTTGTGTGGGATGTCTAGTGTGAAGAAAGTTTTACAGAGTTGAAGAAAACATTGACATCGGCTCCAATGTTGACTCTACCTGTTTCACCCCAAAATTTGCCCTCACAATACAAGACTTTGTGTGCTAAGAGGGTTCACAAGGTTCACAAGACCTTTCATGAGGTTCATGAAGTTTTCAAGACACTTTATGAGGTTCACAAGGTTCACAAGGTTCACAATACTTACAAGACCTTTCATGAGGTTCATGAAGTCTACAAAACACTTTATGAGGTTCATAAGGTTCACAAGGTTCACAATACTTACAAGACCTTTCATGAGGTTCATGAAGTTTACAAGACACTTTATGAGGTTCACAAGGTTCACAAGGCTCACAAGGCCTCCCATGAGGTTCACAAGAGATCTTATGAGGTTCATAAGGTTCACAAAGTTCACAATTGGTCAGAAGATTTGACAATCCCCTCAGACAATGCATCCTCCTAAGCAGTGCATCCAAAACTAGGGTTTTGACTTTAATCAGGCTAAATGGATTTTCAAGACTTCAAGTGAGCTTCATGACATCTTATATGTGTCTAAGAATCCTCATGACAAGTTTCAAGACTTTTCTCAAAGGTTTGCTCAATCAGATGATCAGATAAGTCAAAATCAGTCAAAGCAGTTAAAAAGTCAAACTGAGGTCAACTGTGGTCAAACCAAAGTCAAACTTCATGATTTTTTGCCAACATCAAGTATATGAAGTAAAATTCATCATTTTATCAAGGGTTGATCATGATTCATCAAGGATATTTCAGATCATCAAGAATCAGAGGTTTCTAAATTAGGGTTTCCTCAGGAAAAGTCAACTGAACTTTGACCAGCCATAACTTTTACATGCTTCATCAACAAGTTTCCATCTAAAGCTAATTTTGAAGGAAATTGAATTCTCTACAACTTTGTGTCTCACAAGCCAAGCCCAAAAATGATTCATTTGGAAGGTATGAGCTAAGACATTATAGGTCCTTTTGAATGTCAACAAAAAGTCAACAACTTCAAAAGGGCATAACTTGAGAATGGTAAATGATATGGACATGAAACCAGTGGGGTTGGTTAGAGGACTCTTCAAGATTTCCAAAATGTCCAAGAACACCCTCATAGCATTAAAATTGAAGGGTGTATGCCCTTGCAAAGTTGGGAAATTTTTGGTTGGTTTATGAAGAAAATGGAGGTTTAAAACCAATTTTTTCTAAATGGACTTGCCATATGATGACCCAATCCACACCAAGACCTCATGCACGACCCAAGTCTCTAAAAATCAGATTTTTTTATCATTTTATTTTATTTATTTTGATTTAATTCATTTAAAATCATTTTAAATTAAAATAAAATATAAAAGTCAAATATTTAAAAGAGATTGAGCTTCTAGAAATTCATAAAAGTGATTTGGATTAAATTGGTAAGAGAATCATGGTGATTGGATTGAAATAGAAGGTGTTCATGCAAGAATATTTGAATTTTAAAGCCTAATCTTTTTGAATCTTTTCTAATCAAATCTTTCACATAATGATCAATTGTTTTGACCTAGAATCATCACACTATAAGTACATAACTCAAACCTAATCATAGAACACGATTTTTCAGCCTCCAAAACCAGTTTCAAACTTCATAAAATTCATCAAAAATTCACATTCGAATTTCAAGGTAGAGGGAGTTTCAATGAGTTTTGAGCATTGCAACATGTTCTATGATGTTCATTGAACGTATTTGGATCATGAACAACATCTAAAACATCCTCATTCATGCAAACCGAATCATTGTTCATCCAATTTTTGATTTTTTCGATTCTTATAATATTGACACTATTATCTAAATTTGATCTTATATTTGTGTTTGTGATGATGTTTGGAGACTTTCTGGATAAATTAATTCGATTTTAGGTACAAGATGGAGGAATCACCATGGCTAGGGTTTCGGCCATGGGATTGGGGTTTTGTATTAAACCTAATATAAATAAGTTCTAAGAACATAGAACAATTCCATGGACCTTGGGGATCATGAAGCACTGATTATTGTTGAGAAATTTCACTGTTTGAATGCTTTTCCAATTTTCGTAGGTTCTTATGTTTTGAAATTCGCAGGAAACATTGTAGCAAAGTGCGTAGGAAATTTCGCAGGTACCATGAAGAAGATGAAGACCTGCGCGCATTTCTGGAAATTCAAATAATTGATAATATATTTTATGAATTGGTTTCTATTTTGTTTCACAATTGGTGGCTGGCTCAGTTGGCTAGAAGACGCGCATATAAAGCTTAGGTCCAGGGATCGAATCCTGGCCTCAACAATTTTTCTTATTTTTTAAGTTTAACAATGAAACTTCATATATTATGTATTATATTCACCATATGGACAGGTGCGCCCTCCCGGCTGGAATGGTTAACGTGTTTGTGTGATGTTTGAAGGTCCTGGGTTCGATCCCCCCAGGCCTTTTGTTTTGTTTATTTTTCATGATTTCTTCAGGAACAACAACAAAAGCAATGGAACCCTCTTCCTTGTCACCTGCGCGCAGGCTAGCCCAGTGGATGGAAGCTTTTCCAGGTATTGGGAGGTCCTGGGTTCAAACCCAGGCCTCCCCTTTTTCTTTCTCTCCTTTATTTCTTTGTTTTAATTATTATTATTATTTGTTTTCTTAATTAAAATTAGTTGATAATTAAATTCTAAACCTAATCTTCTTAGTTTTAAAATTTTCATAAACCCTAATTCATTTTGATTAATTCTAATAACTTTTTTTATAAACTTTAATTATCATACAAATGTTAGTTTATTTTATTATATATATTATAATTTGAAAATAGTTCTTATTTGTAAATAATTAATGTTAACCCTAATTTTATCTTTCATAACCCAAAATTTTCTTTTATTTAAAATTTATTTTTATTATAATCTTTAATTTATTATTTATAAACCTTAATCATGCGTATATATTATTCAATTTGTTTATAATTTAAAACTTATATAATAAATATGCTTAATATTAAAATTTTGTTAATATAATAATATGACATAAATTGTTTATAATTTAGTTTTGTATGTAAATAATTTTTATTATATTGCCAATTTAATTTTATAATTATAATTCTATTTTCATAATATATTCATAATTAATTTAATTTTATAATTTACATATAATTTAAAATTTTTATAATAATTAGTATAATTGCTCATAGTTTCTCATTAATCTTAAATAATTGTTTATATAAAAATTTGATTTTTTTTAATTATTATAATATTCTTGCTTATTTTATTATTATTATTATTAATTATGTTTATTTTTATATTTATTATTACTAACCACATTGTGATTATTTTTATTATTATTGTTTCACTAACCCAATTATTATTATTATCATTTAATATTTTGCTTATTTATTTAAATTGCTTTTATTATTATTATGTAATTGTTCCTTGGTGTAATATTTATTAATAATGTTTATTATTTATATTTCATGCTATGGTTAGTAAATAGGGAGTGTAAACATACTTGTATTTTAAAATTAATTTAGATAATTTAAATTTAAAGATAAATATTAAAATTGTACACTCACACACGTAAGTCGATCTTTGATCGCCATCTCACTTCCTTAGGGATACCTCTCATTGTTGCCTAATCAAAAGGTCAAGTAGGGTGTATAAAGCAAAAGTCCCTCAATTTAACATCATCTAGTCCCTTAACAGATAAAAGATCAAGTCCCTTTCGAATGTTGCCTTCGTAATGATCTTGTCCCTTTCGAGTAAAGATGATAGTCCCTTCGAATTGCTTATACACTCCACAGTTGCCTAAATAACAGATGTCCCTTCATATGTTCCTCACATCCAAGGTAATGACTACCTATTCCTTAATAATAAGGATAGTCTTACCATTTAAAGGATTCAAGAACAGAAAAGATTTAAACTTAGGGTAGGTTCCTCTTAGATACTTGCTCACTCTTCAAAATATTTCAAATACAATTTTCAAAACAAAGGTTTATACGCATCCGTACATGGATCATTATAAACACTTAAGAAAATTTCTATTCACACACTTCACATTTCAAAAACATTTTAAAGTGAGCTAAGTAACTAAGAGCCCATGGATAACCATGGATGTAAAGGGTGCTAACACCTTCCCTTTACATAACCTACCCCCCGGACCCAAAAATCTTTTAAAAGGTCTTTCCTGTTCTTTTATGTCTTTCCTTTGGATAAAATAAAAGTCGGTGGCGACTCTTGCTATCCGCAACATAACTAAAGTCTGTTCTCCCACCGTGTTACACTACCGAATTCATAAGAACCGTTTGTTGTGTATTTTGATGCTTCGTTGATGGTTTTAGGAGGTGTTTTTATGCATAATGGTAAAATGATTGCTTACACGTTGAGACAGTTGAGGGTTAATGAGAAGAACTATCCTACGCATGATTTGGAACATGATGCAGTTGTTTTTGTATTAAATATTTGGAGGCATTATCTTTATGGTTCTAGATTTGAAGTGTTTAGTGATCATAAAAGTTTGAAGTATCTGTTTGATAAAAAAAAGTTGAATATGAGGCAACGAAGATGGTTGGAATTGTTGAAAGACTATGATTTTTGTTTAAATTACCATTCGGGTAAAGCTAATGTTGTAGTTGATGCTTTAAGTCGGAAGACGTTGCATATGTCAGCAATGATGGTTAAGGAGTTAGAGTTGATTGAGCAATTTCGAGACATGAGTTTAGTCTGCTAAGTGACGCTGAAGAGTGTTATGTTGGGTATGCTGAAAATTAATAATGATTTTCTGGACAATATCAGAGAAGCTCAAAAGTTGGACTTGAAACTAGTGGATATCATGATTGATTGTCATAAATTGGAAAAGAATGGTTTTAAGTTGGATGTGCATGGTGTTTTGAGGTTTCATGATCAGATTTGTATTCCCGATAATGAAGATATGAAGAAGATGATACTTGAGGAAAGTCATAGAAGTAATTTGAGTATTCATCCAGGAGCGACTAAGATGTATCAGGATTTGAGGAAATTGTTTTGGTGGCCTAGGATGAAGAATGACGTAGCACGTTTTGTGTATGCTTGTTTGATTTGTTATAAGTCGAAAGTTGAACATCAGAAGTCTGCTGGTCTGATGCAACCGTTGGAAATTCCAGAATGGAAATGAAATAACATTTTTATGGACTTAGTGACGGGATTACCTAATACTCCAAGAGGACATGATTCGATTTTGGTGATTGTTGATAGGCTTACTAAGTCGGCTCATTTTATTCCTATTAATATCAGTTTTCCAATATTGAAGTTGGCTGAGATTTATGTTGGAGTGATTGTAAAGTTGCATGGTGTTCCTTTGTGTATTGTGTCAGATAGAGATCCGAGATTTACGTCAGAATTTTGGAAGAGTTTGCAAGAAGCGTTGGGTTCTAAGTTGAGACTAAGTTCAGCGTATCATCCTCAGACAAATGGTCAAACGGAGAGGACGTGTCAGTCATTGGAGGATTTGTTGAGAGCTTGTGTACTTGAGCGGGGAGGTTCGTGGGATACTTATCTTCCATTGACTGAGTTCACGTATAATAACAGTTATCATTCTAGTATTAGAATGGCACCTTTCGAGGCGTTGTATGGTCGGAGATGTAGGACCCCGATGTGTTGGTATGAATATGGAGAGAGTGTAGTGCATGATGCGTTGTATTTTCGAATTTGCATGATGTGTTCCATGTGTCGCAACTCCGGAAGTATATTTCAGATCCTTCTCATGTGATTAGTATGGATGAGGTGCAAGTACAGGATAATCTCACTGTGGAAACTATGCCGCTACGAATCTAGGGTCGTGAAATAAAGACCTTAAAAGGTAAAGAGATTGCTTTAGGGAAAGTTGTTTGGTTGGGCGCTGCCAGAGAAAGTATAACTTGGGAGTTAGAAAGCAAGATGCAAGAATCATATCCTGAGTTGTTTGAGAGAGGTAAGGTTTTCGAGGACGAAAATGTTCTAAGTGGGGGAGAGTTGTAATGCCCGTATTTAATTAATTAATTAAATTAAATATTATTGCGTATTTTCCCGATTATAAGTTGTTACGTGTTGTTTTGTCGTCCTTGCCGTTAAGTCGTTTAAGCCGTTTAAGTTGATTTTTATGTTGCGGGTTAAGTTGTGTTTGGGTCGCTTAAGTTGATTAAGTCGGATTTAATTAATTAAGTCGAATAATAATAATAATTATAGGGATAATGTTAAGTTGGGCTTGGTTTTGTTGTATGAGAATAGTAATGTTAGGGGTGCTAATTAGGCCCATAGTAATTAAGTGGATTAATGAGAGTTTAGTAAAAACAAGCTGAAAAACCTAATTAGACTAACCATAATTTTTGTAAGAAGATCAACCTTAGAGGGAGATCAAGGAGAGGCTAGATCAAAGATTTTCGCTGGAATTTTTGTGGTGAATTCGAGCTGCCTTCAATCCAAGGTAAGGGTGGGGTTCGAATTCCATAACCGGGACTAGATGATCGTATGTAGGCTGGGATTTTCATGTAAATTCATAGTTGTGTTTTGGTATGATTTGTTGTTGTTGATTTCGTGTTGATACCTGATGAAAGATATGTTGTTCTTGTTGTATTGTTGATATATTCGTTGTTGCATCTGTTTGTCTGTGTTGTGGTTGGACTGTTGTTGCAGAATTCGTGTAGAAAGAGTTAGGTTTCATAAAATTAACCATAGGAATTGATAGATAAATAGTTGTAGAATTTTTTTTGAGTAAAATCGATGTAGAAACCCAATTAAGATTGAACAAAATGGTGAAAATATGAGAAATCGCAGAAAATTTGGAATTGTAGGCTTTTTGTTTATTTGCGTAACAAATCTGGTGTTACGCATATCAAGCAGGGCAATATGCGTAACAAGACCCTTATACGCAGGCATTACGCGTAACACAACTAGGCCATACGCGTATGAAGGAGGCCATACGCGTAAGAGCAGGGAAGGTGCAGAAAAATGCGCTTTTTGGCGATTCGACCTGATTTCGTATCCGTTTCAAGTTGGATTGATCTTAGACTTAAGGTAAAGATAAAATAAGTCGTTTAGAATAGATTTGAGAGTTTAGAATAATTAATTTATTAATTTAGTCGATTAAGTCGTAAATCGTCGTTTTCACGTTGAAGTGGTGTTAAAGTTGTTATAAGTTGTGTTGTCCCGATTGTTTTGGGAAGATTAATATGATGTAGGTCCTATGACCAATGTTGATTAATGTTACTGAGTTGTTCAAGTCGTCATGTTGATAAGTTGATGATTATATTGTTGTTGTTGTATGTCATTCTTAGTTGTATATATGTGCATATTTCAAGTTGGAGCGTATGCTCGATTCAAGTTGGCCTGAATTGGCAAATAAGTTGATAATGCCTAGATAACCTGGAAATGTTTCAAGTTAGGATATTCCTCCAAATGGTATCACATACATATTAAGTCGAGGTGCATTCACGTTGCATTATTTACAATGTTATCCGTTGTTGGTTGCACGATTGTGTGTTGATTGTAGGAAGTGGTATGATTATATGACTATCTCATTTACATATTGATTATTGTATCCTGTTTATGTTATTCAATATTTCACCCCTTCTGTTTGAATGTTGCCCTTTGTTGGTAATGTGAAGGTAACAAAGAGTTCAGTACTTAGTAGCTTCGAGTTGGTGTTCGTCGCTCTGATACGTACTTCGGAGGGGATAAACGCTTGTTTTGCTTTTATGATTTTGTTTAAGTTAACAAATTAGTTTTAAGTTATTTTATGTTGAAGAACCAAGTTGAGATTATTTTGATGATTGATTTATTTGAATTTGTTTAAGAGTTGAAACTTGTTGATCCGTTGCATTGTTTTTCGAAGTTATTATATTATTATTATTGTTATTTGATTTTAAAGGTTGGAAAATGTGATACCCCGTGTTTGTTGATAAAATTTTATAACTATGATTTTAATTTATAAAGTCGGGTAGAAATGGGGTGTTACAAGGAGTGCTTGCGATACTTCTAATCGGGCGAGTATGTTTATTTTGTAGAAATAAAGTATGTTATGCACGATGATATTGGCGAGGGCCTCTGCCTCGATTCATTTCGTGAAGTAATCCACACCCACTATCAAGTGATTGTTTTGGTATGATCTTGTGGTAAATGGCCCGAGGATTTCCATTCCCCAGAAAGCGAATGACCACAGGGACGAGAGGGTTTTGAGCTCATTGGGTGGTGCCAAATGCATGTACCCATGACATTGGCATTTGTCGCATTTTTTGACGTGTTATTTCACATCGTACTGCATGGTGGGCCAGTAGTATCCTACTCGTAAGGCCTTCTGGGCGAGGGATCTTCCTCCGAGGTGTTGGGCATTAAATCCTATGTGGATCTCGTGTAGAATGTCAGTGACCTTGGACTCTTCGACACACTTTAAGAGAGGGGTGGAAAATCCTTGTCTATATAACTTGTCTTCAACCAGGACGTAGGAGCAAGCTCTATGTCTGATTATATTAGTCTCTTTCTGGTCGGTGGGATATTTCCCCTGTGGTGAGGTAGTTGTACATCGGGGTCATCCAGCAGTCACTATCGCCGATGGCATTAACATCTAGGGTCACAAAGGGATTATCGGTGCTAGGGTGAGAGATTACTTCTTGGATGTAAGACTTATTTCCTCCCTTCTTCTTTGTGCTCACGAGCTTCGATAAAATGTTTGCTCGGGTGTTGTGTTCACGAGGAACATGTTTTACTTCAGCTGAGGAAAACTTTTTTATTCTTTCTCGGACCAGGGCCAAGTATTCTGAGAGGTTGTTCTTGGTCTAATATTCTTCATGTACTTGAGAGGAGACAAATTAGGAATTAGTTAATATCTTTATTTCCATTTCCCCCAAATCTTCGGCCAGACGTAACACCACGAGGAATGCTTTATACTCCGCCTGGTTGTTTGAGGTTTGGTAAATAAAGCGAGGGAAACCTCGATCAGGATTCCTTCCTTATTTTCGAGGATGATGCCTGCTCCGCATTCTGTCGAGCTAGACATTTCGTCTACAAAGATGGTTCATTTATTGGTTTTGTTTATCGGGAATACATGTGTGGCCATCTATGCCACGAATTTAACTAATACTTGAGCTTTAAGAGCTTTCCTGCTTTCATATTTGATGTTAAACTCGGAGAGCTCTAACAACAATTTGAGCATTCTGCTAGCCATGTCGGGACGTCCGAGCAGCTGCTTCACAGGTTGGTCCGTTTGCACCACGATCGTGTGAGCCAGGAAATAATGCCTTAATCTTCTTGCCACGTTGATGAAAGCTAGAGCAACCTTTTTTATTAGTTGGTACCTGAGATCGAGGCCTTGTAAGGCCCTGCTGGTGAAGTTGATGAATTTTTGCCCCTCGAGTGTTTCATGAATGAGTGTCACGTTGACGACCTCAACTGAGACGACGAGGTAGAGACAAATATTCTCCCAATTGTTCGGCCATGAGAGGACTAACGACTGCAAAAAAACTTGTTTGAGTTGGAAGAGGGCTTGCTCGCACTCCTCGATCCATTCGAAAGTTGCCTCTTTACGCAAAAGTTTGAAAAATGGGAATGCGTACTGAGCAGATTTTGCTACGAAACGAGATAGCAAGGTGAACATCTCGTTTATGGATTGGATCTACTTCTTCAAGTTTGATGTCAGGAACTCGGAGAAGGCTTTGCATTTATCGGGGATGGCTTTGATTCCTTATTTTGTTAGATAGAAGTCGAGGAACTTGTCTGCCCGTACGCCGAAAGTACACCTCTCCGGGTTGAATCACATATTGCATCTCCTCGCTTGGTCGAAGACCATTTTCAGGTGGACTGTATGGTTGGATTCTTCTTGAGACTTTATGATCATGTCGTCCATGTAGACCTTGAGCATGTCCCCAATCTCAACGTAGAAAACTTTGTTCATCATTCGTTGGTAATTAGAACCGTCGTTCTTCAGTCGAAAGGCATTACATTGTAGTAATAGTTGCATGACTTGGTCATGAAGGTTGTTCATTTTTTGTCGTTGTTGTACCCCAAAATTTGCCCTCATATTTTTAAAACAATATGTCTCAAGAGGTCTCCTAATGGTCATCAGTTTCTCAATTGCTCAAAAGGACTTAAGGTTTCACCAAACAAAACCTCCTCCTAAGCAATAAATTTCAAATTAGGGTTTTGTGTTTCCCAAGGTAAATTGGACTTCCAAAGTCTCAAGTGGACTTCATGATATCCCATATACTTCAGAGGATCCTCATGTCAAGTTTCAAGACTCGCCCTACAAGTTTGGTCAGTTAGATGCTCAGATGATCAATAATTAGTTAACTTAGATAAAAAAGTCAACTGTGGTCAACATACAGTCAAGATTTTCTGTTACTCAGCATCGACCTAGCATCGAGTGTTGGGGTCGCATTATCATCCTTGCGGTGGTAAGCGATTATTTATTTTTTCTGTTACTCAGCATCGACCTAGCATCGAGTGTTGGGGTCGC
This sequence comes from Lathyrus aphaca, assembly GCA_963966055.1. Taxonomy (NCBI): domain Eukaryota; kingdom Viridiplantae; phylum Streptophyta; class Magnoliopsida; order Fabales; family Fabaceae; genus Lathyrus; species Lathyrus aphaca. Next base: position 442,087,600 of record OZ014522.1, on the reverse strand, counting down.
ATTATCATCCTTGTGGTGGTAAGCGATTATTTAATTTTCTGTCAACCTGTTTCTGTTTTGTATCACCTTTATTTTCCAATTTTAATCATCAATTTACTGCACATTTTCTTTTGTCGGACAAATTCGGAGTCTGTTAGTATCTAATTATCTTATACCTTGAAAGTTTGAACGCGAGCCAATTCATCTTACTCGGTCTAAGCCAATTTGATAGGGGCAACTGTCATACCCCAAATTTGTCCTACCTTTACTATTTTATTTTCTGTTTATTAACCATTATTCAAAAATCCAAAAATATGTACCATTTTATTTTCTGTCTAACCGCATATTAAAAAATTCCAAAAAAATATGTCATTTATTTCCAAGTTCGGGTTTGTCCAAAATCGGGGATCAGTTTGAGTTTATCGAGTGTGTGTGGTGTGTTGTGTGGAGCCAGTTGTTTCAATGATCACCTTTGTTTTTCATTAGTTATTTTATCAAAAATTCTACAAAAAAAAACATTTTATTTTTTCCTTTTCTTTTGTTTCTTAAAAAAATCCATTTTTTTTCTTTTTTTTTTTCTATCCATAATTCCATTATCATTTTTATTACTAAATTTCTATTACTATTATTATTATTATTATTATTATTATTATTATTATTATAGTTCAATTTTTTTTACCAAATCATAAATTCAAAAGTCCATTTACTATTTTATTTCTTATACAAGATCAAAAATTCATTCCATAAATCATCCCATTTTCTTCTTTAAACTCAAACTTTTTTTTATTAGGTCCATTTTCTTTTAGCCTATTTACTATTATTTAAATAAAATTCACAAAAAAAGTACTATATTTTCATTACTATTATTGTTACTAGTTTTATTTTTTACCATTATTATTAATTTACATTGTTAATACCTTTTTTTAGATATTATTATTATTATTATTATGATGATGCTACAATTCCTCAAATTATTTCTCATGTGATATTTTCCACACAACAACTTTTTATGCCAGCAAACCCATTCCCTACACCATTTCGTACACACTCCAAACACGCACAACAACAACAACAAATTTCAGCACAACCATTAACAAATTCTGATCCAATTTCACAGCTCATCAATTTCTTCTCTAAACTTTGTGCCCAAACATCCCCTTTATACCCTTCATAAATTCTATAAAACTAACCTCTAGTTCATAATCAAAGAAGCTTGGAAAAATTTAACCTCACCCTGCATAAATATTCCCAATTTCAAGCTTCAACTCAAAAATTCTAACAAACATTCAAAAACCAGAAAAGTTATGAAACTCCCATCTCTGCGCAAACCACAGAAAGCTCAACAAAAAAAAATCAAAAAAACCCATTAATCCATAGACCAGAAAAAAAAACAGAAAAAAAAACACAGAGCTATCTTTCATCGCTACCACCTTCTCTTTACAACCAAAACCTTTATAACAATCAAACCCAAACCTGTAAACTCACTGACCACGAACCGCCATTACAAAACCAAACCAAGACACCGCGAAATCCAAAAACAAATCAGAAACACCCACATCTGAATTGGAGAATGAAACCTGAGAAAACTATCACCGCGAATCGAACCGCGAGCGTTTGAACTTGAACCACGAAAACAACCCAAACGAGCCAAAACCTCGCCGAGGAACCACCCCACCCTTTACCGAACCAAAAATCAAAACCGAGTAAGATTGTGAGACGCACAGAGAGACTGAGCCGAGACACCGTGAAACCGTGAGGAGAGAACCGCCGCGAGCTAAACCGCGACTGAGTTAAGCGAACCGACGCACAAAAGTGCGAGAACGAGAGAAACTACAAAGCATTGTGTGAGATCCGAGTGGAAATCCGAAATGAGCCTCAGTCGAGAGCGAGAGGATAATGTTGGAGTCTTCTTCGCCGACGATTGAAAACGATTGAGAGCTGTTACCGCCGCCACCGTTAAGACTGTGAGGGTGGGTTTGATTCTATTTGGGAATCACATTTGAGATGAAGAGGAGGAAACTTTTTTTTTCTTTCTAAGTTTTGGTTCTTTTTAAAAAAAATCCATTTTTATCGTTTTGTTTTACTAATAAATACCTAATGCATCTTATTAATCATTTTTTACTTTATTTTCTTTATTTTTTTATTTGTCATGATATTCTGATCTGGGCCTAGCCCATAAATTTCTAATTTCTACACACTAAATCCCGCACATAAACCCCCTCTCTAGCTCTTTTATTTTATTTTTATTTTTATTTATTATTTTGTTATTATGATGTTAGAATTTTTTTTTTATTATTATTTTGTTACTTTTTATGATTTCAATCCTTTTGTTAATGACCTCTTTGCTAAAAAATGCTTAAAAAAATTATTAGTGAACCATTTAATTTTAGTTTCTTTTATCCGGGCCAATGATATAACAAAAGGTCGACGTTTCGCCCGATTTCGTTAAATCGGTGATACTCGATCAATATGAGACCTATGTAATTTAAGTTCTTATTTTTTCATTTTTCCAATTTATTGTTATTTCACAAATTAATTTAATTCATTATTTTTATTTATTTAACGATTGTCACTTTATTTAATTTATTCAATTTATCGCTTTTTAATACATAAAACGCTCGACTCCTTATAGAACGATTCTAAACTTTGAATCCGTTCTAAGGAAGCTAACGAGCCACATTTCGCCGCATCCGATCAATAAAAGGTTCAACGCCTCCGAATAGTTTAGTACACTGCACACACGCTTCCTTTTGGGCAAACTACAACGATACCCTTTATTTCTCGCAATCCCGTGTAACTTTACATGTATCCCTCTCCCATTACTTTGTACGCATTTTATTTTCCGTCTTTCATCAATTTTAATTCACTTGCAAACCTTTGGTCCAACACCAAGCGGTTTCACTCGCACACTCGCACAATTCATTCGGTTATGGTTTCGTATTACTAGGAGCACCCCTAGGGACTAGGAATCGGATCCACCTAACCAACTCAAACAATAAACCTCCATCTGCATTTACTTGTAAGTCGACTGCTTCACGCATCGCCATCAAACCAAAAAACCAAAACGTCACTTAGAACCAAACCCTTGATCCAACATCAAGCGATCTTAGATTAATAAAACACCTAACAACTATCGAAACAAGGTGAAAAAGACAGGTGTTGGATCTCCGATGCTTTTCTTCAATTGTTTAGACACGAGGCATCTGTTTCGGGTGTTAAACAATTGACGCCTAATAAAATCAACAAACTAACCAACCTTAGAACCACGAACTACGAGGCTCTGACTTTCCCATTGCACAAGGGAATACGTAAGCACACTGATCTTACTCCTTGCCGAGCACCCTAGGAAGTTAACCACCATTTTCCCTCTAATACTAACCCTAGTTTAGAATCGTATCACATTTTATTTCTGTTTTTAATTCGAAGAAGATAAATGACATTCGTTAAGACATTCAATCACAAATCAAACTAAGAGGTTCCCGTTGAGTACAACAGACGTAAGGGGTGTTAATACCTTCCCCTTACGGAATCGACTCACGAACTCAAAATCTGGTTTCAAAGACTAGGCATTATCCGTTTCCAAAAAGGTTTCTCGATATTTTCCTTTTTCTTAATTGGAATAAAATACGTTCGGTGACGACTCTGTTGATCATTTTTAAATTTTTGGGTTAATTATACGATTCCCCTTGTCATTAGGGCCAAATTTGATTTTACCCCCCTGAAGTTTTTTTTAACGCCCCCTTATAAAACCAAAAATCAACTTTTACCACACCCTATCCTTTTTTACCACACTCTATCCCTTGTTTGGCTGACTAGACGCACATGTGACCTATAATAATTTGCTGACTGGATTAATTTTTATTTTTTTTTAAATTTTCGTATTAATCTTTTTTCTTTTGAATTTGTTATTTTATTGATTTTTTAAATTTTTTTTTTTTCGTATTAATTTTTTTTCTTTTGAATTTGTTATTTTATTGATTTTTTTAATTATTATTTTAAATGATCAAAATAATGCATTGGGCCTAAAGTCATATTGTCTTGCCCAACTCTAAATGTTTCAAACATAATTATGTAAAAAAGGTTTATAAACCATTATCTTTTGTAAACAATTTTCGATGTGGGACTCTTTTTCATCATCATCTCCTTCAATACCATAACAGCAAGGGATAAGAGTTCATGGTTTTCTTAAAAAATATGAACTCTGCTAGAACAATTGTTGGAGTAACAACAATCTTGGCCATTTGGTAGAAACCAACACTGTACGAACCAAACTGTCAGCAAACAGAAAAGGAAGTTCCGAATCTTGACCAAACTAGTCTCTTATGTTTATAAACATCTACAATCACACAAAAGAAAAATCACACAAAATCAAGAATTCATGAATAAGCCGGTAAAATAGAATTCATGAATCAGAAAAAAGAACCTGTTTCGCCTGCATCACTGTCTTTCCTTTTGATGAATTTGCGTCCATTTCCAAACAGCGAATCCAACCACCCCATAACAACCAAACTTATTCATGGACATGGATCACATATTAAATCTAAATTCTTTATTTATTAAACAACTTTTGTAAAACACAATCATGTATGATAGAAAATCGATTTACGGAGAAGTTAAGGTATCATCATCATCCATGAAATATTGTTATAAGAAACAATCAAAAGAGACATATGTAACAACCACCTTCATTTTCTCATTTAGTTGAAATTTCATCAATTCATCACTAAACTTAATGCAAAAGTTTCATATTACTTTATTATTTTAAATAAAAAGTTTCATCATCACACCAAATGGTTGGTAGCATTGGAAAGTTTACAACACAAAATCAAAGTAGCCGATCAAACAAGAATGATCAAGCTTATTTTAAACAGAAAGTTGACCTTGTAGTAAGTTATAACTAAGATCAAGGGAACTGAGCTGCAAAGGGTTTACCACAGTTTTTCTCGTGTGTTCTCCAGTCTCCTCTCACTGCAAAGGGTTTACCACATTTTCTACAACCAAATGACTTAGCTCCATGTTTCCTCTTGTACATAGGAAGAAGCTAATAGTCCCGCATCGGTTTATGGGGATAAGATATTAGTGTATATATATTTGTTCACATTACACACTTTTGAATGAATTTGATGTATTGGGCCATCCATAAAACTATGGGCATAAGTCCAAATAAAATTTTAGTATATTTTCATAATTAAAATTAATAAAATCATTTAATTAAAAACATAAGTCCAGTCATTTAATTAAAAAATATTTAATACGAAAAATAAATAAATTAAGTCATTTAATTAAGAAATATTTAATACGAAAAATAAATAAATTGAATTAAAAATTAATTTAAAATATTAGGTGGAAATAAATTAATTTAAAATATTATGTGGTAATAAATTGAATTAAAAATTAATTTAAAATATTATGTGGAAATGAAATTAAAAATAAATATAAAGCCAATCATCCATGTGCAATGCCACATAATTATTTATCATATAATCCAATCATCCAAACAAAGGATATGGTGTGGTAAAAGTTGATTTTTGGTTTTATAAGGGGGCGTTAAAAAAAAAGAAACTTCAGGGGATAAAATCAAATCTGACCCTAATGATAGGGGGGAATCGTATAATTAACTCTAAATTTTTTCCTCGGCACTTTTCCGTTGCGAAGTCGTATTTTTCAGGGTACGACATAACCGTTTTGCTATCTTCGGTGAGTGGAAGATTGACCCATTATAAAGGGTGAAACCTCTCAGTTAGATGTGCATAGCAGTTGACCACATGTCCTCGGGTGGGGAACACGTGGGTGCCGTGTTCTTCGACGGCCATGAAGGATTGGACCTTTGGATTAGACCGTCATCGACAAACTATTGGAGTAGACATGCTCGAAAGTGGGTCAGTAGCTAGTCAGAACACATATCATTAATTAAAAAAAAATATTTATAAAAGGAAACAAGGGAGTAATAAATAAGCAAACGACCATATAAGAATCATAATAAATAAGCACACTTGTTACTAATCGGAAGAAACGACAATCAGCTGTAAATTCCAGAATCGCAATCCACATTTACCGCACATAGCCGCCTCTCTTACCAATTTTATTTTTCGGACCAAAAATTCAATCCATCTCTTATAACAAAAATTCACTTCCTACCAAACAATACCCTCAGATTTCATTTCACACCCCCTTCTTCCTATCTCTCTTTTCTCTCCCAATCTCCAAATTTCTTTCTCGAGAAACTTCGATAATGGACTCCACACCGGTGAATTGGGAAGCTCTAGATACCGTGGTAATCGAATTCGCCAAATTGGAAAACCTGATCGAAGATTCCTCTTCTGCACCTTCTCCTTCTTCTTCCCCTTCTTCTTCCTCTTACCACTCCAGACTCATCATCCGCCAGATCAGACGGTTTTTGGAGACCGGCGCAATTGACGCCGCTGTCGATCTCCTCCGTCTCCATGCTCCTTCCATTCTCAACGATCATAGGATTCTCTTCCGTTTGCACAAACAGGTTCGTATCTATCTCTATGGATTTTGTGGTTTTGGATACGGTTCTTGTTCTGATTTTTTGTTGTTTTGTAGAAATTTGTTGAGCTTCTTCGGAAGGGAACGAGTGAGGATCGTGACTCGGCTATTGATTGTTTGAGGACTGCTCTTGCTCCTTGCGCTCTCGATGCTTATCCGGTATCAGAATCTAGAAATTGAAACTGCTCTCTTTTTTTGTTTTTGATTTTTTTGTTTAAAGCTTGGTTTTGGTACTGATTCTGACGGTTATCTTTGTATTTAAGGAAGCATATGAGGAGTTCAAGCATGTTTTGCTTGCATTTATATATGATAAGGAGGATAAGACCTCTCCTGTGGCAAATGAGGTAGGTTTTAACTCTACTTTTGCTGTCTGTTTGAACTGTCTGAGACCCCTGCGTACTGATTTTGTAGCTTCTAGTATGTTGATAATGAGAGGATGATGTTGAATGAATTGTTCCTTTATGTAAGATATGTAGTCAATGTTTGTATGAGCAGTGAGTTGGGCAAAACTGAGATGTAGCTTATGCTAAAAATGCCCTGGCTCACAACTTCTGTCAACCCCACCGCCAATCCAAGCATGCTCTTAGAATATCACTATATTTTTACTCACTTAGTATAAGCTGAGTGTTGCGTGTTTAATGCTTTTATTTGTGTTATTTTATTGATGATTGATGCTGTCTCTCTAAGTGCCATTGATTAGGAAAATCATTGTTTTCATTTCGATGGTAACATTAATTACTAGTTTGTTGATTACACCCTCACCTTCACATATTTAGTTAATACTCCCTATCATATTAAATTTCATGTTTGGAATATCTATTAGAGGAGTCACATTATTTGTCAGTTTAGGCTTTCAACAAATCATTTATCACTTTTCTCAATATTATCCTTATTTTTTAAAACAGTTGCAAATATAAGATGCTTGTTGTAAATGAAAGCATACATTTATATTCCCTCTTCTAGCATAACCAAGGCCTTGGATTTGAACCTGGGCTTGGTTCATGAAGATGGTATAGCTCTTGCACATTATTTTGCATTGGAAATTAGTATAGGTAATCATTTTCTTAATATGTGTGCATTTCCTTTAAAGACAATTAATATGAGACGGGCAAATTAATTGTATATATAGGCATAACTTAATGTGTTATTATCTTAAATGACACTTAAAAAATGGAGGCATTATCAGTTATACTTTATGCATCACTATTTTGGTTTAATTCTTCATTACCAGAGATGTAGAGTATGGAAAATGTTACTTGTGTATAGGATGCCACATACATGTGCTCAAATATCATTATGTGCACCAATGGATTTTGAGCCTAGAAAAAGAGACTAGTCTCCCACAACGTGGCGAACAAATTTTCGTTGGAAGAGATATCCACATTTATTGTCCCAAGTGTGTCAAACAGTAGTGGCTCTAGTGACTATATATGTGGGAAATCAAAAATATTATTATGGTTGTACACAGTGCAATCACCCCCAACACTGATTAGAACTTAACTATTATATACAACAAGAACAGCTATAGTGGCAGTATTCTGACACGGAACATGGCTATATCACGTATGTACTCCTATCAACATCAAAGATAAAGTTATGTATGCATTTGAAATATATGAAAATAAGAATAATTTGGTTAGGTTGATTTTGTTACTCAGTTTTAGAAGAGTTGACATAAATAATTAGGGTAATATATATGGCTATAATCGGAGAAGTCTGTTGGTTAAGAAACTTAATTAGTTGGTTAGATTGGAATGGGAAGAAGATATCAAGACAACATGTTGCATATCAATAAGGGGTCATGAGTGGGGTGTGAATTAGAATTAAGACTAAGGAGAGTCCCGACTCTCTCGAGTGTCTAGAGAAAATACCTACTTTCTATACATATATTCTGTACATTTATAAAGGTATATTCGTTGCATTCATAATTTGAACAAATGGCATCAATTCTCCAATCTTTAGACTCATGGGGATGTTCTTGAATATGATTCCAACATTTGATGGGAAACAAGGCTTATTGGCTGGCTGATCCAGATTCTTCAGTATTTTGAAGCTGCTAGAGTACATGAGATGATTTGGTGGTCTTTTTGAAAGAGCCACAACTCATCATGGCGGGTTGGGCTCAAGCGGTTCCAGCTACAAGTTTGGTGTTGTCTTTTAAGATTTCGGTTTTGCTACAAGTTTGGTGTTGTCTTTTAAGATTTTGGTTTTGGGGAGCAAGGATATAGAAATGTGTAACAAGTTGAAGATGATTACCAAGAACTAATGGAACAAATGATAAAAATGAAAAAATAAATTTGGAACAATTAGGAATCTTGGAACTATAAGGGGAACCAAAAAAGGAAAGGAAAGATTAACATGTAAAGATGAAGATTGATAGCAGATATGAGGCACACGGAAAATTTGAAGAACTAATGACCGGAAACAAACAGAAGCGAGATAAAGTATTGGTAGGAGTCTTTTTAGTCCCATTTTTGTCGTAATAAAGGCATGGTTGAAATAGTGTAGAAGGTTGAGCTTGGGGACAAACCTGATATAATGGGTAATAGATAAAAACAGAAAGGGGAGAATCTGATAAGGTTTTGGATCTCACAGGCTGAGTCTGAAGGAGAAGATAAGATGGAAAGACGGGAAGACTCACGACAAACTTGGTGAGGTGGGTATTGTGCAGGCCTTTTGTCATGACTTAAACTGCTAACCTGAGCTCATTCATGGAGAAATTTGGATGTCAAACAGTGATGGAACTATGTTTCTTGGACTTGCTTGTTAAACTTTTGTTAGACTCTTCAGTTTTATAACCGTTATTAAATTATTAGGAGAGTTAGTGGGTAATTATTATAATTATTAATTCAAAGTGTTAAGGTTTAGAATAAATAGGGGAAGACATTGGGGAGTTTGATCATCTTGGAATTTGATAGGAAAATGGGCCATTTTTGCATTAGGGAGGTGCAGATCCTCGAAGATCTGCAATATTTTTGTGTAATTCAAAGGGATTTTTCCTATTTTATTGTATATATTAGTTGGTTTCGATCAACTTCTCACACCAGAATTGCCAGGTAGAATTTAGCAACAATTCTTTTGAAAGGCCAAATTTAAATTTTCAATCACACGAATTGTACTTTTGAAAGAAGAAAGATAGAGTTGATGAGAATAACTTAATTATTTGTATTTCTATTACAGAGTAAGTAAATAGTAATTCTGTTTTGATTTCACTTTCTAGTGTTAAAAGTTACGATGATTACTCAATTCCCTTTCTATTAAGAGCCGATGTGATGTAGGGAAATAAAATAATCATTCTAGAAACATGCAGAATATGTTGATTGAACTCAAATTCCTATTTATTTGCGACTAAACCGACCAAGCTTGAGTGTTGTCTTTTACTTTTAACAAGTCAAGTTTGGTCTTTAAGGGCTCGACTTGATTTAACTTGTTTGCGCCCTTACTCAATGCTCCTTCCTCTCCTTTGTTCAAAATGTTTACTTTTGCCCTCTACTTTATGTACTCTTTCTGTACAATTCCACTTTGTAAATATCAGTTAGGTAGGAATGTATATTTTTTCAAAGAGAGGAGTGTCAGATTTAATGACATTTAAGCTTACTGAATGTCGATGTAATTACCTTTAATATTTAGAATTGTATCATTTAGTAATAGTGAAGTATGTACAGAAACCCAGACACTGGTCTGGGTAGGTATGTATAGTGACTTTTGCTACCATCTTGAAATTTGGGCTGGGCTTAACTCAACCTTGCAAAACGGCTTTACTGACTTGTAAGGTGAGGATTGTCTCCACTTATAAACATATAACATATGTTCAGACCATCTCTCATCCAATGTGAGGCTCTTTACATTTCCCCTGGTATAGGAATTTACAAAAGAAAGAAGATGCTATTTACTGTTCAATTTTCATCTTTGATGTTTTCAGATCAATTTATTTAAATCTTTTATTCATAATGATCATGAAAATTGTGTCTACCTTCTCTTTAAAAAGGTTAGAGTTATGTTTGATCATATACTTTCCGTTTTCAAGAATGACTTTTTAAGCTCATCTTCTCTGTTTATCTTGTAGTGGTCTGAAAGGAGGCGGCTTGACTTAGCTGGATTTCTATCTTCTATGTTAAGAGCTCATTTAAATGCTTATGATCCAATTTTTTCAATGGCTCTGAGATATTTGATAAGGTTATGCATCAACTTCATCTCATTCAGTTTGTATTAACTAAGCAAATGACGCCATTTCTATTGCTAAATAATTATATTACATTTTTTTTGCCAATTTTGACATTATGCTTTTCTATTGAATTTCCTGCCTTTTCTATAGCATACACAGGACATATTGTTTACGTCAAGGTATTACATCACCCATCTCTGATCTGACTGAAAGATTGCTCCTGGAGGAACGTGACCCACCTGCAACGCCACAGGACATATTATATGAAGTGCCGCCATTTGATGAGGTGAGATATCTGTGCTGTATAATTCCCAAGTTTGACAACATTTGAACAGAATAACATTGCTTTTCAGGGATAATATGATTATGAAGTATATCTGTATTGTATGTATCACCATTTGAACAGCACCAGTAAATGGATTTTCAGGGATAATGAACATAATTTGGTTAAAAAAGTGAAGACAGGCCCATGACTTCTGATCGGCCATGACCTATCCCTTTGACCTTCTTTTCTCTGTTCTTTCTTACCTTGTTTTCTCTTGTTATATGTCTGTTAGGTGAGAGAGTTATTAGATTAGTTGGGCTGACAGTTTAAAGAAACAAATAATGCATGCTGCCTATAAATGAGTGACAAAGTGGAGAGTAAGACATATCTAGTCATTTGTGAGAGAAGTAGAGCCGGAGGGTAGGATGGGAGGTTACAGAGCCATGGCGATATGCATTCGATTCTGTTATTAGGTGAATTTCCCTAAAGCTTCTAATAAAATACCAATTCTTTTCAATTGGTATTAGAGCCTCACATTCATCACTTGCTGGATATGAGAATGGATGCCTGAATTGAATTGAATTGGCGGGGCAATGGTAGTGGATGAATTTAGTGTTAGGATACAGAGACTAGAATGCAAAAAATTGTGCACGGTTAACAAATTCTTGTAAACTTGATGCCCTAAGACGGCGGGCCTTATCGAATAGTGGTGCACCTAATTCTTTGGAAAATTAGTGAAGTCTGGCAGGTAGGACTGCAAAACTTGATCCCTGACACCCATTATTCCTTTTCCACACTCCGGTTATCAATGACAAAATAGGGAGGCACAACTCAAGCTATCCGTCTTGACCTCCACCGTCTCTATTTCACTTCTGACAGTGGTGCAAAATTGAATTTTTGGCGAGTTGAGTATTTCATCATTAAGTTCCAATGAATGGGACCCAGACGGGTTTTGTTTTCATCAAGTAGTTCACCTTGAGGACTAATGAATTTTCAAGCAGAGTATTGCTAGGTTTGTTAGTTGAGAGATTTAGGCAATTAGTTTATGTTAGTTGAACTGAGATTGGTGAAAGAAATAAATTTGACATATTGTCTATATGTATGGGGAGATGTGGAGATATGTTGGGGGCATTTCAAAGGGTTTATTTAGCCATAAGCCATACCTTGTGACATAAGCACTTGTGTAAGTGCTTGGAAAAGCTTATGAACATAGCTTATGTAATGTTCAATTTTGGCTTATTTTCATAAGCTACTCCAATTAGCTTATCGATGTAGTTGTTTTCAGTTTATGGAGAGTTTATCCTTATTTACTCTGGCTATTGTTGTAGAAACAATTTATACATGAGTCTCATAATTTGGGTTGGGTCTAACTCATCCCTACAAAACCAACATATAAGGTGACAATTGCCCCGAGTTATAAACACAAAATAGGCTATATCTCTAAGCATTGTGGGACTAAATCCACCCCTTTAAACCCAACACATTGAAGGTGTTGGAGGCTGCAATAAAGGCAAGCCAAATGCCGCAATTAAGGAGACTAGGGGTGGACCACAATGAAGGCGGAAATTCCAACAATAAGCAACTATACAAAAATGCCTGGTTTATTGAATGAGTGCTTATCCCGATGCCCACTAGTCATCTGCGAGAGAATTGGGAGCCGTGGGATAGGGATGTTACAGACCCTTCTGCATTCTATTTGTAAGCAAGGGAGTTTTCCCCCCGAATCTACTAATAAATACCGGTTCTCATTATATAATTTTTCCATCTACCCAGTCTGCCACATGATCAGATTGTTACATTTTGCAAGCCTGTCCACAATGTGCTGTTCAGTGTAATCACACCTTATAGATATGCACACATATACACATGGGTTCCTGGTTCTTTGGTGCAGCTTTCTTTTCCTCTGCTGTGCACGGTTGTTATGGGAGGGTGTCTATCAGAAGTCACGTGTAATTAAATGTGAATGTCATCATTTTATGAAATACCTGCACTTATGAAATACATTTCCATGTTTTGATAATGATACATCTGGAACCTATGCATGCACTATTCTTAAGCTGAAGCTATATGGTTGACTCTGATACAGGTGGACATACAGGCTCTTGCACATGCTGTAGAGCTTACCAGACAAGGGGCAATAGATAGCTTGAGATTCGCAAAGGGTGATTTGTTCCTGGCATTTCAGGTTACATATAATCTCAATAGTTTATCTGCCATTGGCTCCATTTTGAATCTTAGCCTTTTAGTGTTTCTTTTACTCCTAAGTTTCTTGTAGTTTCTTTGTTTGCTCAATATATAATTTGCAAAGTGTAGACGTTTATTTTTTCTTTTGATAAAAATCTGAACTTTAAAATGTCAGTTTCTAGGTTTCACTTTTGATTCTACTTATAGTCAAGTCCTCTTGTCCTGTGGTTTAATATATTTTCTGAAAGTCATCATCCAAAAAATAATCCTTTTTAGCATTGATAACTTTCTATCATCGTTGATTCTAGAAAACTCAGATTAGAAAAACTGTTTTTTCTTGTATTAAGTTATTAACTGGATCTAAGGATCAGTATTCAGCGCTAAGAAATATATTCCTTTATTTTTTTTTCCACTTCCAAACCGATGAAACATTCTTCTCAACATGTCAGTGGTGAGGGATAAGGGATTCAAGCATAAATGGGAGAAAAAGAAAAACAGTTTTTTTGTTAGCGCATGATATGCCCAAATGATTTTAATCTAATCATTGATTTCTTGCTGATTGGTGATTTCGTTAATTTTTAGGTTGATATTTTCTTCATGTCTTAATTATTGTATCCTTTTGTTGCAGAATGAGTTGTGTCGGATGAGATTGGATGTTCCATTCCTTGATCAACTTGTTCGCGAGTATTGTGTGTACCGAGGCATTGTCAATTCTGGTATAGAATTTCCTCTGTTAAACCTAGCTCTTGTGTGTAAAAATAATTCCATGCTGCTAGCTTTCATTACTTTTTTTTGTGTGGATTTTACTAATCATTAATCTGTGTTTTTCTTTACATTTTTTTTGTATTATTTCAATTGAAATATTTTTCCACATTTTATTTTGATAATGTCTTCTCAATTTATGTGAACTTAGCATTTGGGAAGCAACATTTGCCAGAACCTGTAAAACCCAACCAACAAGACCCTGGCTATTGCTCATCAAGGGATTGTTCTCTTGAGCTAGATTATAATGCCAGTAAACATTCTGATGGTGAAACTTCAGTTACCAATGCTCAGATGGATGACTCTCCTGAAAATAATGCTGATGTGACGAGCATGCAAGGAATAGATTTTGAAGTACGATGTGTGTCTGAGCTTGCAAGTATTCATGAAGACTGTAGCACCAGTGGGTCGCAGCACCTTGAAGATCCAAATGTTTTGTATCGAAGCAGATTTTCTGCAAATGGAGAACGGGCAAAGCGTAAGCGATGGAGAGGACGATATGATGACAATAGTTACATGGCCAATGCTTCTTTGGAAGAGCACAATAAGCAAGAACACAGCACGAGTACCACTGTTTCAACTTTATCCAAGGAAAAACAGGTATCTGTTTGATAATATTAGTACTATTTTGGCTAAGAGAGCAATTATTGACATAATATTGTTTTGTAGGGCTCTGAAAAGCTTTCTGCACAAGATGGTAGTAATGTGGAAAATAAGTATGAGATTCTGTTGGGTATGAAGGAATTAGCTAGCAAAGGAATGGCTGCTGAAGCGGTTCAAGAAATCAATACTATTGATCCAAATTTCTTTGGTCAGAACTCTGTTTTGCTCTTCCAACTCAAGCAGGTGAGTGGCTTCTATGTTGCTGTTGATACCATTTTCTTTATTAATTTTATAGGAGAGGGCCTTGGGGTTGTTGCTAGCTAGGCTCTGCATAATATCATCATTAATGTTACATCTTTGTGGGATTCCTGGCTGTAGGTTGAGTTCCTTAAGTTGGTCGGCTCTGGTGATTATAACGCCGCTTTGAAGGTAGCTTGCTCCCATTTGGGCCCTTTAGCTGCTAGTGATCCTGCTTTATTAAAGCCGTTGAAGGAGACTCTCTTGGCTTTACTACGACCAAATGAAGACGCTCTTGGAAATGCATTACCTCTACACGCTCTAGCTGCTTCTCTCCAGGTATTATGTTTTTCTAATCTAATGGAAAATTATTACCACTATACTGTGATACATCTGTTAATATTTTCACATTGATGGGATTTCTCTTCCATGGTGTTTTCCTAAAGAAAATTCATGATAGAGTTTTTGGCAAGTTTGATCCTTCATGCTAACTATATATATACGTGTAGGAGTACTAATAGAAATATAAGGTAACTGCAAGGGATTACATATAGTTTATGATTTTTATTGATCTATATATGTGTTGAAAGTTTCTAACATTCTCAAATGGCAAACCAATTTAGTGTTGATAGCATAGCAAACTTAAACACTATTGACTTCCAAGTAATAGTAGATTTTCCGGTGCAAACAACATTTTTATTGTTTACCCTCACTATACTTTAGTGTGTGATTATTTGTTTCCTGTTGGCATGCCTTTGCTGTGTTGTGTACCTGAAAGCTTTCCGGTGAAGGACTTGTTCTATTGTTTTCTAGCTACTAATATTTCAATACAAAATTTATGTTATTTACTCTATTGTTATTTTAAAATATAAAATCTTTTTCATTTTAAATAGGTTGCAGTTGGACGGAGGCTTGGTATTGAAGAACCTCAACTGATGAAAATAATGCGAGCCACACTTTATAGTCATAATGAATGGTTTAAACTTCAAATGTGCAAAGATCGTTTTGAAGGTCTTATGAAGATCGATTCCTTGAAGGAAGCTAATACTCCCTTCCTGGCTCCAGTATATACGTCCAAGTCATTTGCTGATAGCTGCACAAATGGATCTTCTCAGGTCACAGTGTCTTCAGGCACTAAAATGTCAGAGGATGGTAGCAGTCCAACCCAAGAGTCTTCCAGGGATGTCATCTGTGATGAAAATGCAATACTCAAAGTAATGGTAGGTTATCTATGTCCACTCTTTCCCTTTTCGCTGGTTTCAATATCTCCATGTCATATTTTTCTTTGCAACATTTAATATAAACCTTACCTTATATATTTATAGGAAATCTGTTAAAGTTTTTACTTGCTCTGTTTCTGTTTGTGAATCTGATATTGGGAAAGTAATGAATTATGCAGGAGTTTTTGGCTTTGCCTAGGGCTGATGCTATCCATTTGCTTGCTCAGTACAACGGAAATGCAGAGACGGTAATTCAGCAGATATTTACGTAGGCATTTCAGACAAGTTAAATTATTTTTTCAATATTATTTTATTCAAATTTGTATAACATGTGTAAATTTAGCTGCTAAGAGGAAGTGGTTGTGTAAACGTTTGAAATCTGAAATTGACATAAACTTACTCTCTGTACAGAATCTCTTGATTTATATTCTCAGTTTTAGTATGAGAAAGTTGTAAGTTATAATAATAATTGGTGTGTTCAAATGTTTATTAAGAATTAAGATCAATGCTTGGTTTTGCCCTGATTTTCAACACCAGGTACTTAAATAGGATTCGAACAAAATTCTGGCTACGTGCTTGCATTGTCCCTGCGTTAACCACTCTAGATTTATATATATGTAAATAGAAAAAAAAATTCTAATAATAAGGATATGTGGGAGGTCTTTTTCTTAAACATGTAATTTATAGTTTTTTATATGGAAAAAGAAAGAGAATATTTTATTTGATAAGTTTTTAAGGGTTAAATATGTATAAGGTTCTTATAAATATATAAACTTTCAAGTTTTAGTCTCTTTAAATTTTTTTCTTAAGCAATGATTCTCACAAAGTTTTTTGTTTTTATATGTGATCTCATTTGTTAATTTTCAGTAGCGGAGGTTTATGTGGATTTTTTTTATGACGTGTATACATGTGATAATGTCTATGTGGTAAAGAAATGGTGACATGAATGTTGCGTGTCAATTGTTTCATTGTAATTTTTTGATAATTTATTTTGTTAATTTAACAAATTAATCTAAAAAATACTACTATAACACAAAACCATTTATGATTAAAATGATTCATAAGATCAATTTAATCATTATTATTTATCAATATAATATTTTGAATTTTTTCCAATAATCCCCAACCATTTTTAAAATATATCTAAATCTATTATTCCGGAAATTTCATGGTTTCAGATAAAAGTATCTTACAATTTGAACCAATACTTAGTAAGTTAAGTTTCCACTCATCTCCGAATAGATTGGTAGATAAGCGTTGAACCAATTATTTATTAGAACAAGTGTGTATAACTCATACATGAAATCTTGGTATCATTGATCGAATTATCAATATGAGACATCAAATAAGGTCTTGTGTCTCATATCCTTTTCATGAGAATTTAAGAGTCAAACCCTTGAATTCTATGAAGCGGCACAACTTCGTTCTCATATAAGTAGACTATATCAGAAATGCATCCATAATTATGCATTCTAGCAAACATATATTATATGTCTATTATGAGAAAAATCTCATCCTACCACATTTTTTTCTTATGGTCCAAGTACTTTTACCCTTTGGGATATATCTATCATTAAGTACTTCAATCACTCTAATAGTGTGCTTTCATCATTGAACTCAAGACTTAACATTAATCAAGTGTGAGTTGAGTTTCCACTATTGATCATTAATTAGATATGAGCTTTTTTCGCATCCCTAATGATGTCTTCATTATATTCAATTATATCCAAAGACATCATATCTTTGTCAATCCTTTTCGTCAAAGAATTACAAGATTTTTCCAAACTTTAAATTCTGAATATTCAATCTTTCAACTAATCATTCATATGATTACTTTATATACTTTTGATAGTATTTGTCTTCTATCATCAAATCATAACATTTTTCCATATTAGTACAATTTTCATATGCAACAAATGTTCTATATTTTTTATAGTTTCGATAAACTATCATCATGACACTTTTGTCATTCATTGTCATATATACAAATTTATCTCATTCTTCATTTGCTAACCTTTATAATTTGAAGTCTTACGACCACTTAAATATATCCAAAATATACTTAATTCATTAAACATTTATAGCAATCAACAACTATGATCATACAAACTTGTCATGACTAATTTTTATTTCATGTAGTGGGTTTAAACATGTAATTCATAAACTCCATATAATTACAACATCATATAATTTTTTCTATTCTTTTAAAATCAACAATACAAAATATCATAAATTTAAATTTATGATTTTTATTTTAAAATCATTTCATGCATAAATAATGCATTATTAATTAAAATAAATTATTAGTAATATTTCACATGTAATCTACAATCAAGTAAACACTATAAACCAAACATATTCTTAATTATTCAAATTCACACAATTGAATGATTTATAAATCATGCATATATATTTTAATGCACATGTTAAACTTAACATAAATAAATATTACTTTCAACATATTTTATAAAAATATAGAACATCATATAACATATATTTATTTAAAAATAAATATGTATCTTTCACCATGATTATGACTAAATAAACATATATGCTTTTGCCATCATTGAAAGTTGTCATCTTCTTCTTAAAAATTGCATACTTTAATATTAATTATAAATAAAGTATGTATCGGAATCAAAAATTGATCCTAAATATTGTTAAATCTTGTGTTGGGAGTCTGTTGCAAAACATGAATAAGAAGAAAATGAAAACGGTATGATGAAAGTTGCACAAAATAAATTTCAAAACTCATGATGACCAATTGGATGCAAATGGGTTAACTGACGAATCATCTTCAGGATACTTTGGAAACCTTAACATGAATCACATATTCACATTAAGCATATTGACCAACGATATTTTATAAAATAAAGTTCCTTCACTTATTCTTGTGCACTACAAAATAAAAGAATGACTTAGATATAATTTTTGCTATTTGAAACAAATAATTTTCGTATGTTTTTTTATATTTAACAAATATCTCTATTTATAGAAAAACTTGTACCAATTGATGAGGAGAAACAATGTTTCAATGGTTTCAACATGATCATCCGCGAACCATTATATATCAATAACAACAAACCTTTTCACAAAAAGTTATATTGGTATGGTGGTTACACCTTATAACCATGCACACAATCATTATAGAGTATTTGGTTTGATTCAAGACAATTGAAACTTTTGACAATTTATTTTGTTAATTTAACAAATTAATCTAAAAAATACCACTACAACACAAAACCATTTATGATTAAAATAATTCATACAATCAATTTAATCATTAATATTTATCAATATAATATTTTGGAAATTTCTCCAATACCATTTCCACCTTATCAACCTCCCATGCAAAGTTTTTAAAAAGTTCTTGTATGTTCTCAAGTGGAACTGTAGTAACACAGTACCTCCCATGCAAAGTTTTTAAAAAGTTCTTGTATGTTCTCAAGTGGAACTGTAGTAACACAGTTGATGGAAAATATCTTACATATCCTATTACTCACAATAAAATTGCCACCCTATTTCAATGTTAGGATGGTTGCACTCTACAATTAAGTTGAGTTTCAACTATATTAAAACAATAGAAACTCTTGGTCACTTATTCAAAGAAAATCTAATGCTATTAGTTATGTAAAAATGTTATTATGTAAAAAATCAGTTATGTGAAAAAGTTGTTAGCAGAAAAATCAATTATCTAAAAAAGCTGTTAGCAGAAAAATTAACTATATAAAAAATCAATTATGAAAAAATAATTAACATCTAATTGTTTCCAACATTATTATAACAGAAAAATTATCACTAACTTTATTTACATGTTATTAGTAATGTTCACTCTAGTTATTACTCTAAGTACCAAACTAAAACATATTAACCGAATAAATTTGACATTTTCTATAATTTGTTAATGTAAGCCCATTTTCTGGAGAGTATAATTTATCATTCATGATGAGACAAATCGAAATTAGTCAAAAACAAAGCAAACTCTTAATTAACAAAATGTGTATATTGTGATTTTAAAAACAATTTATCAGTTTTCTAACTAAATCTACGCAGTTGTATTAGTATTCAACTCATTAGCTATAAGTCATAATATCACAGTGAAGAACTATGCTATATGTCAGTGACATACCAGTTCGTTCGAACTCAGCTACTATGGGGTATCCCAATCTAGGAAGAAGATTACACTATAAGTGGATTATTGATTGTACAAAACTCTCATTGCATAGGTAAACACAAACCTTTTATCTAACCCTACCCAATGAAATTCATTACCGTAGAAATCCATCTGCTGATGCAAGAAACCCATCTCACTTCCTCATCATTGTGCGCCCCCACAACGTTATCAGGTTGCACCCAACAACTCCTTCATGTTGCACTCCCGCAACTTTAGCATTCAAGAAATTTCTCCTTTCTATGCAATGTCCAACCAACTCTCTTTGGCTGTCTTTTCTCATTGGATATGCTTACCAGCTTCATCCAAGAATAATATACAATTCATTACCTAATGGTTTCTGAATCTGTATAAAAACTTTGTCTACCTTAATGTATCCTAATGATATAGAGGGTGACTTACAATACAAGAAAGCCAACAACTTTCAAACCCTAAACCTTATTTTCTACTTTACAAAAGTGTTACAAGGATTAGTTATTTTTCCCTAGGTCTAAGGGCTTCTATTTATAATCTTCTGTTGATCCATGAGCTTCAATCTTCTGTCTTCTGATTCGTTGATGTTGTTGTAGATTTATTGAAGAGAATCTTGGAGAAGATTTAAATCTTCTTTGTAACAGTCCAGGATATCGAATTTTCATTCTAGGACATCACATTCGACATCTTTTATCTTTGGCATATTTCTTCACAATTGTACATTCCCAGATTTCTTTATCTTTATCAGAGTCTTCAATCTTTATGTTTTACCAAAACTTTTCCAAACCCTTAGAGCTTTCAGTCTTTCCCTTCTGACAAGTTTTGGGTAAAACATTTTCCTACACAATCTTAGGTAGAAAAAGAAAGTCTGAACACTTGTGAAGCTCCTTCTGACTCCTGAAAGCCCTAGTTGGCTGTTGGTGTACATGAGGAAGAGAATGATAATTACTCCCCTCAAACCAATACTTGCTACGAATCCTCTTCTCAATGGGCATAAGAGAACCATTAAGAAGGTCTAGAAAGAGCTTAATAAGAAACAATCACTATCAATGTAACACAAAGTTCATAATCTATACAACTCAGGTCACAAGACACAACCTGCTTCACAACTCAGAGCACAAGACACAAAGGAAGAACAAAATGAAGCAATACAAATAAGATGTTAGAACATCTTATCCAATATTCTTGCAAAACAAATATACAAAAGCACACACACGAACAACCACCAAAACCCAAATAACCATTCTCCCCCCTTTTAGCCAGAACTTGACAAAAACTTCCAAGGCAAACCCAGAACTGAATGAATGCCATAAAACTTAATCAAGGACACACTGAAGGAGGAAAAATAGAAATTCTCCTTTTTATAGATGAACACAACTTAGGAAGTATCAATATTTAACAGTATCAGAGGTCATGGTTAACCAGGGACCGTTCTTTGAGGAAGAATTCTTCTGCAATGTAAATCATGCACCGCCCTAAACTTATTAAAATAATTTGGACTGATTCAATACACACATGATCAAAAGACACATTATAGCCACCCTTATGACAGGTACCCACACTTTAACTGTACCTATTTTATGATTCATAGGTCCTGAGAGATGTCCTGACTCTTAGTTAGACATGTTACTTTTCTTGTCCTCAAAAGAACCAACACCTTTGCAGAACCTTTTGGATAAGGACTATGCTGAAGACTCAAGATATTCCAAACATCCTTATGAGGAGAAGACCATGTCAATGATACTTACATCAACCCCAATGGACTTTTGATCATTGATTCCATTAAGATAGATCCACGAAATAACTTCCAAGCTTCCCATGATTTGTGCCAACAGTATAATGTCAAGACATTTTTTTCAATATTGCATTCTCTTCAGATCACAACTTGCTTTTTCAACTTAATTGCTAATCCAGGACAACATGGTGTGAGCAACGACTACGATTTAGAAATGCACATATGCCACGTGGCATGTACGACTCAACAACATAAACAACACAACATCATCAACATCAGCAACATAAACAACTTATACGACATGAACAACTTAAATCAATGTTGGCTAATAAGCCTTCAACTTGAACAATACAATAACTTCGGTAACACAAAACAACATAGACAACATGAGCAACTCATACAACATAAACAAACAACGCAGACAACTTATACGACAAAGGCAGCTAAAAATCAACTTTGGCTTATAAAGCCTTTAACATAACAGCTTTAGAATTTTCCGTAAACTGGAAACATACAACAACTTAACTATACCTGTAAATCGACTATACAACGCATTTTCGACAAAACAACGTAATAAAAACCAAATCTTAATTTACCGACTTACCCCGATTAATTTCGTTAAATTCTGGACAACTACGTTTTTCGCCTAATTCGGCTAAACCGACTAAACCAACACTATTTCGATATTATGCAATTATCAAGACTTTTTATAACTTCTTACCAAACTATGTGTTCTGATAAATCCTAATTCCAGGTATTACCTTACTGTCATAAGAAAATGATCTTAATTCTGTTATCTGCTAAAACTCCAAAATTAGTGTTACTGTCAAATGTTATTCGGTTTCTTTTCGCAACTGATACATGTATGACTCTGCTTCTAAAATCTTAATACATATTTCAATTTCTCTTAACAAAGTCATGTCCATGAAATTAGTTTATTATGGTATCCATAGGAACTACTTATTTTAGGAACAAAATCACTAAAGTATTACATAACTTAATTAATTCATTATATTAAAATATGGTTTTCAGGAATGAGTGCTCTTCTCCCTAAAGTGCCCCCGCCACTTACTCACTTGCCAGCCACATTTGCAAATTCCGACGAAATTCAAGCCCATTAACCAACACGCTCCAATATTCAATATTACTTAAAATATTATTTCCTCGACTTTCTGACTTAATATTCCGACTTAATGACTTAATTCACCACAACGCCAAATCAACCGAATAATAATTCATGACTAAATACTTATTCCCGACTTAATCTATTAATTTCCTATCAACAAAATGGTCCAAACAATTCTAACAACATATCCAACAATACTCGGAGAATATTCCATATCATCTTCCACAACTTATATCAACTTAATTAATTAAATTTGACTTAAACCAACTTATAATTATCAACATAATATTCCGATATTTTGGAAATCAACTTAAATTAACGCGACTTAACACAATTATATTTAATTAAATAATTAATTAAATAAACAGGCGTTACAACTCTCCCCCACTTAGAATATTTTCGTCCTCGAAAATTTATCCGATTCAACTACTCCAAATACTTAATCCATTCGACTAATCAATTCTCATCTCCAAAGGCAACCTACGTATAATACAAACAATAATTCACAACTTCGATGGCAACAACAATACGAAGACCCTTCATGCAATACGCTTGACAACTATCAACACAACCTAAGGGGTAACCAACTTAAAACTTAGAACACATCAACACGAGAACACACAACTTAAACACAACATCAACTCACTCAACTATCAACATATTTGTTATTCACATACGAATAACTGTACTACACCACACGTTCACTGCGCACTCTGATTACTTGCAAAATACTAAGTTTACCAAGTCGATCTCTAGCTTACAATCACCAAAATCGACATATCAACAAAGCCTATGACTTAATCCTTTGAAACTTCATTCCAACAGGTATTCTAACTCTTTTAGTTACCGAATACTTCCAACTTAGATCCATAAGACAACAACTTTGAACGTTCGACGTAATTACAACGGCGACTACTCCCCAATCCTTGGATAAAATATACTTATACTTCCCAATTATCCTCAACATAACTTCAACTTTACTACCTTTTAACAACACGTCCTTCGAAATTCATCTTAAACACACAACATCATTACAACAACATAAGGCACATGGGTTCGACAAATTTCCACACAATTACTCATTTTCTTCGCTTCCAACTAATTCAACATACCGAATCCTCGATTCTTACTCATAACGACACAACCCTTCATAAATTCTTATCCGAATCAACATAACCAAAAACTCTTCTTGTTCCAATCAAAAATCGCACTTTAATAAACCAACTTATAATTTCACTCTGTTTAATATTTGCAACTCAACTCTATCCGACGTTCTTGTCAAATCATGGTCTTACGTTTTCATATATTTTCCTTTCTAATCATCTCAAGAAAGTTTCAAGTCTCAAGCTACTTAATTCATCACTAAACAACATTCCAATTATCCAGAGTCCAACTATGAATTTTCTTATTACAATTCAATCCAAACACAACTTCATACTATCATCTTTAAATCTAACTAATTTTCTTATATACAGATCACCATCGACAAATCAAACAATCCTCAAACGCTTGGCTTGGCCTCAACCAATTCGACGTACATACTATACTAGTTGGCATGCCATATCTATCCATCAATTATGATTCCGTCTACTATCAACAATAGATTAAGGATTACCAGTTCCTTAATTTGTCAATAGACAACCGTCAACCGTAACAGTGACGTAAATCATCATTACCCAACACAATAGTGTATTTCAACTTGTGCCCAAAGTCCGTAAGCATAATGCTCCGCCAACTCTCTAAGGCTCATCAACATCTTCTTAGTCCCCTTAATTCTAACTTCGTCAATTATACCAACACATCCAAAATCCGATACACAATCTCTTATACCCGCTCGTAGTACAATTCAACTTTAAATATTCTCCTAACATCGGAGTCGCTACAACATCAAACATAATCCAATTCGGTTCGTTTCTAGTTACAACTTTTATCCAAGTTAAAATTCTTAACAACACTAATCAAAAATCCATCTTCCTCTCAACAATACCATCATCTAACATCGGCACTTTAATCATCCTCATTCAACATAAATCGCATATCTATACATTCTCTGATACCTTTGCATTCCTTCTAATACCAACATTTTATTCTTTATCAACATTTTCATCTTTTCAAATTTTCAGCAATAATCACTCAATTTCTAACACAATTATCTCTTCCAATAAAGACCTCCAAATCATAAAATTATATTCCAACATAAAGAGAATTTTGTGCAT
Organism: Lathyrus aphaca; assembly: GCA_963966055.1. Lineage (NCBI taxonomy): Eukaryota > Viridiplantae > Streptophyta > Magnoliopsida > Fabales > Fabaceae > Lathyrus > Lathyrus aphaca. The sequence continues at coordinate 442,062,454 of OZ014522.1, read as the reverse complement.
ATTCCAGAACTTCAAGAATCGCTTGAATCCGACTCACGAGTAAAAAGTTATTCTCTTTGTAATGGGACTGGTCAATAATTCCCGTATGCAGAATGTTCCAAAAATCAACAGCAGACCCAAGTATTAAAACACACTTATCTCCCTTATCACAAACCTCCTAAATGCAACACTTATATGAAAACTTTAGGTAATTTCGTAAGCTTTCCAAAAATTCCAAAACCACTTCAATCCAAATCACGAGTAAAACGTTATGCCACTTATAAAAACCAGAATTTTGAGATTGATGAATATAAGTTCCATCTCTCTCTCTCTCTTGAGTCCAAAAGGTACCAAGAATCTTTATTTTTCATTCAACTACGACAATTACTCGTCTTTAATCCAACTACACTCGAGGTGTAATAATCTACCGACTTGATCTATCAACTTGATCCATCAACTTATCTTTTCATTTGGAATAAATCCCCCTTCCCAAACAAACCCCATCCAAAAACCACAAACTTCTCGAACCCGGCCGATACGAATTCAGGAGTCTAAAATCTCGCCGGTCCATAACAACATTGCTTCGACAACCTTGCAGTCTTGCAATCAACATCAACTTAATCAACTTCTTCATACCACAATCACGTCCGGGAGCAATCCTCTCCCCCAATTAATTTCAAACAAACACCTGCAGACAACAACTAGAAACCAACAAACAAGTATCGACAGTGTTTCACACACATGTTGCGTACACATGAATCAATGACATTAGACAATATTGGCCAGACGGACCGACCTGCTTTGATACCACTTATGTAACACCCCAAAACTACCCGACAAAAATTCATAAATCAGAGTTTCAAAATTCACCTTTAAAATAGGATGTCACATTTTTAACTTTAAAAACAACAATTACCATTTATCGCATATTCAACATGGATACATAACACTTAAACATCGGGAGATAAATAACAACTTTATTTGTTCTTTAAACCAAAACATCTTTTACAACTTCGCATCGAATTTTCAATTATTTAACTAAACATGGTATAACATGTTATTCAACTTAAAACAGCTTAGCAACAACATAATTATACTGAAACAACATAAAAACAACAATAAGACAACTAAGCGTCCATTCCTCGAGTGTTACGTATCAGAGCACCAATATCAACTCGAACTAATGAAAATAACCATCTTCCTGCAAGCTACCTGCACGTTACCAACATAGGGTAATGTCGCTCCCACTAAGTGACACCCTGGTCAGATAGGGTACAGACGCGAACGGTCGGCGAGAGGAGAAGATGAAATGAAGTGAAAAGAGTCGCCAACTAGGCATTTTTATCCCGAAGGAAAGGTAATGCTGCATAAACCTAGAAAGATATGGATAAGACAGTCGCGAACCAGAGAAACTGAGAAAGGGGGTTGGTTACAACCTGGGAAGGTATTAGCACCCAGATTGTCCGTCGTACTCGACGGGATCCACGCTTAAAAGATTGTGTTTAAAGGGGTAGTGTCTGTGCTATCTGTGTGCAAAAGCTGGAAGAGAAATATACAAGTGTCAGTGCAAAAAGGGTGAATGCTCAGGAACTGAGGCTTAAAAGAGAATGCTGAAAGAGGGGGAAGACACATAGACTTTTGTTCCATAACTGTTACGTTATGCCTACATATCCTCTCGTGCAATGAGGAAGTCAGAACACCGTAGTTCGACTTAAAGAGACTGAAAGATAAATTGACTGTGAACTGCTTGCTTGTCTATGCTCAAGTGTATAACCCATCTGGCTCGAGTGCTAACTGTCTTGCATTAGACGGAAGAAGCAAGTTCTCGTTTGTGAATGAAGATGATGAGAAAAGAATCCCGAAGGAGACGATTATTGTTTGTTTGCGGGTTTTCAGTTTTGTTATTGTTTTTGGTGTTTGTCATAAGTAAATGAGCTTAAGACTAAACCAAAGGTTAGTAAACTCATCATATCCTCCATTTGATTAGGGATAATGAGAATACCTTAAGTATGAGATAAACACCTCACACTTAATTACCATGATGATGTAGGATTAAGATCATTAACCTACTTGTGATTATTTAGATGTTTTTGTTTAGTGTTAAGTAATGAGTTTAAGCCATAATCAAAGATTTAGTGGACCCATTACACCATCCTAATAGAAGGATAATAGATGAGAACACTTAAGCTGAGGAAGATACCTTAACTTAATCCATGATTAGGGATTAACCTCATGACAAAACAAACCTTTATTAAAGTGGATTTTAATTAATGGTGAGATTCATAAGTGAGTTTTATGGTTTGTAAGACAACTTGAGGGGGACTTGTCCATTAACACTAGGGTTAGTCCTTCTTAACTAATAAAGGAAGAATTAGAACCCTAATGCAAGGCCCAAGTTACAAGCTATTGTCTTAGTGATTATTAATATGGATTGATTAAGAGGTTTAAACAAATTAAGGGTTTAACACTTAGGATTAAAGTTATACACTCCATCCTAAGAGATGGATGAAGACATAACCCTAATCACAAAGTCTTAAAACCTTAAAGGTTTAGTCTCTGATTATGAGAATAGAAGAGAGACACAAAGAAGACACAAAGGTAAAAACTAAAGGGGGACTAATCAAAACCCTAATTATTGTCATGCTTGGATGTTCCTATGGTTTGTGAGGCTTAACATAGATCTTCAGAGAAGCCACCAATGGAAGAAGCAGATGAAAGGAGGAGAAGCAGAAGAAACAAGTTACTTACTTCACTGGAGAAGATAAGTAACTTGGAGAAAGAAAGTGAGAGATGAACATGAATTAGCAAGCTCACTCTAAAGTAAAGAAAAATGCAGCAATGATGCATAAGAAAAAGATGAATAGAAATGAGAAGTGAAGGCAAATTCACTTCTCAAATTACTTACCACCTGAAAATGTTAGCATAAGGAAAAGAATGAAATGAAAATGAAATGTATGCAAAGATTCAAACCAAAACCAGAAGCATATACATGATGCAAATGATGCTATGAGATGATGCAAAGACATGTCAAGTGTTATGAATGTTCATACAAGAGATGGAATGCAAAGGATGCATGCTTTGAAGTTTGAAAGTTCATGAAAGTTCATGGAATGAAATGAATGCATATTGTCGTACCCCGAAAAATACGACCTCACGCGATCCAAAAAAGACGGAGCCGCGCGCCGGACTGACTGAAGAGTCGCCACCTAATTCTATTTATTCCCGAAGAGGGAAAGGGAAGATATAGATACAACTCGGGAGGAAAAAGGATGAGGACAAAGGTCAACGGAACCATTGCCTGGGTTCGGGAGTCGGTTATACAAGGGGAAGGTATTAGCACCCCCTACATCCATCGTACTCGATGGGAACCATCTAAGTTAACGCGTGCGAAAGGATGTCTATGCTTAAACGAATTGCTTGCTAGAGGGAAATGAGTTGAATTATAAGTTAGATTGAACCTAGGTGCTCGGCAAGGATGGAGATCCTCGTGCCTACGTACTCCCGTGTGCAATGGGAATGTCAGAGCCTCGTAGTTCGGCCTACTAAGGGTATTGGTTGTTGATTTTATTACCTTTCTTCGATGAAAGGGTTTAGGAGTTGAAATGCACTAAAGACTATGGATAGTTTATCTCGCCCAACAGGACGAGCGTCCTGCGTCGAAATAATCGGAGCGAGTAACGAGAGCTCGTTATCCTCCTTTCTACCGCTTAAGGCTCGTGGCGTACAAATCTTCTTGTATTATTAAAGTGTTTTATTTCCTAAGACCGCTTGACGTTGGATCAAGGGTTTGGATCTAATCGAAACGTTTTGTTTTTTTTGAAGTTTAAAGGTAAATGCAAGTGGATGTTTATTTTGTGGTTTGTTAGCGAGGCACGAAGCGCTCGGCTCGCAAGGAGAGAATCCTAAGAAACGAAAACTGAATAATGAAGTGCGAGTGTGCAAGTGCAATCGCTTGGCGTTGGACCAAGGATTCAGAATTAAAATAAATACAAAATATAAAGTGCGTACAAATTAATGGGAGAGGGATACAAAATAAATACAGGGGATTGCGAGAAATAAATGGTCTCGTTGTAATTAGCCCAAGAGAAAGCGTGTGTGCAGTGTGTTTGAACTATTCGAAGGCGTTCGGCCTGCTTGATTGGGACACAACTATTTGAAGGCGTTGGACCTTTTTTCGAGCGCAACTATTCGAAGGCGTTGGACCTTTTGGGACGCGACGAAATTTTGTTCGTGAACTGCCTTAGAATCGGTTCAAAATGGGAACCATTCTATAAGGAGTCGAAACATAATTTTTTAATACGAAAATAAATTAAATAAATTGAATTGCGAAGAATAAATGGAATAATGAATATAAATAAATAAAAAAATTAAATAGTGTCAGGAATAAATAAAATAAATTGAATTAATTTACAAGTTTGTTTTTCGAAATAATAAAATAATAAAAAATTAAATACAAGTAGGGCCTCATATTGACCAAAAATCACCGATTAAAATCGGGCGAAAAATTGGCCTTTTATGATATCATTGGCCCTTTACAATAATAATTAAAATTAATAACACTTATATATTTTTCTAAACATTTTTCTCTAAACCAATACACTATTATCAAATTAAAGAAAAGAAATAGTAAATAATAAAACTATTATCAAATTAAAGAAAAGAAATAGTAAATAATAAAACTATTAAACAGGAAACAGTATAACAAAAAAATTTCAATAAATAAAGAAGGGGTGGGACGCGCTATATACATGGCTGCATTTAGTAAAATCTTAACAAACAAAAATTAGATCCACATAATAATACAACATGCTTATCTCTTTTCTTAAAAACAAGGATTAAATGAAATTAAATAATAAAAACAAAAAAAAAGGGGAGACGGATCACCGTGGTGCATCTGGGTGTGATCAGACAAACAAATGGGCCTAGCCCAAAAATTCACATAATGCCATAAAATAAGGGGTAACTTAAAACACAACATAAAGAAACAAAGGAATAGCAACCAGGTTCAGCGAAAAAAAAATACCAATAGGTTTCCTCTCTTCTTTTATGAAGACAAAATCTAAAATAAATCAAGATAAAGAAAGAAAAAATAAAAAGCAACATAAATAAAAGAAAATTAAATAACAAAAGGGTTAAACAAATATTCATCAGAAATAAACAAAAGCATAAAAAAAGGTTTTTGTTCTCTCATAGCTCAAAACACGATTTTGAAAAAAAATAAAAGAAAGAAAACCAACCCTGAGTTTGCACCGCCGCGATTTAAATAGAGAAGAAAATAAACTAGACCAGAAATCTCTCTGCTTTCATGGGCGAACCTCTGTCTCTCTCTCGATGCTTTTTTTCTTCTCACAGCTCTGCTCGGTTCTGCGTTCTTCGTTCTCACCCACGGATTCTCGGCGACGGCTTGTGGTTGTGGTGGTCGTGCGACGGCGGTGAGGGTTTGAGCGTCTGTGATGGCGGATGGTGGTGACGCGATGAAGATTTCAGCGGCGGGATGTGGTTTGTGGCTAGTGAGTGACGGCGCGGCTGTTTTGGTCAGAGGGTTTGTTGGTTTTGAAACAGCAACGGGTTGGTGTTTTACAGCTCGCGGTTGTGGTGATGATGGATTGGCCGGCTGAGACGGAGATTTGGTGGATGGTTTTGGAAAGCTTGCGTCTGGTGCCTGAGTGTTTCGCGGACGGCTAGCGATGGGGATGGATTTGAGGGTCGAAAGCTTACGGTTTCTCAGCGGTTGTTGCCGGTTTCTGCTTTGAAAGGGATTTTTCTGTTTTGGTGAGTTTCGAAGAAGAGAGTGGTTTCTAGTCAGGTGATGGTGATTGTTGGCTTGAGGTGGCTCTGTTTGAGATTCGTGGCTGAGGCTTGCTGAGACTAATGGCTTAGATTTTTTTTAAGATGGATTTATTATTGAAAATGAGTGACGAAGGTTTGTGTGGATGGAAGAAGGCTCATTTGATTTCTCTGTGTTTTCACTCTTTCACCTCCGTTTCTGATTTTTGATTTTTGTTATTTGTTGTTGGTTCAGTTTGCAGATGGGTTGCGATTTGTAGGGTGGTGTTCATATGAAGTTGTTTTCAGGGATAAAATGGATGAAGGTTTGAGGGTGTGATGATGATGTTGTGAGAAAGCAAAGAATGGAGGTGAAGGTTTTATGGTGGATCTGTATTTTTTGCAGGTGAAATGTTGAAGAGTATGGTTTATGAGCTGTGGTTTGTTGCGGTTATTGTGAAGGGGAAAGTGAGGTATTGTGAGAAGAGCGTGAATATGATTTTTGAGGTGTTTATTGAAAGTTGTTGGAGAATAACAGATGAAGGCGTGTTGTATTTGTTGCAGGTGAGGTTGTACGAACTTTAGTGGCAGGAATTGAATTGTTGTTTGTGGTACTGATAAAAAGGTTTGTGTTGGTTGTTATAGTGGAGCAAATTTTGGGTGTGTACGCTGAAAACAAATTACCTTAGTGGGATTGTAAAAAGATTCTATTTTGTTAGTAAGAATGAAGTGTACAAAAATATCTATATAGTAGCAAATGCAGTAACAAGAAAATATATAATAATAATAAAAAGGTAAATAAATTACAATAATTAGTAAAATAAATAAATAATAGTAATAATAATAAATGATGAAAATAATAGAAATAGAAATAATAATAAATAAAAAGATTAAAGATAATAAAAGACAATTTCTATAATAACATAAATAGTAATAAATAAAAAATAAAAAGAAAGAATAAAGTTAATGAAAAAAAGACATGATTTTTTTGTGGATGGACTTTAAAAGAAGAGAAGTGATGATGTCTCTTGCTATCATAAAAATAATAAGGTGATTTTAGAAAAATGGAAATTAAAGTAAATATAGATGGGATTTGTAACACCCCAAATTTGCCCTCTCTTTTCGTAGCATCTAGCATATCATTTGCATATTTCGCACTGCATCATTAGCATAGAAAAATGAAGCATGACATTCATTGTTGAAGCATAGCATAGGCTGGCAGTGATTTCAGTTCATTGATTCGATTCAGAGGGACTTTGGACCTAATCTTGGTCAGACCATCAAAGGATTAGTTGAATTGCAAGTTATCTGTAGTGGGTGTTATTTCTCAGGCGTGTTTCAAAGTCGGGTCATGTTGCGTGCAGAGGTCGTCTGTTTGCTAAGCAGTGGTTCAGGTGATGGTGTTGGATTCAAAGATTCAGTCTTATCATGATGATGCTTAAAATGTGCCTTATTCAGAAGGTTGGTGATTTCTGTGGAAACGATGCAAAATTGGTTTGGATTAAGGTTTTGTGGCTATGTGTGTGTTTGTGGTGATTGGTCTGTTTCACAAAATATCTAGTTCCATATCCATTTCTATTCATTTATCATTCGAGCCATAAACTCTTTCTCAGTTTGATTATTCTTATTACCATTTTTCACCATCCAATATTACTAAACCTTTATTCTTTTTCTTTTCTTATTGTCCATTTTTCTTTAGAAATTTTATATCCATCCATATTCAATTTTATGACCATTACTTTTTTTTCTTCTCTTTGTTATTCAATATCCAATTACCTTACACACACTAAAATTCATGAGTTGCAATAAGGCCCAATTCTATAATTAAACCATTGTTTTTACTCATTATCATTTAACAAAGTTCTTTCTCAAGTTAATTCATTTTTATTTTGTTATCCCAACCATTGGTTCATATGTCACCTTCTGTTCCACATCTCCAGCCGCATACTATAACACAAAATACAAGACAAAAGTTTAGCAAATACAAGGCTCAAAAAGGCACCACACGCAGCCCTCGTGTGACAGCAAATGCAACATTCTCAATTCATACACGCGCAGTAAACACACAAAAAATCACACAAACAGCATGAATAAGTGATTATTCAAGACGCAGGAAATTGGCGAAAAAAAATGCAAGGGTTGGATCACGCAAAACTAATAGAAAAATAAGAGTCATAACAGAAAAAAAAAAGAGGAAAAAGTTTGTTACAGAATCACTCTTCTACATCATCAATAACAGAATCAAATTCTGTTCATGATACATCATCAAAAATAAGTTTAACCTCTCTCATAACAGATAACCGTGGATTCATCTCAGAAATATATCTCACCTAAAACAAAAACTGGAATGACTCCTTCATCACGCGAAAAGAAAAAGGCAGTAGCAAAAAAAATTCCTCATCACTTGCTTCATCATCATTTTCCAGTTCAATCATCATGATAACAAGGCCTAACCAAATCGAATATCACTCAGCTTCCTCCAATCTTCGAAAATCCGGCATCACTCTTGATATTTGAATAATACAATTCATCTTTCATCAACAGAAAAAGGAGATTCATCTTCTCGAGACCTCACCAAAATCAGATTTCCAGAAGAACAAAGAGCTCTCACCTCCTTCAATTAGTTTCACCTTCATCAGTTTCGCTTCAGATTCGACAATAACAACCTCTCATTGGCCCTTCTTCATCACCGAAAAACCGAAAAACGGAACTCGCTGTTTTCGTCCTCAAGAATTAACTTCAGCGCAAAGCGTTCTGATCATCATCGACATCGTGCAGCCGTCAACATCATCAACATCACACAGTGCATCCTTCAAACCAAGTGGAGGCAGTAACTTCGCGAATCAAGCAAACTGAATTGATTTCGTTTCTCTTCATCCACCGCGACTTCGTCTTCTGCGTGTTGTCATCAACATCATTAATCAGCAGCAATCTTTGTCAAGCCTGCATTAATCAGAGAGCAAAGAATACGAGTGGATCGAAGGCTCATCGGATTGCTTCCTTCAACGCTTCAGGTAAGTTCGATCTTGAATTTATGCGTGTGTGTTTCGGATTCGGTGGATTTGATCTTGTGTTTTGAGCTTTGGCGTTAATCTGTGTCTGTGATAGGGCGTTTGTGTTTGTTGTTCGCAGAATAGATTAAGCATAGGTGTTTAGGCTAGTGTTAGGGTTCTTCGTTTGAGGTTTAGTGGTGTGCGTTGACAGCGATGAATGGTAGAAGACGAGATAGGTAGAAGATGAGCAGAAGCAAGACGGCGCTAGGTCGCCGGGATGAGAGTAAGGAGGACGGAGGTTTGAGTAAGGTTGTGTTTAGTGTTTAGTTTGTTGATCGGAGAGGAAGGACGAAGGTACGGAAGAATGACGGCGGCGGTTAGGTCAATAGGAAGATGAAGGAGCGGTGTTGAGAGGTAGAAGGAGGATGGACGGTGGCCGACTGTGAGGTTGAAGGATGGAGGTGAGCGGCGGCGGCCTTTTAGGGTTAGAAAAAGGGGAAGACGAATTTGAGAGGGAGAGAGGCAAATACTGATTGCTGCTGGCTTTATTTATTCATTGAATCATGTTAATTTTTTAATATAATGCTTAGAAAGACTGTTTAGAAAATAGAATAGTTCAGTTAGTTAACATTTTAGAAAATATCATATTTAGGAAAAAAACTGTTAAGAAATAGAGATAGGTTATTTGGTATAATAGGAAATGTAATAGATTAATTAGAATATTTGTTTAGTATATTGTTTAGTTCTTGTAATAATGTTTAGAAATTTGTTTAGGATTAATATGATAGAGTTTAATTAGGATAATGGTTAGAATAATTTGTTTAAGAAATAGAAAAGGGATTAATTAGGATAGTAATTGTTCAAGAAAAGATTAATTAGAATATTCTATTAGGAAATAGAAATAGAATTTAATTAGTACATTTGTTTAGAAATTGTTTAGAAATAATTGTAGAAATTGTTTAGAAATAATTGTTTAGAATTTGTTTAGGGTAATAATGGTTAGAATTTGTTTAGAAATAATTGGTAGAATTTAGTTAGAAAATGTGTAGATATAATAGAGTTTAAGTAGATGAAAGATGTCTAGGTTAGTTAACAATTGTTAGGAATTTAACAATAGTTTAATTAGCATAATAGTTGTTTAGTGTATTGCTTAGTTCTTTTAATATTGTTTAGAAATATAATAGGATTAGAATAATTGCTTAGAATAATGCTTAGAAAATAATAGTTCTAATGAATGTAATATTGGATTAGTATGATCATTGTTTAGAAAATAAGAAGAATAAAAAAAGGTTGTTTGTGTGTTCAGACCTAGGCCCATGCCAGGTTGATATTCGTACCCCAGCCCCTCTAGGCCCAAATAAATTCAGTTAAAAACCCTTACTGCATGTACCTCTTTTTCTATTCCTTTTATTTTCTCTATCAACTTAATTTCTCTTTTATTCAGTTTCATTTTAATTCAAATAAAATAGTTATATTCATCTAAAAATTCCCAAATAAATCATAGATGTTCCTTTGTGTCTCTAGTATTTTGTAACATTTTTATTTTATTTTTTTCATTAATTAGCGTACCAGAATTAATTCTCCAATGTGCATAGCTTCATTTGCTTCTTTTCTTGACCAGCCTGTCTTGTTGATTTTCTATAGATTTCAATATTTGGAGTTTTGATCCCATTCTTTTTGCATTGTGTTCCTAAGATCTTCTAGTTTTCATGTGATTTTTCTCATATTTTTTAGGAATTTATTTCTTGAGTTTTGATCTGGTATCTTGTGGTGTAAGTTTTCTGTCCTAGCTTGTGTTTATACATTCATTTGACCTAGTTCCTTTCTGAATTTTTGCAAATCCTTTTGGCAAGTTGATACAATGTGTTTTGAGGTCATTTGGTTTCAGTTGTAGAATTTTTAGATGGCTGGTTGATTATTTGTGGATTTTTGTTCTCGCCTTGTCTCATTTTGCCTCTTTTGGTTCATTAGATCTCTTATAAGTTTAGAAGGGCACTTGTGCCAACTTTTTCTTCTTGTTTGGGGTTCCTCTAGGGTATGGATACCTTCCTGGTCCTAAGATAGGTCTTGATTCTTCTAAATTTTTGAGTTTGCTTCATATTGAAGTCATTTGTTTCTTTAAGTGTTTAAATTCCATTTTTTTGGTTCCATAGCTTTTATTTTGATATTGTTTGGTATTGTGTGACTTCTCTCTTCATCTTGCTGGACTATTAGTCTCTTCTTTATACCATTTTGATTCTGGTTTTGAACTTTGTGCTTGTATTCATTTGTGTATGCTAACCTTGCAGGGGCTATGGTAAGTGTGGGATGTGGGAATTGAGTTCCACATCTCTAATTCTTATCTCTTCCTTTTATGTTTATGTGGACTAATCTTCTTTTGTTGGGCCTAGGCCTTTCTCATCCCTTCTTCTATCTTCTTCTTCCTTCTTCATTAGGATAGAAACCTCACTAACCTTTAGGATATCCATGCATGTGAATACTTAGGATTATTTTAGTCCCCCTATAGAATTTTTCCTTTGAGATCCTTTGGTGCTCTCTCTTATCATCTTCAAACTTAATTCTAATTCAGTTAATAAAGGTTGAGTACTTTCATGTGACATGAGACTTTGTTATGAGATGCTCACATGCGTTCCATTTCGGGGCGAGGTGTGAGTCATCACTCGTGGTGGATAGGTCTTAACGTGAGTACCTTACAAAGAAAAGCTAAAAAAAACACTTCTTAATCATAAAACCACAAAAACATTTAATAATGGTAATAGGCCAGTGCGCTTGAGCCTTCACTTGTGGGACTAGCTTTGGGGATTTCCTCCATAGATAGGTGTGCCTCTTGCGCATTCCATTTCGGGATGATGTGAGATGTACACATCCCATTGAGTAAGACTTAGGTACATTTACCTATGCAAACCTTCACTCATAAAAGCTTCTAAAAAACACCAAACAAACAATAAGCGTCTTTCCTTCGGGAATTCTTTTCTCATCTCCTTCGCTCCGTACGCGAACTTGCTCCTACTTGTCACTTTGCAAGACGGTTACGCACTCGTCGTCCGAGCCTGCAACACCTGAGCAATGGCATAGGCAGTTCAAGCCTTAATTCAAGCAATTTCTTTTCTACCCCTAGTTAGGGGAACTACGGCGACTCTGATCCTCATTATCCCGATGAGGTACGTAGGCAGCGGGGTAGGGCCCGTTCGAGCACAATCTTTATTTTCCCTACATTTTTCTCTTTGTTTTTTATTTCAGTTCTTTTCCAGTTCCAGTTTCTTTTCATTTCTTTGCTGCAACTTTCATACCTTCACCCTTTGAAACAGTTTCTTTTGCAAGCGTGGATCCCGTCGGGTACAACGGATGATCTGGGGTGCTAATACCTTCCCAGGTCATAACCGACTCCCGAACTCAGATCTTTGGTTCGCAGGGCCTCGTCCTTTCCTTTTTCCTCAGGTTTGTGCAACATTACCTTTCCCATTCTTTCGGGATAAAAATGTCTGGCTGGAGACTCTATCTTTCCGCGCCACTTTCGCGTTTGTACTAGGATGAAAATCCCGGGAGCGACAGCTGGCGACTCTGCTGGGGACTGCACACCAGAGAACCTCTGGTTCCCCTGTGAGTCTCTCCTAGCGCTTGTGTGTCTTTGTTTCATTGGGTGATGCTTGTTTGATGTGGCTTGTTGTATTGTATTGTTGTTTGTTTACAGCTTTATTTACAGCTTTTATTTACAGTTTTCAGTATTTATTTTCCGCATCATATACATCATACTGGACTGTCTGGACTGGTTTTCTGTTTGGTGAGCTTGGGTGATACTGTTTCTGAGAGATAAGCCAAGTACCCGGCTTGAGTACACCCTAGGATTAGAGTGGACATATTGTACTCGCATGTGGCATGATGAGTGGCGATGTGTTTCACGCCCAGATTGCGACTGTCTTGGAAATATCTTGTGTGGGGATTTCCTTCACTTCGGGATAGGACCTTGATAGTTATGTGCATATGGGGACCGATCATTGAGAACCTTTGTGGAAACAACCCTCTCCAGTGGTGGCAGTGGCAGACCACATTTTGTGGCAAACCCATTCGCACCCGAGGGTCCACTAGGGACTCGCATAGGATGGCCTGGTTCTCTTATAGGAACTCAGTCAAAGCATCTGGTCGTATGACATTAGTACTGTATCCTACGGGCTGAATGTACTATTGTTTCTCGATTTCAGCGCTTGAAGCTGGGAACCTATAAGGGATGCTTGTTTTTCCCGGACTCAGCTGAGGCCTCCCTGCGTAGTACATAATGCCTAACCGATTCCCTAATTTGGTCATGAGCCATTTCTCGGAAATGGTAAAAGTATTATTGCTATTCGGCTTTGAGAGTCCGTGATGTTTGACCCGGAGCATACCCGTGAGATTGGGAGGGGTTTACAGGTTTGCAGGAACCCTTAACCTCAACATACCCTTCATCATCAGTGCGATCTTATGTTTTGATCCGGTTACTATGGTTCTGGAGTTCTTGATCCTTGGTTTTGAGTTCTTATCAGATGGTTATTATTCAGAGGGCATATATCATCAGTTGCTTGGTTCTCAACTCAGTGTTCTGTATCTAGACAGACACCAGTTCTCGATCACTTGCCAGCTGCATACATACCATCATAGCATTCTAGCATACATGTTCAGTTATTTCCGAGGATCTCATATCTGAATCTGAATGTTGGATTTTCCTTCTGTATCAAAATGTGGATAAAAGCAGATAGATTCTTTGGAAGTAACTGAACATGGCATCTCATAGCATTTGCATTGCATTTCTGTTCAGCAGGCAGGGCTCATCCGTTCTTTGTTCACTGTCAACAGTTGAGACTCCAGTTCTCGTATCAGACTTAAAGCAACTTTTGTGAAGATCATGGACCCTGGAGAGCAAAGCCAGTCTGCAAGTGTTGGGTTGACAAAAGATCAGTGGGACCAACTTTTGGAGGCTATGATGACTTTGGCAAGGCAGGATGGCCGTAATTCCGCTCAAGCTCAGCCGGCACAGACCCCTGTTGGGAATCCAGATGTTCAAGAGCGCCAGGTCGCCCGAAGTGGACATTCTTCTTCTGTTGATGCTGCAGATTATCACAGTTTCGCTTTCACTATGCCAGATCCTCAAGAGGCAATCCCTGTAGTGAGAATCCAAGATCCACGAGTTGTGGAGAGGGAAGAGAGATTCCGTGTGTTGGAGGAAGAGATCAAAGCCCTTCAAAGTCGTAATGTTGTTGATTTAAGTGCTGCAAGCATGTGTCTGGTGCATGGCCTGGAAATACCTCCAAAATTCAAAGTACCGAAGTTTGAAAAGTACAAAGGGGATAGTTGTCCAAGACAGCATTTGGTAAGATTTTGCAGAAGGATGGCCTCACATGAGCATAATGACAAATTGATGATTCATTGTTTCCAATACAGCCTGAGTGAGGCATCGTCGAGTTGGTATATGAAGTTAGAGAGCAGTCGTATTCAGTCATGGTCAGACCTAGCTAGTGCCTTTGTGAAGCAGTACGACTACAATCTTGACAGGGCTCTTAGTCGCATGGATTTGCAAGTGTTATCCCAAGGAGATGGTGAATCTTTCAGAGAGTATGCCCAGAGGTGGAGAGAAGTAGCTGCTCGAGTGCAACCCCCGCTATCATACAGAGAATTGGTGGATCTTTTCATAGAAACATTACAAGGGGCGTACTTGGAGAGGTTGAGTGGCAGTGGAACTTCGAGTTTCTCAGATTTGGTGATAGTTGGAGAACGCATTGAGAGTTTTATCAAGATGGGAAAGATCCAAGGCATTTCAGATGGCTCAGCTGAAGAGAATGAATCTTTTGTCAGTTCCCAAGATAAGGATGTGATTGATGCAATCGGGGAAGACCCTCAAACTCCATTGACTTATCCACATTACCCATGCATTTCAGCCGCTCAGAGTCAGCAACCTTCTGAATCCGTATGTCAGATTTCAGTTAACAGTGAACCTCCTCAGTATCAACAGCGACCATGCCAACCGAAGCATACTCCGCAAAGGCGTCGTTACTACACTAAGAGATCCAAAAGGTATTTTGATCCATTGCCAGTACCATACAGTCAAATACTCCCAGGCCTAATCGATTGTGGATTGATAGTGCCGAAGAAACCAGGTCCAGTGCCTTCTCCATGTCCACCAAGTTTTGATCCCAATGTTCAATGTGGATTCCATGGCATGGCGCCATGACATTCAGCTGAAGAATGCAAGCCTCTCAGGGATAAGGTTCAAGATTTGATTGATTCTGGGTTGATTTCAGTGACGCCTCAAGGCATTCAAGTTAACCAGTCTCCATTTGGTCATGTGGGTTCGTCAGCTCATGTTATGGAAGAATTTATTGAAGATGTATGTGAAGGTGATTCTCAGTTTGATTCTGAAGAGAGGCTATGTACGTCACTTTGATCCCTTTTGAGGGGAACTACGCTGCTCTGATTCTCCATTGGTCAATGGAGATACGTAGGCAGGAGATCGTGCAAGATCTTTCCGAGCAACTTTATTTATCAACTTCATTTATCAACCTCTTCCCTCCAGACGTCATTTGTCGGCATCCAATTTCAGCTTCCCAAGAGAGTCCAGCGGGCAGAGCATAAGGGTAAAGGCCAAAACCACTTGAGAAGAAGTTTGATCATATTCTGATGACGTACGTGCAATAAGTTTCCTCATTTACGCAAATTTGGAGTGGTTGAGCTAACTGCATCAGGATCATCTCCGACAAAGCTTCCTTTGGGGTTTCAATGCCAAGTATGATTACCATTCTGGGGCACCTGGCTTTTTAATTGAAGATTGCAAGTCTTTCAGAGGCAAAGGTAAAAACAAGGTCGCGAATTTGATTGAGTAAACATCCAGACTACTGACTGCTGAAAGTCTCTGAGAGCAATAAGTCCAGACGGAGTCAAACCTCCTCAATAATGACCACCATGATGTGAAGGCTAGATGCAAGTATCACTCAGGGGCATTTAGGCATACAATTGACAACTGTGATGTGTTCAAGTACAAGATGCAAAATTTGGCCGACTCAAAGGTCATCATGCCAGAAGGTCTGCTCACATATTGAAATCTCCTTATCAAATTGGCATCCTAGTTTGCAAGGGCATCTTCAGAAGCAATAAGTCCAGACGGAGTCAAGTCTCCTCAATGATGGCAATGTTCAGCTTCTTTACTGCATTTTCATTTGTAGTTTATATTGTTTGTTTAAACATTTGTATGCATGCATGAAACTTATTTGTTTTTGAATGATAACCATAATAAAATGCAAATGTTTTTCTTGAAGTAATCCATTCGTATTCACTCATGATTTTATGTATGTGCATTGCAATACCAACTGTTGTGCTTAAACTCTATCAGGGAGGATGACGAAATGAAAACGCAAAAATCTCTAACTGTGTGCTTTTGAGAAAGACCCTGTTGACGATGTACAGGCATTGTTTCAAATCCTAAACACCGGAGATATAAGGGAGATAAACCTTCGTTAACCCCTTTTGAGCCTTGAAGTAGGAGTTTCTTTTCTCATGAAAAAACCCTCACATTTAACCCGGGGCAGGGTAGATGTCAGCTAGTTGGATCAGGAGTTCATGCTGGAATGTATCTGAGGAACCTTAACATTTCATTGTACCAAATCAAGAGGTCCAAAGACGGAAACCACAATGGTTATCCCCCAACAACCAAGAAGTGAGACAGTCACGATCCTTTCAAAGTAATCAAGACAAACAGTGTCACACGATTTGTTCAAAAAAAAGAAGAATTGAGAAAAAAAGAAAAGAAGAAGCCCGCTAAGTCGAAACTTGAAAACAAGCGACTTAGGCAAAAGTTAGGGCATCCCGCTGGACTTCACAATCAAAGATTCACAAGAATCAGTCCAGGCAAAAGTTAGGGATAAGCAAAATAATGCAAAAGCGAAAGACGAAAAGGATTACACAAGAAAGATCCTTGAACAAGAACAAAGTCGTGTGATACAGACATGAAAGACGAAGGGATGACTGACTCCAAACAACAACTTGACTGGTGCTTAAACTGTTAGAGTAATGGTTCCTCAATCGATACGAAACCCTTAGGAAAGGTGAGCGTTTGCGAAAACTAGCTGAACATAGGAATGGAAGGACATCACGAAGATGGGTGGGCACATATAAACTTTGAGCCTATATCCTTTATTTCTATAACCGTGAGCCAGGCCACGATACAACCCTTAAAAGTCCTAACTGAAACAGGGTTAATTCGAGAGCGTGCCACCATGAGATAGCATTCCTGACTCCTACGAGTGGTGCTAAAAGACCCTCGTTGGTATTGCATATGCATGTTCATTTCATAAAAAAATATTGTACTGTCGTAACCAGTGATTCATTCATAAACGACATCTTTTCAATAAAAGCTTCAAGATTAACATGTTTTGCATTAGAATTTTCATTCTCAGAATAAGACATTTTCTGCTTGCATACATCTGTTTAGCATCAAAGAAGCTCACATCTGGAACCTCAGTCTAGAAGCTTAATCTTGCCAAGTTGGGAAGGCGGAAACTTCGGAAGGACATTCATGCCAAGGGGCACTTTTCCAAGAAACTCCTTTGAATATGGACTTTTATGACCAGTTGGGTTAAAGGTAGCCAATTTGGGGCAATGACGTCGATCAATCTCTTCAATAGCCAATCTGGGGCAATCACTTCGAGATTTAAATCTCTCATAAAGCAGTTAGTATGGGTGTCTGTCTCCAAAGCAACACTCGTACTAGGGCAGGTCACCCAAGAAACACTAGAAGTTATTATCTCCAGAAGACGACTAATCACATTCACATACTCAGGGTTCAGAATATTGGGGCAGAACACCTCATGACGATGCGAGATCTTGGGGCAATTTCCTTCATGGACTATACAGTTTGAGGTAATTACTTCGGGATATTCAAGAGTTTGGAAACACTGAAGCATTTCGGATGCTAGGTTTTCTGTAAAATCCTCTTGAGACAATATTACGGTATGCAAGGCCATTCCCAGAATGAACATCTGATGATTGATCCCAGTAGGGTGCTTCCCTGGTCATAGAAGTTATCCTCAGTCGTTATGGTTTCTTCATCATACACGGCTAAAGTCCAATAGTCATTGGCATCTACACGGTTAAAGTCCAGTTTTTGTTGGCATCTTTTCAACTATGACATGTTGGCATCTATATGCGTTCAGCCTCTCACTTCAGTTGAGTATGGCAATTTTCACTCTGGTTTTCCTCGACCCTCGAGTCGATATCATCACTTCTGTTTTCTCAACCCTCGAGTTGATGTTGTTTTGTTTCCCTCGACCCTCGAGTCGATATCATCGCTTCTGTTTTCTCAACCCTCGAGTTGATGTTGCTTTATCTTGTTCTCGACCCTCGAGTCGATACTGTCATCTTGTTTCCTCAACCCTCGAGTTGATGTTGTTTCGTTTTCCTCGACCCTCGAGTCGATGTTGCTATTTTATTCCCTCAACCCTCGAGTTGATGTTGCTTTACTATCCTCGACCCTTGAGTCGATATTGTTGCTTTAGTTTCCTCGACCCTCGAGTCGATGTTGTTGTCGCCTTACTCCTCAACCCTCGAGTTGATGTTGTTGTGTTCTCCTCGACCCTTGAGTCGATATCATAGTCTTCATTTCTTCAACCCTTGAGTTGATACCCAGTGAGTCTGTCATAAAAGAAAATTCAAAAAAAATCAAAGTCATATCAAAGTTCAACCACTGGACTCATTTATGCCCAGGGCAGGTGTGCATATCGTTGTGCTTACAGGGCACAGTATTTCGCAGTGACACGAGATTTTTCAGGAATCCTCGCGAGACAAACTCTTCCACAGTCTATGCAGTCTGGGGCAGTTATGTCAAGATTAGACGAATCTCTAAAGAGTTTGGAGATTTGGACATTTTGGATGTCATGTCTTCTGTAAAATCCTCTTAGGTTGATCTTCAAGCAGTCGACTAGTCCAGAAAATACAAGAGGTCACTAGATGATATTCCCCACAAAGTTCATATTGGATTTTCATCTATGTCTGTGAAATATTTCCCAGCAAAGTTGCCGTACTTTTGGGTATTTGATGATACAGCCAGGTATTCATCACCTCAGTCAAAGTTGAGTGTCCAGACCTCTTGACTTGTCTTCCCCTGCAGAGTTGTAACTCTTGTGGCCAATCAGGCATTTATCTGTTGCTCGTCTGCAATCCTCGACACTCGTCTGTGTTGACCCTTTGGTTGCTTGTCTGCAAACTCCTGAACACTCGTCTGTGTTGTGGTTATCTATGATGATTGCTCGTCTGCAAACTCCTCAACACTCGTCTGTGTTCTGATTTGATATTGGCTGTTGCTCGTCTGCAACTTCTCAACACTCGTCTGTGTTGTGGAATCTCATATGCTGTTGCTCGTCTGCAACCTCCCAACACTCGTCTGTGTTTGGTATTGGATCATTCGCTGCACTCGTCTGTGCCTTGATATGAATTTTCTGATTTTATTCGTCTGCAACTGTCCAGCACTCGTCTGTGTTTGGTATGCCTGATATTTGTGGATACTCGTCTGTATCATTTCCAGCACTCGTCTGTGTGTTACCTTCTGAAGCTCGTCTGCTTCGCTTGGATACTCGTCTATATCGTCCCAAGCACTCATCTGTGCTAGCTTGCATATGTATGTGAAGGTTCACTGTTTATCATGATATTAATAATGCTACTTCAAATGCTCGTCTGCGTTTGAATTTCTGGTATTCGTCTATATCAGTGGCTGATACTCGTCTGTATCATTGCCTCGAGCACTCGTCTGTGTTTCTCAGATCATCGTCTGATACTCGTCTGTGTCATTGACCTATAACACTCGTCTGTGTTATCTTGATGATCATCCAATACTCGTCTGTATTGAAGAGGTTTCAAATCCTGACAGTGGGAATTAATGTCAAAATGGTTACCGGTCCTGGCGTAACAGGTAAATCCGAGGGAGACTCGTTTGTCTCATGCTATATGCATTGTTTTGAGGACTCGTATGTCCAGCTCCTGGCGTCACAGGATGGTTTGAAGACTCGTCTGTCTCAGTTATTGTTATTGAAGTGTGTTGAGGACTCGTATGTCCAGCTCCTGGCGTCACAGGATCGTTTGAAGACTCGTCTATCAACTTGTTCTTATTACAGATATCAGTTTCAACTTGGAAGAAGCTCGTCGGCTTCTTTCTCCCCTGCAGTCCCCAGAGCGTCATCTGGTTGGGTTTATTTCCCGGGGTTGCATTCTTCGTCAGAGTGCAAATTTCTGGTCTTCTTGGTATTCAACCACAGTTTATCTTGAACGGTCGATAGCCCGTACTATCGCCCTTTTCAGATTAACTGATGATTGAATAGGGGCAGCTGTAACACCCCAAATTTGACCTCTCTTTTCGTAGCATCTAGCATATCATTTGCATATTTCGCACTGCATCATTAGCATAGAAAAATGAAGCATGACATTCATTGTTGAAGCATAGCATAGGCTGGCAGTGATTTCAGTTCATTGATTCGATTCAGAGGGACTTTGGACCTAATCTTGGTCAGACCATCAAAGGATTAGTTGAATTGCAAGTTATCTGTAGTGGGTGTTATTTCTCAGGCGTGTTTCAAAGTCGGGTCATGTTGCGTGCAGAGGTCGTCTGTTTGCTAAGCAGTGGTTCAGGTGATGGTGTTGGATTCAAAGATTCAGTCTTATCATGATGATGCTTAAAATGTGCCTTATTCAGAAGGTTGGTGATTTCTGTGGAAACGATGCAAAATTGGTTTGGATTAAGGTTTTGTGGATATGTGTGTGTTTGTGGTGATTGGTCTGTTTCACAAAATATCTAGTTCCATATCCATTTCTATTCATTTATCATTCGAGCCATAAACTCTTTCTCAGTTTGATTATTCTTATTACCATTTTTCACCATCCAATATTACTAAACCTTTATTCTTTTTCTTTTCTTATTGTCCATTTTTCTTTAGAAATTTTATATCCATCCATATTCAATTTTATGACCATTACTTTTTTTTCTTCTCTTTGTTATTCAATATCCAATTACCTTACACACACTAAAATTCATGAGTTGCAATAAGGCCCAATTCTATAATTAAACCATTGTTTTTACTCATTATCATTTAACAAAGTTCTTTCTCAAGTTAATTCATTTTTATTTTGTTATCCCAACCATTGGTTCATATGTCACCTTCTGTTCCACATCTCCAGCCGCATACTATAACACAAAATACAAGACAAAAGTTTAGCAAATACAAGGCTCAAAAAGGCACCACACGCAGCCCTCGTGTGACAGCAAATGCAACATTCTCAATTCATACACGCGCAGTAAACACACAAAAAATCACACAAACAGCATGAATAAGTGATTATTCAAGACGCAGGAAATTGGCGAAAAAAAATGCAAGGGTTGGATCACGCAAAACTAATAGAAAAATAAGAGTCATAACAGAAAAAAAAAGAGGAAAAAGTTTGTTACAGAATCACTCTTCTACATCATCAATAACAGAATCAAATTCTGTTCATGATACATCATCAAAAATAAGTTTAACCTCTCTCATAACAGATAACCGTGGATTCATCTCAGAAATATATCTCACCTAAAACAAAAACTGGAATGACTCCTTCATCACGCGAAAAGAAAAAGGCAGTAGCAAAAAAAATTCCTCATCACTTGCTTCATCATCATTTTCCAGTTCAATCATCATGATAACAAGGCCTAACCAAATCGAATATCACTCAGCTTCCTCCAATCTTCGAAAATCCGGCATCACTCTTGATATTTGAATAATACAATTCATCTTTCATCAACAGAAAAAGGAGATTCATCTTCTCGAGACCTCACCAAAATCAGATTTCCAGAAGAACAAAGAGCTCTCACCTCCTTCAACTAGTTTCACCTTCATCAGTTTCGCTTCAGATTCGACAATAACAACCTCTCATTGGCCCTTCTTCATCACCGAAAAACCGAAAAACGGAACTCGCTGTTTTCGTCCTCAAGAATTAACTTCAGCGCAAAGCGTTCTGATCATCATCGACATCGTGCAGCCGTCAACATCATCAACATCACACAGTGCATCCTTCAAACCAAGTGGAGGCAGTAACTTCGCGAATCAAGCAAACTGAATTGATTTCGTTTCTCTTCATCCACCGCGACTTCGTCTTCTGCGTGTTGTCATCAACATCATTAATCAGCAGCAATCTTTGTCAAGCCTGCATTAATCAGAGAGCAAAGAATACGAGTGGATCGAAGGCTCATCGGATTGCTTCCTTCAACGCTTCAGGTAAGTTCGATCTTGAATTTATGCGTGTGTGTTTCAGATTCGGTGGATTTGATCTTGTGTTTTGAGCTTTGGCGTTAATCTGTGTCTGTGATAGGGCGTTTGTGTTTGTTGTTCGCAGAATAGATTAAGCATAGGTGTTTAGGCTAGTGTTAGGGTTCTTCGTTTGAGGTTTAGTGGTGTGCGTTGACAGCGATGAATGGTAGAAGACGAGATAGGTAGAAGATGAGCAGAAGCAAGACGGCGCTAGGTCGCCGGGATGAGAGTAAGGAGGACGGAGGTTTGAGTAAGGTTGTGTTTAGTGTTTAGTTTGTTGATCGGAGAGGAAGGACGAAGGTACGGAAGAATGACGGCGGCGGTTAGGTCAATAGGAAGATGAAGGAGCGGTGTTGAGAGGTAGAAGGAGGATGGACGGTGGCCGACTGTGAGGTTGAAGGATGGAGGTGAGCGGCGGCGGCCTTTTAGGGTTAGAAAAAGGGGAAGACGAATTTGAGAGGGAGAGAGGCAAATACTGATTGCTGCTGGCTTTATTTATTCATTGAATCATGTTAATTTTTTAATATAATGCTTAGAAAGACTGTTTAGAAAATAGAATAGTTCAGTTAGTTAACATTTTAGAAAATATCATATTTAGGAAAAAAACTGTTAAGAAATAGAGATAGGTTATTTGGTATAATAGGAAATGTAATAGATTAATTAGAATATTTGTTTAGTATATTGTTTAGTTCTTGTAATAATGTTTAGAAATTTGTTTAGGATTAATATGATAGAGTTTAATTAGGATAATGGTTAGAATAATTTGTTTAAGAAATAGAAAAGGGATTAATTAGGATAGTAATTGTTCAAGAAAAGATTAATTAGAATATTCTATTAGGAAATAGAAATAGAATTTAATTAGTACATTTGTTTAGAAATTGTTTAGAAATAATTGTAGAAATTGTTTAGAAATAATTGTTTAGAATTTGTGTAGGGTAATAATGGTTAGAATTTGTTTAGAAATAATTGGTAGAATTTAGTTAGAAAATGTGTAGATATAATAGAGTTTAAGTAGATGAAAGATGTCTAGGTTAGTTAACAATTGTTAGGAATTTAACAATAGTTTAATTAGCATAATAGTTGTTTAGTGTATTGCTTAGTTCTTTTAATATTGTTTAGAAATATAATAGGATTAGAATAATTGCTTAGAATAATGCTTAGAAAATAATAGTTCTAATGAATGTAATATTGGATTAGTATGATCATTGTTTAGAAAATAAGAAGAATAAAAAAAGGTTGTTTGTGTGTTCAGACCTAGGCCCATGCCAGGTTGATATTCGTACCCCAGCCCCTCTAGGCCCAAATAAATTCAATTAAAAACCCTTACTGCATGTACCTCTTTTTCTATTCCTTTTATTTTCTCTATCAACTTAATTTCTCTTTTATTCAGTTTCATTTTAATTCAAATAAAATAGTTATATTCATCTAAAAATTCCCAAATAAATCATAGATGTTCCTTTGTGTCTCTAGTATTTTGTAACATTTTTATTTTATTTTTTTCATTAATTAGCGTACCAGAATTAATTCTCCAATGTGCATAGCTTCATTTGCTTCTTTTCTTGACCAGCCTGTCTTGTTGATTTTCTATAGATTTCAATATTTGGAGTTTTGATCCCATTCTTTTTGCATTGTGTTCCTAAGATCTTCTAGTTTTCATGTGATTTTTCTCATATTTTTTAGGAATTTATTTCTTGAGTTTTGATCTGGTATCTTGTGGTGTAAGTTTTCTGTCCTAGCTTGTGTTTATACATTCATTTGACCTAGTTCCTTTCTGAATTTTTGCAAATCCTTTTGGCAAGTTGATACAATGTGTTTTGAGGTCATTTGGTTTCAGTTGTAGAATTTTTAGATGGCTGGTTGATTATTTGTGGATTTTTGTTCTCGCCTTGTCTCATTTTGCCTCTTTTGGTTCATTAGATCTCTTATAAGTTTAGAAGGGCACTTGTGCCAACTTTTTCTTCTTGTTTGGGGTTCCTATAGGGTATGGATACCTTCCTGGTCCTAAGATAGTTCTTTATTCTTCTAAATTTTTGAGTTTGCTTCATATTGAAGTCATTTGTTTCTTTAAGTGTTTAAATTCCATTTTTTTGGTTCCATAGCTTTTATTTTGATATTGTTTGGTATTGTGTGACTTCTCTCTTCATCTTGCTGGACTATTAGTCTCTTCTTTATACCATTTTGATTCTGGTTTTGAACTTTGTGCTTGTATTCATTTGTGTATGCTAACCTTGTAGGGGCTATGGTAAGTGTGGGATGTGGGAATTGAGTTCCACATCTCTAATTCTTATCTCTTCCTTTTATGTTTATGTGGACTAATCTTCTTTTGTTGGGCCTAGGCCTTTCTCATCCCTTCTTCTATCTTCTTCTTCCTTCTTCATTAGGATAGAAACCTCACTAACCTTTAGGATATCCATGCATGTGAATACTTAGGATTATTTTAGTCCCCCTATAGAATTTTTCCTTTGAGATCCTTTGGTGCTCTCTCTTCTCATCTTCAAACTTAATTCTAATTCAGTTAATAAAGGTTGAGTACTTTCATGTGACATGAGACTTTGCTATGAGATGCTCACATGCGTTCCATTTCGGGGCGAGGTGTGAGTCATCACTCGTGGTGGATAGGTCTTAACGTGAGTACCTCACAAAGAAAAGCTAAAAAAAACACTTCTTAATCATAAAACCACAAAAACATTTAATAATGGTAATAGGCCAGTGCGCTTGAGCCTTCACTTGTGGGACTAGCTTTGGGGATTTCCTCCATAGATAGGTGTGCCTCTTGCGCATTCCATTTCGGGATGATGTGAGATGTACACATCCCATTGAGTAAGACTTAGGTACATTTACCTATGCAAACCTTCACTCATAAAAGCTTCTAAAAAACACCAAACAAACAATAAGCGTCTTTCCTTCGGGAATTCTTTTCTCATCTCCTTCGCTCCGTACGCGAACTTGCTCCTACTTGTCACTTTGCAAGACGGTTACGCACTCGTCGTCCGAGCCTGCAACACCTGAGCAATGGCATAGGCAGTTCAAGCCTTAATTCAAGCAATTTCTTTTCTACCCCTAGTTAGGGGAACTACGGCGACTCTGATCCTCATTATCCCGATGAGGTACGTAGGCAGCGGGGTAGGGCCCGTTCGAGCACAATCTTTATTTTCCCTACATTTTTCTCTTTGTTTTTTATTTCAGTTCTTTTCCAGTTCCAGTTTCTTTTCATTTCTTTGCTGCAACTTTCATACCTTCACCCTTTGAAACAGTTTCTTTTGCAAGCGTGGATCCCGTCGGGTACAACGGATGATCTGGGGTGCTAATACCTTCCCAGGTCATAACCGACTCCCGAACTCAGATCTTTGGTTCGCAGGGCCTCGTCCTTTCCTTTTTCCTCAGGTTTGTGCAACATTACCTTTCCCATTCTTTCGGGATAAAAATGTCTGGCTGGCGACTCTATCTTTCCGCGCCACTTTCGCGTTTGTACTAGGATGAAAATCCCGGGAGCGACAGGATTTTTTTTGTAGAATATTAAATAATAAAGAAAAGAATAAAAGAAACTTGAAATAAGAAGAGAAAATGCATTTTTTCGAATTTTTCGAATTAGAGAAAACGAGACATATTTTGAATTGTATAATATCAGACAAAATGAAATATTTTTTCTTATTTTTTTGAAACAATGCTTAGACAGTAAAGAAAATGGTGTGGGTAGGAAAAATTTGGGGTATGACAGATGCCCCTATCGAATTGGCTTAGACCGAGTAAGATGAACTGGCTCGCGTTCAATCTTTCAAGGTATAAGATAATTAGATATTAACAGACTCCAAATTTGTCCGACAAGAAATTACGAAAATAGCAAATGAAATAAATTGGAAAATAACGGGTGACACAGCAAGAAATAATTTGACAAAATAAATCACTTATCACCAGAGGATGATAAGGCAAATAACTGAAAATAAACTCACTTATCATCAGAGGATGATAAGGCAAATAACTGAAAATAAACTCACTTATCAACAGAGGAAGATAAGGCAACAGACAGAAAAATAAACTCACTTATCAACAGAGGAAGATAAGGCAATAGACAGAAAAATAAACTCACTTATCAACAGAGGAAGATAAGGCAATAGGCAGAAAAATAAACTCACTTATCAACTGAGGAAGATAAGGCAAATAACTGAAAATAAACTCACTTATCAACAGAGGAAGATAAGGCAATAGACAGGAAAATAAACTCACTTATCAACAGAGGAAGATAAGGCAAATGGACTGAAAAATAAACTCACTTATCAACAGAGGAAGATAAGGCAAATGGACAGAAAAATAAACTCACTTATCAACAGAGGATGATAAGGCAAATGACAGGAAATAAAATCACTTATCAACAGAGGAAGATAAGGTAATAGACTGAAATTTAAACACGGCTATTGAATCCGCCAAGAGGATGCCCGAAATCTTTGATTGACATGATCCTCCGCTGGGGAAAGGACCGGAAACTTGGGTTGATCCTGGATCCTGAATTATGCAACTATGCTTGACTGTTTTGAAATAGTATTCCATAGCGATGGAGATACGATGCAAATGTTTATGCACTGAGATGTAAGTTAAAACTGCTGAGGAAAATAAAAAGTCTGATTTATTTAGGTATGCAAATGATGCATATGATGTAAATGATTGATGTAAATGATGCTTATGACTGCATATGATGCACAATGATGCATATGAGCGATTAAAAGGTGCCAGCTTGGTGGACTTTTGGTCTAGTAGTTGCCAATCATGATTGGACTTTGGGTGGGTGGAGAGATTGATTCCCCGACACTCGATCTTCGACGATGTATGATCAGAAGATGGATCTGAAAACTCCAAGTTTGGTCACTTGCTGATGAGCGAAGCGACTTAATTGACGTATGAAGACTGGTTTGCTTTGAATAGTTACCAACGTCTAGCAAGGACTTCCTGTTTAGCTGGGGAAAGAGGTAGGAAGATTTACTCCTTGTTTGCTTGCCCTTGCATGTAGAGTATCTGAAATAAATTTGATGGGGAAGCTTTGACAACGACCATGACATGAACTTCCCCTGATTGAGCCTTTGAAGATGATCTTGCCCCTGACTGGGCCGATTTTGAAATAAATTGCCCCTGATTGGGCTGTTGAAGATGCTTTGTCCCTGATTGGACTGCTGAGGTAGTCTTGATTCATGTTGGCGATGAAGTTCAAGCTTCTCTTTTGATTGCCTCTTGTTGGGATTGTACTGATGTCAAGCACTGAATCGCAATTAAATTGTTCATACACAAATGGTAGTGTTAATGTAAAGTTCATGTAAGTTTTGAAAAAGTCAATTTATTTGAATGTTGTGATAGTGTGACGAATGGACAGTTAGTCTAAACGTGGTGCTGATTTAGAAAGTGCGTGAAAGATGCAGCAAGGATAATGTGCAAACAAGATTGAATATTAGCAAATATATGGGAGTCAATTTACGCAACCTTGTTGGTAGCATGCTTTCAGAATAAACCGTGCCTCAATTAGGACTTTCGAGGGTTGTAACGTGGTCTGGTTAATGGTTTGAGAAATAAAGGATATAAGGCTCAAAGTTTGATTTGTACCCACCCCTTCTTCACAATGTTCTCCAGTCCTATGTTCAGTTAATTTCTACACATGCATTTGTTTTGACTTTGCAAGAGTGAATATGAAGCTTTAAAGTTTGCTTGAAAATGGCAGTCATCCTATTTTGCTGGTGACCCTTTGATTTTGATTTGGTGGTCACGGATATATATATATATTTTTTTTGCTGAGGATTTGAGTTCCTCTTTTTGATTCATTTTCGACTAAGTCTCCCTTTGGGTGCTCAACTTAGTGATTTTTCCTTCTTTTCTTTTTGCTTTTTTTTGTTTGAATGTTGTGACTGCCAAGTCACTTGCTGATGGTCCTCTGACGGGATGTCTCATCTTGCGATTTGAGAGTGTAGTCATGTTAACTGAACAACTACCCTGCCCCGGGTTAAATGTAAGGGTTGTATCTGAAAGAAACTCCTACTTCTAGGCTCGAAGTGGCTGACTAGGGATTAACTCCTTATATCTCCAGTGTTTGGGGATTTGAAAGAATGCCTGTACATCATTGACGAGGTTTTATCCGAAAGCATACCGCAACAGTTATGGGCATTTCGTTTTCATCATCCTCCCTCAAATATTTGCTAAAGTGAAGTGAGGGAAATATTTTTGATTTTTGTGATAAATGATAAATAATGAGCGAATGCGAATAGGTTAATTAAAAACATGCATAAACATAACATTAACATAACCAAGTACAAATGACAATGTTCAAAGCAAATAGTACTTGAACAAACATTACAAAATAACAGAGATGCATAAATCATAAATGGCATTGGCTGCCTTGATTTGAGGAATTGAACTTCTCTTGATTGAATACTTCAAAGTTGGAGACTATTCAGCTTTGGTCTTCGGCAACTTCTTCGAAAGCATTTGTTGAGGGGCCACTTGCGGCGACACTGGATTGCCCTGGATATTCAGACCCTTCTGAGTAAAGGTGAGATCCTTAGAGTTGATTAGGTCCTGAATTTTGTGCTTGAATGATTTGCAATTCTCAATCGTGTGACCTGGAGCACCCTTGTGGTATTCACAGCGAGCATTGGCATCATAGTTTCGGGCGGTACCAGTTTGTGGTGGCAAGTCTTTTAAAACAAGAGTTACGTTTTCCATCAGTCCGTTAAGGATTTCTCCATATGATAAAGGCAGTGGATCAAAGTGTCTCTCCGATCCTCTTTTTTGATATGGTGAGCGCTGTTGAGGAGCGCGTTGTTGTTGATAAGCCGGTTGCTGGTATGGATAAGCCGGTTGCTGGTATGGTCTAGGTCCATATTGCGCAGCTGCAACCATTGGAGGTGGACGTGGTTGATAAGCCATCGGAGGCGGAAGCAGAGCTTGAATAGCTGGATGAACAGGCATTGAAGGAACAGGCTGATGAGACACAACCATCCTGGCCAAGGCTTGCATGGCCTCATGAATACGATCAATCTTGCTATTGATTGAGTCAATCTCTCCCCTCATAGCAGCTTGTTCTTGTCGAATCTGATCCATCAGTTCTCTAGTGTTGGCTCAAGTTAGATACGGTCGTCTAGCTCGATACGGGCGTCGGGAAACCAGCTTGATTTACTGAGGATGGAGGAACATGAAATGAGTTCTCGAATTTGGAATGAAATGCAATATGAATAATTAATGCAAATGAGATGATATGCAAATGTCAGAATCCAGGATCACAAGATCAAGGTCTCACGAGTCCAAGGTACAGCCGGAAGATACTCTGATCAGGAACTCGCTGGGTAGACTCTAAAGTTTTTGGGATCCCAACGTTATCAACTCATATGGCTGTTCATCACACGCGCCATAAGCATGACGGTTGATTGACTCCGCCATATGAATCTATTTTGGGTGAGATCTTCGTATCGACAACCCACGAGAGAAAATTTTCTCGGGAGTCCATACTACGTGATCATCGACACAAGGTTTAAAACAAAGTCCTGGAGTTATGGAACTTTCTCAACTGTTTGATGCACGTGTCAATTTCATACATTCTTGACAGTCGATCAACTCCAATGAGTAAGTCTATTCCAAGTGAGGTTTTCGTATCGAGCCACGCGAGGGCGAACCCTGGTGCCCAATACTATGCAACCATCAACCGATGTTTTAACCAAAAGGTTCTAAAGGTCCTCAGAGTTAATGACCCTAATGAAAGTAACTGAGCACACACGTCAAGGACTTGACGGTTGTCAGTATTCTCAATAGAATCTACTCCAAGTGAGGCTTTCGTATCGACAACCCACGAGAGTGGTTCTCTCGGGAGCCCATACTACACAACCTTGCTAACTTATGTTTATACTCGAAAGCCCGGGTATAGAGCTTTTCCCTCAAGTTTCTTTTGCAAAGTATCGATCCAAATTATAGTACCAAGGAGCCACAAGATATATAAGATGGAATGCGATAAAGAAAGCGATAAAAATAAACAAGCAAGGCATAAAAGCAAACATCCAAACAAGCATGAAAACCTAGACTAGGCTCGACTCGCATAGGGGTGAACCAGTCCCCAGCAGAGTCGCCAGCTGTCGTACCCCGAAAAATACGACCTCACGCGATCCAAAAAAGACGGAGCCGCGCGCCGGACTGACTGAAGAGTCGCCACCTAATTCTATTTAATCCCGAAGAGGGAAAGGGAAGATATAGATACAACCCGGGAGGAAAAAGGATGAGGACAAAGGTCAACGGAACCATTGCCTGGGTTCGGGAGTCGGTTATGCAGGGGGAAGGTATTAGCACCCCCTACATCCATCGTACTCGATGGGAATCATCTAAGTTAACGCGCGCGAAAGGATGTCTATGCTTAAACGAATTTCTTGCTAGAGGGAAATGAGTTGAATTATAAGTTAGATTGAACCTAGGTGCTCGACAAGGATGGAGATCCTCGTGCCTACGTACTCCCGTGTGCAATGGGAAAGTCAGAGCCTCGTAGTTCGACCTACTAAGGGTATTGGTTGTTGATTTTATTACCTTTCTTCGATGAAAGGGTTTAGGAGTTGAAATGCACTAAAGACTATGGATAGTTTATCTCGCCCAACAGGACGAGCGTCCTGCGTCGAAATAATCGGAGCGAGTAACGAGAGCTCGTTATCCTCCTTTCTACCGCTTAAGGCTCGTGGCGTACAAATCTTCTCGTATTATTAAAGTGTTTTATTTCCTAAGACCGCTTGACGTTGGATCAAGGGTTTGGATCTAATCGAAACGTTTTGGTTTTTTTGAAGTTTAAAGGTAAATGCAAGTGGATGTTTATTTTGTGGTTTGTTAGCGAGGCACGAAGCGCTCGGCTCGCAAGGAGAGAATCCTAATAAACGAAAACTGAATAATGAAGTGCGAGTGTGCAAGTGCAATCGCTTGGCGTTGGACCAAGGATTTAGAATTAAAATAAATACAAAATATAAAGTGCGTACAAATTAATGGGAGAGGGATACAAAATAAATACAGGGGATTGCGAGAAATAAATGGTCTCGTTGTAATTAGCCCAAGAGAAAGCGTGTGTGCAGTGTGTTTGAACTATTCGAAGGCGTTCGGCCTGATTGATCGGGACGCAACTATTTGAAGGCGTTGGACCTTTTTTCGAGCGCAACTATTCGAAGGCGTTGGACCTTTTTGGGACGCGACAAAATTTTGTTCATGAACTGCCTTAGAATCGGTTCAAAATGGGAACCATTCTATAAGGAGTCGAAACGTAATTTTTAATACGAAAATAAATTAAATAAATTGAATTGCGAAGAATAAATGGAATAATGAATATAAATAAATAAATAAATTAAATAGTGTCAGGAATAAATAAAATAAATTGAATTAATTTACAAGTTTGTTTGTCGAAATAATAAAATAATAAAAAATTAAATACAAGTAGGGCCTCATATTGACCAAAAATCACCGATTAAAATCGGGCGAAAAATTGGCCTTTTATGATATCATTGGCCCTTTACAATAATAATTAAAATTAATAACACTTATATATTTTTCTAAACATTTTTCTCTAAACCAATACACTATTATCAAATTAAAGAAAAGAAATAGTAAATAATAAAACTATTATCAAATTAAAGAAAAGAAATAGTAAATAATAAAACTATTAAACAGGAAACAATATAACAAAAAAATTTCAATAAATAAAGAAGGGGTGAGACGCGCTATATACATGGCTGCATTTAGTAAAATCTTAACAAACAAAAATTAGATCCACATAATAATACAACATGCTTATCTCTTTTCTTAAAAACAAGGATTAAATGAAATTAAATAATAAAAACAAAAAAAAGGGGAGACGGATCACCGTGGTGCATCTGGGTGTGATCAGACAAACAAATGGGCCTAGCCCAAAAATTCACATAATGCCATAAAATAAGGGGTAACTTAAAACACAACATAAAGAAACAGAGGAATAGCAACCAGGTTCAGCGGAAAAAAAATACCAATAGGTTTCCTCTCTTCTTTTATGAAGACAAAATCTAAAATAAATCAAGATAAAGAAAGAAAAAATAAAAAGCAACATAAATAAAAGAAAATTAAATAACAAAAGGGTTAAACAAATATTCATCAGAAATAAACAAAAGCATAAAAAAAGGTTTTTGTTCTCTCATAGCTCAAAACACGATTTTGAAAAAAAATAAAAGAAAGAAAACCAACCCTGAGTTTGCACCGCCGCGATTCAAATAGAGAAGAAGATAAACTCGACCGGAAATCTCTCTGCTTTCATGGGCGAACCTCCGTCTCTCTCTCGATGCTTTTTTTCTTCTCACAGCTCCGCTCGGTTCTGCGTTCTTCGTTCTCACCCACGGATTCTCGGCGGCGGCTTGTGGTTGTGGTGGTCGTGCGACGGCGGTGAGGGTTTGAGCGTCTGTGATGGCGGATGGTGGTGACGCGATGAAGATTTCAGCGGCGGGATGTGGTTTGTGGCTAGTGAGTGACGGCGCGGCTGTTCTGGTCAGAGGGTTTGTTGGTTTTGAAACAACAACGGGTTGGTGTTTTACAGCTCGCGGTTGTGGTGATGATGGATTGGTCGGCTGAGACGGAGATTTGGTGGATGGTTTTGGAAAGCTTGCGTCTGCTGCCTGAGTGTTTCGCGGACGGCTAGAGATGGAGATGGATTTGAGGGTCGAAAGCTTACGGTTTCTCAGCGGTTGTTGCCGGTTTCTGCTTTGAAAGGGATTTTTCTGTTTTGGTGAGTTTCGAAGAAGAGAGTGGTTTCTAGTCAGGTGATGGTGATTGTTGGCTTGCGGTGGCTCTGTTTGAGATTCGTGGTTGAGGCTTGCTGAGACTAATGGCTTAGATTTTTTTTTAAGATGGATTTATTATTGAAAATGAGTGACGAAGGTTTGTGTGGATGGAAGAAGGCTCATTTGATTTCTCTGTGTTTTCAGTCTTTCACCTCCGTTTCTGATTTTTGATTTTTGTTATTTGTTGTTGGTTCAGTTTGCAGATGGGTTGCAATTTGTAGGGTGGTGGTGTTCATATGAAGTTGTTTTCAGGGATAAAATGGATGAAGGTTTGAGGGTGTGATGATGATGTTGTGGGAAAGCAAAGAATGGAGGTGAAGGTTTTATGGTGGATCTGTATTTTTTGCAGGTGAAAATGTTGAAGAGTATGGTTTATGAGCTGTGGTTTGTTGCGATTATTGTGAAGGGGAAAGTGAGGTATTGTGAGAAGAGCGTGAATATGATTTTTGAGGTGTTTATTGAAAGTTGTTGGAGAATAACAGATGAAGGCGTGTTGTATTTGTTGCAGGTGAGGTTGTACGAACTTTAGTGGCAGGAATTGAATTGTTGTTTGTGGTACTGATAAAAAGGTTTGTGTTGGTTGTTATAGTGGAGAAAATTTTGGGTGTGTACGCTGAAAACAAATTACCTTAGTGGGATTGTAAAAAGATTCTATTTTGTTAGTAAGAATGAAGTGTACAAAAAAATCTATATAGTAGCAAATGCATTAACAAGAAAATATATAATAATAATAAAAAGGTAAATAAATTACAATAATTAGTAAAATAAATAAATAATAGTAATAATAATAAATGATGAAAATAATAGAAATAGAAATAATAATAAATAAAAAGATTAAAGATAATAAAAGACAATTTCTATAATAACAGAAATAGTAATAAATAAAAAATAAAAAGAAAGAATAAAGTTAATGAAAAAAAGACATGATTTTTGTGTGGATGGACTTTAAAAGAAGAGAAGTGATGATGTCTCTTGCTATCATAAAAATAATAAGGTGATTTTAGAAAAATGGAAATTAAAGTAAATATAGATGGGATTTTTTTTGTAGAATATTAAATAATAAAGAAAAGAATAAAAGAAACTTGAAATAAGAAGAGAAAATGCATTTTTTCGAATTTTTCGAATTAGAGAAAACGAGACATATTTTGAATTGTATAATATCATACAAAATGAAATATTTTTTCTTATTTTTTTGAAACAATGCTTAGACAGTAAAGAGAATGGTGTGGGTAGGACAAATTTGGGGTATGACACATATCATGGAAAATGGATGAAGAAATGATCAAGCATGGTTCTAATGTGTCTTAAGATGTCTAAAATGACATGTGAATGCATGAAATGTCATGACAAGTTCATGTTTGGATGCATATGTAAGATGTATGCAAATGAACATGAGAAATTAGGGTTTTATGACAACATGAGATGCAAAAGTTAAAAACAGAAGCAAATCATAAGGTAAAAAATTGCAAATGGGCTCAAAGGAACCCTAACCCCATATGATATCACACCCCAAAGGAGAAGTTCTAACTCTTAACCCAAAGAAAGTTGTGAATTTTCTAAGTTATCTAGGGTTTTAAGGTACCTTAAGAGGAAAAATGCAAATCAAATGGAAAATGCAAGATATATTTGTGACAAACATATGCTAGACACTACATGCTATATGAAGATCAATGCAAAAAGAACCAATGTCAAACCCTTCATGGTTAGGCAGAAAAGAATTCTTGAAGTTAGGGTTCAAAAATGGGATTTTTATGAACCCTAAATTCAAGAAAAAATGTCAAAATTGATTCAAAACCAAAAAGAAATTTGTATGAATGGTTTGACAATGTTTCTAAATGTCCTAAGATGCAATGTGAATTTTTTTGGAATTTTCAGAAACCTAAATGGTATTTTAATTAATCAATTTCCATTAATTAATTAAAATAAACATTTAAATATTTTTAAAATGGTTTTTTAATGCAAAAAATAAAAATAAAAATGTTTTTGGGTGAAGAAAAATATTTGAAATCAAAATGCAGAAGAAAAATATTTTTGGAATTTTTTAAGTATTTTAAATAAATTATGCAAAACAAATGCAATAAAATGAATTTTAAATGAATTAAAACAAAAGTCAGCTGATCCAAGGGATCAAATTCAAAGCTGGGGTTGGAGGGAAGACCACGCGCGCATCTCAACGGCCAGAATTCAAACTTATTAAATCCTAATTAATTAATTAATTAATCCTGATTTAAACTTAATGATCTAATCTGGACCATCCACTGCCTAACCCTAATCACCATCCAACGACCCAAATTCGAACTTAGCCCTAAACACGTCATTAACCCTAATCACTTTCAGGTGGCCGAAGAAGACTTCCGGTCGTCTTCTCCGGCGAGACCTTCAACCCAACTTCTTCCCTAGGCCATTTCTGGAGCTCTAAAGCTCCAAATCAACTCCTCTCACCTTCCTAAACCTAAATCTACCCTCAAAATAAATTTCCCATGGCTGAAAATCAAGATTCGAAGAAGAACTCAAAAATGGTGAAACTTTCAGACAGTCAGTACATGCTCATTTCGCAACCATTTTCAAAAGTAAATATATCATGATGATCAACAAAGCATAAAGAACAATCTAAGAACTTAAAATTGCATTTCTGGAAAATTTGTTCTTGAGGATACCTGAAGTGAAGCTTTCTCAATCTGAGCTGTTTGGCCTCCTCTTTGGTTCAAAACGACTCCAATGATCCTCCTGATGATGCTTTGATGCTTGGAGGAAGTTTGTAATGGCTGGTTTGAGAGCTTGCACTCTTGCTGGCCAGAAATCGTGTTTTGTGTTTTGGGGGGTTTTTGGTTGCAATGAAGGGTGGGAAATGATCCTTTGATGAAGCTGAGGTGATTGATGAAAAATGTTTGGAGTTTGAGTGTGTGAGCAGAGAGTTTCAAAGGCTTTTGCAAATGGGGTGATTTTGAGGAACTTGGGAAATCTGAAGTGTTAGGTTTGTGTGTGTTGTGTTATGAGCTGTGTTTAATCCACATAACAAGTCTTGATAGGTCAGAAGAGTTGTTGTGGCCTATGGTGATTGGTATGGGCTCTCTTGCACAAAGTCAACAAAACTTGTACTTGAGGTATGGGCTCTCTTGCAGCTGGCTTTTTGGCTTGTCCTGGCTCAGCAGAGATCAAGGAGAGCCATGGAATTGGTTTTGTGGTGATTCAGCAAGTGGAAGCATGGTTGTGTATCATTTTGCAATTTTCATGAAGTTTGGCCCTTTTGTGATTTCTTGATGGGCAAGGCATGAAATGAGATGGTTCTTTGGGCAATTATGATTTCTAGGAAATTCACTATGTTGGTATGATGCATAGAAGTATATTAGAGGTCACAAAATGGCTTGGCAAGTGGTTTTGCAAAAATCCCTCTTTGGTGTATTCTTGAAAATTATAGGATTTTTGCCAACTTTGAAAAGCCATAACTTGAGTTCCATAATGAATTAGAACTTGTTCTTGTACTTTTTGAAAAGGGAATGATCCAATCTACAACTTTCATGACCAACAATTTTTCATTTGAAGCATTTTTGATTGAGAAAGAGGAGGTTGAAATACTTTCCCAAAATGGAAAGTTTACATTACAAGTCATTTCCATTTTTGGCAACTTTTGCTTTAGCTCAAATTTCTTCAATTTTGTGAAATTACAAGCACTTCAATGATCAAATAAAGACCATATAACTTCAATTTGATGAAAAATCCACCTTGGTTCCATTGTGGGGGGGCTTAGATGCCCTGATTTTGCTCTGACTTGCTCAAGAAGTTACCCAGTGAACAGATGACTTCCACAATGAATTTATTCATCAAACTTGGTAAAAATGATCCTTATAACATATTGAGACTATTAGAAACAAGAATGACCAAAAAATTTGGAGTTATGGCCTCTGAAACCAAAACCCTAATTTCAGGTCATCTGTGTAGTGAAACCCTAGCTCTGCTTCCATGCTTTTCAAGTTCTTGTGATTTTTTTACTTCCTTGATCTTTGAGGGATGTAATATGATTATTGAGTATACATGGACCCTATTGGAATGATTGGAAACCTCTGGAGTGGCTCAGATGGATCCTTGGATTGCTCAGATCACAAACCCTAGATGCAGATGAACTTGAACTAATGCAGTGAAACAAAAATGCAATATGAGATGATATGCTTAAACTTATGCAACAAATGAAAGATCACAAGCCAATGGTGTGAAATGAGTGAGGGCAAATTTGGGGTGTTTACAGCTGCCCCTATTCAAACATGAGTTAGCTGTGCCGGATGTAAGCGCTTGGCTTAACAGACAAACAAGATAACTTGTGGTTGAATACCAAAGACAGACTGAAATTTGCACTCACTGGGGAGAAGAAGAAAAGGGATATAAATTGTAAAACAAAGTAAAGCATGATTATCAAAATGCGGGCGATGGAGGACGACCATCGAGCAGAGGACGACTGCTGGGGATAAAGCAATGACGGGGACGACCGACATGCTAGGGAAATAAGAAACTATGATGGGGACGACCATCAGGTAAGGAAATAAGACTCTCTATGGATTTGAAGGTAAATTCAATGATGGGGATGACCATCAGGCTTGTAAAGTAAGGTAAACAACGACGGGGACGACCATCAGTTTAAAGAATAAATGAAATAATGATGAGGGACGGTCATCAAAGGTGAAGGGCGATCACCTAGCAGGGGATGACTGCTCTTTATCACGACATAGGACGAATGTCGGATAGAAAAGGTCGACGATGGGGACGACCATCGGATAAGCATGATGAAGGACGATCATCAAGAGGTGAAGGACGATCACCTAGCAGGGTACGACTGCTCTCAGGGTTTATCATGACATAGGACGAACGTCAGATAAAAAGATCAACGATGGGGACGACCATCGGATAAAAGTGATGAAGGACGATCATCAAAAGGTGAAGGACGATCACCTAGCAGGGTACGGCTTCTAAATATCACGACATAGGACGAATATCGGATAGGAAAGGGGTCCAATAATGGAGACTCCGCTGGGGAAAGGATGAGGGACGGTCATCCAAAGGTGAAGGACGATCACCTGGCAGGGTACGGCTGCCGAAAGTATCACGACATAGGACGAATGTCGGATAGAGGAAAAGTTGCTTTGCTGGGGAATGGTAAACACAAACGAGTGCTTACACTTAAGAAATAAAAGGTATAAGTGTTTTGACGCTGTGAATAGATTAAAGATGCGGACGAGCATCCTTAGGACAATGATACAGACGAGTATCGATAGAAACAAAAGTTGACGCATGTTCAGAGATGATGGTACAGACGAGTACCAACTGGTTAACAAAGAACATGGACGAGTGTCGAATTTGTGGGGAATAAGAATTGTATATATAAGATACAGACGAGTATCTATATATGTATGAACAAGTATTTTGGAGTATGAGCAAGACACAGACGAGTGTTCAACTTGCTAGGAAAAGTTTGACACAGAAGGGTGTCAGAAGAGAAAAGTGTATAAGTTATGAACTTATGAGTGTAAAAGGTGTTTCGGCGGCCTGCGGGGATAATATGACACGGACGGGTGTCAATCAAGAGTGTATTAATGAAGGAGTGTTTGGTTTGCAATAAGTGACTTGGCAACCATGTTGGGGAAAGGTGACAGGGACGGGTGTCAGAAGAGTGTATATAGGTATTTATAATCACAGAGGCTTCTTGTGGCTTATTTGCGAGGGATGATATGACACAGACGAGTGTCGAAAGAGTATATATGAACATGTATCTGTTGGAGAGTGCAAAGGGGACGCTTTGGCCTTTATCTGCGAGGGATGTGAGTCTTTATATATATTGCCGATGAGGTACTGTTGGTATTTACAGGTGACTGGCTCGAACCTGACTTGTGATCATGCATATGTTTGATTTTTTTCGTAATACTCCGTATCAGACAGAATGCTACGCTTTGTGGGCAAAAATGATGCGAATGCTATGATTATGCAAAAGAAACCGGTCTGGGATTCGGATCTCGCCGTCGTGAAGATCTCCGGCTGATTTGCTTGGAAGGATATCCCAGCTGGGGATGAGATCCTTGGTAGATATAAAAAAACATATGGTTCTTGTTGGGGGACTAGATCACTGATAGATCTATCCGGTAAGGAGGTATCCCAGCTGGGAATGAAGAAGCTTTCATCACTTTGTTGTGTATGAACTTCAGGTATTGCTCTTCTGGATAGAGTCTGGAACTCTGTGGGGAGATAATTTTTCTGTCTTTGAGAGACTTGGTACTCTGCTTGGGGGAGGAAAGATCACTGGATGATCTTCCTTAGAGATTTCTGTGGGGAAAAAGCATTTCAGAGGCTGCTTGGAGGAGATGTGTTGGGGAAGTGATGCTGGGCATGCCCCATGTTTGAATACCTGCAACCTGTTAAGACAAAGAAACGCACAAGTATCCCGAGGTATCCCTTATCGGATTCCGTCATAGGAGTTAGATATTCCTGAGAATAAATACATTTCCTGCAAGCATTCAATTAGAAAGGCACATCTTTTTTATGCAAATATTATATCATGGATATTGGACATTTTGCAAACGAAACAAAAATGTACGAAGCGAAGTGTGACTGAGAACTCTGATTTTATTAATCTGGGTGCCCTGAATTGGCAAATACAGTCAAGGAACCAGATCCCCTGAAATGAGGAGATTGTTACAAGTTGAGAAAAATAAAGTGTTGGCAATGTTGACAATGCTCCGTTGAGCTTCCTTTGCTATGACCTGTATGACTTTGACGTTCTTCTTATCTTGCTTTCTGAAGAAGGTTGATTCTGACCGATGCTTTGACCTTTCGAAGTTTGCCATGTTGTAAGTGATACAGACGAATTCAGAATGCAGTTGTTCACTTATTCCCTTATTTTGCGTGGATCTCCCTTTCGGGTTTTCAATCCATCGGGATTCCCATTTTTGCCTGAGCTGTCCAATGCGGCTTTTCAACTTAGCGGGTGTACATTTTTTGATTTTCCCTTATTTTTGCCCGAGTCTTTTATTCTGTTTTTGACTCGCCGGGATGCCCTATTTTTGCCTGGACTTACATTCTGTTTTTATGTCTGGCGGGTCATTTTATGCGAAGTATTTTTTAACTGTATCTGAATTCACAGGGGATAAGAAATCTTCACCATCCATAGTAGTGAGCATTAGTGCACCACCCGAGAAAACTTTCTTTACTATGAATTGACCATCGTAATTCGGAGTCCACTTGCCCCTGTGGTCTGTATGAGGAGGAAGGAGTCTTTTCAGCACAAGATCTCCCACTTGGTATTCCCGAAGCCTGACTTTCTGATCGAAGGCTTTCTTCATTCTTTTCTGATATAACTGCCCATGAAAAATTGCAGCTAATCTCTTCTCTTTGATCAAATTCATTTGATTTTACCGAGAACGGACCCATTCTGCTTCATTCAACTTGACATCCATCAGTACCCGTAAAGTGGGAAATTCAACTTCAACAGGTATGACAGCTTCCATACCATACACAAGTTGATAAGGTGTTGCCCCAGTAGACGTTATGATTGAGGTACGGTACCCGTGTAAGGCAAATGGTAGCATTTCATGTCAGTCTTTGTAAGTAACCACCATCTTTTGCACAATCTTCTTGATATTTTTGTTAGCTGCCTCAATAGCGCCATTCATCTTTGGCCTGTAAGGAGAAAAGTTGTGATGTTGAATCTTGAAGTCTCGGCACAGTTCTGCCATCATTTTGTTGTTCAAATTAGAACCATTATCAGTAATGATTCGCTCGGGTACTCCATATTGACAAATGATGTCTCTTTTCAGGAATCTGGCTACCACTTGTCTGGTGACGTTTGCATACGAAGCTGCTTCAACCCATTTGGTGAAGTAATCAATGGCTACCAAAATGAATTTGTGGCCATTTGAAGCAGTTGGTTCGGTCTTTCCAATCATGTCAATGCCCCACATGGCAAAGGGCCAAGGTGAAGACATCACATTCAACGGATTCGGAGGCACATGCATTTTGTCTGTATAAATGTGGCAATTGTGACACTTTCTGGCATAGGCACAACAGTCTGCATCCATTATGATCTAGTAGAACCCGATCATAATAATTTCTTATCCATTGCATGTCCTCCAGCATGAGTATCGAAGGATCCTTCATGCACCTCGTGCATCAGTAAGTCTGCTTCTTTCTTATCAACACATCTGAGAAGCACCATGTCAAAGTTTCTCTTATATAACGAACCATCAGCATTCAGGACGAAACTACCAGCCAGTCTTATTAATGTCTTCTTATCATTGGATGATGCCCCAGGTGGGTATGTTTGATCCTCTAAGAAGCATTTGATGTCATGGAACCAAGGCTTGTCATCTTTAGCAATGTCCACGGAGAATATGTACGCTGGTCGGTCCAGTCTGGATACTGAAATCCGAGGCACAAAATTGGCAGTTTGAACCTTGATCATGGAGGAAATGGTAGCTAAAGCGTCTGCGAATTGATTCTCGTCTCGAGGGATATACTCAAGTTTGACTGTTGTGAAGAAAGTCAATAATCTCCTCGTATAGTCACGGTATGGAATCAGATGCTCCTGGTGGGTGTACCATTTGTCGTTGGTCTGATTGATTACCAGAGCTAAATCTCCGAATACAGTTAAAGTCTTGATCCTGAGGTCTATGGCTTCCTCAAGACCCATGATACAGTCTTCGTATTCAGCTTCGTTGTTAGTGCATGCAAAGGTGAGTTTTTCCGAGGAAGGCATATGAACTCCTTTAGGTGTAATGAGCACTGCAAAAACCCCACGACCATTTATGTTGACAGCCCCATCAAACATCATAGTCCATTCTTCTCCTGGGTCAGGCCCTTCAGTGTGAACAGGCTCTTCATGATCTTTTGCTTTTAGGAACATGATGTATTCATCAGGGAAGTCAAATCTCATTGGCTGGTAATCATCAATGGGTTTCTCAGCTAGATAGTCAGACAATACACTTCCTTTAATGGCTTTTTGAGATGTGTACTGAATGTCATACTCTGTCAGAATCATTTTCCATCTTGCAACCCTTCCGGTAAGTGCTGGCTTCTCATATATGTACTTGACGGGGTCCATCTTTGAAATCAGCAAGGTAGTGTGAGCAACATATACTGTCTTAGTCGGCGAGCAGCCCACGCTAAAGCACATCAAGTTTTCTCGAGCAGTGAATAACGTTGTTCACAGTCGGTAAACGTTTTGCTTAGGTAGTATATTGCATACTCTTTTCGACCAGACTCATCATGCTGGCCCAACACACACCCCATTGACTCTTCTAATACTGTCAAGTACATTATTAGAGGTCTTCCTTCAACTGGAGGCATGAGAATTGGAGGTTCTTGTAAGTACTCCTTGATTTTGTCAAAAACCTTCTGACAATCTTCATTCCACCTGATAGTCTGTTCCTTTCTTAACATTTTGAACAGGGGCTCACAGGTTGCAGTAAGGTGAGATATGAACCTTGATATGTAGTTCAATCTACCTAAGAACCCCCGAACCTCCTTTTCAGTCCTCAGTGCAAGCATCTCCTGAATGGCTTTGACTTTGTCAGGATCAACTTCAATTCCTTTTTCACTTACAATGAATCCCAGCAGTTTACCGGATCGTACCCCGAATGTGCATTTGTTGGGGTTTAGCTTCAGCTGATACTTTCTCAGACGCTTGAACAACTTCAGCAGATTTACCAGATGATCTTCTTCAGTGAGGGACTTGGCAATCATATCATCCACGTAACATTCAATTTCATTGTGGATCATATCGTGGAATAATGTTACCATAGCCCGTTGATAAGTAGCACCAGGATTCTTCAATCCAAAAGGCATTACCTTGTAACAAAATGTGCCCTAAGGTGTGATGAAGGTTGTCTTCTCCATGTCTTTGGGTGACATTCTGATCTGATTATACCCTGAAAAACCATCCATGAAGGAAAATACCGAGAACTGAGCTGTGTTGTCGACCAATACATCAATGTGAGGTAATGGGAAGTCATCCTTCGGGCTAGCTCTGTTCAGATCCCGATAATCCACACACATCCTCACTTTGCCATCCTTCTTAGGCACTGGTACAATGTTAGCGACCTACGGTGGATAACTAGTTACAACAAGGAATCCGACATCCCACTGTTTTTGTACCTCTTCCTTAATCTTCATTGCCATATCCGGACGAGTACGGTGTAGCTTCTTCTTCACTGGAGGACATTCTTCTTTCAGAGGCAGCTTGTGCATAACAATGTCAGTATCCAGACCTGGTATGTCTTGATAGGACCAAGAAAAGACATCAACGTACTCTCGAAGCATGTCAATAAGTTGTTCCTTCACTGAATCTTGCAGACTGACCCCAATCTTCACTTCTTTCAAATCCTTCTCGGTACCCAGATTCACTATTTCTACCTCCCCCTAATGAGGAGTAATCACTTTCTCTTCTTGCCTCAACAACCTGGATAGCTCTTCCGGTAACTCATAGTCTTCTTCAACCCCTTCATCAGCTTGATTAATCGGATTGTCGAAGTCATACAATGTCATAGCAGTGTTGTTGTCGGTGCAATCTGGAGGATAGTCTCTGCAAGGGTTGAGATTGGTTCGTTTTAGTGACCAGTTTTAATCTTGTTTAGAAAAAGTGAAAATGAAGTTATTTATTTTGAAAACATTGCCATTTTATTGTTTTGTACAAAAGTGAAAAATGAAAAGACAGTGAGAGAAAAAAGAGACTCGTTTGCAAAAGATGTCCGATATTCATTGATTAATCATTTGCACAAAATTACAATATGGCCCTATTACAAAATGAGTCCTGACACCTTGGGCAAGATGCAGGACTTGATGCATGCTAAAAAGACAGGAAATAATAATTACTCTGCAGGAGTAACCCTTATAATTTCCTGGGAAGACCAATTAAGGACTTGGTTCCCCTGGATCCTTGGACGTATCCAACTCTCCAGGTTGCGGTCGCTTTCCTCCTCGTCTTCCAAATTGTTAACAGCATCTGGGGTGAGCATCCCCCCACTGACAAATTTGGGCTCCTTGGAAGCCTCTGATTGATCTTGTTGGAATGGTCTGTAACCCAAACCGAATCTATCTTCCTTCTTTTCCACTGGCAGTAACTTGCCCCAGCCTTGAGCAGTACCTTCTTCAACAACCTTCTGGGCTTGCTGATAAGAGATGATCGAAGTACCCATTCTATCTTCCTGAGATGCAGCCAATACTCCGGTAGCCTCATTAACATTCAGGGCCTCAAACCCTTGGCTCATTGTCTCATGGATTTCACCATCCATCTCAATATACTTGTATGTAGCCAGATGTCTAACAAAGATGTCTTCCTCACCACAGATGGTGATAACCTGTCCTTCCCATTCATATTTCAGTTTCTGATGAAGGGTCGATGTTACTGCGCCTGTGGCATGAATCCAGGGTCGACCTAGCAAACAACTGTATGCCGGCTGTATATCCATCACATAGAAAGTAGTCTTAAAGACATGTGGACCGATTATCACTGGCAACTCCACCTCTCCCAGAACTGATCTTTTAGAGCCAT
Organism: Lathyrus aphaca; assembly: GCA_963966055.1. Taxonomy (NCBI): domain Eukaryota; kingdom Viridiplantae; phylum Streptophyta; class Magnoliopsida; order Fabales; family Fabaceae; genus Lathyrus; species Lathyrus aphaca. The sequence goes on along the minus strand of OZ014522.1, from coordinate 442,018,104 downwards.
CAAAAGCCCTGACAACAAGATTACTTTGCCGAAGAGCTATCCCATCATACTCTAGCTTGACAAGGGCTTTCTTTGGTAAGACATTGAGTGAGGACCCAGTGTCTACAAGTACATGAGATAAGACAACTCCTTTGCACTCCAAAGTTATATGGAAGGCTTTGTTGTGGAGACGTCCTTCTGAAGTTAAATCAGCATCAGTAAAACCTAGACCATGGCTAGTATTGACATTTGATACTACTGTTTCCAGCTGATTCACAGTGATCTCTTCTGGCGCGTAGGCGGTGTGCAGAACTTTGAGAAGTGCATCCTGATGGGCTTCGGAACACAGCAGCAGAGATAGGATTGAGATCTTTTAAGGAGTCTGGTGGAGCTGGTCCACAACTTTATAGTCACTTATTTTAATAATTCTCATAAACTCATCCACGTCTTGATCGAAGGATGACTTATGAGTTTATTTTGGTGCAAATTCTTCCGGTATCACACTCTTCCCCTTGGCTCTGGTAGCAGCTTCTGCCTCTGAGTTGGTTCTAGGGACCTGTGAAGCGAAGAGACATCCTCTTCGGGTGAAGCCTCTGCCTCCCCCAACATTGTCCACTTGGGGAGTGATAACTGGAAAATCAAGAAGGACTTTCTCTCCATTGCAGTATAGATCAACACCATAATGCCATGGTATAGCACTGTCTTTATCATATGGGATTGGCCCGGGCACCGTGATAGTGACTGGGCTTACTGCTACAGTTGTTGGGACTGTAATAGTCTATGGATCATAAAAGATTGTTACAGGACCTCTGGTGGATGTAGGTGAAGGTGAATTGAAGCTTTGTTGAGACTGTTGTTGATTTTGCTGAAAGTTGTTGGAACTCGGGACCGTTGTTGGGTCATAGTAAATTGTGACAGTGGAAACATCATTGTTGGTTGTTGAAGTTGTAGTAGCTGGTGCAAATAAATTGTTGTGTGTTGAAGTGATATATGGAATAATTGCTGAAGTTATAGCTGAATCGGTTGGAACAATGGTTGTTGTAGTTGTAGAAGAAACACTTGGAAAAATGGTTGTTGTATTTGTAGAAGATTCACTTATTGTTGACAAAAGGGTTGTTGGTGTTGTAGAAGCGGTGGTTGTAATTTGCAGAATGCCTTCTTTAATTAAATCATTGATGCCTTTCCTCAAGCTGGCACACCCATTCTCAGAAAGTTTGCATGATTCACAACAGGCCTCGCAACCTGGAAACACTTGGAACTTTAAAAGCTGGGCTTTAACCTCTGCCAGAGGTGTCTGAATATATGCAATGTCTTCTATCAAACTCAGGGGTGATCCATCCTCTACAGCATTAATCCTTGGCCCACTGTGGCTTGGCATAGGATTCTTCATCACATTTGGAGGAGGTGCAAAGTTCAGGGCTTTTGAATCTACCAGATCCTGAACCTTCATATGCAGGGCTCTGCATTTTTCTGTAGAGTGATCAGGTGCGTTGGAATGAAAAGCACACCTAGCATTGGCATCATAGTTCCTTGGAAGGTTTTGAGGATCAGGTGGAGCCAATGTCCTTAACTCAACCAGATTGAGCTTTAGGAGTTGTGGCAGCAGGGTAACATATGGCATAGGAATGGGGTCAATCACCCGGTTGACCTGTGATGGCCGCTGTTGAAACGGGCGTTGTTGTTGATTGTTGTTGTTGTTGTTGTATGATCTCTGTTGCGGAAATTGTTGTTGTTGCGGAAAGTGTTGTGGTTGTTGAGTATACTGAGGAGGTGGAGCAGGGATAGTAACAACAGCAACTGTCCTGGGTAAGTATTGGGGTCCTCCCTCTTCCCATGTGCACAGAGTTGGTCTCACCAGATCTACGGGGCCTAGCAAATGGTTTTCTTGTACTGCTTGAACTGGCACCGTTATCGGAGATCTTTCCCATCTTCAACAGGCTCTCTATCCTTTCCCCAGCTATCACTACATCTGCAAAGCTGGTAGAAGAAAATGCAGCCAATTTGTCAATGTATGTTCCTTGAAGAGTATTCATGAACATGTCTGCCATTTCCCTTTCAGACATGAGGGGTTGAATTGCAGCAGCAAGTTACCTCCACCTTTGGGCATATTCCCTGAAGCTTTCACGGGAAGATTGAGACATTCCCATCAGGAGGGTCCTGTTTGGAGCCATGTCCAAGTTATACTGATACTGACGGATAAAAGCTTCAGCCAAGTCTTTCCAGTTTCTTACTGTGTCTCTGGTCAAATGGGAATACCATTCTTGGGATGCCCCTGTTAGACTATCCTCGAAGTAAAACATCCACAACTTTTCGTCCATGGTGTATGCTTTTAACCTTCCCAAGAATGATTGGAGGTGGGTGCGTGGACATGATGTGCCATTATACCTTTCAAAACACGGGGGTTTGAACTTGTGAGGAATTATCACCCCTTCCACCAGTCCCATGTCCATTACATCAAAGCCTAGGGAATTCTGGGATTCAAGAGACCTTAACTTCTCTGCAATTTCATCCAGCCTATGGTCGTAAACTTCGTCCCCAGCTCCAACAACTGTAAATTGCTCTTCTTGAGGATCCTCTTACAAGATCCTACCTCTAGCAGTGTTACCCTGAGTATTCCTTATGGCATTAACTTCTGGGTTTATATGAGGCCCAAACTCCGGTGGATCGGTGCGGGGTTGCACATGATCATTGTTACTGGTACCTCCTGTACCTGGATGGTGTTCTTTAGGAGTTTGTCTTTACACCAACTCCCTCCGTCTTTCCTGGCTCTGAGCTAAACCAGTCATCACAGTCATGAATTGGGTTATCTAATTCCTCATCTCAACCCTCTCATTTGCCATTTGGGTCCTTATTTCATTCAAGTCCTGCTGAACTTGATCCATCTAAATTCCCGGAAGGTTGTTTCTCGTCGGGTACCGGTGTATTCTATTGATAGGGAACACTCTTCTGCGAGCAATGTTTCCTGAAACCACAACAAAGTGAGAAACATCAATAAACAAAAACCTACAAAAAAAGAAAATGTTAGTATGCGATGCAATATGCTTATTTGTCTTCCAAGGGTATCCAGTTTGGTTCTTTGGTTTTGACCTTTCCAGACCTCGAGGAAATGCTGATGATGTTGATAGATAAAGCCCACCATAAATAATACAAACTGATATATTACAAAGGATAAAAATACATAGTTTGATTACAATACATCCCCATGGTGGGTCAAAGTACAACAACAAAAGAAAAGTACAACAAAAGAAAGAAGTACAAGCAAAAAGATCAGACATCCAATCCAAAGTCATCCTCCCTGACTTCCTTCAGGAGGGCCTCAGTCACTGGCTCTACTGGGTGCTCTGTGATAGTCCTGATTAGGAGGTTCCTATGGCAATGGAACTGGTTAACTTCTTATACTTATCCTGATCCTTTGACCTCTTCAACCCCGCTCGGAGTTTCAATTCGGATATCTCTTTCTGAGCTGCCAATAAAGCCTCCTGATGCTTCTTCTCACTAGCCTCCAACTGTTCTATCTTAGCCTGAGTCCTTTGATCTTCTTGTGCACGGGCTTCAGTGATCTTGATCCACCTAGCCTGGCTCTCTTCCAGATAATGCTCTGCCCTAGCCTTTTGAGTCTTTGCTTCCTTGCAAGCATTCTTCAGTACTAAATCCCCTGCCCTTGCGTTCTTTATGTAGTCATCTGTTTTCTCTATTTTGGTCAAATGCTCAATCCCGAGCCTTTCCAATCTCTCATTATCCAGACGGCTGTCATTTCTCTCCCAGAGAGTCTTCTTTAAGGCTTCAGCTAGCTGAGTATTCCTCTCTTTCAGCTTTTCAAACTCTTCCAAACTGACAGTAGCTGCAGGTTGTACTGTTGAAGGTCCAGGTGTGTCTTCCAAGGTGAAAGGCATCCGGGTGATCTGAGCTCTGGTACGGGACCAATCAGAATAATGTGCTGAAGCAATATTCTTGCACTTACCGAGGATGGCCGTTCCCTTGGTCTGAATGTTGTCCCAGGCCCATGCAGCTTGCCTGACAACAACAGAGTTGGGTTGAAATTCACAGTAGAGAGTTTTAGTCAAATCTTGTCCTCTGGGAGGATTAACCAAAGCATATCCTAGTTGTCTCTTAAACAGTAGAGGGTTGTAGTTGATGCAACCTTTCATTCCTATCAAAGGCACATTAGGATACTGCCCACAGCTAGTAATGATGTCCTTGCCCTTGGTGCTCTGAGTGCACCATCTAATGTCATTTGATGTCAAGGTAATGAATCTCTTAGCCCAGTTCTTCTACTGATGGGGGTTCAGGAAAGTATCTGACTTTGGCAAGTGTCTTAGCAGCCAAGAGTAATAGAGAGGAGCATAACATCTGACTAGTCTTCCTCTTTGCTTCTCATTCCTCTGGTGTAATGAGTAGTAGAAGTCTCCAAGCAAGGTAGGAACTGGGTTCCTTAATAAGAACAGGTGGATTGCATTCTTTCTCACAAACTTTGGCTCATATGCAAACAAAATAACCCCATATATACTGAGGGCTAGAAATGCACAAACAACCTTCCATTCTCCTATTGCAGCATGCATGGTGGCCTGGGAAATCAAGAAGTCTAGGTGGAGGCCTGGAACCCCAGCCTTGGTTGTCATGTTCTGATCAATGAGGGAAGACTCCAAATGCAATGCCCTGGCTATGTCTTCATTTTTGGGAGCAACCATCTCAGGGTTGAAAGGAATCCCTCTCCTGACAGGAACTCCTAACAGCATAGAAAATTCTTCTAACAGAGGTCCCAACTGGAAATCAGGAAATGTGAAACACCTGAGTGGAAGATCATAAAACTGCAAGCAAGTATGGATCATGCTCCTCTAAGATGCATCTAGATCCATGACCATGTCCAATATGCCTTCATAATGCTCTCTGAATAGTGGGACATGATCAGGGGTAATGAGGGACTGGACCTGCCTGATGCCAGTCAGGGTGGGCTCAAAGAAGTGGTAAGTGATGTTGCTCTTTCTTGAAGTGTCCATGGATGCTGGTGAAGAAGCTGAGAACAACTGCTGATGAAGGTTACTGAATGAGAAGCTGTAGATGAGTCTTTGATGAAGATAGCTGAAGGAGAATCACTGATAAACTGATGAAGGTGTTGGAGAAGATAACTGAAGAAGTCTGAGCAGCAAAAGGGGTCAAAACCAAACCAAAGATGAAATGATGGATACCCTGTAAAAAAAATAAGCAAATGTTAAATGATGCAAAAATGATGTATGCAAATGATATGCAAAGGGTTTGTGATCAAGTGCTGGATCTGTTTATCTGCCTTGGTAAACGTCCATATATATTTATAAGTCCGGATGGAGGCTTAGAATTCCAGTAACCAGGTGGGGGAATCAAATAAAGAGTCACAAGTCCAGGGTAATCACAAGAACTGTCCAAAGTGGTGCATTCTTAAAACAAAACCAGTAACAGGGTATGATGTGGCCAAAGGGTTACTGCAAACCTGTAAACATCCCAACCCCCTCACATGTAATGTTCTAGAACAAGGATCCTCAGACTCGGATCAGTTATGAGAAGTGTAAACACTTCTAACCCGGAGGTACAATGTTTACAATAACCATAAAAGATCTTCCTCTAATTCACCTCAGATGCTGAAGGTCATAAAAAGGTCATCCATACTTAGCAGGCTTCCCAGATAGCCCTAGTACTACAGGAAATATGTAGCACATAGTTCTCAAGAAGAAACCCATATCTGAACCGTGTTTCATATTCCCACACCAGACCGAAATGGAATGGGAAAGAATATGAAGCCACTCTAGCCTATGTGTCACTCAGGTCCCTGGTATGGAACCTTAATCACTCAATGATCCCCACCCACCAAGGAAACAGCAGATCCAACACATATGATAATGACAGTATGAAGTATAAAAACTGTAAATGAAAGCGATAAATAAAGTTGTACATAAAGCAATAAATAAAGAAAATACATAAGCACAAGTAACACATAACACCCCCGTAAACAAAAATCAAACAAGCGCTAGGAGGAACCCACAAAAAGAACCAGAAGCCCTGGTTGCAATATAAGGGTCCCAGCAGAGTCGCCAAGCTGCCGCTCCCACTAAGTGACTCCCTGGTCAGATAGGGTACAGACACGAACGGTCGGCGAGAGGAGAAGATGAAATTAAATGAAAAGAGTCGCCAGCTAGGCATTTTTATCCCGAAGGAAAGGTAATGTTGCATAAACCTAGAAAGATATGGATAAGACGGTCGCGAACCAGAGAAACTGAGAAAGGGGGTTGGTTACAACTTGGGAAGGTATTAGCACCCAGATTGTCCGTCGTACTCGACGGGATCCATGCTTAAAATATTGTGTTTAAAGGGGTAGTGTCTGTGCTATCTGTGTGCAAAAGCTGGAAGAGAAATATAAAAGTGTCAGTGCAAAAAGAGTGAATGCTCAGGAACTGAGGCTTAAAAGAGAATGCTGAAAGAGGGGGAAGAAACAGAGACTTTTGTTCGATAACTGTTAAGTTATGCCTAGGTATCCTCTCGTACAATGAGGAAGTCAGAACACCGTAGTTCGACTCAAAGAGACTGAAAGATAAATTGACTGTGAACTTCTTGCTTGTCTATGCTCAAGTGTATAACCCGTCTGGCTCGAGTGCTAACTGTCTTGCATTAGACGGAAGAAGCAAGTTCTCGTTTGTGAATGAAGATGATGAGAAAAGAATCCTGAAGGAGACGATTATTGTTTGTTTGTGTGTTTTCAGTTTTGTTATTGTTTTTGGTGTTTGTCATAAGTAAATGAGCTTAAGCCTAAACCAAAGGTTAGTAAACCCATCATATCTTCCCTTTGATTAGGGATAATGAGAATACCTTAAGTATGAGATAAACACCTCACACTTAATTACCATGATGATGTAGGATTAAGATCATTAACCTACTTGTGATTATTTAGATGTTTTTGAGTTTTTGTTTAATGTTAAGTAATGAGTTTAAGCCATAATCAAAGATTTAGTGGACCCATTACACCATCCTAATAGAAGGATAATAGATGAGAACACTTAAGCTGAGGAAGATACCTCAACTTAATCCATGATTGGGGATTAACCTCATGACAAAACAAACCTTTATTAAAGTGGATTTTAATTAATGGTGAGATTAAGAAGTGAGTTTTATGGTTTGTAAGACAACTTGAGGGGGACTTATCCATTAACACTAGGGTTAGTCCTTCTTAACCAATAAAGGAAGAATTAGAACCCTAATGCAAGACCCAAGTTACATGCTATTGTCTTAGTGATTATTAAGATGGATTGATTAAGAGGTTTAAACAAATTAAGGGTTTAACACTTAGGATTAAAGTTATACACTCCATCCTAAGAGAAGGGTGCAGGCATAACCTTAATCACAAAGTCTTAAAACCTTAAAGGTTTAGTCTCTGATAATGAGATGAGAAGAGAGACACAAAGAAGACACAAAGGTAAAAACTAAAGGGGGACTAATCAAAACCCTAATTATTGTCATGCTTGGATGTTCCTATGGTTTGTGAGGCTTAACAGAGATCTTCAGAGAAGCCACCAATGGAAGAAGCAAATGAAAGGAGGAGAAGCAGAAGAAACAAGTTACTTACTTCACTAGAGAAGATAAGTAACTTGGAGAAAGAAAGTTAGAGATGAACATGAATGAGCAAGATCACTCTAAAGTAAAGAAAAATGCAGCAAGGATGCATAAGAAAAAGATGAATAGAAATGAGAAGTGAAGGAAAATTCACTTCTCAAATTACTTACCACCTGAAAATGTTAGCATAAGGAAAGGAATGAAATGAAAATGAAATGTATGCAAAGATGCAAAACAAAACCAGAAGCATATACATGATGCAAATGATGCTATGAGATGATGCAAAGACATGTCAAATGTTATGAATGTTCATACAAGAGATGGAATGCAAAGGATGCATGCTTTGAAGTTTGAAAGTTCATGAAAGCTCATGGAATGAAATGAATGCATATCATGGAAAATGGATGAAGAAATGATCAAGCATGGTTCTAATGTGTCTTAATATGTCTACATGTGAATGCATTAAATGTCATGACAAGTTCATGTTTGGATGCATATGTAAGATGTATGCAAATGAACATGAGAAATTAGGGTTTAATGACAACATGAGATGCAAAAGTCAAAAACAGAAGCAAATCATAAGATAAGAAATTTAAAATGGGCTCAAAGGAACCCTAACCCCATATGATATCACACTTCAAAGGAGAAGTTCTAACTCTTAACCCAAAGAAAGTTGTGAATTTTCTAAGTTATCTAGGGTTTTAAGGTACCTTAAGAGGAAAAATGCAAATCAAATGGAAAATGCAAGATATATTTGTGGCAAACATATGCTAGACACTACATGCTATATGAAGATCAATGCAAAAAGAACCAATGTCAAACCCTTCATGGTTAGGCAGAAAAGAATTCTTGAAGTTAGGGTTCAAAAATGGGATTTTTATGAACCCTAAATTCAAGAAAAAATGTCAAAATTGATTCAAAACCAAAAAGAAATTTGTATGAATGGTTTGACAATGTTTCTAAATGTCCTAAGATGCAATGTGAATTTTTTTGGAATTTTCAGAAACCTAAATGGTATTTAATTAATTAATTTCCATTAATTAATTAAAATAAACATTTAAATATTTTTAAAATGGTTTTTTCATGAAAAAAATAAAAATAAAAATGTTTTTGGGTGAAGAAAAATATTTGAAATCAAAATGCAGAAGAAAAATATTTTTGGAAATTTTTAAGTATTTTAAATAAATTATGCAAAACAAATGCAATAAAATGAATTTTAAATGAATTAAAACAAAAGTCAGCTGATCCAAGGGATCAGATTCAAAGCTGGGGTTGGAGGGAAGACCATGCGCGTATCTCAACGGCCAGAATTCAAACTTATTAAATCCTAATTAATTAATTAATTAATCCTGATTTAAACTTAATGATCTAATCTGGACCATCCACTGCCTAACCCTAATCACCATCCAACGGCCCAAATTCAAACTTAGCCATAAACACGTCATTAACCCTAATCACTTTCAGGTGGCCGGAGAAGACTTCCAGTCGTCTTCTCCGGCGAGACCTTCAACCCAACTTCTTCCCTAGGCCATTTCTGGAGCTCTAAAGCTCCAAATCAACTCCTCTCACCTTCCTAAACCTAAATCTACCCTCAAAATAAATTTCCCATGGCTGAAAATCAAGATTCGAAGAAGAACTCAAAAATGGTGAAACTTTCAGACAGTCAGTACATGCTCATTTTGCAACCATTTTCAAAAGTAAATACATCATGATGATCAACAAAGCATAGAGAACAATCTAAGAACTTAAAATTGCATTTCTGGAAATTTTGTTCTTGAGGATACCTGAAGTGAAGCTTTCTCAATCTGAGCTGTTTGGCCTCCTCTTTGGTTCAAAACGACTCCAATGATCCTCCTGATGATGCTTTGATGCTTGGAGGAAGTTTGTAATGGCTGGTTTGAGAGCTTGCACTCTTGCTGGCCAAAAATCGTGTTTTATGTTTTGGGGGGTTTTTGGTTGCAATGAAGGGTGGGAAATGATCCTTTGATGAAACTGAGGTGATTGATGAAAAAAGTTTGGAGTTTGAGTGTGTGAGCAGAGAGTTTTGAATGCTTTTGCAAATGGGGTGATTTTGAGGAACTTGGGCAATCTGAAGTGTTAGGCTTGTGTGTGTTGTGTTATGAGTTGTGTTTGATCCACATAAGAAGTCTTGATAGGTCAGAAGAGTTGTTGTGACCTATGTTGATTGGTATGGGCTCTCTTGCACAAAGTCAACACAACTTGTACTTGAGGTATGGGCTCTCTTGCAGCTGGCTTTTTGGCTTGTCCTGGCTCAGCAGAGATCAAGGAGAGCCATGGAATTGGTTTTGTGGTGATTCAGCAAGTGGAAGCATGGTTGTGTATCATTTTGCAATTTTCATGAAGTTTGGCCCTTTTGTGATTTCTTGACGGGCAAGGCATGAAATGAGATGGTTCTTTGGGCAATTATGATTTCTAGGCAATGCACTATGTTGTTATGATGCATAGAAGTGTATTAGAGGTCACAAAATGGCTTGGCAAGTGGTTTTGCAAAAATCCCTCTTTGGTGTATTCTTGAAAGTTATAGGATTTTTGCCAACTTTGAAAAGCCATAACTTGAGTTCCATAATGAATTAGAACTTGTTCTTGTACTTTTTGAAAAGGGAATGATCCAATATACAACTTTCATGACCAACAATTTTTCATTTGAAGCATTTTTGGTTGAGAAAGAGGAGGTTGAAATACTTTCCCAAAATGGAAAGTTTACATTACAAGTCATTTCCATTTTTGGCAACTTTTGGTTTAGCTCAAATTTCTTCAATTTTGTGAACTTCCAAGCACTTCAATGATCAAATAAAGATCATATAACTTCAATTTGATGAAAAATCCACCTTGGTTCCATTGTGGGGGGCCTCAGATGCCCTGATTTTGCTCTGACTTGCTCAAGAAGTTACCCAGTGAACAGATGACTTCCACAATGAATTTCTTCATCAAACTTGGTACACATGATCCTTATAACATATTGAGACTATTAGAAACAAGAATGACCAAAAAATTTGGAGTTATGGCCTCTGAAACCAAAACCCTAATTTCAGGTCATCTGTGTAGTGAAACCCTAGCTCTGCTTCCATGCTTTTCAAGTTCTTGTGATTTTTTGACTTCCTTGATATTTGAGGGATGTAATATGATGATTGAGCATACATAGACCCTCTTGGAATGATTGGAAACCTCTGGAGTGACTCAGATGGATCCTTGGATTGCTCAGATAACAAACCCTAGATGCAGATGAACTTGAACTAATGCAGTGAAACAAAAATGCAATATGAGATGATATGCTTAAACTTATGCAACAAATGAAAGATCACAAGCCAATGGTGTGAAATGAGTGAGGGAAAATTTGGGGTTTTTATACGTAACATTCAAACAGAAGGGGTAAGATATCTATAATTATAAACAATATATGATAAACAATACTTAGATAAGTATTATAAATAATTCACCACTTCATAACATTAACAACAAAACAACTACTTATCAATCATCCACCTGTTATCAACTTACTTTACTACTATATATCCATCAATGTTTTCCACATAAACCACATAGTCATATATTCAACAAGAACTACTTAATCAGCCTAATCAACACAATTCACTTAATCAACTTAAAACAACATAGCAACTTCTCAACTTGAACGACATAAACAACTTATCAAATTAAACAACATAAACACATAACCAACATCAATAATGCAACACAATGTGACTCAACTATGCATATGTATGTGGTACCATTGGAGAAAAACTCCCAACTTAAAATATACCAGATTATCGAGGTATCTACAAGGCATAAGCCTTCAACTTAATAATTTTGCCAATTTACCGAGGAATCAAGGCATAAGCCTTTAAATTTCAACTTAATTACCAATCTAGGCCAACATGGTGGGAGCAACGACTCCGACTTAGAAATGCACATATGCCATGTGACATAAGAAAATGATCTTAATTTTGTTATCTGCCAAAACTCCAAAATTAGTGTTACTGTCAAATGCTATTCGGTTTCTTGTTTGGAACTGATACATGTATGAATTTGCTTCTAAAATCTTAACACATATTCCAATTTCTCTTAACAAAGGCATGCCCGTGAAATTAGTTTATCATGGTATCCATAGAAACTACTTATTTTAGGAACAAAATCACTAAAGTATTACATAACTTAATTAATTCATTATATTAAAATATGTTTTCAGGAATGAGTGCTCTTCTCCCTAAAGTGCCCCCCTCCACTTACTCTCTTGCCAGCCACATTTGCTAATTTCGACGAAATTCAAGCCCATTAACCAACACGCTCCAATATTCAATAATATCACTTATAATATTATTTCCTCGACATTCTGACTTAATGACTTAATTCACCACAACTCCAAATCAACTGAACAATAATTCACGACTAAATACTTATTCCCGACTTAATCTATTAATTTCTGATTATCAACAAAATGGTCCAAAAAATTCTAACAACATATCCAACAATACTCGAAGAATATTCCATATCGTCTTCCACAACTTATATCAACTTAATTAATTAAATTCGACTTAAACCAACTTATAATTGTCAACATAATATTCTGATATTTTGGAAATCAACTTAAATTAACGCGACTTAACACAACATACCACAATTATATTTAATTAAATAAACGGGCATTACATAGCTCCATCAAATTGATCATCAATACCATTTGACTATCATAGAGAGAAATAAAATCTCCATAACTACTGTAATCATTATCAATTTCTTGGAACTTCTGCCACAAGCACCACGATATAGCTCTAATCAGATCCTCCTTTAATCTTCTACCCACTACCTTTCTGCACTAGAATAATCAATTTCATATCCACTCGTTGGTTTCAAGAATGATAACAACCAATTGCCACAAATTGGTTAACTCATCTTCCATTTAAACTTCAAGGGCCTTCTGATTTGCTGATGAATCTTGATCTTCAAGTTACATATTCTACCTACTCCATTAGAAATAATCTTAGATTCACCAAGACTAGAATATGTAGTATCCCTTACTCCTGCAACTCCCACAATCTGTGAGTGTAGATAATTTTTGAAGTAACACCAACTTCCATTCCTGAGATGATTAATTGACTCCAAGAAGCTAACTCCAGATGATGTCATAACATTTGATAAGACATCAAGATAATGATCCAACCCCTTCACTCTCAGCTTTGACACATTTCAAGTTATCATGCCACCTTAATAACTTTATAACCCTAACATAACAAAAGTTTCATGCTCTCATAGATTTTATTAAACCATCAAGTTTGAGTAAGCAACATCCATCATGTGTTGCAACACCATACTGACTACCAACTATCTTTAAGAATAGACTTCCTGGCTTCTTCAGGCATGGTGATCGTGAGCGGTGATATCTTTACTCCTTAGATCAGAGACAAATTAAGTCAAGTTGTATCCTCCAACTAAGTGATGATTTGAACTTTCTTTCCGAGTGTCTTCATGAATTGGACCTGATTCTATTCAAGAACCTCTATGGATGAATTACAAGCCTTTTCTCTCTATATCTGAAGAGACTTACCAACACCTTAGGTCAACTTCCAAGGGCTTGGTTTCTTAAGTATATACAACTCCTTCCCTTTGAGGACTCACTCCTTGAGCCATTAGAGTTTTGCACATACTGTCTTGAGTAGATGTTTCAACATCTGATTGAACCCCTGTCATTCTGAAGTCTTCCATAATGGTCTAGATTGTACTCATCCTCTAGTTTGTAGCTAGAGAAGTTGTACCTCCTGACGATCCCTCTAGTCTTTAGTTTCCAGGAGCTCCAGGTGAAAGTATAATAAATTAAATACTTGTGACTTTCACAAATAGAAATTGATCTTAAATCCTTATCTAGTAACCTTTGATGGTAGATAAACTTATTCCTCTCCAATGTTGAGACATCAATACTAAAATCGTTGACTCAACTTGCCTTTAGTTGACTATCTTGTCTTCATCTTCAATGAGTATCTCCCTCAACTACATTGAAGTCTTCTTGCCGACATGATCAACCTTCAGGTTGAACAAGAATCACTCCCTTGCAAGCTATGGATGATGAAAATAAATCACCTCCACTTTCTTCAGGTTGATACCCTCCACCATTTTTACCATAAGAGAACCATAAGCCTTTATAACACCATCTTCATAATGAGCATCAAATCAAGAAAATATGTTGTCAATTATGACTACCAACGCCTTTACGAGAGGACTTCAGAGAAATCTCAAGTATCTTTGACATCTTCCTTCATGATCCTGTTGTTTACCCAATTCATGGACTAAGAATTGACAAACAAGAACTCAACTCGTTTTCCTCTAATCTGACTTCAAGATGCATGATATAATATCCCTTCAAGAATCAAAATATCACTACCAACCATCAACCAACCTCTTTATTCCTTTGCACGTGCCTTTGGAATGGTTAGGTTTTCTACGATGCTGATATCTTCAAGAGCACAAGCTAGATTAAGAATAAATTTCACCATTTATTCTCTCTAGACAACAATCATATTCATCTATTCCTAAGAATAGGTCTTCATCATCATATATACAAGAAATCCAAGAATTCTTCCTATCAGAACCATGAGCAGCGGAAAACCAATGAACAACATCAACAATCTTCAAGCAAGATGTCACTGTATCTTCTTGGACATGATCAACGAACATCAACAACAAAATAATTTATAGAAGATTTAAACCATCATGTTGTTCCCATTGACCTAGAACACTTATCTCGTTTATCAATGCCCTCCAAGTATATTAGAATGGATGATCATAATAACTCCTCTTATTTAAAACCAGAAAGTATCTCCCAAAGATATCATCCAAAAACAGACAAGATGTCTGCTCTGATACCAATTGAAATTCTTGTATGTAGATCACATATCTCTTAACCACTTATCTAAATATTGATCTCTGCTATGAGTTAAACAAGGTTCAGTCGCAAAGACTGATATTCACTAATATCAGCGTAATAGCATGTAAGATGTCCCAACATCTTTCGCGGCATGTTTGTGCAGTCAGTATAATAACATAGTTGTATAATTGCAGAATGATAAAAAAAACCATGATTTGTTATTTGTAAACACACCAAATTTTCCCTCACTAAGTTCACACCATGGCTTATGATCTTTTCATTTGCATAAGTTCAATCATATCATCTCATGTTGCATTTTGCTTCACTGCATTGATTTTAAGTCATCTGCATCTAGGGTTTGTGATCTAAGCAATCCCTGAGCCATCTGAGCCAATCCAAAGGCCTTAAATCATCTCAATAGGGTCCATGTATGTTCAAGCATCATATTATATCCTCCAAAGGTCAAGGAAGTCAAAGAATCACAAGAACTGAGAAAGGCATGGAAGCAGAGCCAGGTTTAACTGCACAGATGACCTAAAATTAGGGTTTTGGTTTCAGAGGCCATAACCCCAATTTTTTTGGTCATTCTTTTTTCTATGGGTCTTTATATTTTATGAGGATCAGGCATACCAATTTTCATGAAGAAATTCAAAGGAGAAGGCATCTGATCACAAGATGACTTCTTGAGCAAGTCAGTGCAAAATCAGGGCATCTGAGGCCCCCAATCACCCAACCAAAGGGGTTTCTCCATCATTTTGAGTGTGTATGATCTTTATTTGATCATAGAAGATGTTAGAAGTTCACAAAATTGAAGAATTTCAAGCCATTTGCAAAGTTGCCTTTTTGGGAAAGTGACTTGTAATGCAAAATTGCCATTTTGGGAAAGTTTTTCAACCTCCTCTTTTTGATTCAAAAATGCTTCAAATGAAAAATCTTTGGCCATGAAAGTTGTAGATTGGATCCTCCCATTTTCAAAAAGTACAAGAACTCATTCTAATTCATTTTAGATCAAAAGTTATGGCCTTGCAAAGTTGGACAAAATCACTAAAATTTCACTTTTACACCAAAGAGGGAAACTTGCAATTTCACATGCCAAGCATTTCCATGACTTCAAAATGACTTCTAAGCATCACATAAACACAACACATGGCCTAAAATTCAGATTTGCCCAAGAAATTTCTCACTTTCATGCTTTTAATTCCAAGTTATCATAAGCCATTTTCCATAAAGTTCAAAAGGAGGAACTCTTGCAAAAATGATTCCCAAGGGTTTGTATGGCCTCTAACTGATTTCAAGACATTACCACAACATCATGTGACATTTCACAACAAGAATTCAGTAAGGAATGTCACATGCCCATGACCAAAAATCACAAAATGCAATAAGTTGCAAAGTTGCAAAACATGTGACATCTCACCCTTCATCCATTCCAGATCACATCAGAACATCCAAGGGCCTTCCTTGAAGCTGGATGAGGCAATCCAAACACAGAAATCTTCTATGCCATGGCCCATACCTATAGTACACCATTTTTGACTTTTTGGCCAATCATCCCATACCAATCCCACAGTGCATATCTGCCCTCCAGAATTGTTGGGATTGCTTATGGATTACCTAAGGATCATAAAACAAAAGAAAAGAAGGCTCAGAACACACACACAACCAGCTTGCACAAAAACTGTCAAAACCTTCATCTCTTCGAAACTCCTTCCTCAGCCATCAAAAATCCAAAATTTCTTCACCAACAAATTACATATCACTCACTGAACAAGAATCAACCCTCAAAGCAGCCAAAACCATCACATACACAGACCTCCATTTCTGCTATACCAGAACTGAAACATTCAAACCAGCCATTCTTAAAGCTTTCTAAGCTTCATTCCATCATCAGGGGGTTCAAGGAAGTAGGCTTGCACAAAGGGAGAGTCCAGAAAGCTCAGAATCAGAGAGTCCTCATCTTAGGTAACATGAAGAACTTTTTTCCCAGAAGCTAGCTTTTAAGTTCTTTTATGATTCTATATGCTCCCCTGATCATGGGGATGTGTTTACTTTTGAAAATGGTGAAGAAACCACCATGTATGTGATCTCTGAACTTTTGCCCATGTTTTACATTTTTCTTCGATTCATGTTTATGGAGTGAAATAAATAAGTTTTAGTTGGGGGTTTAGGTTTAGAATGGTTAGAGGATCATTTTTGTGAAAGAAATTTGAAGTTTAGTGACCTGTAGAAGAAGCTAGGGTTTTGGGTTCGTCGGAGAAGACGACCGGAACACTGTTCCGGTCGCCTGAAAGTGATTTGCCCTAATCAGTGTAATTAGTGAGGTTTAAATGTGAGCCTTTGATCTTGCCTTCCCGCGCGCGAATGAACGAACCAGATTGGTCATTAAACCCTAATTCAGATTAATTAGTTTAATTAATTAGGATTAAATTTGAATTTTGCCAGAATGAATCCTAGCCATTGAAACGCGCGCGGGTCAACTCCCTCCAAAAACCTTTGAATCTCAGCCTCAGGATCCTCATACTTTTCCATTTTTATTGTTTTATTTCATTTTATTTGTATTTAATTTCCACGAATTTTTAAAAATAGTAAAATACATTAAAAAATTCTTAAAATTTTTATCAAATCTTTTATCAATTTTCAGAACCCAAAAATATTTTTATTTTTATTTTTTGCATCAAAAATTATTTTTAAATCATTTAAATGTTTATTTTTAATTAATTAATGGAAATTAATTAATTAAAAATGCATTTAGGTATTTAAAAATCACCAAAAAATTCACATTGCATTCTAATACATTTAGAAACTTTATCAAACTCTAAAAACAAATTTCTTTTTGGTTTTTGACCTATTTTGGCCTTTTTCTTTGGAATTAAAGTTCTTAAAAGGCAATATTTTTTTTCTAACTTAGAAAAATTCTTTCTGCCTAACTATGAAGAGTTTGATGATGGTTCTTTTTGCATTGCATCCTTCATATCATATAGTTTCTAGGGTAAAATTGGTGTGAATTTATCTTTCATTTTCAATTTAATGTGCATTTTTCCTTTTAAAGTGCCTTGAAACCCTAGTTGACTTGAGAAAATCATAACTTCCATTAGGTTAAGACTTAGGTCCCCTCCTTTGGGCAGTGAACTTGTGAAGGGTTAGGGTTCCTTTGGTCCCATTTTCAATTTTTTATCATGTCATTTGCTTCTGATTTTGGATTTTGCTTTGTGTCTTGTGCATAAACCCTAATTTTTTTGCCTTCATTTGCATTCATCTCTCATTTGCTTGCATACATGAGATTGCCATGACATTTTGTGCATCCACATGACACATAAGACATCTTAGGACATAGTAGAATCATGTTTGATCATTGCATCTTTCATTTGCCATGTTGTGCATTCATTCCATTTCATAAACTTTCATGAACTTTCATGGTCCAAAACATCCTTCATTTGCATCCTCATACTTGTATGATCATCCCCATCTCTTGCCATGCTTTCATACCATCTAATAGCATCATTTGCATCATGATTATGTTTCTGATTTTGGTTTGCATTCTTGCATCTCATCTCATTTCCATTTCATTTCATTTCTTGTTGCTAACTTTTCAGGTGGTAAGTGTTTGAGAAGTGAATTTGCCTTCACTTCTCATAATCTCTTCTTATCTCTCTTTTATGCATTCTTTGCTGCATTTTACTTATGAATTAGAGTGAGCTTGCTCATTCATGCTCCCTCCTCACCTTATTTCTTCAAGCATCTTATCTTCTTAAGTGAAGTAAGTTGTCTTGCTTCTCCTGTTTCTCCTCCTTTCATCTGCTTCTTCCTTAGTGGCTTTTCTTGAAGATCTTCTTGCAAGCCCCATTAACCCTAGGAACACCCAAGCATGATCACAATTAGGGTTTGATTAGTCCCCCCATTAGTTTTACCTTTGTGTCATCTTTGAGTTTTCTCTTCTCATCTCTTAATCAAGGACTAAACCTTAAAGGTTTTAAGGCTTTGTGATTAGGGTTATGCATGTATCCTTCTATTAGGATGGAGTGTATAACTTTAATCCTAAGTGTTAAACCCTCAATGTGTTTAAATCCTTTAATCAATCTATCTAATAATCATTAAGACATTAAGCTTGTAACTTGGGCATTGCATTAGGGTTCTAATTCTTCCTTAATTGGTTAAGAAGGACTAACCCCAGTGTTAATGGACAAGTCCCCCTCAAGTTGTCTTACAAACCATAAAATTCACTTCTTAATCTTACCATTAACTAAAATCCACTTTAATAAAGACTTTGTTTTGTCATGAGGTTAATCCCTAATCATGGATTAAGTTGAGGAGCCTTCCTCAGCTTAAATGTTCTCATCTATTATCCTTCTATTAGGATGGTGTAATGAGTCCATTAAATCCCTGATTATGGCTTAAACTCATTACTTAACACTAAACAAAAACTCCAAAAACATCTAAATAATCACAAGTAGGTTGATGATCTTAATCCTACATCATGGTGATTAAGTGTGAGGTGTTTACTTCATACTTAAGGCATTCTCATTACCCCTAATCAGAGGGAAGATGTGATGAGTTTACTAATCCTTGGTTTAGGCTTAAGCTCATTTTCCTATGACAAATATCAAAAAGCAATAAAAGATTGAAAATACCAAAAACAAACAATAATCGTCTCCTTCGGGATTATTTTCTCATTCACTCACAAACGAGAACTTGCTTCTTCCATCTAATGCAAGACAGTTTGCACCTGAACCAGACAAGTCATACACTTGAGCATAGGCAAGTAAGCAGTTCACAAGTCAATTGATCTTTCAGTCTCTTTGAGTCAAACTACGGTGTTCTGACTTCCTCATTGCACGAGAGGATACGTAGGCATAACTTAACAGTTATCGAACAAAAGTGTCTGTATATTCCCCCTCCTTCCAGCATTATTCTTTTAGCCTCATTATCTTGAGCTTTGCACTCCTGTTCTTACACTGACACTCCATATATTTCACTTCACTTTCTTCCTGCACTGACACTTGCATTCTTTCCAGCTTTGATACACAAATTGCACTGACACTACCCCTTTAAATACAAATCTTTTAAGCGTGGATCCCGTCGAGTACGATGGACAATCTGGGTGCTAATAACTTCCCAGGTTGTAACCAACCCCCTTTCTCAGTTTCTCTGGTTCGCGACCGTCTTATCCATCTTTTCTCAGGTCTATGCAGCATTACCTTTTCCTTCGGGATAAAAATGCCTAGCTGGCGACTCTTTTCTTTCTTCTGAGTTCACCCTTGTGTGTTCTCACCTCCTTCGCCGACCGTCCGCGTCTGTACCCCATTTGACTTAGCCTCATTTGGCGGGAGCGACATTATCCCAGTTCGTTCGAACTCACCTACTCTGGGGGATCCAAATCCAGGAAGAAGTTTACACTATAAATGGATTATTGATTGTACAAAACGGTTATTATACAAGTAAACACAAACCTTTTAACTAACCCTACCTAATGTAATTCATTACCGCAAAAACCCATCTATTGATGTAAGAAACCCATCTTATTTCCTCATTGTTGTATGCCCTGCAACGGTATCAGGTTGCACCCAACAACTCCTTCACATTGCACTCTCACAACTTTACCATTCACGAAAGTCCTCCTTTCTATGCATTGTAAAACCAACTCTCTTTGGTTCTTTCCTCATTGGATATGCTTACTAGCTTCATCCAAGAACAATATATAATTCATTACCTAATGGTTTCTGAATCTGTATCAACAACAATGTCTACCTTAATGTATCCTACTGATACAGAGGGTGACTTACAACACAAGAAAGCCAACAAATTTCAGAACCTAAACCTTATTTTCTACTTTACAAAAGTGTTACAAGGATTAGTTATTTTTACCTAGGTCTAAGGACTTCTATTTATAATCTTCTGCTGATCTATGGGCTTCAATCTTCTGTCTTCTGATTCGTTGATCTTGATGCATATTTATTGGAGAGAATCTTGGAGAAGTATTAAACAAGATTTAAATCTTCTATTGTAATAGTCCAGGATGTCGAATATTCATGCAGGACATCACATTCGACATCTTTTTATCTTTGGCAGATTTCTTCACAATTGTGCGTTCCAACATTTCTTTATCTTTATCAGAGTCTTCAATCTTTATGTTTTACCAAAACTTTTTCAAACCCTTAGAACTTTAATTTATGAGGACTAAAAACATATTTAATCCAACTTTTAATATTCATAGTGTTTGCACATTTAAGTAGACAGAAAAAAAGCCAAACAAATTCTAATAATAAGGATATATGGGAGTACTTTTTCTTAAAAAAAACAAAGATAATATATTTCTGTAGAAAAGAAGATTATAAATAGAAGTCCTTAGACCCAGGTAAAAATTATAAATTGGCCAACATATATATTTCTGTAAAAAAGAAGTATATATATATATATATATATATATATATATATATATATATATATATATATATATATATATATATATATATATATATATATATATATATATATATATATATATATATATATATATATATATATATATATATATATATATATATATATATATATAACAACACAACCTATACATTACTCCCCAAATATTTGAAACAGAAGCATTGATATATTTTTTTTGTAAGCAAGGATTTCAAGAACAAAGTAATAGGGGTACTCGAACCCGATTACAAAAGAAACAAAGCCATAAAAGATCAACGAGGAGATATTAAGTGCCAAATGAAACTTAGCCTAAGAAAAGCAAAGGATCTTTGCAAAAGTTATAAAATTAAAATTGGAATGATTAATGTCACCTATAAAAGCCCATCTCCAAGCCAATATTTTGATATTCCGAACAAGATCCGCCAAATTGAACGAATCTTCTTTGAAGACCATACCATTCCTTACTAACCAAATACTCCAAACCATCACGAACCAAATAGTCCCAACATTACTATGACAAGTTTTTTCCTAACAAAGTGTGATGCCCACAACAAAAAGTGGTTACGAATGTCATCCACATAAAAATAATCAGGCAGAATATGAGGCCTTCTTGGCCGGGTTGCGCCTTGCTGACGACCTGGGAGCAGAAGAAATCATAATATGCACGTACTCGCTGTTGGTCGCTAACCAAGTACGAGGCGATTTTCAAGCTAAAAACGATAACTTGGCCGAATACTTAGCCTTAGTCAAGGAAAAGCTAAAACGATTCACATCCGTAGAAGTCAGGCACGTCCCGCGCGAGAAAAACATCCGAGCAGATATTTTATCCAAATTGGCGAGCACCAAGAGAAAGGGGGGCAACAAATCCGTCATACAGGAGATACTCCCCCAACCCAGCATTAGTAAAACGTCAACGACAATAGACATCAACATCATAGGCGACGCTAACTGTTGGATGACCCCAGTATTTAATTACCTGACCAAAGACGAGTTACCAGCTGACCCGAAAATGGCCAGCACCGTGCGACGAAGGCCATGATCGTACACGATGGTCGGAGGGAAGATGTATCGCCGAGGATTCTCCGCACCACTCCTCAGATGCGTCGAAGAAGAAAACGTCCCACACGTGTTGAGAGAAGTCCACGAGGGAATCAACGCGCAACACCCTGGCGGAAGGTAACTTGCTCGTAAGATCCTACGAGCAGGATATTACTGGCCGACAATGCAGGACGATACGAAGGAACACGTTAAAAAATGTGACAAATGCCAACGACAATCTGGGTGCTAATACCTTCCCAGGTTGTAACCAACCCCCTTTCTCAGTTTCTCTGGTTCGCGACCGTCTTATCCATCTTTTCTCAGGTCTATGCAGCATTACCTTTTCCTTCGGGATAAAAATGCCTAGCTGGCGACTCTTTTCTTTCTTCTGAGTTCACCCTTGTGTGTTCTCACCTCCTTCGCCGACCGTTCGCGTCTGTACCCCATTTGACTTAGCCTCATTTGGCGGGAGCGACAGCTTGGCGACTCTGCTGGGGAAACTTATATTGTAACCAGGGCTTCTGGTTCTTTTTGTGGGTTCCTCCTAGCGCTTGTTTGATTTGTGATTACTGGGGTGTCATGTGCTAATTGTGTGTTTATTTATATTGCTTTATTTATTGCTTTCTGTACAGTTTTATTTATTGCTTTCTTTACAGTTTTCCATATTTCATACTATCATTATCATTGCTGGATCTGGTTTCTGTTTTGGTGGGTGAGGTTCCATTGAGAGTTTAAGGTCCTATACCTGGGACCTGAGTGACACCTAGGCTAGAGTGGTTCATGTTCTTTCCCATTCCATTTCGGTCTGGTGCGGGAATATGAAACACGGTTCAGATGTGGGTTTCTTCTTGAGAACTCTGTGCTACAGATTTCCTGTAGTGTTAGGGCTATCTGGGAAGCCTGCTAAGTCTGGATGACCTTTATTATGACCTTCAGAAACTGAGGTGAATTAGAGGAGGATCTTTTATGGTTATTGTAAACACTGTACCTCCGGGTTGGAAGTGTTTACACTTCTCATAACTGATCCATGTCTGAGGATCCTTGTTCTAGAACACTACCTGTGAGGGGGGTTGGGCTGTTTACAGGTTTGCAGGTACCTTTGGCCACATGATACCCTGTTCTTTGTTTTGTTTAAGAGTACTCCACTTTGGACAGTTCTTGTGATTAATCCTGGACATGTGACTCTTTATTTGAGTCCCCCACCTTGGTTACTGGATTTCTAAACCTCCATCTGGACCTTTGAACATACATGGGCTTATATCAAGACAGATAATCAGATCCAGCTTGATCATAAACCCTTGCATATCATTTGCATACCTCATCATTGCATCATTTAACATTTGTTTATTTGTTTTTCAGGGTATCCACATTATATCTGGTTTGGTTTTGACCCCTTCTTCTGCTTAGACCTCTACTTCATCAGTTATCTGCTTCAGCTATTTTCATCATCACCAACATCAGCCTGTCAGTGGCTCATCTCCAGTATCAGTCTGTGGTCCCCATCAGTACCAATCTTCAGTTTCTTCAACAGCACTCATGACTACTCCTAGGAAGAGCAACATATCCTACAATTTCTTTGAGCCTGTGTTGACTTGTATCAGGCAGGTCCAGTCACTTATCACACCTGACCACATCCCATTGTTTAGAGAGCATTATGGAGGTATCCTGGATATGGTTATGGACCTTGACCCTTCTCAGAGGAGCATGATCCACACCTGCTTGCAGTTTTATGACCCTCCTTTGAGATGCTTCACCTTCCCAGACTTTCAGTTAGGGCCTCTACTGGAAGAGTTTTCCTCATTGACTAGTGTACCTATCAGGGGTGGACTCCCTTTCAACCCATAAATGACTTTTCCCAGCAATGGAGAAGTAGAAAAAGCACTGTACTTGGAGCCTGCCTTGATTGAGCAAAGCATGACAACAAAATCTGGGATCCCTGGTTTGCACTTGGACTTCTTGATTTCTCAAGCCATCCTGAAGGCCTCCTTGGGAGAGTGGAGGGCAGTCTGTGCACTGTTAGCCCTCAGCATATATGGGGTTATACTGTTTGCAGATGAGCCCAAATTTGTCAGCAAGAATGCCATCCATTTGTTTCTCCTGAAGAACCCGGTACCCACATTGCTGGGAGATTTCTATTATTCCATCCATCAGAGGAATGAGAAACAGAGGGGGAAGTTAGTAAGATGTTATGCTCCTTTGTTTCACACCTGGCTGCTCAGACACCTACCTAAGTCAGATGCTTTCTTGAACCCTCACCAACAGAAGAATTGGGCCAAGAGGCTCATTGCTTTGACTTCAGATGATATTAGATGGTGCACACAGATCACCAAAGGTAAAGACATTACCACCAGATGTGGACAATACCCAAATGTGCCTCTGATAGGAGTAAAGGGTTGCATCAACTACAATCCTTTGCTGTTTAAGAGACAACTGGGCTATGCTTTGGTTCACCTCCCCCCCCCCCCAGAGTGCAAGATTTAGCTGAGACCCTGTATTGTGAAGTGAAGCCTAATTCAACTGCTGTCAGACAAGCATCCTGGGCTTGGGACAACATCCAGACAAAAGGGATGGCTATTCTAGGGAGGTGTAATAATGTTGCTTCAGCTCAATACTATGATTGGTCCCGTACTAGAGCTCAGATTACTGGAATGCCTTTCACCATTGAGGACATACCTGGACCATCTACAGCACAGCCAGCAACAACTGTCAGCCTGGAAGAATTTGAGAAGCTGAAGGAAAGGAATGAGAATATATCTCAAGCTTTGAAGAAGACCCTTTGGGAAAGGAGTGATGGTCGTCTGGACATCGAGAGGTTGGAAAAGCTTAGGGTGGAGCATCTTGCCAAAATTGAGAAAATGGAGGACTACATCAGGAAAGCAAGAGCTGGGGAACAAATATTGAAGAATGCCTATAAAGAAGCCAAGATTCAGAAGGCTAGGACTGAGCTCTATCTACAAGAGAGTCAGGCTAGGTGGGTCAGGATCACTGAAGCCCGGACACAAGAAGACCAGAAAACTCAAGCCAAGATTGAACAGTTAGAGGCCAATGAAAAGAAGCAGCATGAAGCTTTGTTGGCAGCCCAGAAGGAGATTTCAGAGTTGAAGCTTAGGGCAGGATTGAAGAGATCAAAAGATCAGGACAGGCACAAGAAGCTGACCACTACCATTGCCACCATGAACCTCCTCATTAGGACCATTACAGAGCACCCAGCTGGTCCAGTGACTGAGGCACTCCTGAAGGAAGTCATAGAGGATGAGTTTGGACTGGATGTCTGACTCTTTGTTTGTTGTTGTTTTCATTTGATGTACTTTTCTCTTTTGTTATATTTTGACCCTCTAGGGGCATGTGTTGTAAAACAAACTATGTATTTATTCATCATTTGTAATATATTAGTTTGCTTTCATTGGGTTTCTTTTCTCAGCAACATCAAGCATATTCCTCGAGGTCTGGAAAGGTCAAAACCAAGAACCAAGCCGGATACCTTGGAAAACAAATAAGCATACTGCATTGCATACTAACCTTGTTTTGTTTTGTAGGTTTTGTTATTATTTGTTTCTAACTCTGTTGTGATCTCAGGAAACATTGCTCGTCGCCGAGTGTTCCCTGTCAACCGCACGCACCGGTACCCTACTCGCAACAACCTTCCTGGTATTCAAATGGATCAAGTACAGTAAGATCTGACTGAGGTCAGAAATCAGATGGCTAATGAGAGAGTGGAAATGAGAAATCAGATGTCTCAATTCATGGCTGTAATGACTGGCTTGGCCCAGAGTCAAGAAAGGTTAAGAGAACTGGTGGAAAGGCAAACTCCTGAGGAGCCTCATCTTGGGACAGGAGGAACTAGCAACAATGAAAAGGGTCAGCCTCGTACTGATCCACCAGTATTTGGACCTCATCTGGATCCAGAAGCTAACATCCCAAGGAATATGCAGGGTAATACTGCTGGGGGGAGAATCTTACAGGAGGATCCCCAAGAAGAGCAGTTTACTGTTATGGGAGCAGGAGATGAAGTCTATGACAGGAGGTTATATGAAATTGCTGAGAAGTTGAGATCTTTGGAGTCTCAGAATTCCTTGGGCTTCGATGTAATGGACATGGGGATAGTGGATGGGGTGAGAATTCCCCACAAATTCAAACCCCCGTGATTTGAGAAATACAATGGAACCTCTTGTCCACGAACTCACCTGCAGTCCTTCCTGGGAAGACTTAAAGCTTATACTATGGATGAGAAGCTGTGGATGTTCTACTTTGAAGACAGTCTGACCGGGGCTTCAAGAGAGTGGTATTCGCACTTGACGAGGGCTACCATTAGATGCTGGAAGGACTTAGCTGAAGCCTTCATCAGGCAATATCAATACAATCTGGACATGGCTCCTAACAGGACCCTTCTGATGGGAATGTCCCAGTCTTCCAGAGAAAGCTTCAGGGAATATGCCCAAAGGTGGAGACAGATTGTTGCTGTTGTCCAACCACCCATGTCGGAAAGAGAAATGGCCGACATGTTCATGAATACGTTGCAAGGAACATATATTGATAGACTGGCTGCCTTTTCTTCTACCAGTTTTGCTGACGTAGTTATAGCTGGGGAAAGGATTGAAAGCCTTTTGAAAATAGGCAAAATTTCTGACAGTGGTGCAAGTTCATCCAGTAATCCCAGGAAGCCTTTTGTGGGACCCCGAAGAGCCGGTGAGACCAATTCCATTCACGCAAGCAGGGGCAGACCTCAGTATGTTCACAGATCAGTAGCAGTTGTTACCATTCCAGCTCCGATCCCTCAACAATCAGCATATCCTCAACAACAACAACCACATTATCAACAACAAGTTCAGTATCCGCAACAGAGAACCTACAACAACAACAATAACAACCAACAACAGCGTCCTTTCCAACAAAGACCATCACAAGCAAACAGGGTGATTGACCCCATCCCTATGCCTTATGATGCCTTATTGCCACAACTCCTGAAGCTTAACTTGGTTGAGTTAAGGACGTTGGCACCACCAGATCCCCTCAATCTCCAAAAGAATTATGATGTCAACGCCAGGTGTGCTTTCCACTCCAATGCACCTGGTCACAATACTGAAAAATGCAGGGCCTTACAAATGAAAGTCCAAGATCTGGTGGATTCTAAAGCCTTCAACTTTGCGCCTCCTCCGAATGTCAACAGAAATCTTATGCCTAATCATGGCGGGCCGAGGATTAATGCCATTGAGGAAGACAAACCATTTACCTTGATCACCAGTGTTGCACAAATTCGAACACCTTTGGTCGAAATTAAAGCTCAGCTTTTAGAATGCCAAGTGTTCCCCGGGTGTGAGCTCGGCTGTGGGTATTGCAACATTGCGGTCAATGGGTGTGAAAGGCTGAGAAGCGGCATAAATGGTCTTATTAAGGATGGTATCCTTCAGATTTCAACAACGGCGCCTACAAATCCAGCAATTCCTTTAACAACAGTTCCCGATTCTTCTACAACAGCAACGACAATCATTCCTACCGATTCATCGATATCATCAGCAATTACTCCATCCATCACTTCAACAAGTCAAATTTCAACAACCATTTCTTCTACAACATCAACATCCATTTTATTAGCAGAATCTTCTACAACGCCAACAAGGATTAATGAAGATGTCTTGACAGTTACAATCTACTATGACCCATCAAATGTTCCTCCCAGCAGCAATTTCCAACAACAAGCCATGGCACCTCCTGCCAGATCACCCGTCACAATTTACTATGATCCGCACACCATTACAGTACCCTCCTCTGCAGCAATCAGTTTGGTCACCATTACAGTGTCTGGACCCGTTCCTTATGAAAGCAGCAATGCCATACCTTGGCATTATGGCTCGGATCTCTACTGCAACGGGGAGAAAATCACTCTGGATTCATCAATCTCTTCTCCACAAATTGATAATGTTGGGGGAGGCGGAGGCTTCACCAGAAGCGGACGCCTTTTTGCCTCATAAACACAAAGACCTAATGTCGAAGCAGAGGCTGCTGCCAAAGCAAAAGGAAAGAGTGTGGTATCTGAAGAGCCAACTACCAAAGAAACTCAGAAGACATCTTTTGAACAAGATGTAGACGAGTTCATGAGAATCATAAAAAGGAGTGATTACAAGGTGGTGGACCAGCTTCACCAAACCCCATCCAAAATCTCCATATTATCACTGTTGATGTGTTCTGAAGCTCACAGGAACGCACGGTTGAAAGTCCTGCACGCAGCATACGTGCCAGAGGAGATTACTGTTAATCAGCTAGAAACTGTGGTGGCAAATGTCAACACCAGTCATGGATTGGGCTTTACCAATACTGACTTAACAATAGAGGGACGCAACCTTAACAAGGCTTTGCATATCACCTTGAAATGCAAGGGGGCTGTTCTATCTCATGTACTGGTGGACACTGGGTCATCACTCAATGTTCTACCAAAGAAAGCCTTAGTGAAGCTGGAGAATGATGGCTTGGCATTGCGTCCAAGTAATTTGGTGGTGAGAGCATTTAATGGCTCTAAAAGATCAGTGCTTGGGGAGATTGATCTGCCTGTGTTGATTGGCCCGCAGACCTTCAAAATTACCTTCTTTGTGATGGACATACAGCCGGCCTACAACTGTCTGTTGGGTAGACCCTGGATCCACGCCGCTGGCGCTGTTACGTCTACCCTTCACCAGAAGTTAAAATTCGAGTGGGAAGGCCAAATCATCACCATCTGTGGGGAGGAGGACATCTTTGTTAGCCAGCTGGCTACGTATAAGTACATAGAAATGGATGGGGAGATCCATAAAACCATGAGCCAAGGGTTTGAGGCCTTGAACATTAATGAAGCATCTGCTGTACTGGGAACTTCCATAACATCGTATCAGCAAGCCTGGAAGGTTGTTGAGGAAGGTACTGCCCAAGGCTGGGGCAAGCTGCTGCCCGTGGAAAAGAAAGAAGACCGATTTGGGTTGGGTTACAGACCAACTCAACAAGATCAATCAGAGGCTACCAAGGAGCCCAAGTTTGTCAGCGGGGGAATGCTCACCCTGGATGCTGTGAACAATTTGGAAGATGAGTCGGAAGACGAGTGCAACCTGGAAAGTTGGATACGTCCAAGGACCCCGAGGAGCCATGTCTCAAACTGGTCTTCCCTGGAAATTATAAGGGTTACTACTGCAGAGTAATTATTATTTCCTGTATTTTTTAAGCATGCATCAAGTCCTGCATCTTGCCCAAGATGTCAGGACTCATTTTGTAATCGGGCCATCTTGTATTTTGTGCAAAGATCAATTAATGAATATCAGGACATCTTTTGCAAATGAGTCTTTTCTTTTCCGCTCACTGTTTTTCATTTTTTCACTTTTTGTACAAAAATAAAATGGCAATGTCTTTCAGAATAAATAACTTCATTTTCACCTTTTTAAATAAGATAAAAACTGATCACTAAAATGAACCAATCTCAACCCTTGCAGAGAGTGCCCTCCAGATTGCACTGACAACAACGCTGCTATGACTTCGTATGACTTTGACAATCCGATTAATCAAGCCGATGAAGGGGTTGAAGAAGATTATGAGCTACCTGAAGAGCTAGCCAGGTTGTTGAGACAAGAGGAGAAGGTTATCACTCCCCATCAGGAGGAGATTGAAACGGTTAATCTTGGTATGGAAGAAGACATGAAAGAAGTGAAGATCGGGGCCTGCCTACAAGATTCAGTGAAAGAGCAACTGATTGACATGCTTCGGGAGTATGTGGATGTTTTTGCTTGGTCTTATCAGGATATGCCAGGGTTGGACACCGATATTGTCATGCACAAGCTACCTCTGAAATAAGACTGCCCACCAGTAAAACAGAAGTTGCGCCGTACTCGCCCAGATATGGCAATGAAGATAAAAGAAGAGGTACAAAAGCAGTGGGACGCCGGTTTCCTTACTGTGACTAGCTATCCACCGTGGGTTGCTAATATTGTACCTGTGCCTAAGAAAGATGGAAAGGTGAGGATGTGTGTGGATTACCGGGATCTGAACAGAGCCAGCCCGAAAGATGACTTCCCTTTACCTCACATTGATGTATTGGTCGACAATACGGCTCAGTTCTCGGTGTTCTCCTTCATGGATGGATTTTCAGGATACAATCAGATCAAAATGTCACCTGAAGACATGGAGAAGACAACTTTCATCACACCCTGGGGCACATTCTGTTATAAGGTGATGCCATTTGGATTGAAGAATGTGGGTGCTACTTATCAACGGGCTATGGTAACATTATTCCATGACATGATCCACAATGAAATTGAATGCTATGTGGATGACATGATTGCCAAGTACCTCACAGAAGAAGACCACCTGGTGAATCTGTTGAAGTTATTCAAGCGTCTGAGGAAGTACCAGTTGAAGTTAAACCCCAACAAATGCACATTCGGGGTGCGATCCGGTAAGCTGCTGGGATTTATTGTAAGTGAGAAAGGGATTGAAGTTGACCCTGACAAAGTCAAAGCCATTCAAGAAATGCTTGCACCAAAGACTGAAAAAGAAGTTTGGGGTTTCTTAGGTAGATAGAACTACATTTCACGGTTCATATCTCACCTTACAGCTACTTGTGAGCCTTTGTTCAAGCTGCTAAGAAAAGAACAAACGGTCAGGTGGAATGAAGACTGCCAGCACTTACTGGACGGGTTGCAAGATGGCAAATGATCCTCACAGAATATGACATTCAGTACACATCTCAAAAGGCCATCAAAGGCAGTGTATTGTCGAATTATCTCGCTGAGCAACCCATTGATGATTACCAGCCCATGAGATTTAACTTCCCCGATGAAGACATCATGTACTTGAAAGCGAAAGATCATGGAGAGCCTATTCACACTGAAGGGCCTGACCCGGAAGAAGAATGGACTATGATGTTTGATGGGGCTGTTAATATGAATGGTCGTGGCGTTGGTGCAGTACTCATTACACCTAAGGGAGTTCACATGCCTTTTTCGGCAAAACTCACCTTTAACTGCACTAACAACGAAGCTGAATACGAAGCTTGTATTATGGGTCTTGAGGAAGCCATTGACCTCAGGATCAAGACTTTGACTGTGTTCGGAGATTCAGCTCTGGTAATTAATCAAACCAACGGCAAATGGTACACCCACCAAGATCATCTGATACCTTATCGGGATTATACAAGGAGGTTATTGACTTTCTTCACAACAATCAAGCTTGAGTATATCCCTCGAGATGAAAATCAGTTTGTAGATGCTCTGGCTACCATTTCATCCATGATCAAAGTTCAAGCTGCCAACTTTGTGCCTCGGATTTCAGTATCCAGACTTGATAGACCAACATACGTGTTCTCAGCGGATGTTTCTAAAGACGATAAGCCTTGGTTCCATGACATCAAATGCTTCTTGGAGGATCAAACATACCCACCTGGGGCATCTTCCAATGATAAGAAGACTTTGAGAAGGCTAGCTGGTAGTTTCTTCCTAAATACTGATGGTTCCTTGTACAAGAGAAACTTTGATATGGTACTCCTCAGATGTGTTGATAAGGCAGAGGTAGACTTGTTGATGCACGAGGTGCATGAAAGATCCTTTGGTACCCATGCAGGAGGGCATGCAATGGCTAAAAAGTTGCTGAGATCAGGCTATTACTGGATCACAATGGATGCAGACTGTTGTGCCTATGCCAGGAAATGCCATAAATGCCAGATTTATGCGGATAAAGTGCATGTGCCTCCCAACCCTTTGAATGTGATGTCTTCACCCTGGCCCTTTGACATGTGGGGCATTGATATGATTGGCAAGATTGAACCGACTGCTTCAAATGGCCACAGATTCATCCTGGTAGCCATCGACTATTTTACCAAGTGGGTCGAAGCAGCTTCTTATGCAAATGTCACCAGGCAAGTGGTAGCCCGATTTCTAAAGAGAGACATCATCTGTCGGTATGGAGTGCCCGAGCGAATCATTACTGATAATGGTTCCAACTTGAACAACAAAATGATGGCAGAACTATGCCGGGACTTCAAGATCCAACACCACAATTCTTCTCCTTACAGGCCAAAGATGAATGGCGTTGTAGAGGCAGCTAACAAGAATATCAAGAAGATTGTGCAGAAGATGGTGGTCACCTATAAAGACTGGCATGAGATGCTACCATTTTCCTTGCATGGGTACCGTACATCAATCAGAACGTCCACTGGGGCAACACCGTATCAGCTTGTTTATGGTATGGAGGCAGTCCTACCTGTGGAAGTTGAGTTACCATCTTTACGGGTATTGATGGATGTTAAATTGAATGAAGCAGAATGGGTCCGATCCCGATATGAACAACTGAGTCTGATTGAAGAAAAGAGATTAGCTGCGATCTGTCATGGGCAGCTGTATCAGAAAAGAATGAAGAAAGCCTTCGATCAGAAAGTCAGGCTTCGAGAATACCAAGTAGGAGATCTTGTGTTGAAAAGACTCCTCCCTCCTCATACAGACCACAAGGGCAAGTGGACTCCGAATTATGATGGTCCATTCATAGTAAAGAAAGCTTTCTCCGGTGGAGCATTGATGCTCAGTACTATGGATGGTGAAGATTTCCTGTCCCTTGTGAATTCAGATGCAGTTAAACGATACTTCGCATAAAATGACCCGCTGGCCATAAAAACAGAACGTAAGTCCAGGCAAAAATAGGGCATCCCGGCGAGTCAAAAACAGAATAAAAGACTCGGGCAAAATTAAGGGAAAATAAATAAAAAGAATGTGTACACCCGCTGAGTTGAAAATCCACATTGGACAGCTCAGGCAAAAATGGGTATCCCGGTGGATTGAAAACCCGAAAGGGCGATCCACGCAAAATAAGGGAATAAGCGAACAATTGCATTCTGAATTCGTCTGTATCACTTACAACACGGCAAGCTTCGAAGTTTAAAAGCATCGGTCAGAATTAGCCTTCTTCAAAAGCAAGAGGAGAAGAACGTCAATGTCATATGGGTCATAGCAAAAGGGAAGCTCCCTGAAGCGTCATCAACATTGCCAGCATCTTTTTGTTTCCCAATTTGTAACAATCGCCTCATTTCAGGGGATCTGTTTCTGTGATTGTATCTTGCCAATTCAGGGCACACAAATTAATAAAGTCAGATTTTCAGTCATAGTTCGTCTCGTACATTTTATTTTCATTTGCAAAATGTCCGATGTCTTTAAGATATTGATTGCATAAGTACAGATGCATTTTATTTCTAAATTACATGCTTACAGGAAATATATTTGCTCCCGGGAGTGTCTAAACTCCTATGACGGAATCCAATAAGGGATACCTTGGGGTATTTGTGCGTTTCTTTGACATACGGGTTGCAGGTGTTCGAAGCGCGACATGAGGCGTAAGAGCTTCTCCCCAGCAAGTTGTCAAATCATTATCTACTCAGCTCATCTTCCAAATGGCATTAGAGATGCTTTATCCCCAGCTGAGTTGCCAATCATCATTCCTCCTCAGCCGAGTGTCAGGCAGGGAACCATTCCCCCCGCAGAGCGCCAGCCTCTATCCAGAAGAGCAATGCCTGAGATCTCGCAACAAAGCGACGAAAGATTCCGCAGCCCCAGCTGGGCTCATCATCACCAATGAAAGGCCAATTAGAGACCTGTTACCCCAAGCAGAATCATTTCATCAGATCTACCAAGGATCTCATCCCCAGCTGGGGTATCACTTCAAGCAAATTAGCCAGGGATCTTCACAACGACGAGATCTGAATCCCGGATCGGTATCATCGCATAATCATAGGATTCACATCATATTTCCCCCCAAAGCGTAGCATTCCGTCTAATACGGAGCATTACGGCAAAAATCAAACATATTGCATAATCATAAGCCATGTTCTGAATAAAATAGCTGTGTATACCAACACTCCGTTTGCAAATATAGAAAATACTTCTCAAACTCCCCGGCAGAATATCAAAGCATTTCCCCTTTGCACTCACAAATACAGATACATGCTCCTTTTGGCACTCGTCCGTGTCATCATTCCCCAGTAAAGTCACCCGAACGTCCTATACAGACAGATACATATATACACACTTCCCTGACACCCGTCTGTGTCACCTCCTCCAGCACGGTTGCTTAAATACTTGTCTATAATACACTTCTTCTGACACCCGTCTGTGTCGTACTCTCCACAGCAAGTTGGACACTCATCTATGTCTCACTCATCACTTTTCACTCATACAGATACTCGTCTGTATCTTGTATACATCACTTAAATCCCCTCAGAGTCGACACGCATCTTTAATCTATACACCGTGTCAGACACTAATGCTTTCTTGAAATTAGACACTCGTCTGTGTCTACCATGCCCTAGAAAAATTCCCGGCAAATCTTGATAAATTATCTCCTTTTGTCTGGCATTCATCCTATGTCATGATATTTTCGGTAGCCGTACCCTGCCAGGTGATCGTCCTTCACCTTTTTGATGATCGTCCTTCATCATCCCCAGCGGAGTCTCTATTAGAACCCCTTCCTATCCGACATTCGTCCTATGTCGTGATATTTTCAGCAGCCGTCCCCTGCTAGGTGATCTTCCTTCACCTCTATATGATCTTCCTTCATCATGTCTGTCCGATGGCCATCCCCATCGTCGACCTTTTCTATCCAGCATTCGTCCTATGTCGTGATACTTTCGGCAGCCTTACCCTACTAGGTGATCGTCCTTCACCTCTTGATGATCGTCCTTCATCATGTCTGTCTGATGGCCGTCCCCATCGTCGACCTTTTCTATCTGGCATTCGTCCTATGTCGTGATACTTTCGGCAGCCGTACCCTGCCAGGTGATCGTCCTTCACCTTGGATGACCGTCCCTCATCCTTACCCCCAACAAAGCAGCCATCCCGTGCTAAGTGATCGTCCTTCACCTTTGATGACCGTTCCTCATCATTTATTTCTTCAGCCCGATGGTCGTCCCCATCATTTACCTTTAATCCCCAGAAACCCTTGTTTCTTTGCTCGATGGCCGTCCCCATCATGACCTCTCTGTTTCCCCGGCATGTCGGTCGTCCCCGTCATTGCTTTGCTCCCCGGCAGTCGTTCTCTGCTCGACGGTCGTCCTCCGTCGCCCTCACTTTATAATCATACTTTATTTTCTTTTACAATCTATGTCCCTTTTCTTCTTCATTCAGTGAATGCAAATTTTGGACTGTCTTTGGTATTCAACCACAAGTTATCTTGTTTGCCTGTTAAGCCGTCGCTTACATCCTGCACAGCTAACTCATGTTTGAATAGGGGCAGATGTAAACACCCCAAATTTGCCCTCACTAAGTTCACACCATGGCTTATGATCTTTTCATTTGCATAAGTTCAATCATATCATCTCATGTTGCATTTTGCTTCACTGCATTGCTTCTAAGTCATCTACATCCAGGGTTTGTGATCTAAGAAATCCCTGAGCCATCTGAGCCACTCCAAAGGCCTTCAATCATCTCAAGAGGGTCCATGTATGTTCAAGCATCATATTATATCCTCCAAAGGTCAAGGAAGTCAAAGAATCACAAGAACTGAGAAAGGCATGGAAGCAGAGCCAGGTTTAACTGCACAGATGACCTAAAATTAGGGTTTTGGTTTCAGAGGCCATAACCCCAATTTTTTTGGTTATTCTTTTTTCTATGGGTCTTTATATGTTATGAGGATCAGGCATACCAATTTTCATGAAGAAATTCAAAGGAGAAGGCATCTGATCACAAGATGACTTCTTGAGCAAGTCAGTGCAAAATCAGGGCATCTGAGGCCCCCAATCACCCAACCAAAGGGGTTTCTCCATCATTTTGAGTGTGTATGATCTTTATTTGATCATAGAAGATGTTAGAAGTTCACAAAATTGAAGAATTTCAAGCCATTTGCAAAGTTGCCTTTTTGGGAAAGTGACTTGTAATGCAAAATTGTCATTTTGGGAAAGTTTTTCAACCTCCTCTTTTTTATTCAAAAATGCTTCAAATGAAAAATCTTTGGTCATTAATGTTGTAGATTGGATCCTCTCATTTTCAAAAAGTACAAGAACTCATTCTAATTCATTTTAGATCAAAAGTTATGGCCTTGCAAAGTTGGACAAAATCACTAAAATTTCACTTTTACACCAAAGAGGGAAACTTGCAATTTCACATGCCAAGCATTTCCATGACTTCAAAATGACTTCTAAGCATCACATAAACACAACACATGGCCTAAAATTCAGATTTGCCCAAGAAATTTCTCACTTTCATGCTTTGAATTCCAAGTTATCATAAGCCATTTTCCATAAAGTTCAAAAGGAGGAACTCTTGCAAAAATGATTCCCAAGGGTTTGTATGGCCTCTAACTGATTTCATGACATTACCACAACATCATGTGACATTTCACAACAAGAATTCAGCAAGGAATGTCACATACCCATGACCAAAAATCACAAAATGCAACAAGTTGCAAAGTTTCAAAACATGTGACATCTCACCCTTCATCCATTCCAGATCACATCAGAACATCCAAGGGCCTTCCTTGAAGCTGTCTGAGGCAATCCAAACACAGAAATCTTCTCTGCCATGGCCCATACCTATAGTACACCATTTTTGACTTTTTGGCCAATCATCCCATACCAATCCCACAGTGCATACCTGCCCTCTAGAATTGTTGGGATTGCTTATGGATTACCTAAGGATCATAAAACAAAAGAAAAGAAGGCTCAGAACACACACACACAACCAGCTTGCACAAAAACTGTCAAAACCTTCATCTCTTTGAAACTCCTTCCTCAGCCATCAAAAATCCAAAATTTCTTCACCAACAAATCACATATCACTCACTGAACAAGAATCAACCCTCAAAGCAGCCAAAAACATCACATACACAGACCTCCATTTCTGTTATACCAGAACTGAAACATTCAAACCAGCCATTCTTAAAGCTTTCTAAGCTTCATTCCATCATCAGGGGGTTCAAGGAAGTAGGCTTGCACAAAGGGAGAGTCCAGAAAGCTCAGAATCAGAGAGTCCTCATCTCAGGTAACATGAAGAACTTTTTTCCTAGAAGCTAGCTTTTAAGTTCTTTTATGATTCTATATGCTCCCCTGATCATGGGGATGTGTTTACTTTTGAAAATGGTGAAGAAACCACCATGTATGTGATCTCTGAACTTTTGCCTGTGTTTTACATTTTTCTTCGATTCATGTTTATGGAGTGAAATAAATGAGTTTTAGTTGGGGGTTTAGGTTTAGAATGGTTAGAGGATCATTTTTGTGAAAGAAATTTGAAGTTTAGTGACCTGTAGAAGAAGCTAGGGTTTTGTGTTCGTCGGAGAAGACGACCGGAACACTGTTCCGGTCGCCTGAAAGTGATTTGCCCTAATCAGTGTAATTAGTGAGGTTTAAATGTGAGCCTTTGATCTTGCCTTCCCGTGCGCGAATGAACGAACCAGATTGGTCATTAAACCCTAATTCAGATTAATTAGTTTAATTAATTAGGATTAAATTTGAATTTTGCCAGAATGAATCCTAGCCATTGAAACGCGCGCGGGTCAACTCCCTCCAAAAACCTTTGAATCTCAGCCTCAGGATCCTCATACTTTTCCATTTTTATTGTTTTATTTCATTTTATTTGTATTTAATTTCCACGAATTTTTAAAAATAGTAAAATACATTAAAAAATTCTGAAATTTTTTATCAAATCTTTTATCAATTTTCAGAACCCAAAAATATTTTTATTTTTATTTTTTGCATCAAAAATTATTTTTAAATCATTTAAATGTTTATTTTTAATTAATTAATGGAAATTAATTAATTAAAAATGCATTTAGGTATTTAAAAATCACCAAAAAATTCACATTGCATTCTAATACATTTAGAAACTTTATCAAACTCTAAAAACAAATTTCTTTTTGGTTTTTGACCTATTTTGGCCTTTTTCTTTGGAATTAAAGTTCTTAAAAGGCAATATTTTTGTTCTAACTTAGAAAAATTCTTTCTGCCTAACCATGAAGAGTTTGATGATGGTTCTTTTTGCATTGCATCCTTCATATCATATAGTTTCTAGGGTAAAATTGGTGTGAATTTATCTTTAATTTTCAATTTAATGTGAATTTTTCCTTTTAAAGTTCCTTGAAACCCTAATTGACTTGAAAAAATCATAACTTCCATTAGGTTAAGACTTAGGTCCCCTCCTTTGGGCAGTGAACTTGTGTAGGGTTAGGGTTCCTTTGGTCCCATTTTCAATTTTTTATCATGTCATTTGCTTATGATTTTGGATTTTGCTTTGTGTCTTGTGCATAAACCCTAATTTTTTTGCCTTCATCTCTCATTTGCTTGCATACATGAGATTTCCATGACATTTTGTGCATCCACATGACACATAATACATCTTAGGACATATTAGAATCATGTTTGATCATTGCATCTTTAATTTTCCATGTTGTGCATTCATTCCATTTCATAAACTTTCATGAACTTTCATGGTCCAAAACATCCTTCATTTGCATCCTCATACTTGTATGATCATCCCCATCTCTTGCCATGCTTTCATACCATCTTATAGCATCATTTGCATCATGATTATGTTTCTGATTTTGGTTTTCATCCTTGCATCTCATCTCATTTCCATTTCATTTCATTTCTTGTTGCTAACTTTTCAGGTGGTAAGTGTTTGAGAAGTGAAATTGCCTTCACTTCTCATAATCTATTCTCATCTCTATTTTATGCATTCTTTGCTGCATTTTACTTATGAATTAGAGTGAGCTTGCTCATTCATGCTCCCTCCTCACCTTATTTCTTCAAGCAGCTTATCTTCTTAAGTGAAGTAAGTTGTCTTGCTTCTCCTGTTTCTCCTCCTTTCATCTGCTTCTTCCTTGGTGGCTTTTCTTGAAGATCTTCTTGAAAGCCCCATTAACCCTAGGAACACCCAAGCATGATCACAATTAGGGTTTTATTAGTCCCCCCATTATTTTTACCTTTGTGTCATCTTTGAGTCTTCTCTTCTCATCTCTTAATCAAGGACTAAACCTTAAAGGTTTTAAGGCTTTGTGATTAGGGTTATGCATGTATCCTTCTATTAGAATGGAGTGTATAACTTTAATCCTAAGTGTTAAACTCTCAATGTGTTTAAATCCTTTAATCAATCTATCTAATAATCATTAAGACATTAAGCTTGTAACTTGGGCCTTGCATTAGGGTTCTAATTCTTCCTTAATTGGTTAAGAAGGACTAACCCCAGTGTTAATGGACAAGTCCCCCTCAAGTTGTCTTACAAACCATAAAATTCACTTCTTAATCTTACCATTAACTAAAATCCACTTTAATAAAGACTTTGTTTTGTCATGAGGTTAATCCCTAATCATGGATTAAGTTGAGGAGCCTTCCTCAGCTTAAATGTTCTCATCTATTATCCTTCTATTAGGATGGTGTAATGAGTCCATTAAATCCCTGATTATGGCTTAAACTCATTACTTAACACTAAACAAAAACTTCAAAAACATCTAAATAATCACAAGTAGGTTGATGATCTTAATCCTACATCATGGTGATTAAGTGTGAGGTGTTTACTTCATACTTAAGGCATTCTCATTACCCCTAATCAGAGGGAAGATGTGATGAGTTTACTAATCCTTGGTTTAGGCTTAAGCTCATTTTCCTATGACAAATATCAAAAAGCAATAAAAGATTGAAAATACCAAAAACAAACAATAATCGTCTCCTTCGGGATTCTTTTCTCATTCACTCACAAACGAGAACTTGCTTCTTCCGTCTAATGCAAGACAGTTTGCACCTGAGCCAGACAGGTCATACACTTGAGCATAGGCAAGTAAGTAGTTCACAAGTCAATTTATCTTTCAGTCTCTTTGAGTCGAACTACGGTGTTCTGACTTCCTCATTGCACGAGAGGATACGTAGGCATAACTTAACAGTTATCGAACAAAAGTCTCTGTATATTCCCCCTCCTTCCAGCATTATTCTTTTAGCCTCATTATCTTGAGCTTTGCACTCCTGTTCTTACACTGACACTCCATATATTTCACTTCACTTTCTTCCTGCACTGACACTTGCATTCTTTCCAGCTTTGATACACAAATTGCACTGACACTACCCCTTTAAATACAAATCTTTTAAGCGTGGATCCCGTCGAGTACGGCGGACAATCTGGGTGCTAATACCTTCCTAGGTTGTAACCAACCCCCTTTCTCAGTTTCTCTGGTTCGCGACTGTCTTATCCATCTTTTCTCAGGTCTATGCAGCATTACCTTTTCCTTCGGGATAAAAATGCCTAGCTGGCGACTCTTTTCTTTCTTCTGAGTTCACCCTTGTATGTTCTCACCTCCTTCGCCGACCGTTCGCGTCTGTACCCCATTTGACTTAGCCTCATTTGGCGGGAGCGACATTATCCCAGTTCGTTCGAACTCACCTACTCTGGGGGATCCAAATCCAGGAAGAAGATTACACTATAAGTGGATTATTGATTGTACAAAACAGTTATTCTACAAGTAAACACAAACCTTTTAACTAACCCTACCTAATGTAATTCATTACCGCAAAAACCCATCTATTGATGCAAGAAACCCATCTCATTTCCTCATTGTTGTATGCCCTGCAACGGTATCGGGTTGCACCCAACAACTCCTTCACATTGTACTTTCACAACTTTACCATTCACGAAAGTCCTCCTTTCTATGCATTGTAAAACCAACTCTCTTTGGTTCTTTCCTCATTGGATATGCTTACTAGCTTCATCCAAGAACAATATATAATTCATTACCTAATGGTTTCTGAATTTGTATCAACAACAATGTCTACCTTAATGTATCCTACTGATACAGAGGGTGACTTACAACACAAGAAAGCCAACAAATTCAGAACCTAAACCTTATTTTCTACTTTACAAAAGTGTTACAAGGATTAGTTATTTTTACCTAGGTCTAAGGACTTCTATTTATAATCTTCTGCTGATCTATGGGCTTCAATCTTCTGTCTTCTGATTCGTTGATCTTGATGCATATTTATTGGAGAGAATCTTGGAGAAGTATTAAACAAGATTTAAATCATCTTTTGTAATAGTCTAGGATGTCGAATATTCATGCAGGACATTACATTCGACATCTTTTTATCTTTGGCAGATTTCTTCACAATTGTGCGTTCCAACATTTCTTTATCTTTATCAGAGTCTTCAATCTTTATGTTTTACCAAAACTTTTCCAAACCCTTAGAACTTTAATTTATGAGGACTAAAAACATATTTAATCCAACTTTTAATATTCATAGTTTTTGCATATTTAAGTAGACAGAAAAAAAGCCAAACAAATTCTAATAATAAGGATATGTGGGAGTACTTTTTCTTAAATAAAACAAAGATAATATATTTCTGTAGAAAAGAAGATTATAAATAGAAGTCCTCTGACCTAGGTAAAAATTATAAATTGGCCAACATATATATTTCTGTAAAAAAGAAGTATATATATATATATATATATATATATATATATATATATATATATATATATAAAACAACACAACCCATACATTACTCCCCAAATATTTGAAACAGAAGCATTGATATATATTTTTTGTAAGCAAGGATTTCAAGAACAAAGTAATAGGGGTACTCGAACCCGATTACAAAAGAAACAAAGCCATAAAAGATCAACGAGGAGATATTAAGTGCCAAATGAAACTTAGCCTAAGAAAAGCAAAGGATCTTTGCAAAAGTTATAAAATTAAAATTGGAATGATTAATGTCACCTATAAAAGCCCATCTCCAAGCCAATATTTTGATATTCCGAACAAGATCCGCCAAATTGAACGAATCTTCTTTGAAGACCATACCATTCCTTACTAACCAAATACTCCAAACCATCACGAACCAAATAGTCCCAACATTACTATGACAAGTTTTTTTCCTAACAAAGTGTGATGCCCACAACAAAAAGTGGTTACGAATGTCATCCACATAAAAATAATCAGGCAGAATATGAGGCCTTCTTGGCCGGGTTGCGCCTTGCTGACGACCTGGGAGCAGAAGAAATCATAATATGCATGGACTCGCTGTTGGTCGCTAACCAAGTACGAGGCAATTTTCAAGCTAAAAACGATAACTTGGCCGAATACTTAGCCTTAGTCAAGGAAAAGCTAAAACAATTCACATCCGTAGAAGTCAGGCACATCCCGTGCGAGAAAAACATCCGAGCAGATATTTTATCCAAATTGGCGAGCACCAAGAGAAAGGGGGGCAACAAATCCGTCATACAGGAGATACTCCCCCAACCCAGCATTAGAAAAACGTCAACGACAATAGACATCAACATCATAGGCGACGCTAACTGTTGGATGACCCCGGTATTTAACTACCTGACCAAAGACGAGTTACCAGCTGACCCGAAAACGGCCAGCACCGTGCGACGAAGGCCATGCTCGTACATGATGGTCGGAGGGAAGATGTATCGCCGAGGATTCTCCGCACCACTCCTCAAATGCGTCGAAGAAGAAAACATCCCACACGTGTTGAGAGAAGTCCGCGAGGGAATCAACGCGCAACACCCTGGCGAAAGGTCACTCGCTCGTAAGATCCTACGAGCAGGATATTACTGGCCGACAATGCAGGACGATGCGAAGGAACACGTTAAAAAATGTGACAAATGCCAACGACATGGTGACATACACATAGCGCCCCCTACTGAGTTAAAATCAATGTCGTCCCCATGGCCATTCTCCTAGTGGGGACTAGACATCTTGGGGCCCTTCGTCATTGGCACCGGCCAAAATAAATATCTCATTGTAGGCGTCGACTATTTCACCAAATGGATCGAAGCAGAGGCCCTAGCCAAAATCAC
This sequence comes from Lathyrus aphaca, assembly GCA_963966055.1. Lineage (NCBI taxonomy): Eukaryota > Viridiplantae > Streptophyta > Magnoliopsida > Fabales > Fabaceae > Lathyrus > Lathyrus aphaca. The sequence continues at coordinate 441,975,446 of OZ014522.1, read as the reverse complement.
CGCATTGAACATCTTATGCTTCTTCAAGCGAAACATCCTCGCTCGGTTTGGGGTACCGCTCGCCATCGTGACAGACAATGGAACACAGTTCATCGACAAACACTTCCAAGAATTCGTATCCTCGGTCGAAACGAAACAATACTTCGCTTCTGTCGAACACTGTCGCTCCCGCCAAATGAGGCTAAGTCAAATGGGGTACAGACGCGAACGGTCGGCGAAAAGAACAATGAGAACACACAGCCGTGAACTCACTGGAGATGAATAGAGTCGCCAGCTAGGCATTTTTATCCCGGAGGAAAGGCAATGCTGCATAGACCTAGAAAAAGAAGGATAAGACGGTTGCGAACCAGAGAGACTGAGAAAGGGGGTTGGTTACAACCTGGGAAGGTATTAGCACCCAGATTGTCCGTCGTACTCGACGGGATCCACGCTTAAAAGATTTGTGTTTTAAAGGGGTAGTGTCAGTGCAATCTGTGTATAAAGCTGGAAAAGAATGTACAGGTGTCAGTGTATAAGTGATGTGAAGTATGAAAGTGTCAGTGTAAGAAAGGAATGAAATGCTCATGATAATGAGGCTCAAAGAATAATGCTGGAAGGAGGGGGAATATACAGAGACTTTTGTTCGATAACTGTTAAGTTATGCCTACGTATCCTCTCGTGCAATGAGGAAGTCAGAACACCGTAGTTCGACCCAAAGAGACTGAAAGATGAATTGACTTGTGAACTGCTTGCTTGTCTATGCTCAAGTGTATGACCTGTCTGGCTCAGGTGCTTACTGTCTTGCATTAGACGGAAGAAGCGAGTTCTCGTTTGTGAGTGAATGAGATGAGAAAAGAATCCCGAAGGAGACGATTATTGTTTGTTTTTGTGTTTTCAGTCTTTTATTGTTTTTGGATTTTGTCGTAAGTTAATGAGCTTAAGTCTAAACCAATGGATTTAGTAAACTCATCACATCTTCCCTCTGATTAGGGGTAATGAGAATACCTTAAGTGTGAAGTCAGCTTCTCACACTTAAACGCCTTTGGTGTAGGATTAAGATCATTAACCTACTTGTGATTAATTAGATGTTTTTGTGATTTTATTTAGTGTTAAGTAATGAGATTAAGCCATAATCAGGGATTAAACAGACTCATTACACCATCCTAATAGAAGGATAATAGATGAGAATGTTTAAGCTGAGGAAAGCTCCTCAACTTAATCCATGATTAGGGATTAAACTCATGACAAAGCAAGCCTTTGATTAAGTGCATTTTATTTAATGGTATGATGATGAAGTGAATTTTATGATTCGTAAGACAACTTGAGGGGGACTTGTCCATTAACACTAGGGTTAGTCCTTCTTAACCAATTAAGGAAGAATTAGAACCCTAATGCAAGGCCCAAGTTACAAGTGTGATGTCTTGATGATTATTAGGTGAATTGATTAAAGGATTTAAACACATTAAGGGTTTAACACTTAGGATTAAAGTTATACACTCCATCCTAATAGAAGGATGCAGGCATAAGCTTAATCACAAAGCCTTAAAACCTTTAGGGTTTAGTCCTGATTATGAGGTGAGAAGAGAAGACTCAAAGAGACACAAAGGTAAAAGATAAGAGGGGAAACTAACCAAAACCCTAATCATTGTCATGCTTGGTTGTCCCTAAAGTTTGTGAGGTTTAAACAAGAACAATCTTCAAAGGAGCCACCAGGAAGCAGATGGACAAGATCAAGAAAAGCAAAGTGACTTGCTTCATTCAAGAAGTCAAGTCACTTGAAGAAAGAAAGTGGGAGGAACAAGAATGAGCAAGCTCAATCTCAAACACATACATAAATGCAGCAATGGATGCAAGAGAGATGAAAAGAAAAGTTATGAGAAGTGAAGGCAAATTCACTTCTCAAAGATACTTACCACCTGAAATGTTAGAAAAGAAATGCAATACAATGCCAAATGAGATGAAATGGTATGATGCTAAACAAAACCAGAAGCATGTTGATGATGATAATGATGCTATGAGATGCTACAAACATAAGGCAAGGCATGGAGATGTTCATACAAGATCATGGATGCAAATGATGCAAGCTTAGAAGCATGGATACACATGAAAAGTTAGGAAGCATACAAAGCATACAACATGGCAAATGCAAGATGCAATGATCAAACATACTTTCTACATGTCTTATGAAGTCAAATGAATCAAATGGAAGCATGGAATGGTATGGCAAATCATGTTATGCAAGATAATGCAAGAAGGATGCAAATGGAAGCCCAAATTAGGGTTTATGGATCAAACAACAAACAAAAATCAAAAACAGAAGCAAAACCTAAGATAAAAAATGGAAAATGCCACCCAAAGAAACCCTAAACCTATACTAAACCAAAGTCCAAAGGGGAGGTCTCAACTCTTAACCAATCTCAAGTTATGATTTTTCTAAGTTATTAGGGTTTTTAGGGTTCCTAAACAAAAGAAATACCAAACAAATTGAAAATGAGGAAACAAATCATGGCCATTTAATCCTAGAAACTACATGCTAAACACAAAACAATGCAAAAAGAATCAATGTCCAACTCTTCCTAGATAGGCAGAAATGATTTTTTGAACTTATGATCAAAATAATGCACAAAAAATGATTTAATTCAATGGAAAATTCTCAAAATGCATCAAGATCAAAAAGAAATTTGGTTTGAAGGTTGGACAATGTTTCTAAATGTCTTAGAACATTTCATGAATTTTTGGGTGATTTTTAGATACTTAAAAGTATTTTTAATTAATTAATTTCCATTAATCAATTAAAAATAATCTTTTAAATATTTAAAAATACTTTTTAAATGATAAAAAATAAAATGAAAATATTTTTGTGTCATGAAAATTAATAAGACTTAAGAGAAAAAGTTTCATAATTTTTTATGACTTTTTACTATTTTTAATTAATTATGCAAAACAAATGAAAAGAAAATGGAATTAAAATAAATAAAAATGAAAGTCAACAGAAGGAAGGGCCAGGATGAAGTCTGGGATTTAAATGCGTTGACTGGCGCGCTAGTGGAGGGCCAGGATTGCCTCTGAGTTAATTATCTTAATTAAAATTAAATAAAACTAATGAAAGAGATTAGGGCTAAGCAGATTGATCTGGGCCACACACACACGCGGGAGGTCAACTGGTCAAAGGGATCGTACGCTCCAGATTCAAACTTGAGTTAATGACATGATTAGGGCACAAATTACTTTCAGGTGGCCGGAGAAGACTTCCGGTCGTCTTCTCCGGCCAGCATCTCCCCTGAAAATCCCCAAAACCCCAAAAACCTAACTAAAATGAAATCCAAGAACTGGGAAATGATCCCCAACCACTCACGAATCAAAACCCTCTCTCAAAACAAATTTATTTTCCCTAACAAAGATGAATCGAAGCAAATAAGAACTAGGGCACGCAAGTTTCAGAAGCTAATTAAATACTCATTTCAAGGCCATTTCAAAAACTAAAAGCATATTCATGATCAGGAAGGCACAAAGATCAAGTTTAGAACAAGAAAAATGATTTCTGGAAAAATATTTTTCAAGCTACCTGAGATTCGAAGCTTTCACTCTGATGACTTTCTGGCCACTTCTTTCAGTGCAATCCACTCCACTTGATCCCCAGATGATGTTTGAATGCTCAAGAGGAATTTATGTTGGCTGGATGAGGAGTTTGACAAGCTTCTGCTCAAGCTCAGTCAGAAATGGCAATGGAGTTTCAGGCAGTTTCAGGTCATTGTAAATGGTTCTTTGTGATCCAGATGGTGAGTGGAGAAGGTCTGTGGTGTTTGTTTGTATGTTTGTGAGCTGTGGAAAGAGATTCGAATGAAACTGCAAGTTGAGGTGAGAAATGGCAATGGGGTGTTCTTGCTTGTTCCAGGCCTGGCTCTTGGTGGTTTGAGGTCTATGAAGTATGGTGAGTTGATCTATGGAAATGGTTTTTATGTTTGCAAGCTGAGAAAACAAATTCGAAGGAAAATGCAAGATGGAGTGTTTTGGTGTATGTGATGGATGAGTGAGTTTCAGCCTTGCTAGATGAGTGGAATGGCTGGCAAAGAGATATTGTATTTTAATCCTATAGGTCAGATGATGTGACCTGGCCTATGGTGATTGGTAAGTTTGCTTTTGCTCAAAGTCCAACTTTTGTGTAAGAGAAGTATGGCTCATGATCTAGGCAAGTACAAGCATGGGGCTGCGCAGCAAGGGTGAGGGGAAAGGCTAGCCAAAGTCAGCAGCCAATGTCACAAGTTGTAGGAAGTGATCATGATGATTTTGCAAGTTGCTTGCTTTTTGAACTTCATGAAGAAAAGTCTTGTTACATGAACCAAAACATGAGAAACCTTGATCCAATTCTGACTTTTAGGACATGTAAAATGTTTGCATGCTGGTTTGAAGTGAATTAGAGGTTACAATTGGCTTTGGATCATGATTTTGCAAAATTCTCATTTGAAGCATGCCTTGAAAATCAATGATTTTAGCCAACTTTGCCACACCATAACTTTTGATCCAAGAAGAGTTTGATCATGTTCTTGTACTTTTTGAAAAGGGAAAGATGAGATCTACAACTTTCATGACCAAAGTTTTTCCATTTGAAGCTTTTTTGGATCAAGAATCAAGGCTTGAAAAATGACCTAAAATGAAGCATTCTTGAAAAGTCAACTATGCCCAAAAAGTCAACACTTGCAAAAACTCCAAATTCTTGATTTTTGTGGACTTCAACCTTCTTCCATGATCAAATAAAGATCATATACACTCAAAATGATGAAGATCACCCATTGGTTGGGTCATTGGGGGCCTCAGATGCCCTGATTTTACACTGACTTGTCTGAAAAGTCAACCCTTGATCAGATGACTTCCCCATGGAATTTCTTCATGAAAATTGATATGCATACTCCCTATACCCTATAGAGACCAATGGAAACAAGAATGACCAAAAAATTTGGGGTTATGGCCTCTGAAACCAAAACCCTAATTTTAGGTCAACTGTGCAGTCAAACCTGGCTCTGCATCCATCCAAACCCTAGTTCTTGTGATTCTTTTGAAATCTTGACTTTTAGAGGATGTAATATGATAGATGAACACACATGGATCCCTTTGAAGTGATTGGTGGCCTTTGGAGTGGCTCAAGATGCCCTGAGATTGCTCAGATCACAAACCCTAGGTGCAGATGACTTAGAAACTATGCAGTGAATCAAAATTGTGATATGAGATGGTATGATTGTGTTTATGCATATGAGAATGATCACAAGCCATGGTGAAATGGGTGAGGGAAAATTTGGGGTGTTTACAGCTGCCCCTATTCAAACATGAGTTAGCTGTGCAGGATGTAAGCAACGGCTTAACAGGCAAACAAGATAACTTGTGGTTGAATACCAAAGACAGTCCAAAATTTGCACTCACAGAATGAAGAAGAAAAGGGATATAGATTGTAAAAGGAAAATAAAGTATATTGTAAAGCGGGAAACAACGCAATGACGGGGACGGCCGACATGCTGGGGATAAAAGGTAAAGCCAAGACGGGGACGGCCGACTAGCTGGGGAATGTCAAAATATGATGGGGACGGCCATCAGGATAAAGCTGTAAAGTTTTCTGGGAGTTAATGAAACATGACGGGGACGGCCATCAAGTTCATAAAGCAAGGTAACCGACGATGGGGACGGCCATCGGGCTAAAAGAAAAGGAAAAGGGACCACGACGGGGACGGCCATCGGGTTAAAGAATAAATGAAATAAACAGATGATGGGGTACGGCCATCAAAGGTGAAGGACGATCACCTAGCAGGGGACGGCTGCTCTGTTGGGGAATAAAGGAATCATGATGGGGACGGCCATCAAAGGTGGAGGACGACCACCTGGCAGGGTACGGTTGCCGAAAATATCAACGATGGGGACGGCCATCGGATAGAAAAGGTCAACGATGGGGACGGCCATCGGACGAGCATGATGGAGGACGACCATCAAGAAGTGGAGGACGACCACTCAGCAGGGTACGGCTGCTCTCAAGGTTTGTCATAACACAGGACGAATGTCAGACAACCGAAATCGACAATGGGGACGGCCATTGGATGGGGTGATGAAGGACGATCCTCAAAAAGGTGGAGGACGACCACCTAGCAGGGGACGGCTGCTAAATCAACGATGGGGACGGCCATCGGATAGAAAAGGTCAACGATGGGGACGGCCATCGGACGAGCATGATGGAGGACGACCATCAAGAAGTGGAGGACGACCACTCAGCAGGGTACGGCTGCTCTCAGGGTTTATCATAACACAGGACGAGTGTTAGATAAGAAGGAAAATTTGTTTTGTTATCTACTGGGGAATAGTGAACACGGACGAGTGTTCACATCCAAGAAACAAAGGGTATGAGTGTTTAGATGTTGTGTATAGATTAAAGATGCGGACGAGCATCCCTAAGATTATGATACGGACGAGTATCATGCAGAAACAAATACTGACATGTGTTCAGAGATGATGATACGGACGAGTACCATCTGGTTAACAAAGAACACGGACGAGTGTTTGCATCTGAAGAGACTCTTCTGGGGAATAGTAGACACAGACGAGTGTCTATATTCAAGAAGACAAGTGTTTGACACGGTGTATGGATTAAAGATGCGGACGAGCATCCTTAAGATTATGATACGGACGAGTATCACGTAGAAACAAACACTAGACGCAATGTTCTGAGATGATGGTACGGACGAGTACCAACTGGTTAACAAAGAACAAGGACTATTGTTGAATCTGAGGGGATATAAAAGGTATATACAAGATATGGACGAGTATCTGTATGAGAGCGAGTGGTGTATAGATGGTGTTTAACTGCTGGGGGGAGTGACACGGACGAGTGTCAATAGGAGAAAAGTATAATATCAACAAGTATACGGGTCGTAAAAGTGTAAGTGACTGTGCTGGGGATATGACACGGACGGGTGTCAGGAAAGGTGTATATACAAGTATATGGGGGTGCAAAGCGGATGTCTTTGGCTTTCTGCGGGTGATTTGACACGGACGGATGTCAAGAAAGTATCTGTAATACGGGTAACCTTGTTTGTAAAGTGTATTCAGGCAACTTTGCTGGGGAGTGATGACACGGACGGGTGTCAAGAGGTGCATATACTGCTTCTGCTGGGGACTCTGGTGGGGATTTTTGTGTATTGTATTCTGTATACTGACAGATGGTTTATTATTCACAAGTGTTAATTTAGAAAATGGCTCATGATTATGCTATGCGTTTGATTTTTGCCGTAATGCTCCGTATTAGACGGAATGCTACGCTCTGAAGGGATAATATGATGCAAATGCCATGATTATGCAAAGATATCAAACCGGGATTCAGATCCCGTTGCTGCGAAGATCTCTGGCTGATCTGTTTGAAATGGACCTCCCAGCTGGGGAGGAGATCATTGATAGACTTGGAGAGATGTATCCACTTGGGGATATATGCCGCTTGGTTGACATATCCTTATAATGTGGGACCCAGCTGGGGTTTGTAGAAGCCTTCTTCACTCTGTTGTGATCTTCATGCGTTGCTCTTCTGGATAGAGGCTGGAACTCTGTGGGGAGATGGTTCCCTGACTTTTGTACTCAGCTGAGGATGAAATGGCAACTCGGCTGGGGAATTATGAGAGGCAACTCAGCTGGGGAGAGCAACAAGAGACAACTCAGCTGGGGATAGAGCATTTCGGATGCTGAGATATTTTGTTGATTTGCCAGCTTGCTGAGATGTAGCTTGCATGCCCCAAGTTGCGTCCTGTATACCTGCGATCCTGCAAAGATAAGGAAACGCACAAAAGGTCCCGAGGTATCCTTTACTGGATTCCGTCATAGGAGTTAAGTACTTTCGAGAGTAAGTACATTCCCTGTAAGCATGTGTCTTATTATTATTATTTTTGGGAGAAAAACATCTGTACTTATGCAATTGATTTTTTAGACACATCAGACATCCTTTGCAAATAAAAATATACAAAACGAAACATGACTGAAAAATCTGATTTTATTAATTCTTCTGCCTTGAATAGGCAAGATACAGTCAAAGAAACATATCTCCTAAAATGAGGAGATTGTTACAAATTGAGAAACAAAGTGCTGGCAGTGTTGATGACGCTTTAAGGAGCTTCCTCTCCTGCTATGACTCGTATGACTTTTGACTTTCTTCTCGTCTTTCTTTCTGGAGAAAGTTGATTCTGATTGAAACTTGATCCTTTAGAAGCTTTCCAAGTTGTAAGTGATACAGACGAATTCAGAATGCAGTTGTTCGCTTATTCCCTTATTTTGCATGGATCGCCCTTTCGGGTTTTCAATCCATCGGGATACCCATTTTTGCCTGAGTTGTCCAATGCGGCTTTTCAACTCAGCGGGTGTACATCTTTTCACTTATTTCCCTTAATTTTGCCCGAGTCTTTTATTCTGTTTTTGACTCGCCGGGATGCCCTATTTTTGCCTGGACTTACATTCTGTTTTTGTGTCCAGCGGGTCATTTTTTATGCGAAGTATTTTTTAACTGCATCTGAATTCACAGGGGACGGGAAATCTTCACCATCCATGGTGCTGAGCATCAATGCTCCACCAGAGAAAACTTTCTTTACCACGAATGGTCCTTCATAATTTGGAGTCCATTTGCCCCTGTGGTCTGTATGAGGAGGGAGGATTCTCTTCAGCACAAGATCTCCTACTTGATACTCTCGGTGCCTGACTTTCTGATCGAAGGCCCTTTTCATCCTTTTCTGATACAGCTGTCCATGACAGATTGCAGCCAATCTTTTCTCTTCGATCAGACTCAGTTGTTCGTATCGGGCCCGAACCCATTCTGCTTCACTCAGTTTAACATCCATCAATACTCGTAAAGAAGGCAATTCAACTTCAACTGGTAGGACTGCCTCCATACCATACACAAGCTGATACGGTGTTGCCCCAGTGGATGTTCTGATTGACGTGCGGTACCCGTGCAAGGCAAACGGTAGCATTTCATGCCAGTCTTTGTATGTGACTACCATCTTCTGCACAATCTTCTTGATATTCTTGTTAGCCGCCTCAACAGCGCCATTCATCTTTGGCCTGTAAGGAGAAGAATTGTGATGTTGAATCTTGAAGTCCCGGCACAACTCAGCCATCATCTTATTGTTTAGATTGGAACCATTATCAGTAATGATTCGCTCGGGAACTCCATATCGACAGATGATATCTCTCTTCAGAAATCTGGCTACCACTTGTCTTGTGACGTTTGCATATGAGGCTGCTTCAACCCACTTGGTGAAATAGTCAATGGCGACCAAGATGAATCTGTGGCCGTTCGAAGCAGTTGGCTCGATCTTGCCAATCATATCAATGCCCCACATGGCAAAGGGCCATGGTGAAGACATAATGTTCAAAGGATTCGGAGGCACATGCACTTTGTCTGCATAGATCTGGCACTTGTGGCATTTTCGGGCGTAAGCACAACAGTCTGCATCCATTGTGATCCAATAATAGCCTGATTTTAACAACTTCTTAGCCATTGCATGTCCTCCAGCATGGGTACCAAAAGAGCCTTCATGCACTTCATGCATCAACAAATCTGCTTCCGTCTTGTCAACACATCGGAGGAGTACCATATCAAAGTTCCTTTTGTATAAAGATCCATCAGTGTTCAGAAAGAAACTTCCAGCAAGCCTTCTCAAAGTCTTCTTATCATTGGAAGATGCCCCAGGGGGGTATGTTTGATCCTCCAAGAAGCACTTAATGTCATGGAACCAAGGCTTATCGTCTTTGACAACATCTGCTGCAAATACATATGCTGGTCTATCAAGTCTCGACACTGAAATCTGAGGTACAAAGTTAGCAGCTTGAACTTTGATCATGGATGAAATGGTAGCGAGAGCATCTGCAAACTGATTCTCGTCCCGTGGGATATACTCAAGCTTGACTGTTGTGAAGAAAGTCAATAACCTTCTTGTATAATCCCTGTAAGGTATCAGATGATCCTGGTGGGTGTACCATTTTCCGTTGGTCTGATTGACTACCAAAGCTGAATCCCCGAATACGGTCAATGTCTTGATCCTGAGGTCAATGGCTTCCTCAAGACCCATAATGCAAGCTTCGTATTCAGCTTCGTTGTTAGTGCAGTTGAAAGTGAGTTTTGCCGAGAAAGGCATGTGAACTCCTTTAGGTGTGATAAGCACTGCACCAACACCACGACCATTCATGTTAACGGCCCCATCAAACATCATAGTCCATTCTTCTTCCGGGTCAGGCCCTTCAGTGTGAATAGGCTCTTCATGATCTTTTGCCTTAATGAACATGATGTCTTCATCAGGGAAGTCAAATCTCATAGGCTGGTAGTCATCAATGGGTTGCTCTGCAAGATATTCAGATAGTACACTGCCCTTGATGGCTTTCTGAGAAGTGTACTGGATGTCGTATTCTGTGAGAATCATTTGCCATCTTGCAACCCGTCCAGTAAGAGCTGGCTTCTCGAAAATGTACTTAACTGGGTCCATTTTGGATATCAACAAAGTAGTGTGGGTCAACATATACTGTCTCAGTCGGCGAGCAGCCCACGCTAAAGCACAGCAAGTTTTCTCGAGCAGCGAATAACGTTGTTCACAGTCGGTAAACTTTTTGCTTAGGTAGTATATTGCATACTCTTTTCGACCAGACTCGTCATGTTGGCCCAACACACACCCCATTGACTCTTCTAATACTGTCAGGTACATTATCAGAGGTCTTCCTTCAACTGGTGGCATGAGGATTGGAGGTTCTTGCAGATATTCCTTGATCTTGTCAAAAGCCTTCTGGCAGTCTTCATTCCACCTGACCGTTTGTTCTTTTCTTAACAGCTTGAACAAGGGTTCACAGGTTGCTGTAAGGTGAGATATGAACCTTGAAATGTAGTTCAATCGACCTAAGAACCCTCGAACTTCTTTCTCAGTTTTCGGTGCAGGCATCTCTTGAATAGCTTTGACTTTATCAGGGTCGACTTCAATCCCTTTCTCGCTGACAATAAAGCCCAGCAGCTTACCAGATCGCACCCCGAATGTGCACTTGTTGGGATTCAACTTCAATTGGTACTTCCTCAGACGCTTGAATAACTTGAGCAGATTCACCAGGTGATCTTCTTCAGTAAGGGACTTGGCAATCATGTCATCCACGTAACATTCGATTTCTTTATGGATCATATCGTGGAATAACGTTACCATAGCCCGTTGATACGTCGCACCGGCATTCTTGAGCCCAAATGGAATTACTTTGTAGCAGAACGTGCCCCACGGTGTGATGAATGTTGTCTTCTCCATGTCTTCAGGTGACATCTTAATCTGATTGTATCCTGAAAATCCGTCCATGAAGGAGAATACCGAGAACTGAGCCGTGTTATCCACCAATACATCAATGTGAGGTAAAGGGAAATCATCCTTTGGGCTGGCTCTGTTCAGGTCCCGGTAATCAACACACATCCTTACTTTGCCGTCTTTCTTAGGCACAGGTACTATGTTAGCAACCCACGGCGGATAACTAGTCACAGCAAGGAACCCGGCGTCCCATTGCTTTTGTACCTCCTCCTTGATTTTCATAGCCATGTCTGGACGAGTACGGCGCAGTTTCTGTTTAACCGGTGGGCACTCTTCTCTCAAAGGCAGCTTGTGCACGACAATATCGGTATCCAACCCTGGCATATCTTGGTAAGACCAAGCAAACACGTCCACATACTCTTGAAGCAGGTCAATCAGTTGTCTCTTTACCGAGTCTTGCAGGCAGGCCCCGATTCTAACCTCTTTCACATCTTCATCTGTACCCAGATTGATCACTTCAACCTCCTCCTGGTGAGGAGTAATAACCTTTTCCTCCTGTCTCAACAACCTGGCTAGCTCTTCAGGAAGCTCATACTCTTCTTCAACCCCTTCATCAGCTTGATTGATTGGATTGTCAAAGTCATACGAAGTCATAGCCGTGCTGTTGTCGGTGCTGTCAGGAAGGCATTCTCTGCAAGGGTTAAGTTTGTTCATTTTAGTGATCTGATTTTAATCTTTATTTAGAAAAGTGAAATGAAGTTGTCATTTTGAAAACACCGCCATTTATTTTTTGTACAAAAAGGAAAAATGGAAAAAACAGTGAACGAAAAGAAAAAGACTCGTTTGCAAAAAGATGTCTGATATTTCATTAATTGATCTTGTTTGCACAAAAAGTACATATGGCCCGATTACAAAATGAGTCTTGTCATCTTGGGCAAGATGCAAGACTTTAATGCATGCTTATAAAAATACAGGAAATAATAATTACTCTGCATGAGTAACTCTTATAATTTCCTGGGAAGACCAGTTCGAGACACTGCTCCCCGGGATCTTTGGACGAATCCAGCTTTCCAGGTTGCGCTCCTCTTCCATCTCGTCTTCCAGACAGTTGATAGCATCGGGGTAAGCATCCCCCCACTCACAAAATTGGGCTCCTTCGCAGCCGCTGCTTGATCTTGTTGAGTTGGTTTGTAACCCAACCCAAATCTGTCCTCTTTCTTCTCCACCGGTAATAGCTTGCCCCAGCCTTGGGCGGTTCCTTCCTCAACAACCTTCCGGGCTTGTTGGTATGATGACATTGGAGTACCAGATACAGCAGATGTCTCATTCACATTCAAGGCTTCAAACCCCTGGCTCATTGTTTCATGGATCTCCCCATCCATTTCAATGTATTTATAGGTAGCCAGGTGGCTGACAAAAATGTCCTCCTCTCCGCAGATTGTAACAACTTGGCCTTCCCACTCAAATTTTAACTTTTGGTGAAGGGTAGACGTTATTGCGCCGGCGGCGTGAATCCAGGGTCTACCCAACAAACAGCTGTAGGCGGGCTGAATGTCCATCATATAAAAGATAGTTTTAAAGGTCTGTGGGCCAATTGTCACAGGTAGCTCAATCTCTCCCAGAACCGATCTCTTTGAGCCATTAAAAGCTCTTACCACCAGGTTGCTGGGTCTCAACGCCAATCCATCATATTCTAACTTCACCAGAGCCTTCTTTGGTAAGACATTAAGGGACGACCCCGTGTCTACCAGTACATGAGAAAGGACTGCTCCTTTGCATTCCATGGTGATGTGCAAGGCTTTGTTGTGGTTGCGACCATCCACTGTCAGGTCAATATTGGTGAACCCTAGCCCATTGCTAGCAGTAACATTTCCAACCACGGTCTCCAACTGGTTGACAGTGATCTCTTCAGGCACGTAAGCTGCGTGCAAGACTTTGAGTAATGCATTCCGATGGGCTTCGGAACACATCAGCAGTGAGAGGATGGAGATCTTGGATGGCGTCTGGTGAAGTTGATCCACAATTTTGTAATCACTCTTTTTGATGATTCTCATAAACTCATCAACTTCTTGATCGAACGGCGTCTTCAAGGCTTCTTTAACAGCTTGATCTTCCTGCACCGGGCTCTTTCCTTTTGCCTTGGCAGCAGCTTCTGCTTCGGCAGTAGGTCTTTGAATTGGTGGAGCAAAGAGACGTCCGCTTCGAGTGAAGCCTCCGCCTCCCCCCACATTATCTACTTGTGGTGCAGGTGTTGATGTTTCAAGAGTGATTCTTTTTCCTCCGCAGTACACGTCAGAGCCATAGTGCCAAGGGATGGCCCTATTGCTTTCATATGGTACTGGTCCAGGCACCGTGACAGTGACTGGACTGATTGCTGCTGCTGAAGGGACGGTAATTGTTTGTGGATCATAAAAGATTGTAACTGGTGCTCTGGTGGGAGCATCACCTTCTGAATGGTAGGCAAAGTTGTTCTCAGGATCATAAAATATTGTGACAGTAGAGACATCTTCATGATTTGTTGCTGGAGTTGTAGGAGACAATGGTGGAAGAATGGATGTTGTTGTTGTAGAAGTCTCAAAATGGAGTGAAGCTGAAGTTATAGCAGGAGCATTTGTTGTAAACTGATCAGTTGAGATGATGGATGAAGTACTTGTTGATGAAGCCGAAGAATTGTCAGGAACAATAGTTGCTGCAGTTGTAGGAGGTTCTGAAACCGTTGCTGATGATATTGCTGGATTTGTTGGAAATGATGTGGTAATCTGAAGTTGGCCACTCTGAATAAGGCCATCTATGCCATTCCTCAAATTATCGCACCCATTTACAGAGATATTGCAGTAAGCACAACCCAATTCGCACCCTGGGAACATCTGACATTCCAAGAGCTGAGCCTTGATTTCTACCAATGGCGTCCTGATCTGTCCCACACTGGTTATTAAATAAGACGGCTTGTCTTCTTCAATAGCGTTAATTCTAGGACCACCGTGGTTTGGCATCGGATTCTTATTGACATTGGGTGGTGGTGCGAAATTCAGAGCTTTCGAGTCTACCAGGTCTTGTACCTTCATATGCAGGGCTCTGCACTTTTCTGTACTGTGGCCAGGTGCGTTTGAATGAAAAGCACACCTAGCATTGGAGTCATAGTTCCTGGGTAGACTGTTGGGATCTGGGGGTGCCAGCGTCCTTAGCTCAACTAGGTTGAGTTTCAGGAGTTGTGGCAGCAAGGTAGCATACGGCATAGGGATCGGATCGATCACCCTGTTAGCTTGAGAAGGCCTCTGTTGGAATGGCCTTTGCTGATTGTTGTTGTTGGTGTTGCTGTTGTTGTAATTTCTCGGAGGATATTGATTTTGCTGATGGTACTGAGGTTGCGGCTGATAGCTTTGCTGTGGAGGTTGATAGACAGGTTGAGGATGAGCCGGAGCAGGAATGGTGACTGCTGCTATTGACCTTTGAACATATTGGGGCCTGCCCCTGTTTGAATGGATGGCATTGGTCTCGCCAGCTCTTCTCGGGCCTGCAAAAGGCTTTCTTGTACTACTGGACGAGCTTGCACCGTTGTCTGAGATCTTACCCATTTTTAACAAGCTTTCAATTCTCTCCCCGGCTATGACAACATCTGCAAAGCTAGTGGAAGAGAAAGCAGCCAGCCTGTCAATATAAGTTCCCTGAAGGGTGTTCATGAACATATCTGCCATTTCCCGTTCAGACATAGGTGGTTGAACAGTGGCAGCCAGTTGCCTCCATCTCTGTGCATATTCTCGGAAACTTTCCCTTGACGACTGTGACATTCCCATTAGGAGGGTCCTGTTGGGTGCCATGTCTAAGTTATACTGATACTGTCTGATGAAGGCCTCTGCCAGGTCCTTCCAGCATCTAATAGTTGCCCTTGTCAAGTGAGAGTACCATTCTCTTGACGCTCCAGTTAAGCTGTCTTCGAAATAGAACATCCAGAGCTTCTCATCCATAGTATAGGCCTTCAGCCTTCCTAGAAATGACTGTAAATGAGTCCGGGGGCATGAAGTCCCGTTGTATTTTTCAAAGCAAGGAGGCTTGAACTTATGGGGGATCCTGACCCCGTCTACCAAGCCCATATCCATGACATCGAAGCCCAAAGAGTTTTGAGATTCTAAGGACCTCAACTTCTCAGCTATCTCATCCAATCTCCTATCGTAAGCTTCTTCCCCAGCACCCATTACTGTAAACTGGTCCTCTTGGGGGTCTTCTTGAAGTACCCTAGCTGCGGTGGCAGTCCCTTGAACATTTGCTGGAATATTGACCTCAGGATGGAGGTGTGGCCCAAATACCGGGGGGTTGACGTGAGGTTGGACTCTTTCATTGTTGCTGGTACCGGCAGTCCCTATATGTGGATCTTCTTGGTTCTGCCTTTCCACCATGGCCCTCAATCTTTCCTGGCTCTGAGCCATGTTGTTCATAACTTCCATAAACTGAGTCATTTGATTCCTCATTTCTAGCCTTTCATTTGCCATTTGATTTCTGACCTCAGTAAGGTCCTGCTGCATCTGATCCATCTGAATTCCCGGAAGGTTGTTTCGGGTTGGATAACGGTGCGGACGGTTGAGGGGAAATACCCGGCGCCTAGCAATAGTTCCTGAGGCATCACAACAGAGGTTAGCAACAATAAAACAAAAACCTACAAAACAAACAAAGGGTTAGCATGCAATGCAGTTATGCTTATTTGTTCTCAAGGTATCCGGTTTGGCCTTCAGTTTTGACCCTTCCAGACCCCTGAAGATGCTGTTGTTGTTGCTTGAAGAAAACTCAGATGAAGCAAACTAACACCAATACATTACAGAAGGTGAAATAATACAAATTGTTCATCTTACAACACAAGCCCTCTAAGGGGTCAAAATACAGTACAAGAACATAAAAAGTACATGGAAAGAAAGCAACAACAAACAAATGGTCAAACACCAAGACCAAACTCATCCTCCCGAACTTCCTTGAGAAGTGCTTCGGTCACGGGATCAGCCGGACGCTCCGTGAGATTCCTGATGAGGAGATTCCGGGTCGTAACAGCTGCTGCTAGCTTCTTGTGCTGAGTTTGGTCCTTTGACCTCTTCACTCCTGCTTTGACCTTCAATTCTGATATCTCTATCTGGGCTGCTGCCAGGGCTTCTTGTTGTTCTTTCGCGCTTGCCTCCAGTTGCTCCATCTTGTCTTGAACTCTCTTGTCTTCTAGAGTACGAGCCTCGGTGATCCTGACCCACCGGGCTTGACTCTCCTTCAAATACAAGTCTGTTCTTGCTCTCTGGAACTGGGCTTCCTTGCAAGCATTCTTCAGAATTTGTTCACCAGCTTTAGACTTTTTGATATAGTCCCCAGACTTCTCAATCTTAGTCATATGCTCTACTCTCATCTTCTCCAACCTCTCAATCTCCCTCATACCTTCACTCCTCTCCCGGAGGGTCTTCTGCAAAGCCTGGGTTAGCTTCTCATTCCTTTCCTTCAAGCTCTCAAACTCTTCCAAATTGATAGTGGCAGGGGGTGGTGCTGAAGATGACTCAGGCATGTCTTCTATGGTAAAGGGCATCCCAGAGAATTGGGCCCTGGCACGGGACCACTCATAATATTGTGCCGATGCCACATTGTTGCACTTCCCTAGGATGGTTATTCCCTTGGTTTGAACATTATCCCAGGCCCAAGCAGCCTGCCTAACAACAGTCAAACTAATCTTGTTCTCACAATAAAGAGTCTCAACCAAATCCTGTGCCCTAGGAGTGTGGACCAGTGCATAGCCCAGTTGCCTTCTGAACAGCAGAGGATTGTAATTAATACTGCCCTTAACTCCTACCAAAGGCACATTAGGAAAATGCCCACAGCTGGTGATGATATCTTTGCCCTTGGTGCTCTGAGTGCACCATCTGATGTCTGCTGAAGTTAGAACAGTGAGTCTCTTAGCCCAGTTGCTTTGCTGATGAGGGTTTAAAAATGCATCCGTCCTGGGTAGATGCCTGAGGAGCCAAGTATGGAACAATGGAGCACAACACCTCACTAACCTTCCCCTCTGCTTTTCATTCCTCTGATGCACTGAATAGTAAAGATCCCCCAATAAAGTTGGCACTGGGTTCTTCAGGATGAACAGATGGATTGCATTCTTGCTAATGAATCGAGGCTCATCTGCAAACAATACAATTCCATATATACTCAAGGCCAGTAAAGCACAAACAGTAGAGAAGCTTTCAGGGTAGCTTGAGAGATCAAGAAATCCAGATGGAAACCGGGGATCCCAGCTTTAGAGGTCATATGCTGCTCAATCAGGACAGGTTCCAGATGCAAAGCTTTTGCTACTTCTCCATTAGCAGGAAAGACCATCTCAGGGTTGAAAGGGATTCCACCCCTGATGGGCAAACCAACCAATGCTGAGTATTCTTCTAAAAGAGGGACCAATTGAAAGTCTTGAAAAGTAAAACATCTTAGTGGAGGATCATAAAACTGAATGCAGGTGTGGATCAGGCTTCTTTGTGATGGGTCCAGATCCATAACCATGTCAAGTATATCTCCATAACTCTCCCTGAACAAAGGTATGTGATCTGGAGTGATCAGGGTTTGAATCCTCCTGATGTCTGACAATTCTGGCTGGAAGAAGTGATAGGTGATGTTGCTCTTTTTAGGAGCCATGATGCTGAGACTGAGTAGAGTCAGGTGCTGATGATAATACTGAAGAAATGGGCCACTGACTGGCTGGTGCAGGTGGTAACTGAAGCTGATGGCTGATGAAGACAAGTCAAAACTGAAGATGGGGTCAAAACCAAAACCAAATGAAGATGGATACCCTGAAACACAAATAAGCAAATGTCAATATGATGCAATGATTATGTATGCAAATGAAATGCAAGGGTCTGTGACTGAGCCGGATCTGATCAAATGCTCTGATATAGGTCCAAGTGTGTTCAAGAATTCCAGATGAGGTTTATAAATCCAGTAACCAAGGTAGCGGACTCAAATAAAGAGCCACATGTCCAGGGTTTTAGAATCACAAGAACTGTCCCAAATTGAAGTATTCTTAAACAATCAAAGTAACAAGGGTATTCTGAGGTCAAGGTACCTGCAAACCTGTAAACAACCCAACCCCCTCACAGGTGGTGTTCTAGAACAAGGATCCTCAGACTTGGATCAGTTATGAGAAGTGTAAACACTTCTAACCCGGAGGTACAGTGTTTACAATAACCATAACAATTCCTCCTCTAATTCACCTCAGTTTCTGAAGGTCAATACTAAAGGTCATCCAGACTTAGCAGGCTTCCCAGATAGCCCTAGCATTGCAGGAAATCTGCAACACAGAGTTTTCAAGAAGAAACCCATATCTGAACCGTGTTTCATATTCCCGCACCAGACCGAAATGGAATGGGAAAGAATATGATTCACTCTAGCCTAGGTGTCACTCAGGTCCCAGGTGTAGGACCTTAACTCTCAATGAAACACCCACCCACCAAAGCAAACAACAGATCCAGCCAGCAGCACAGTATGACAAATATGATAATATGCAAAGCAATAAAGAAAACAGTAAAGTAATCTGTACATAAAGCAATAAACAAAAATAAATATACAAGCACAAATAAGCACATAACACCCCAGTAAACACAAATCAATCAAGCGCTAGGAGGAACCCACAAAAAGAACCAGAAGCCCTGGTTGCAATATAAGCATCCCCAGCAGAGTCGCCAAGCTGTCGCTCCCGCCAAATGAGGCTAAGTCAAATGGGGTACAGACGCGAACGGTCGGCGAAAAGAACAATGAGAACACACAGCCGTGAACTCACTGGAGATGAATAGAGTCGCCAGCTAGGCATTTTTATCCCGGAGGAAAGGCAATGCTGCATAGACCTAGAATAAGAAGGATAAGACGGTTGCGAACCAGAGAGACTGAGAAAGGGGGTTGGTTACAACCTGGGAAGGTATTAGCACCCAGATTGTCCGTCGTACTCGACGGGATCTGTAACACGGTGGGAGAACTGACTTTAAGTAATGTTGCGGATAGCAAGAGTCGCCACCGACTTTTATTTTATCCATAAGGAAAGGTTATAAAAGAACAGGAAAGACCTTAGAGAATATTTTGGGTCCGGGGGGTAGGTTATGAAAAGGGAAGGTATTAGCATCCTTTTCATCCATGGTTATCCATGGGCTCTTAGGTATTTAAGCTCACTTTAAATTGTTTTTGAAAGTGTAGTGTGTGAATAGAAAATTTTCAGAATAGTTAATAAATAATCTATGTAAGGATGTGTTTAAAATACCTTATATCCTCTTGCAATTCAAAATCCGAAAATCAAAATTGTATGTGATTTTTGAAACTTTGGAACAATGTGAGAGGCTCCAATTTTCGTCCCTGGATATTTGCACTATGATCAGCACTTATAGGAGACTCAATTAGGTTAAAAAAATTGATTGATTGTGTGGAAGTTTTGATTTTTTAAGATTGAGAAAGATCATGCCATGAAAGTTCAATATTTTGTACCAATGCCTTCTATTTCAAGCCATTCCACATAACTCTTGTATCAACTTATTCCATACTGATTTTATGACTTTCTAAAATCAATAAATCAATTAAATCTTCACATTTAATATTTTATTTAAATTTAAAATGATTTTAAGAATAAAAATCATAATAAATTAATTAAATAAAATAAAAATTATGAAAATATTATGGAAATTTCGTGCAAGATGTTATTGTATGGGTTGGGTCATAATTTGACCAGCCCATTTGGAGAAAATTGTTTTTAGGCCCCCCTTTTCAATATAAACCATCACAAAATTGCCCAACTTTGCAAGGACACATCTCCCTCAATTTTAAAGGTATGAGGGTGTTCTTGGACTTTTTGGAAAGCTTGAAGAGTCCTCTAAACAACCCCATTGGTTTCAGGTCCATATAATTTATCAATCTCAAGTTATGCCCTTTAGAAGTTGTTGACTTTTTGTTGACTTTTGAAATGACCTATAATGTCTTAGATCATATCTTTCAAATGAAGCATTTTTGAGCTTAACTTCCAACATCAAAGTTGTAGAGAATTCAATTTCCTTCAAAATGAGCTTTGGATGGAGACTTGGTGATGAAGTATGTGAAAGTTATGACTGGTCAAAGTTCAGTTGACTTTTACTGAGGAAACCCTAATTTAGAAACTCCTGATTATTGATGATCTGGAATCTCCTTGATGAATCATGATCAACCCTTGATCAAATGATGAATTTTACTTCATATACTTGATGTTGGCAAAAAATCATGAAGTTTGACTTTGGTTTGACCACAGTTGACCTCAGTTTGACTTTTTAACTGCATTGACTGATTTTGACTTATCTGATCATCTGACTGAGCAAACCTTTGAGAAAAGTCTTGAAACTTGTCATGGGGGTTATTACACACATATAAGATATTATGAAACTCACTTGAGGTATTGGAAGTCCATTTAGCCTGATTAAAGTCAAAACCCTAGTTCTGGATACACTGCTTAGGAGGTGCATTGTCTGAGGGAATTGTCAACTTCTTTGACCAATTGTGAACTTTGTGAACCTTGTGAATCTTCATAAGATGTCTTGTGATACTCATGGGAGGTATTGTGAAGCTTGTGAACCTTGTGAACCTCATGAAGTGGCTTTGTAGACCTCATGAACCTTAGGAAAGCTTTGTAATCATTGTGAAACTTGTGAACCTTGTGAACCTTCATAAAGTAACTTGTAGACTTCATGAACCTCATGAAAGGTTATGGACTTGTGAACCTTATGAACCTTCAAGAAGCAACTTGTAGACTTCATGAACCTCATGAAAGGTTATACAAGTGTTGTGGGACTTGTGAACCTTGTGAACCTTCAAGAAGCAATTTGTAGACTTCATGAACCTCATGAAAGGTTATATAAGCATTGAGAAACTTGTGAACCTTGTGAATCTTCTTAAAACACAAAGTCTTGTATTGTGAGGGCAAATTTTGGGGTGCAACAGCTGCCCCTGTTCAATTTTCTGAAACCTGAGGGGTTAGATTGGTATATTTGCCAGTCGTAACCTGGAAGGTTGAAGGGGATTGAACACAAAAGCCCAAAAATTTGCACTCACCAGTGCATAGAGTGATATTGATGGTTGAATATGATTGAGTGGGCTTAAAGATGCCACTAGGGGAAAGTTCTTCAGATATATTTCTTGGAAGATAAAGTAGTCCAAAATATGGAGGTATAATGAAAGCTGTCAGGAATCTTGAGCAGTCCTGGAGTAATACTGATGTAATATCATGTCTTCATGAGGATAGAGTAATCAATAATGATAACCCTAAAGCAGTCTTGAAGTAATAATATGATTTCAGGAGAATAGAGCAATCAATAATGATGACTCTAAAGCAGTCTTGGAGTAATGATTTCAGGAGGATAGAGCAATCAATAATGATAACCCTAAAGCAGTCTTGAAATAATAATGTGATATGTCTTCAGGAGGATAGAGCAATCAATAGCTCTAAAGCAGCCTTGAAGTAGTAATATGACCTCAGGAGGATAGAGCAATCAATAGCTCTAAAGCAGTCTTGAAGTAATGATTTCAGGAGGATAGAGCAATCAATAATGATAACCCTAAAGCAGTCTTGAAATAATAATGTGATATGTCTTCAGGAGGATAGAGCAATCAATAGTGATAACTCTAAAGCAGTCTTGAAGTAATGGCTTCAGGAGGATAGAGCAATCAATAATGATAACCCTAAAGCAGTCTTGAAATAATAATGTGATATGTCTTCAGGAGGATAGAGCAATCAATAGCTCTAAAGCAGTCTTGAAGTAATGATTTCAGGAGGATAGAGCCATCAATAATGATAACTCTAAAGCAGTCTTGAAATAATAATGTGATATGTCTTCAGGAGGATAGAGCAATCAATAGCTCTAAAGCAGTCTTGAAGTAGTAATATGACCTCAGGAGGATAGAGCAATCAATAGCTCTAAAGCAGTCTTGAAGTAGTAATATGACCTCAGGAGGATAGAGCAATCAATAGCTCTAAAGCAGTCTTGAAGTAATGATTTCAGGAGGATAGAGCCATCAATAATGATAACTCTAAAGCAGTCTTGAAATAATGGCTTCAGGAGCAATCAATAATGATAACTCTAAAGCAGTCTTGAAGTAATGGCTTCAGGAGGATAGAGCAATCAATAGTGATAACTCTAAAGCAGTCTTGAAGTAATGGCTTCAGGAGGATAGAGCAATCAATAATGATAACCTTAAAGCAGTCTTGAAGTAATGGCTTCAGGAGGATAGAGCAATCAATAATGATAACCCTAAAGCAGTCTTGAAGTAACGAGAAGTTATCAGGAGGATAAAGTAACCCTGAGGTGACAATAAAGCAGTCCTGGAGCTCATAAGTTTGTTTGTTGGATAATTAACCTGAAACAAGGTAGCTTTCTGTATAATAACATTAGTTTATGCTTTATGTATGCATGTATAACATGATGTGCTCAAGTAATGTACTATATGTTTATGGATATATGTGCTATGGTATGATGTAAATGATGTATGTATGATATGATACTGTCGGAAGCGTCTGGATATCTTCGTATAATAACTGCTGGCCAGGGAAAATAAATCCCGATTACTTGTTGAAGAATATATACCCTCTGTCTGCTGGGGATAGCAGAGTATAGATAACCTCCCGTATGCTGGGGATAGCAAGGTATAGATATAACCTCCCGTTGTTGGGGATAGTAAGTTATATATAACCTTCGTCTTCGTTTGATAGTAGGATAAGTATAACATCCCTTCTTCGTTCGTCGTACCCTTATTGGAAAGTAATTTCCCGAATATCCGTATGAGGATAAAAGAGATGGATATTAATTCCAGGGGAGATGAGACCTTATGAAGATGGATTTGCCCTACTGAGGGTTTGTAACTGTCTTGTAAAGATGAACCGGCGAAACTTCGTTGAAATCCTTCCCTCGTTCGTCCTTAGTAAATACTATTACTGCATTTTCGTGCATTTCTGGTAAACATTAATCATATTAAGAGCATACATGCATTTCTGGTAAACATTAATCATATTCCAAAGCATACACAACCAATGGACGTTCCGCTTATGCAAAATAGGGTAAAAGTAAATCTGGATTCAGAAGGGAAAAGTAAAGCTGAACTTGAAAACAGAATCGTCTCAACTTCGAGAGTGTATCACTAATTGGATTTAGAGCTCCTGAAACCCATAACTTTCCTGAATACCTTCCCAGAGATCCTCATAGCTGGATCTGAAGACATGATACTGACACCATCTGATACTACTGGCGTAGACAATTAATTTCCACCATAGCTTCTGCTGAGAATCCCAAATCAAGGTAGAGGACTGGGTCTTCAAGTTGTAATAGACCATGTGCTCTCCGGATACTATATTTGAAAAGAAAGTATTGCCCCTTGGTTGAGGATGAATTGTCCCATAATGGAAGTATCTGTAATGAGTCATCTCAAAAGAAACAAGTAGAATGCCCCATAAGCATATGCCCCTGGCATTGTGAACTTTGTAATGTCACACTTGGTAATTCAAATATATGAGAAAAACTGCCCCTGGCCATTAAGCACTGTTGGATCTGGAACTGATTGCCCTGAATGATCTGAACAGTAACTTAGAATGCCCATGGACTGGGAAACAGTGGCTATGCCCCTTTATATACGTGGACTTTGATCCAGGAAGCAACTTTGCTTATCGGAAGGACTTTAGCTCATTTGAACATTCATCCTGTAAGCTTCTCCATTTGTCAGACATTCAGGTATATGCAAACAATATATATTCAAAAATGCAATGCTTATGTCTGTCTTGAAAACAAATTTTTTTTTGAAAAACTGTTTATTTATTTATTTTTTCTTGAAAACTGCGATATTAACTCAAATTTTATGACAAGCCCTAAAGGAGTCAGGATACCTTTTGTAGCAGTACGCTTTCGAACTAACCATGCTTCAGTTAGGACTTTTAAAGGGTTATAACGTGGCCTGGTTCATGGTTTAAGAAACAAAGGATAAAGGCTCAAATTTTATTTGTACCCAACCCAATCTCCATGATGTTCTTCAGTCCTATGCTCAGTTAACTCATGCATTGAAGTTCCATAGCAGTTTGGAGTTGTAACACCGATATTTGTGATGGTTCAGAAACCCAAAATTTATTTGAACATTCAGCCCTCTTTCTTTGTTGAGGGTTCATAGTGACCTCTTTTTTTTTTTTTTTTTTTTTTTGACTTTATTATCCCTTCTTTTTGCCTGAACTGCTTATTTCAAGGTTACAGTCAGCGGGATGTCTTGATGTTTTACTAAGTCTCCTTCATAGATTTTGACTTAGTGAGCTTTTCTTTTGCTAGATATTGACTATTAGGTTTAATGATTACAGTGAACCATCATTCATTGTGTACAACACATATAAATGGCATATTTGAGTTAACTGAGTAACTACCCTGCCCCATGTTATGAATAAGGGTTTTAATTTGTACGAGAATAAAAACTCCTACTTCATAGGCTCAAAAGGGCTGACTAGGGATTAACTTCCTTATATCTCCACTGTTTAGGAATTGAAACAATGCCTGTACATCGTCAGCACAGTCTGTTCAAAAGCATACTGCATAAGATTATGGTATTGTTTTCGTCATCCTCCCTCTACAGGCTTATAGCTTTATCAGGAGTTAAATATCACAAGATAGAAATAAGAAGCATAATTCAAAGCATAGTGGAACGAATGGATTAGTTCAAGACAAACATACGCAATGCATTAATGAAAACAAAAGTTTAACATAATAGTAAGTGTTCAAACAAATAAAAGAAATTACAAATGAAAATTCAAATGTTGTCCCATCCGGTTGGCTGAATGTCCTCAATTGCAATCTGTGAACTTTGAGGAGCAGTATACTTCACCATGAAATCAAATTTTCCACTTGGATGTCCCAAGGTGCCCCATATCTCAACAGGAACAGGTAGGCTTTCTTTCTTGCAAACCTGGGTAACTTGTCTTGCAGCTTCGGTGTTTGCTGGATGATAGTAGAACTCAACTTGACCCTCTGGAGTAACCTCTAGGATTCCTTCGTCAATCAGGTCTTGGATCTTTTCCTTCAATGCCCAACAGCTATTAGTATCATGTCCAGGGCTGTTGGAGTGGTACTCACACCTTGCCTTGGGATTATAGCGAGGAGAGGAAGTTTTAGGATTTTGAGGAGGATTTTCCAAGGAAATCAATTTCATCTCCAACAGACATTGCAAAACTTGTGACATTGGAGTGCTGAACTTGATAAACTGCCTTCTACCTTTCTGGTGTTGAGGTGGATTAACCTTATCAGATCTTTCTTCTTTAATGGAAGAACAATCAATGGCAACCTGTCTCTTACCCTCTTTTATCCTCATCCTCCTTTCAACCCAATCAGCTTGTTTTGACGGAGGTTGACTGACAATTAGATCCCTGACTCTATCACCTTGAAGTTTGTGGACAAAGGTTCTTAGCTCTTTTTGCCCCTGAGCTAAACTTTGAATAAGAGCCCCCTGGCCATTCATCTGGATCCTCATTCCTGTCATCTCAGCTTGTAGTTGTTTCAGCTGATCATCCTTGTTGTCCTCAGGATTCTTCTTCTTAGCCAGCAGTGTCTTCAATTCATCCTGCCCCTTGGATAGGTTCAGGATCAGCTCTTGGAACTGTGCATTCTGTGCCTGAAGATCCTTAACTGATTGTTCAAGAGCCATTGCTGAAATAAACAGCGAGAAGATGAGAAACCTGTGCACAATTATAAACCTGTGATGCAATGAAATGATATGGGAATGCATATGCAATGTTTTCAAAGACCGCAGGATTTAAATTTGCTTAAACAAACAAGAAAGTAACTTTTTATTAGTAATAACTTGTTTTGCCTTTTAGGCTTACAAAAAATGAAAGTGAAATAAGTACAAAAGATGGGGTTTTAAGTCTCCCATGGACGTTTCCTCTTTGTGTTGAGGTATGAGTTGAGGTTTCGTTCCTCGTGAAGTAGCTTTATTAGCTCTAGGATTCTTGCTTGGCTTGCTTTGTAATGAGCCTCGAAAATATCCCTTTGCTCCTTCAGTTGGATCCATGACCTCTGCAAGTCTTCCATATCAGTAGGCATGTCTGGGTGAAGGATGGTATAAGCAGTGTCTCCTTCAGCAACAGGTTCCATGGTAACTGGTAGGACGGCAGGATATGGCATCATAAGTGTCTGAGCACGAGATCGTACCCATCTGAGATAAGGCTCCATAGGAATAGTGTACTTAGGCTCCAGTGTCTTGCTGTCAATCCTGTTTACCTTTCCCCAAGCTCGTATGAATCTCTGACGGTAACCCTGAAGATCGTTGTCGTAATCAAACACAATGCCCTGAATCAACATGTCATGTGGACCATCGCTCCGAGCGTAACCAAACTGTCGTAAAGCTAGAGAGGGGTTGTAGGTGATGCCTCCTCTTATGCCTAGAAGTGGCACATTAGGAAACTCCCCACAACGGTCAATGATGGCGACATTCTCCATAGATCTGGAGCACCAATGGATTTCTGAGTGAGAAAGTGACATGATCCTCTTGGACCATCTGAACCCTTGCTCATTCTTCATTACTGAGCGAGGAAGGTGAGAAATAAACCACCTAGAAAGCAAGGGTATGCAGCACATCAAAGTTCCTCTTGCCCTTGTAGTACGAGTATGAAGAGAATGCAGGATGTCTCCAAGCAATGTAGGTACTGGATTGTGACTCAGGAAAATGTTGATGGCATGAACGTCTATGAACTGATCTGGATTGGGGATCAATACTAAGCCATATATCAGCAAGGCTAACACCTCCTCAAAAGCATCATAGCTCATGGCCTTCAAGAACATCTGAGCTTTATCCATTAATACCTTAGCAAGAATACCCTTGACTCCACTTCTCGTTTCTAGAACAATGTCAGACTTCTTCAGATGTAGGGCTGCAGCAATAACCTCTGGTTTGGGCTCCTTCTCCAAGCCTGTGAAGGGTCTTTGATCAAGAACAAGTATACCCAGAAGCTTAGAGAACTCTTCCATTGTAGGAACCAGCTGGTAGTCGGGGAATGTGAAGCAGTGGTGCTTAGGATCAAAGAACTGAAATAGGACACTCATCATGTCTTCATTGAACCCTGAAGTGACTAGATCCAATAGGTGACCATGTCTCTTGATGAACTGGGAGTGATCAGACACTTGAGAAATCAACTCTTTGAGTTTGGGAGGTATCCCTACAAAGTTGATCCTGATGGTGTTTCTACGAGCAGAAGCCATGACCTGCAACAAAGAACAAAGATAAATCCTTTGGTCCTTGAAATAGTTAGGGAAAATGATATGCTCATGATGCATGATGATGTCATGATGTTATGCTCAATCACAAACATGTGACACACACAAACAAGTCACACAATAGCCCTAGGTTTAAAGGCTTGCATGTGGTTTAAGGTAAGTACCCTCCCCTGAAGTTAGTTGGTTCATCCTGTCCTACAAAAGTAACCGGGTTCTAAGGGATCTCAATATCATTGATCCTACACAAGGGTGGTTGATCAGAAGGCAGCTTACTTGCCAACCAAAACCCTCCAAGTTTAGAATCTCAATGAGCGTAGTATCGAGTGTCAACCAACTTCAGTCTGCACCAAAGCCGGTTACCTCACTACTTTCTAAAGGCCAAGATGAGTTAACTAGGGTTCTAAAAGTTAGTTAGTGCATTGACAACATATGGCAGCCTCAATATTATCCTCAACTTGACTTAAGGAATATAAGCACCAACCAAGAAGTCGCACTAACTATGGCCACCAGATCGACCGTATCGATATACGTCGTACAGTTTCCTTGGTCTATTTCCATTTACCTAAGGTACACTAGATCCGGGTTAGGACCTTTCACACATAAGAGCACCCCAACAAGTAATATAAATCAAACAAGGCAAGCAATTCAAAGTGATCTTAATTCCTAAGGGTACCCCTCTTAAAATAGATCCCCAGCAGAGTCGCCAGTTCTGTAACACGGTGGGAGAACTGACTTTAAGTAATGTTGCGGATAGCAAGAGTCGCCACCGACTTTTATTTTATCCATAAGGAAAGGTTATAAAAGAACAGGAAAGACCTTAGAGAATATTTTGGGTCCGGGGGGTAGGTTATGAAAAGGGAAGGTATTAGCATCCTTTTCATCCATGGTTATCCATGGGCTCTTAGGTATTTAAGCTCACTTTAAATTGTTTTTGAAAGTGTAGTGTGTGAATAGAAAATTTTCAGAATAGTTAATAAATAATCTATGTAAGGATGTGTTAAAAAACTTGTTTGAAAATTTGTTTGAAATTGTTAAGTTTGAAAATTTTTTGAAGTGAGCAAGTACGTAAGAGAAACCTACCCTAATGTTTAAAGTCTTTCTTGTTCTTTTTCCTTTCCTTGGTAAGACTATCCCTACTATTAAGGAGTAGGTAGTCTTTACCTTGGATGTAAGGGACATGTGAGGGACAATCTGGTTATGTAGGCAACTGTGGGGTGTAATAAGCATACTGGAGGGACTATCATCATTTTTCGAAAGGGACTCGATTCGTAAAGGCAACCATAAGGGACTTTGATGATTTTCTATTTTAAGGGACTTGCTTTATACACCCCACTTGACCATTATTCGTAGGCAACTTGAGGGGTAACCTTAGAAATGTGAGACGGCGATTAAAATCGACTTACGTGTGTGTGAGTGTTCATTTTAATTATCTTATGATGAAAATTATCTAAATTTATTTTAATATAACATACATGTTTTTGACACTCCCTAATTACTAACCATAACAATAATTAAATATTTAAAATATTACAAAATTACACCAAGGAGGCAATTACAACATAACAAAATAAAATAAATAGCAAAATATAATCAAAATAAAATATTGGGGTTAGTAAATAATAATAATGAGAAAAATTAAATAAGGTTAGTAGAAATATAAAGTTAGTGAAAATAATTTAAATAATAAACAAAAAGTTAGTGATAATAAAATAAGAGAGGTTAGTGAATAATAATGTAAAATTAACAAAAGCAAAAATAATACAAATTAATCAAAAAATAAATTAACAAATTTTAATATAAACAATTATATTTAGAAACAAATATGAACAAACAATTATTTTAACTTACAAATTATTAAGTTATTTTTAAATATATTATAGCTATAAAAATTAATTATTATAAATTCAATTATTTCTAAACAAAAGTTATAAAAAAGTATTTACTTGATATATAAAGAGAAAAATAAATTATAAGTATATTTACAAAACTTTAATTTCTAATAATATGAAATATATTTATATTTTAGATGAGGGAAATAATTTATAATTATACTTATAATGTTTACATGAATCATACTAAATAAATAAATAAATATACATTATGATTATATTAATAATTAGAAAATAAAATTACTTAGAAAAAATAGAATTAGATTTTATTTTAGAAAATAATTTTAGAGTTTTAAAAGGTTAGGGTTTTGTTACATACAAAATATTAAACCAATATTTATATGACATTTACATAATTAATTATATTAAAAAAAATTATATACATGATGATTATAATAAGAATAAAGAAAATTACTTAGAAAATAGAATTAGGTTTTGTTTAGAAAAATATTGTTAAAATTTAGGATATAATGTACAAAATTACATGTATTTTACAACATAGAAAAAATAATAAAACAATTTAATTTAATTTATACAAAAATTAAATAAAGAGAAACATAAAAAGAATGAAAAAGAAGTAAAAAACCTGATGGGGCTGGGGTTTGAACCCAGTCCCCTCTGCTTGCAGCAAACATCACATACCACTGGGCCATCCACGTGCAGGCAAGAGATGAGAGAGTGTGATTGGTTTTATGCCTTGCTTTGAGAAATCCAGAAAATAATGAGAAAACAAAAAAAAAAGGCCTGGGAGAGGATTGAACCCAGGACCTTATGTATGCGAGTATGCGCGCGTTGCCACCCGGCTGGAAGAGCCAATCTATTAATACTTTGGCCACGATTGATAATATATTAGACCTGAAAAGAAATAGGAGGCAAAGAAAAAAACAGAGAAACAAAATGGTATAACTGGGATTCGAACCCCAAACATTTACACCAACGGCGCATACACCTAACCACCAGGCCACAAACATGTTCCTGTTATTAAGTCAGAACGAATTAATAAAATATTAAATTCAAATTTTGAATTTCAGACGCGCGCCAACATAGTCGTCTTCTACCTCTCACCCTACGAAATTTCCTGCGAAATTTCTTGGGTGTGTTGCTGCGAATTTTTGCGCAGGAAATCCTACGTCCTCAACAACCTGCAATACACGCAAAATTCATCCCAATTGATTGTATAAACGGATTACCCAGGTCTTAATCAACTTTATTTCGTCAACTAACACCATTGATATAGCTTAAATCATAAAACCCTAAATCGGGTTCCCAAAACCTAACTATGGTGAAAACCAGTCGCGGCCATGAAACTTAAAACAAACCATACAGATTCCTTCTATGCTTCAAAACAAACAAGAATTGATAGTTAGTTTTGAGTTTTATTAAGCAAATATATGAAAACGATAAATCTCAACAAATGAAGAAAAACTCAATCGGTTGGCATGATGTATCATGGTTTTGATGCATTAGAAGGTCAGTTTCGATTCCATGAGGTATAGGCAATCTCTTGGTATCCTTAAAATACCTTATATCCTCTTGCAATTCAAAATCCGAAAATCAAAATTGTATGTGATTTTTGAAACTTTGGAACAATGTGAGAGGCTCCAATTTTCGTCCCTGGATATTTGCACTATGATCAGCACTTATAGGAGACTCAATTAGGTTAAAAAAATTGATTGATTGTGTGGAAGTTTTGATTTTTTAAGATTGAGAAAGATCATGCCATGAAAGTTCAATATTTTGTACCAATGCCTTCTATTTCAAGCCATTCCACATAACTCTTGTATCAACTTATTCCATACTGATTTTATGACTTTCTAAAATCAATAAATCAATTAAATCTTCACATTTAATATTTTATTTAAATTTAAAATGATTTTAAGAATAAAAATCATAATAAATTAATTAAATAAAATAAAAATTATGAAAATATTATGGAAATTTCGTGCAAGATGTTATTGTATGGGTTGGGTCATAATTTGACCAGCCCATTTGGAGAAAATTGTTTTTAGGCCCCCTTTTCAATATAAACCATCACAAAATTGCCCAACTTTGCAAGGACACATCTCCCTCAATTTTAAAGGTATGAGGGTGTTCTTGGACTTTTTGGAAAGCTTGAAGAGTCCTCTAAACAACCCCATTGGTTTCAGGTCCATATCATTTATCAATCTCAAGTTATGCCCTTTAGAAGTTGTTGACTTTTTGTTGACTTTTGAAATGACCTATAATGTCTTAGATCATATCTTTCAAATGAAGCATTTTTGAGCTTAACTTCCAACATAAAAGTTGTAGAGAATTCAATTTCCTTCAAAATGAGCTTTGGATGGAGACTTGGTGATGAAGTATGTGAAAGTTATGACTGGTCAAAGTTCAGTTGACTTTTACTAAGGAAACCCTAATTTAGAAACTCCTGATTATTGATGATCTGGAATCTCCTTGATGAATCATGATCAACCCTTGATCAAATGATGAATTTTACTTCATATACTTGATGTTGGCAAAAAAGTTTGACTTTGGTTTGACCACAGTTGACCTCAGTTTGACTTTTTAACTGCATTGACTGATTTTGACTTATCTGATCATCTGACTGAGCAAACCTTTGAGAAAAGTCTTGAAACTTGTCATGGGGGTTCTTACACACATATAAGATATTATGAAACTCACTTGAGGTATTGGAAGTCCATTTAGCCTGATTAAAGTCAAAACCCTAGTTCTGGATACACTGCTTAGGAGGTGCATTGTCTGAGGGAATTGTCAACTTCTTTGACCAATTGTGAACTTTGTGAACCTTGTGAATCTTCATAAGATGTCTTGTGATACTCATGGGAGGTATTGTGAAGCTTGTGAACCTTGTGAACCTCATGAAGTGGCTTTGTAGACCTCATGAACCTTAGGAAAGCTTTGTAATCATTGTGAAACTTGTGAACCTTGTGAACCTTCATAAAGTAACTTGTAGACTTCATGAACCTCATGAAAGGTTATGGACTTGTGAACCTTATGAACCTTCAAGAAGCAACTTGTAGACTTCATGAACCTCATGAAAGGTTATACAAGTGTTGTGGGACTTGTGAACCTTGTGAACCTTCAAGAAGCAATTTGTAGACTTCATGAACCTCATGAAAGGTTATATAAGCATTGAGAAACTTGTGAACCTTGTGAATCTTCTTAAAACACAAAGTCTTGTATTGTGAGGGCAAATTTTGGGGTGCAACAGCTGCCCCTGTTCAATTTTCTGAAACCTGAGGGGTTAGATTGGTATATTTGCCAGTCGTAACCTGGAAGGTTGAAGGGGATTGAACACAAAAGCCCAAAAATTTGCACTCACCAGTGCATAGAGTGATATTGATGGTTGAATATGATTGAGTGGGCTTAAAGATGCCACTAGGGGAAAGTTCTTCAGATATATTTCTTGGAAGATAAAGTAGTCCAAAATATGGAGGTATAATGAAAGCTGTCAGGAATCTTGAGCAGTCCTGGAGTAATACTGATGTAATATCATGTCTTCATGAGGATAGAGTAATCAATAATGATAACCCTAAAGCAGTCTTGAAGTAATAATATGATTTCAGGAGAATAGAGCAATCAATAATGATGACTCTAAAGCAGTCTTGGAGTAATGATTTCAGGAGGATAGAGCAATCAATAATGATAACCCTAAAGCAGTCTTGAAATAATAATGTGATATGTCTTCAGGAGGATAGAGCAATCAATAGCTCTAAAGCAGCCTTGAAGTAGTAATATGACCTCAGGAGGATAGAGCAATCAATAGCTCTAAAGCAGTCTTGAAGTAATGATTTCAGGAGGATAGAGCAATCAATAATGATAACCCTAAAGCAGTCTTGAAATAATAATGTGATATGTCTTCAGGAGGATAGAGCAATCAATAGTGATAACTCTAAAGCAGTCTTGAAGTAATGGCTTCAGGAGGATAGAGCAATCAATAATGATAACCCTAAAGCAGTCTTGAAATAATAATGTGATATGTCTTCAGGAGGATAGAGCAATCAATAGCTCTAAAGCAGTCTTGAAGTAATGATTTCAGGAGGATAGAGCCATCAATAATGATAACTCTAAAGCAGTCTTGAAATAATAATGTGATATGTCTTCAGGAGGATAGAGCAATCAATAGCTCTAAAGCAGTCTTGAAGTAGTAATATGACCTCAGGAGGATAGAGCAATCAATAGCTCTAAAGCAGTCTTGAAGTAGTAATATGACCTCAGGAGGATAGAGCAATCAATAGCTCTAAAGCAGTCTTGAAGTAATGATTTCAGGAGGATAGAGCCATCAATAATGATAACTCTAAAGCAGTCTTGAAATAATGGCTTCAGGAGCAATCAATAATGATAACTCTAAAGCAGTCTTGAAGTAATGGCTTCAGGAGGATAGAGCAATCAATAGTGATAACTCTAAAGCAGTCTTGAAGTAATGGCTTCAGGAGGATAGAGCAATCAATA
Source organism: Lathyrus aphaca (assembly GCA_963966055.1). Classification (NCBI taxonomy): domain Eukaryota; kingdom Viridiplantae; phylum Streptophyta; class Magnoliopsida; order Fabales; family Fabaceae; genus Lathyrus; species Lathyrus aphaca. The sequence continues at coordinate 441,941,603 of OZ014522.1, read as the reverse complement.
ATGATAACCTTAAAGCAGTCTTGAAGTAATGGCTTCAGGAGGATAGAGCAATCAATAATGATAACCCTAAAGCAGTCTTGAAGTAACGAGAAGTTATCAGGAGGATAAAGTAACCCTGAGGTGACAATAAAGCAGTCCTGGAGCTCATAAGTTTGTTTGTTGGATAATTAACCTGAAACAAGGTAGCTTTCTGTATAATAACATTAGTTTATGCTTTATGTATGCATGTATAACATGATGTGCTCAAGTAATGTACTATATGTTTATGGATATATGTGCTATGGTATGATGTAAATGATGTATGTATGATATGATACTGTCGGAAGCGTCTGGATATCTTCGTATAATAACTGCTGGCCAGGGAAAATAAATCCCGATTACTTGTTGAAGAATATATACCCTCTGTCTGCTGGGGATAGCAGAGTATAGATAACCTCCCGTATGCTGGGGATAGCAAGGTATAGATATAACCTCCCGTTGTTGGGGATAGTAAGTTATATATAACCTTCGTCTTCGTTTGATAGTAGGATAAGTATAACATCCCTTCTTCGTTCGTCGTACCCTTATTGGAAAGTAATTTCCCGAATATCCGTATGAGGATAAAAGAGATGGATATTAATTCCAGGGGAGATGAGACCTTATGAAGATGGATTTGCCCTACTGAGGGTTTGTAACTGTCTTGTAAAGATGAACCGGCGAAACTTCGTTGAAATCCTTCCCTCGTTCGTCCTTAGTAAATACTATTACTGCATTTTCGTGCATTTCTGGTAAACATTAATCATATTAAGAGCATACATGCATTTCTGGTAAACATTAATCATATTCCAAAGCATACACAACCAATGGACGTTCCGCTTATGCAAAATAGGGTAAAAGTAAATCTGGATTCAGAAGGGAAAAGTAAAGCTGAACTTGAAAACAGAATCGTCTCAACTTCGAGAGTGTATCACTAATTGGATTTAGAGCTCCTGAAACCCATAACTTTCCTGAATACCTTCCCAGAGATCCTCATAGCTGGATCTGAAGACATGATACTGACACCATCTGATACTACTGGCGTAGACAATTAATTTCCACCATAGCTTCTGCTGAGAATCCCAAATCAAGGTAGAGGACTGGGTCTTCAAGTTGTAATAGACCATGTGCTCTCCGGATACTATATTTGAAAAGAAAGTATTGCCCCTTGGTTGAGGATGAATTGTCCCATAATGGAAGTATCTGTAATGAGTCATCTCAAAAGAAACAAGTAGAATGCCCCATAAGCATATGCCCCTGGCATTGTGAACTTTGTAATGTCACACTTGGTAATTCAAATATATGAGAAAAACTGCCCCTGGCCATTAAGCACTGTTGGATCTGGAACTGATTGCCCTGAATGATCTGAACAGTAACTTAGAATGCCCATGGACTGGGAAACAGTGGCTATGCCCCTTTATATACGTGGACTTTGATCCAGGAAGCAACTTTGCTTATCGGAAGGACTTTAGCTCATTTGAACATTCATCCTGTAAGCTTCTCCATTTGTCAGACATTCAGGTATATGCAAACAATATATATTCAAAAATGCAATGCTTATGTCTGTCTTGAAAACAAATTTTTTTTTGAAAAACTGTTTATTTATTTATTTTTTCTTGAAAACTGCGATATTAACTCAAATTTTATGACAAGCCCTAAAGGAGTCAGGATACCTTTTGTAGCAGTACGCTTTCGAACTAACCATGCTTCAGTTAGGACTTTTAAAGGGTTATAACGTGGCCTGGTTCATGGTTTAAGAAACAAAGGATAAAGGCTCAAATTTTATTTGTACCCAACCCAATCTCCATGATGTTCTTCAGTCCTATGCTCAGTTAACTCATGCATTGAAGTTCCATAGCAGTTTGGAGTTGTAACACCGATATTTGTGATGGTTCAGAAACCCAAAATTTATTTGAACATTCAGCCCTCTTTCTTTGTTGAGGGTTCATAGTGACCTCTTTTTTTTTTTTTTTTTTTTTTTGACTTTATTATCCCTTCTTTTTGCCTGAACTGCTTATTTCAAGGTTACAGTCAGCGGGATGTCTTGATGTTTTACTAAGTCTCCTTCATAGATTTTGACTTAGTGAGCTTTTCTTTTGCTAGATATTGACTATTAGGTTTAATGATTACAGTGAACCATCATTCATTGTGTACAACACATATAAATGGCATATTTGAGTTAACTGAGTAACTACCCTGCCCCATGTTATGAATAAGGGTTTTAATTTGTACGAGAATAAAAACTCCTACTTCATAGGCTCAAAAGGGCTGACTAGGGATTAACTTCCTTATATCTCCACTGTTTAGGAATTGAAACAATGCCTGTACATCGTCAGCACAGTCTGTTCAAAAGCATACTGCATAAGATTATGGTATTGTTTTCGTCATCCTCCCTCTACAGGCTTATAGCTTTATCAGGAGTTAAATATCACAAGATAGAAATAAGAAGCATAATTCAAAGCATAGTGGAACGAATGGATTAGTTCAAGACAAACATACGCAATGCATTAATGAAAACAAAAGTTTAACATAATAGTAAGTGTTCAAACAAATAAAAGAAATTACAAATGAAAATTCAAATGTTGTCCCATCCGGTTGGCTGAATGTCCTCAATTGCAATCTGTGAACTTTGAGGAGCAGTATACTTCACCATGAAATCAAATTTTCCACTTGGATGTCCCAAGGTGCCCCATATCTCAACAGGAACAGGTAGGCTTTCTTTCTTGCAAACCTGGGTAACTTGTCTTGCAGCTTCGGTGTTTGCTGGATGATAGTAGAACTCAACTTGACCCTCTGGAGTAACCTCTAGGATTCCTTCGTCAATCAGGTCTTGGATCTTTTCCTTCAATGCCCAACAGCTATTAGTATCATGTCCAGGGCTGTTGGAGTGGTACTCACACCTTGCCTTGGGATTATAGCGAGGAGAGGAAGTTTTAGGATTTTGAGGAGGATTTTCCAAGGAAATCAATTTCATCTCCAACAGACATTGCAAAACTTGTGACATTGGAGTGCTGAACTTGATAAACTGCCTTCTACCTTTCTGGTGTTGAGGTGGATTAACCTTATCAGATCTTTCTTCTTTAATGGAAGAACAATCAATGGCAACCTGTCTCTTACCCTCTTTTATCCTCATCCTCCTTTCAACCCAATCAGCTTGTTTTGACGGAGGTTGACTGACAATTAGATCCCTGACTCTATCACCTTGAAGTTTGTGGACAAAGGTTCTTAGCTCTTTTTGCCCCTGAGCTAAACTTTGAATAAGAGCCCCCTGGCCATTCATCTGGATCCTCATTCCTGTCATCTCAGCTTGTAGTTGTTTCAGCTGATCATCCTTGTTGTCCTCAGGATTCTTCTTCTTAGCCAGCAGTGTCTTCAATTCATCCTGCCCCTTGGATAGGTTCAGGATCAGCTCTTGGAACTGTGCATTCTGTGCCTGAAGATCCTTAACTGATTGTTCAAGAGCCATTGCTGAAATAAACAGCGAGAAGATGAGAAACCTGTGCACAATTATAAACCTGTGATGCAATGAAATGATATGGGAATGCATATGCAATGTTTTCAAAGACCGCAGGATTTAAATTTGCTTAAACAAACAAGAAAGTAACTTTTTATTAGTAATAACTTGTTTTGCCTTTTAGGCTTACAAAAAATGAAAGTGAAATAAGTACAAAAGATGGGGTTTTAAGTCTCCCATGGACGTTTCCTCTTTGTGTTGAGGTATGAGTTGAGGTTTCGTTCCTCGTGAAGTAGAGCTTTATTAGCTCTAGGATTCTTGCTTGGCTTGCTTTGTAATGAGCCTCGAAAATATCCCTTTGCTCCTTCAGTTGGATCCATGACCTCTGCAAGTCTTCCATATCAGTAGGCATGTCTGGGTGAAGGATGGTATAAGCAGTGTCTCCTTCAGCAACAGGTTCCATGGTAACTGGTAGGACGGCAGGATATGGCATCATAAGTGTCTGAGCACGAGATCGTACCCATCTGAGATAAGCCTCCATAGGAATAGTGTACTTAGGCTCCAGTGTCTTGCTGTCAATCCTGTTTACCTTTCCCCAAGCTCGTATGAATCTCTGACGGTAACCCTGAAGATCGTTGTCGTAATCAAACACAATGCCCTGAATCAACATGTCATGTGGACCATCGCTCCGAGCGTAACCAAACTGTCGTAAAGCTAGAGAGGGGTTGTAGGTGATGCCTCCTCTTATGCCTAGAAGTGGCACATTAGGAAACTCCCCACAACGGTCAATGATGGCGACATTCTCCATAGATCTGGAGCACCAATGGATTTCTGAGTGAGAAAGTGACATGATCCTCTTGGACCATCTGAACCCTTGCTCATTCTTCATTACTGAGCGAGGAAGGTGAGAAATAAACCACCTAGAAAGCAAGGGTATGCAGCACATCAAAGTTCCTCTTGCCCTTGTAGTACGAGTATGAAGAGAATGCAGGATGTCTCCAAGCAATGTAGGTACTGGATTGTGACTCAGGAAAATGTTGATGGCATGAACGTCTATGAACTGATCTGGATTGGGGATCAATACTAAGCCATATATCAGCAAGGCTAACACCTCCTCAAAAGCATCATAGCTCATGGCCTTCAAGAACATCTGAGCTTTATCCATTAATACCTTAGCAAGAATACCCTTGACTCCACTTCTCGTTTCTAGAACAATGTCAGACTTCTTCAGATGTAGGGCTGCAGCAATAACCTCTGGTTTGGGCTCCTTCTCCAAGCCTGTGAAGGGTCTTTGATCAAGAACAAGTATACCCAGAAGCTTAGAGAACTCTTCCATTGTAGGAACCAGCTGGTAGTCGGGGAATGTGAAGCAGTGGTGCTTAGGATCAAAGAACTGAAATAGGACACTCATCATGTCTTCATTGAACCCTGAAGTGACTAGATCCAATAGGTGACCATGTCTCTTGATGAACTGGGAGTGATCAGACACTTGAGAAATCAACTCTTTGAGTTTGGGAGGTATCCCTACAAAGTTGATCCTGATGGTGTTTCTACGAGCAGAAGCCATGACCTGCAACAAAGAACAAAGATAAATCCTTTGGTCCTTGAAATAGTTAGGGAAAATGATATGCTCATGATGCATGATGATGTCATGATGTTATGCTCAATCACAAACATGTGACACACACAAACAAGTCACACAATAGCCCTAGGTTTAAAGGCTTGCATGTGGTTTAAGGTAAGTACCCTCCCCTGAAGTTAGTTGGTTCATCCTGTCCTACAAAAGTAACCGGGTTCTAAGGGATCTCAATATCATTGATCCTACACAAGGGTGGTTGATCAGAAGGCAGCTTACTTGCCAACCAAAACCCTCCAAGTTTAGAATCTCAATGAGCGTAGTATCGAGTGTCAACCAACTTCAGTCTGCACCAAAGCCGGTTACCTCACTACTTTCTAAAGGCCAAGATGAGTTAACTAGGGTTCTAAAAGTTAGTTAGTGCATTGACAACATATGGCAGCCTCAATATTATCCTCAACTTGACTTAAGGAATATAAGCACCAACCAAGAAGTCGCACTAACTATGGCCACCAGATCGACCGTATCGATATACGTCGTACAGTTTCCTTGGTCTATTTCCATTTACCTAAGGTACACTAGATCCGGGTTAGGACCTTTCACACATAAGAGCACCCCAACAAGTAATATAAATCAAACAAGGCAAGCAATTCAAAGTGATCTTAATTCCTAAGGGTACCCCTCTTAAAATAGATCCCCAGCAGAGTCGCCAGTTCTGTAACACGGTGGGAGAACTGACTTTAAGTAATGTTGCGGATAGCAAGAGTCGCCACCGACTTTTATTTTATCCATAAGGAAAGGTTATAAAAGAACAGGAAAGACCTTAGAGAATATTTTGGGTCCGGGGGGTAGGTTATGAAAAGGGAAGGTATTAGCATCCTTTTCATCCATGGTTATCCATGGGCTCTTAGGTATTTAAGCTCACTTTAAATTGTTTTTGAAAGTGTAGTGTGTGAATAGAAAATTTTCAGAATAGTTAATAAATAATCTATGTAAGGATGTGTTAAAAAACTTGTTTGAAAATTTGTTTGAAATTGTTAAGTTTGAAAATTTTTTGAAGTGAGCAAGTACGTAAGAGAAACCTACCCTAATGTTTAAAGTCTTTCTTGTTCTTTTTCCTTTCCTTGGTAAGACTATCCCTACTATTAAGGAGTAGGTAGTCTTTACCTTGGATGTAAGGGACATGTGAGGGACAATCTGGTTATGTAGGCAACTGTGGGGTGTAATAAGCATACTGGAGGGACTATCATCATTTTTCGAAAGGGACTCGATTCGTAAAGGCAACCATAAGGGACTTTGATGATTTTCTATTTTAAGGGACTTGCTTTATACACCCCACTTGACCATTATTCGTAGGCAACTTGAGGGGTAACCTTAGAAATGTGAGACGGCGATTAAAATCGACTTACGTGTGTGTGAGTGTTCATTTTAATTATCTTATGATGAAAATTATCTAAATTTATTTTAATATAACATACATGTTTTTGACACTCCCTAATTACTAACCATAACAATAATTAAATATTTAAAATATTACAAAATTACACCAAGGAGGCAATTACAACATAACAAAATAAAATAAATAGCAAAATATAATCAAAATAAAATATTGGGGTTAGTAAATAATAATAATGAGAAAAATTAAATAAGGTTAGTAGAAATATAAAGTTAGTGAAAATAATTTAAATAATAAACAAAAAGTTAGTGATAATAAAATAAGAGAGGTTAGTGAATAATAATGTAAAATTAACAAAAGCAAAAATAATACAAATTAATCAAAAAATAAATTAACAAATTTTAATATAAACAATTATATTTAGAAACAAATATGAACAAACAATTATTTTAACTTACAAATTATTAAGTTATTTTTAAATATATTATAGCTATAAAAATTAATTATTATAAATTCAATTATTTCTAAACAAAAGTTATAAAAAAGTATTTACTTGATATATAAAGAGAAAAATAAATTATAAGTATATTTACAAAACTTTAATTTCTAATAATATGAAATATATTTATATTTTAGATGAGGGAAATAATTTATAATTATACTTATAATGTTTACATGAATCATACTAAATAAATAAATAAATATACATTATGATTATATTAATAATTAGAAAATAAAATTACTTAGAAAAAATAGAATTAGATTTTATTTTAGAAAATAATTTTAGAGTTTTAAAAGGTTAGGGTTTTGTTACATACAAAATATTAAACCAATATTTATATGACATTTACATAATTAATTATATTAAAAAAAATTATATACATGATGATTATAATAAGAATAAAGAAAATTACTTAGAAAATAGAATTAGGTTTTGTTTAGAAAAATATTGTTAAAATTTAGGATATAATGTACAAAATTACATGTATTTTACAACATAGAAAAAATAATAAAACAATTTAATTTAATTTATACAAAAATTAAATAAAGAGAAACATAAAAAGAATGAAAAAGAAGTAAAAAACCTGATGGGGCTGGGGTTTGAACCCAGTCCCCTCTGCTTGCAGCAAACATCACATACCACTGGGCCATCCACGTGCAGGCAAGAGATGAGAGAGTGTGATTGGTTTTATGCCTTGCTTTGAGAAATCCAGAAAATAATGAGAAAACAAAAAAAAAAAAGGCCTGGGAGAGGATTGAACCCAGGACCTTATGTATGCGAGTATGCGCGCGTTGCCACCCGGCTGGAAGAGCCAATCTATTAATACTTTGGCCACGATTGATAATATATTAGACCTGAAAAGAAATAGGAGGCAAAGAAAAAAACAGAGAAACAAAATGGTATAACTGGGATTCGAACCCCAAATATTTACACCAACGGCGCATACACCTAACCACCAGGCCACAAACATGTTCCTGTTATTAAGTCAGAACGAATTAATAAAATATTAAATTCAAATTTTGAATTTCAGACGCGCGCCAACATAGTCGTCTTCTACCTCTCACCCTACGAAATTTCCTGCGAAATTTCTTGGGTGTGTTGCTGCGAATTTTTGCGCAGGAAATCCTACGTCCTCAACAACCTGCAATACACGCAAAATTCATCCCAATTGATTGTATAAACGGATTACCCAGGTCTTAATCAACTTTATTTCGTCAACTAACACCATTGATATAGCTTAAATCATAAAACCCTAAATCGGGTTCCCAAAACCTAACTATGGTGAAAACCAGTCGCGGCCATGAAACTTAAAACAAACCATACAGATTCCTTCTATGCTTCAAAACAAACAAGAATTGATAGTTAGTTTTGAGTTTTATTAAGCAAATATATGAAAACGATAAATCTCAACAAATGAAGAAAAACTCAATCGGTTGGCATGATGTATCATGGTTTTGATGCATTAGAAGGTCAGTTTCGATTCCATGAGGTATAGGCAATCTCTTGGTATCCTTAAAATACCTTATATCCTCTTGCAATTCAAAATCCGAAAATCAAAATTGTATGTGATTTTTGAAACTTTGGAACAATGTGAGAGGCTCCAATTTTCGTCCCTGGATATTTGCACTATGATCAGCACTTATAGGAGACTCAATTAGGTTAAAAAAACTTGATTGATTGTGTGGAAGTTTTGATTTTTTAAGATTGAGAAAGATCATGCCATGAAAGTTCAATATTTTGTACCAATGCCTTCTATTTCAAGCCATTCCACATAACTCTTGTATCAACTTATTCCATACTGATTTTATGACTTTCTAAAATCAATAAATCAATTAAATCTTCACATTTAATATTTTATTTAAATTTAAAATGATTTTAAGAATAAAAATCATAATAAATTAATTAAATAAAATAAAAATTATGAAAATATTATGGAAATTTCGTGCAAGATGTTATTGTATGGGTTGGGTCATAATTTGACCAGCCCATTTGGAGAAAATTGTTTTTAGGCCCCCCTTTTCAATATAAACCATCACAAAATTGCCCAACTTTGCAAGGACACATCTCCCTCAATTTTAAAGGTATGAGGGTGTTCTTGGACTTTTTGGAAAGCTTGAAGAGTCCTCTAAACAACCCCATTGGTTTCAGGTCCATATAATTTATCAATCTCAAGTTATGCCCTTTAGAAGTTGTTGACTTTTTGTTGACTTTTGAAATGACCTATAATGTCTTAGATCATATCTTTCAAATGAAGCATTTTTGAGCTTAACTTCCAACATCAAAGTTGTAGAGAATTCAATTTCCTTCAAAATGAGCTTTGGATGGAGACTTGGTGATGAAGTATGTGAAAGTTATGACTGGTCAAAGTTCAGTTGACTTTTACTGAGGAAACCCTAATTTAGAAACTCCTGATTATTGATGATCTGGAATCTCCTTGATGAATCATGATCAACCCTTGATCAAATGATGAATTTTACTTCATATACTTGATGTTGGCAAAAAATCATGAAGTTTGACTTTGGTTTGACCACAGTTGACCTCAGTTTGACTTTTTAACTGCATTGACTGATTTTGACTTATCTGATCATCTGACTGAGCAAACCTTTGAGAAAAGTCTTGAAACTTGTCATGGGGGTTCTTACACACATATAAGATATTATGAAACTCACTTGAGGTATTGGAAGTCCATTTAGCCTGATTAAAGTCAAAACCCTAGTTCTGGATACACTGCTTAGGAGGTGCATTGTCTGAGGGAATTGTCAACTTCTTTGACCAATTGTGAACTTTGTGAACCTTGTGAATCTTCATAAGATGTCTTGTGATACTCATGGGAGGTATTGTGAAGCTTGTGAACCTTGTGAACCTCATGAAGTGGCTTTGTAGACCTCATGAACCTTAGGAAAGCTTTGTAATCATTGTGAAACTTGTGAACCTTGTGAACCTTCATAAAGTAACTTGTAGACTTCATGAACCTCATGAAAGGTTATGGACTTGTGAACCTTATGAACCTTCAAGAAGCAACTTGTAGACTTCATGAACCTCATGAAAGGTTATACAAGTGTTGTGGGACTTGTGAACCTTGTGAACCTTCAAGAAGCAATTTGTAGACTTCATGAACCTCATGAAAGGTTATATAAGCATTGAGAAACTTGTGAACCATGTGAATCTTCTTAAAACACAAAGTCTTGTATTGTGAGGGCAAATTTTGGGGTGCAACAGGATCCACGCTTAAAAGATTTGTGTTTTAAAGGGGTAGTGTCAGTGCAATCTGTGTATAAAGCTGGAAAAGAATGTACAGGTGTCAGTGTATAAGTGATGTGAAGTATGAAAGTGTCAGTGTAAGAAAGGAATGAAATGCTCATGATAATGAGGCTCAAAGAATAATGCTGGAAGGAGGGGGAATATACAGAGACTTTTGTTCGATAACTGTTAAGTTATGCCTACGTATCCTCTCGTGCAATGAGGAAGTCAGAACACCGTAGTTCGACCCAAAGAGACTGAAAGATGAATTGACTTGTGAACTGCTTGCTTGTCTATGCTCAAGTGTATGACCTGTCTGGCTCAGGTGCTTACTGTCTTGCATTAGACGGAAGAAGCGAGTTCTCGTTTGTGAGTGAATGAGATGAGAAAAGAATCCCGAAGGAGACGATTATTGTTTGTTTTTGTGTTTTCAGTCTTTTATTGTTTTTGGATTTTGTCGTAAGTTAATGAGCTTAAGTCTAAACCAATGGATTTAGTAAACTCATCACATCTTCCCTCTGATTAGGGGTAATGAGAATACCTTAAGTGTGAAGTCAGCTTCTCACACTTAAACGCCTTTGGTGTAGGATTAAGATCATTAACCTACTTGTGATTAATTAGATGTTTTTGTGATTTTATTTAGTGATAAGTAATGAGATTAAGCCATAATCAGGGATTAAACAGACTCATTACACCATCCTAATAGAAGGATAATAGATGAGAATGTTTAAGCTGAGGAAAGCTCCTCAACTTAATCCATGATTAGGGATTAAACTCATGACAAAGCAAGCCTTTGATTAAGTGCATTTTATTTAATGGTATGATGATGAAGTGAATTTTATGATTCGTAAGACAACTTGAGGGGGACTTGTCCATTAACACTAGGGTTAGTCCTTCTTAACCAATTAAGGAAGAATTAGAACCCTAATGCAAGGCCCAAGTTACAAGTGTGATGTCTTGATGATTATTAGGTGAATTGATTAAAGGATTTAAACACATTAAGGGTTTAACACTTAGGATTAAAGTTATACACTCCATCCTAATAGAAGGATGCAGGCATAAGCTTAATCACAAAGTCTTAAAACCTTTAGGGTTTAGTCCTGATTATGAGGTGAGAAGAGAAGACTCAAAGAGACACAAAGGTAAAAGATAAGAGGGGAAACTAACCAAAACCCTAATCATTGTCATGCTTGGTTGTCCCTAAAGTTTGTGAGGTTTAAACAAGAACAATCTTCAAAGGAGCCACCAGGAAGCAGATGGACAAGATCAAGAAAAGCAAAGTGACTTGCTTCATTCAAGAAGTCAAGTCACTTGAAGAAAGAAAGTGGGAGGAACAAGAATGAGCAAGCTCAATCTCAAACACATACATAAATGCAGCAATGGATGCAAGAGAGATGAAAAGAAAAGTTATGAGAAGTGAAGGCAAATTCACTTCTCAAAGATACTTACCACCTGAAATGTTAGAAAAGAAATGCAATACAATGCCAAATGAGATGAAATGGTATGATGCTAAACAAAACCAGAAGCATGTTGATGATGATAACGATGCTATGAGATGCTACAAACATAAGGCAAGGCATGGAGATGTTCATACAAGATCATGGATGCAAATGATGCAAGCTTAGAAGCATGGATACACATGAAAAGTTAGGAAGCATACAAAGCATACAACATGGCAAATGCAAGATGCAATGATCAAACATACTTTCTACATGTCTTATGAAGTCAAATGAATCAAATGGAAGCATGGAATGGTATGGCAAATCATGTTATGCAAGATAATGCAAGAAGGATGCAAATGGAAGCCCAAATTAGGGTTTATGGATCAAACAACAAACAAAAATCAAAAACAGAAGCAAAACCTAAGATAAAAAATGGAAAATGCCACCCAAAGAAACCCTAAACCTATACTAAACCAAAGTCCAAAGGGGAGGTCTCAACTCTTAACCAATCTCAAGTTATGATTTTTCTAAGTTATTAGGGTTTTTAGGGTTCCTAAACAAAAGAAATACCAAACAAATTGAAAATGAGGAAACAAATCATGGTCATTTAATCCTAGAAACTACATGCTAAACACAAAACAATGCAAAAAAAATCAATGTCCAACTCTTCCTAGATAGGCAGAAATGATTTTTTGAACTTATGATCAAAATAATACACAAAAAATGATTTAATTCAATGGAAAATTCTCAAAATGCATCAAGATCAAAAAGAAATTTGGTTTGAAGGTTGGACAATGTTTCTAAATGTCTTAGAACATTTCATGAATTTTTGGGTGATTTTTAGATACTTAAAAGTATTTTTAATTAATTAATTTCCATTAATCAATTAAAAATAATCTTTTAAATAATTAAAAATACTTTTTAAATGATAAAAAATAAAATGAAAATATTTTTGTGTCATGAAAATTAATAAGACTTAAGAGAAAAAGTTTCATAATTTTTTATGACTTTTTACTATTTTTAATTAATTATGCAAAACAAATGAAAAGAAAATGGAATTAAAATAAATAAAAATGAAAGTCAACAGAAGGAAGGGCCAGGATGAAATCTGGGATTTAAATGCATTGACTGGCGCGCTAGTGGAGGGCCAGGATTGCCTCTGAGTTAATTATCTTAATTAAAATTAAATAAAACTAATGAAAGAGATTAGGGCTAAGCAGATTGATCTGGGCCACACACACGCGGGAGGTCAACTGGTCAAAGGGATCGTACGCTCCAGATTCAAACTTGAGTTAATGACATGATTAGGGCACAAATTACTTTCAGGTGGCCGGAGAAGACTTCCGGTCGTCTTCTCCGGCCAGCATCTCCCCTGAAAATCCCCAAAACCCCAAAAACCTAACTAAAATGAAATCCAAGAACTGGGAAATGATCCCCAACCACTCACGAATCAAAACCCTCTCTCAAAACAAATTTATTTTCCCTAACAAAGCTGAATCGAAGCAAATAAGAACTAGGGCACGCAAGTTTCAGAAGCTAATTAAATACTCATTTCAAGGCCATTTCAAAAACTAAAAGCATATTCATGATCAGGAAGGCACAAAGAGCAAGTTTAGAACAAGAAAAATGATTTCTGGAAAAATATTTTTCAAGCTACCTGAGATTCGAAGCTTTCACTCTGATGACTTTCTGGCCACTTCCTTAAGTGCAATCCACTCCACTTGATCCCCAGATGATGTTTGAATGCTCAAGAGGAATTTATGTTGGCTGGATGAGGAGTTTGACAAGCTTCTGCTCAAGCTCAGTCAGAAATGGCAATAGAGTTTCAGGCAGTTTCAGGTCATTGTAAATGGTTCTTTGTGATCCAGATGGTGAGTGGAGAAGGTCTGTGGTGTTTATTTGTATGTTTGTGAGCTGTGGAAAGAGATTCGAATGAAACTGCAAGTTGAGGTGAGAAATGGCAATGGGGTGTTCTTGCTTGTTCCAGGCCTGGCTCTTGGTGGTTTGAGGTCTATGAAGTATGGTGAGTTGATCTATGGAAATGGTTTTTATGTTTGCAAGCTGAGAAAACAAATTCGAAGGAAAATGCAAGATGGAGTGTTTTGGTGTATGTGATGGATGAGTGAGTTTCAGCCTTGCTAGATGAGTGGAATGGCTGGCAAAGAGATATTGTATTTTAATCCTATAGGTCAGATGATGTGACCTGGCCTATGGTGATTGGTAAGTTTGCTTTTGCTCAAAGTCCAACTTTTGTGTAAGAGAAGTATGGCTCATGATCTAGGCAAGTACAAGCATGGGGCTGCGCAGCAAGGGTGAGGGGAAAGGCTAGCCAAAGTCAGCAGCCAATGTCACAAGTTGTAGGAAGTGATCATGATGATTTTGCAAGTTGCTTGCTTTTTGAACTTCATGAAGAAAAGTCTTGTTACATGAACCAAAACATGAGAAACCTTGATCCAATTCTGACTTTTAGGACATGTAAAATGTTTGCATGCTGGTTTGAAGTGAATTAGAGGTTACAATTGGCTTTGGATCATGATTTTGCAAAATTCTCATTTGAAGCATGCCTTGAAAATCAATGATTTTAGCCAACTTTGCCACACCATAACTTTTGATCCAAGAAGAGTTTGATCATGTTCTTGTACTTTTTGAAAAGGGAAAGATGAGATCTACAACTTTCATGACCAAAGTTTTTCCATTTGAAGCTTTTTTGGATCAAGAATCAAGGCTTGAAAAATGACCTAAAATGAAGCATTCTTGAAAAGTCAACTATGCCCAAAAAGTCAACACTTGCAAAAACTCCAAATTCTTGATTTTTGTGGACTTCAACCTTCTTCCATGATCAAATAAAGATCATATACACTCAAAATGATGAAGATCACCCATTGGTTGGGTCATTGGGGGCCTCAGATGCCCTGATTTTACACTGACTTGTCTGAAAAGTCAACCCTTGATCAGATGACTTCCCCATGGAATTTCTTCATGAAAATTGATATGCATACTCCCTATACCCTATAGAGACCAATGGAAACAAGAATGACCAAAAAATTTGGGGTTATGGCCTCTGAAACCAAAACCCTAATTTTAGGTCAACTGTGCAGTCAAACCTGGCTCTGCATCCATCCAAACCCTAGTTCTTGTGATTCTTTTGAAATCTTGACTTTGAGAGGATGTAATATGATAGATGAACACACATGGATCCCTTTGAAGTGATTGGTGGCCTTTGGAGTGGCTCAAGATGCCCTGAGATTGCTCAGATCACAAACCCTAGGTGCAGATGACTTAGAAACTATGCAGTGAATCAAAATTGTGATATGAGATGGTATGATTGTGTTTATGCATATGAGAATGATCACAAGCCATGGTGAAATGGGTGAGGGCAAATTTGGGGTGTTTACAAACACCCCCAGACTAACGGGCAGGCTGAAGCTGCTAACAGAGTGATCTTGAGGGGCCTCAAGCGAAGACTGGACGAACACAAGAAACGCTGGGTCGAAGAGCTGCATAGCGTCCTTTGGGTATACAGGACCACGCCTCATTCGACGACCGGAGAATCCCCGTTCCGACTAGCATACGGATCCGAAGCTGTCATCCCCATAGAAATGCACGTACCGTCCATGCGCACAGAATCGCCCATGGACCAAGAAACTAACTCAGAAACGCTAAGAGAGGAGCTCGACTTAGTCGAAGAAATCCGATCAGGAGTAGCTCTCCGAGAAGCCATGCTCAAACAAAAAATCGCAGCTCGGCACAACGCGAAAGTTATTAAACGAGCGTTCGAAGTCGGGAGCCTCGTATTGAGGAAAAACTCCCGAGAAGGGAAACTAGCACCAAACTGGGAAGGCCCGTACCGCGTTCGTGCAAAAACCGAAAATGGAGCCGACTACTTAGAAAATCTCCAGGGGGAAGAGCTCGCACGGTTGTGGAACGTCAAGAAACTTAAACAATACTACAACTAGTATGAAGGTCGCCTTAACCCCTTACGAAGGGCGAATGATCCGACCAAACCTGCATGCCCAGGTACAAGCATCGCACTCCAAAACGTTCTACCAACAGAACCTCCTCGTCGTAACGAGGAAAGTAACTATCGCACGAACGTGTACTCAAATGAGCCCGACGTCTCCTAAGTACCACGATCAGGCAGAACCCCAGCTCGCAATGGGACGTTCAAGCCACGGATGTCCGAGCCATAAACTTGGCCCGAATACCGACCCTGGATCAACCTCCCTACATCCGATCGGACCCCCAAACCGATGGATCACATCCCTTACGAGCATTCGTCCCCCCTTTTTTATCGACCATTACGTCACACTCCAAACGAGCGCAAAACACTTAACAATAAATAAATGTTTAAAAAACAAAAGTCCTTCGACGGACGAGCAATCATACACGTAATCAAAAAGGATGCATAAATTGTAAAACGACCACCAAGGTCAGAAATGTTAATTCAAAAGGTTGCGACCCCTAAAGGCCGACTTGTTCGAGATTACATGAAAAGGGGACCAAGTCCCCAAACAAAAATTTAAAATTACAAGTAATTTAGGCTCGCAGGACGACCTAATTACCCTCACCCTCTTGCACCCCAGGCTGGTCGTCATTCGGAAGTTGCTGGACGACTGGATGGATCGGCTGCTCGGACTCCCCAGGTTGAGAGTCGTCCACGATCATGTAATCAGGGACCACGATCCGACCATCTTCGACCTTGTACAAGTAGCTGATTTGATCGGTATCGAGGTTCAGCTCAGGATGGAGGGCCTTTATATGGTCCACAACATTCTGGAAACTCAACTTAGTCGAGTCCCTTAGATCCTCGAGATCTTGATCCAGTCGCACAAGGAAATGCGCCCGACTCATCAAACCCTTGGTGTCCTCATCTTCGTCGTCCTTGGGGAAGAAGGTTTCTCTCAGCTTCCTATTATGATCGATTACCTTCTTTTTTTCCACCTCCAGCTTTGCGATCACGTCCTCCCGCACCGCCAGCTCCGTGGTCGCGGCCTCAGCATCCTCAGCAGTTTTCTTCGCTTTCTCTTCAGAGGCGGCCAGGAGAGTCTTCAGTCGGTTAATTTCGAGCTCCTTCCCGGAACTCCCCTCAGCAAACATGGATGCCATCGATAGCATCCACATCACCGCACTGGCATCCTGCACCAATGATAGCCTCCGGGAAGGGCGGTCCATCTGCTCGAGGTACATCGAGTCTACCCGGTCGACCTCCATAGATGTGAATTCGAAGAAGTTCCGTTGCACGAAGCACGGAGGTAAAAGATGATTTGGCTTTGTGGGGGCGTTCGTCATCAAATCAGTAACGACCGCCCCGACCTTATGTTTTTTGAGGGTCGAACCCGAGGACACGCCCGATGATCCTCGAGCGATGGGGCCCGAACCAGAACCACTCGTATCATTTCCGACCAATCTGGTCTGAATAGTCCTGGCCTTCCGTTTGTTTCCCTGCATCCGCCTCTCCTGGATCTTGTCTAGCGACTTCATCGAACCTGCAAAACAAAAGAAACAAGGGTCAGGCCAGTCACAAGCACAGAAGTACGACATACAAACAACAAAATAAAAAACGAGAAATACCAAATAAATCAGACATTTCTTGCCCGTTTTTACAGGCCAGGAGAGCTGTAACGTCGATCAACGGACGTTCCACAGCCTCCCCTCCGTCAGAAGCCAACATCACCTTCCCTTCCCCGTCAACCAAAGGGATCAGGGTAAAAGATGATACCAACTTGCGGAATTCATCAAAACTGGTCGCATCATCCTCGCCCAGGTTATCCCCTAATTGCACAAAGTCACACACCGGCCGCCCGTAGTAACTGTGCTCCCAAGAGAAGGGGAACCTCCAGATCCTCCTACGAATCGGTCGACCTTCAGCGTCCAACCGAGGCACGTCATTTTCATCAGTGTCATTACCCATAAAGCTGATTGTCCTAGTCGCTCCTTTGGTCAAAGGCTCGATCAAGATATAGTCACCTTTGAATGACCTGATCAACTCCGAGTGTGCTTTGAAAATCTTAGCCCGCTGCTTGAAAGAGATGAACCCTTTCCGATCGGTCCCACGCCCCACTTGGCGTTGCAGAGAGAATAGCAGAAAAAAGAGAGGAAGGGTAGCCCCCTTCCACATGTGCTTGCACGTCATCTCGAACGCCCTCATGAAAGCGTAGGAGTTAGGGTGCAGCTGCGACGGGGCTACCCCCAAATAACCAAGTACCGAACACACCAAGTCGCTAAAGGGCATCCTAATTCCCAAAGTCGTGATGGCATATTTGTACATAGCAAACTTCCTTCCACCGAACTCCGAGAAGATACGGTCATCATCGCCCGGGCAGGTCACCCTCCAGTGATTGGGATCCCCCACTACTGGCAGAGGATCCGCTCACGGTCGAGCGTACGAAGAAACTTTGTCCAGTAAATCTTCGACGACCCACTCCTCAGGGGCCAACACCCTTACTTCTTCTTGCATGACCTCAGGAGCACCAACCTCCTCCCCAGAGGCCTTTCCGGCATCACTCACTCCGGTCGCTTCCGAATCTCCCGAGGAGCTCCCAGAACCAGACGAAACAGTCTCAGAGGAGCCCGAGTCCTCCGATGAACTTTCCTCTGAGGAGATGTCGAAGGGATCGACGAGCACGTTTTCACCTGAAAAATAGAGGAAAGGCGTTAGTGAATTAAATCAGAGTATCAAATCCACCCTTCCACTACCTATCAAGTGAAAGGGCGCGCAACAGCCCGAAAATAGGGTTCCGGGCAAAAGTCCCCAAGCGATCGACGTCCGAGACAGACGATCAACGCTCAAAGGGATGCAAAACCCTAACCTTGGTCGAGAATCGACCAAGACCACCGCCCACCGTGAACCAGGGTCCAGAATAGGCGGAATACAACTACTACTAAACCTAAAATCTATACATTGCCCTAATCTACCGGTAAAACCGAATCCTAAACCGCATGCATCGCTACTTCTTAAAAACTAAGTCTAAAAAAGCAGAATAGAAGTCTAACCTTGACATTGAGATGCCATTACGAAGAAATGTTTTGAGAAGTACGGTGGTCGACAACGTGCGGTGGTTGGCAGCGGTGAACAGTAGGCAGTTGCATGAGCAGCAAAGGAGGGAAGAAGACAAAGCGAAAAGTTCCCACTGTGGGACAACAATACTATTTATAGGGAAAAGGGGCACGTGCACTGGAGCGTGACCCCTATCCCTAGGCAATTATAACCTACGCGCTAGGCCCTATAATAGCCGTCAGAACATTAAATTGGCATGAATCCCAAGACACGGTACCTCTTCGTTTCAACTTCCTCTGCGCCGACCTTTGGACGGGACGCTCGAATGGTTGATCCCAACGTTCGTCAATACTTTCGAGCATCGGGCTGACTTTAAGTCATCACTTCCTCGACCGAAAGCAACGACTTGGGGGGCTCCTGTTCCGGACTGACCCAACCATCAGAATTGGGCCATATCTACCTCGCGGCCCAACGGTCCAATAAACCCGACCATGCTCGAAGCTATGAAGTCGACTGCTCGACCTGCCCTTGGTCGGACAACTACATTGTCGGGCGAGGAGTCGGTCGAGCAGGCTCTTTCTCGCCCCAACAGCTAGTTCCTAATCACCGGCGATTATTGTGGGATCCGCGATCCGTACCCAACATTCTGGGCCAATGAGAACCCACTTGGACCGGTATATAAACCCTCTCATTTGAGAGGGTCAGATATTCAAATCTAGACCCAAAAATATTGTACTTGCTCATTCGTTGCTCGTTCTCTGACTTTAGCATCAGAGTGCCTTTATAGGTACACCCCCATCTTTTCTCCATCATCAACAACACTCGTCCACGCTCGACGCGGCCATATCGGATCCTGATCTCCAGGTACGTTCACCATTATTCTACCATTATTACTAGTATATTTGTTTTTTGGAATGCTATTTTGATACTAAAGCTTACACCAAATATTTACGTTCATATTGGTCATCGTATTAATATCATATACAATATTTTATAAAATAAAAATGATTTATATAAAAAAATATATTTTTTAAATATTGAATATCTTAAAAATCTTAAGTGATGTGATCTTTATTATAATTATTATCATGTACCTCTGATTATGTATTAAGTATACCTTGTTATTTATTCTATTAAAAAAATTGTTTAGTAGTTTAGATAAAGTCTTTTGCTAAGTGTTTGAGTATCAAAGTCTTTTGCTGTTAGCTTGAGTCAAATAAGTCTCATGCTATGTGCTAGATCATTGAAGTCTTGACCAGTTGTTGATTGAGTAAGAAAGTCTTAGATTGTAGGTTTGAGTAGAAGTCTTAAATCAGTGGAATTTGAGCAAGGAAATCTTGGACTAGACGTCTGAGCAGAAGTCTTGAATTCGTGAGATTTGAGAAAGGAAGTCTTGGACTAGAGGTCTGAGCGGGAAGTGTTGGATTCATGGAATCTGAGGAAGGAAGTCTTGGATTGAGGGTCTGAGCAAAAGTCTTGAACCTAAGGAGCTTAAGCAAGAAAGTGTTGGATTCATAGAATCTGAGCAAGAAAGTCTTGTACTCGAGGGTATAAGCAGGGAAGTATTGAACCTGAAGGGTTTAATTAAGCAGAAAAGTCTTAAGATCTGAGGATCTAAGTAGAAAAGTCTTGATCAGGTACTGATTAAGCAAGAAAGTCTTAGGCTGTAGGTCTGAGCAAGAGAAAGTTTTATACTTGAGGGTATAAACAGTTGTAATCTTTTTTATTATAGTAGAAAATCTTTTGTGCTGCAAAGGGACTGTATTACTCTCATTTTGGGAGAAACCAAGATAAATTGATGTGTGCTCTATTGTTCTTACTTACTCCCGTTATTATTTCGCTACATCAAGTTAACCAGGTTCTGAAATATTGTTTAGAATTTGAACTCTGGTCAGAAGTAACGAAATTAGAGAACACAATTCTCTTATTTTTGTATATTTTTCCCACTTTCAACGACTACATCCTTTGTTATTCTTTACTCATTATTATTCACAATTTTTAAAATAGAAATCAATTTAAATTAATATTATCTATTTAGGACGATACTCTTACTTTTATCAATTAATGTCCCTCTAATTATGTATACTTGCATATAAAGGAAATTTCAATCAACAATTATATTCAAATCCAAATTGATCATACTATGTTTTATAAAAACTGAACTACTAACAGATTGTTTATTTTGATTGTACATATGGATAACATTATATTGTTAGGTTATAATAGTTTATAACACAAAAACTTAAGGAGAGATTTGCTAAAGTTTTTGAAATCAAATAACATGACCCTTTAAAAGTTTATTTGGAATTGAGATTTTTAAATCATAGGTCTAGATTATATATTCTTTGATAGGAAATTTTTAACAGTTTTCAAGAGCATTATAATTTTCACTTCATTATGTATTATAACTTTTTTATTATGGTTCTAATTAATGTCATGTGTATTATTTTTAATTATTATTACTCACTTTATAACTAGCATAAAGTATAATTGAAATACACACTCATTTGTTTATTCTAATTTGCACCTAAACTTAAGTATAATTGAAATCTTATATTAAATATGTCACATATAAATTGTTACTTGACCAATTTATGTGTGATGCTCAAGACAAGAGGATGGTCCAACTGTATGTCAGTTAGTGGAGTGGCAGAATTTCAGTTTTATTGAGCCTTTGACTAATTTGGAACAATTTTTAATACTGATAAATGGAATATTTTATAACTTAAAATATAAAATAGTGTCATTAATACTTCTTCGACCACAAAAATGTATAATTAAAATAGACATCAAAACTTTCCCACAAAAATTTAACAATGTACGCATATGGTTGAATAAAGGAAAAAACTCATACCATTTCAATCAAATGCTCTTGAATAATCAAATTATAAATTCTATTAATCAATTTTTACACTCAATTAATCAAAGTTGATTTACAACTATTAGAATTAGAATTTGATCTAATTCACCTTACAAAATCGGTTGGTAAAATGTGGAATATCACTTTATTTAAACTTTTGGTGAGTTATTTATTTAACCACTTTTTTTTTTCTTCAGAACACTCAATAATCAATTTATTAATTATATTATTCACCTTTATATATTTTACTAACCATCTTTATTTAATACTTACAACTATAGCATTTTTTTAACTAAATTATAAAATGTATTAATCAATATCTTACAAATGATTAAGAAAAACAGATTTATCACATAAGATTTTATTTTTTAATATCAGAATATTTAACAACTAAACTATGAATCATATTAGTTAGTGTTTTAAAATCAATGAACCAACTTTCCTTTATAACTTAAAACTATTTTTTGATGTTAAGACATATATTAACAAAAGTATCATTAACCAAAGAAAAATAAAATAAAATATCAAAATTAAAAAAATGGAATATAAGTGTCAAATTTTGGTGTCAAGATATTGATTAGTTTTTCATCTATTGGAATCCAGTCAAATCCAACCAGGTTTGAAAAATGTTGAAAATGTAGTAATTTCTACAGATGGCAGAGGTTATTAATGCTTTTTGACAGACCAATTATACAACTACATGCATTAAGTGAATGGTTCAGTTCAGTGGTAGTATAAATTAAACCAACCAACAACAAATAATGCATTAGAGCTTGAGTGAACTTATGGAAATTGGAAACTGTTTTTTTCTTTTTTCTAATAATTTGTCGTTTAAAAATATAGTCAAATGGAATTCCTAAAGTTATCTTAAATTTAAAACTCTATTAAAATAATATTAAAATATAATTTAAAGGATATTGCATGTGTTGGAAATTTTGGTAAAGTTAAAAGAATCCATAACTGAATTGTCAATGATTTCACTTTCTTTAAAAGTATTTTGAGTACTCTTTTGTATGTCTTAGAATTGAAACACAAGAATATCCATGATAATTCAATCTTATATAGAATTTGCACAAGACCGACGAAAATTCGATTATGCAACAAAGAGTGTTTAAAATTTTGTATTACAGGATATTTTGTTAGTAATGTGATTTATGAATTCTAGAATGATTAATTTATAGATCATGCATGTGTTGTTTCACAAGGATGTAATCCTTGATGATAATCTGATGCGTCGTGCCTAAGTGCTCAAGTGCCGCCTATAAGCCGCCACTATCGCCTCTACGTCCACGTTCTCAGACCCGGTCCCAGAGTCGGAGTCGGCGACATCGACGAGGGATTGTATGGATGTGACAAGTGACATAATGCTTGGGACCACCACATTTGTTCATGTGACACTTTATCCTCTTTTGTTCTTTTGTTGAGTTAATGCTCGTAATTCTTTATAAAAACTTTTAAAAAGGGAATTGGATCGTCTGCTGCGGTTTCTCTCCATTTGTTTCTCCGGCCCAAGTTTAAGCCTTTCGATTAATCCAACGGTTAAATAAAGTCACTTAAAGGAAAAGAGGGAAAAACAATTAAAGAAAAGAGAGAAACGTTGTGTCAGTCATCTTCTCCAATTTTATTGAGATTTCTTTGTCATCTCTTGTGTTTAATTGTCCCCTGTCATTCAACAGCTTAGAGATAAAAAGTTGAAAACAAGAGTAGCATATCAAACATATTTCATCACTTCGACAAAGTGGACTATTAGAAAAAAAATGTTTAACGCCTGATGATTATCAAAATTATCATAATATTTTTGATGAGGGTGATTACAGAGTAAAAGGATACAAATTTCATGAACAATATATTATTGTTAATATGCAAGAAATCTTAAGATAATTGACACCTTTGCTGTAAATTTTTCTCAAACAAATTTTTTTTTTTTATAATTGTTTACCTGACTTAATTTTGATTTTAATGTGCTTGCTTTTTTCTTATAATAATTAAATGGATTGAGATAAAATATATTTTGAATTCATATCTTGAGAAGATTTTTCTAAATTCTCAGATTTTTTTTCTCTCTTCTCAGACATTTTTTTTCTCTTTTATTAAATGACCTTTTTAGTTAATTTATTTTTATTGTCTAACAACCGTTAGATTAGACATTGAAGAGATGACAGAACACAGATGACAGGAGGGAATCCTATTCCTTTAAAAAGTGACCGAAACTTTTTATGTGAAAATTATATCCCAATCATTTATTAGTACTTACGCACTTCCATTTCTTTTTTCATTTTCAAACACCTATTTGAACTCATAAATTACAACAATATGAACACCAATACATACAATTAACATATTTTCTTATTAGAGATTGTTTTCTTTTAAAATTATAATAACATTACATACATTCTATACGTGATAATTGAACTACATGCATATGTTGTTTTTCTGAGAAAACTTTTTTTTTAAATAAAAAATACTCTTTCAAATTTTTATTATTAAAAAATTTATTTATAAATAAATTAAATAATTAATGTATCTGATTTATATATTAGACTGAGACAATTTATCGAACCCTGAGAGGGAATAGTCCACGAAAGACCAACGAGAGCTAATTATATATCATTGGGTGAACACCCAATAGTAAGGTAGTATGTCGCCTGAAGTATCTCAAAAGTCGCTTGTTTTAGCTAGGGTTTCCTGAATTAGTTTCTCTAACTCGACCGTTTAACGTATGTGGGTGGTCCACGAAAGAGCAATGAGGAAAACTTTCTCCTTGCAATTCAAAGGAGATCAAGTCTCCTCTGTTCCATGTCTCTGATGATAGTGTTGGTGTAAGCCCTAGAGGCCAATACTTTTTGGTACTTGTATCGGATTATTCGTTTAATAATAAAAGGCATTTCTTTATTATGTTTGTCTTTCAGAATAATAAAGTCCCTAGAATAGTTAGTCTGTTTAATGAAATGTTAAGTGTGACTTAATCATGAGATCCCATTAAACATAAAGACATTATTCTTAAAATATCCGTAGTCAAGCTTTATTGCAAAGTGGGATAACATTAAAGCATTGAGACTATTATGAAGATAGACTGATGATCACATCTCATGGATCATGGATAAAGAGTTATCAAGTCTTGACATAGGTATAAATATTAGGAGTAATATTTATACCGGATTGACCCGCTATGAGAATACTACATAGTATGTTATGCAAAGTGTCATAAGTTATTCTCATGGTGATAATGGTGTATTACCACCCTTCGACCTGAAACCACTATGGACCCTAGATGTAGAGTCGGGTGCTTTATTGCTGATCAAACATTATCCGTAACTGGATGATCATAAAGACAGTTGATGGGCACTCCACGAAGCATGCTGAGGGACATGAGTGTCCTAGATGGAATTTGCCAATCCCGCATAACAGGAGAAATGTCTAAGGGCCCAATATTGAACTGGACAAGGATGACACAGTGTATGCCTTGTGTTCAATATAGACATAGGGGCAAAAGGGTAATTGTACAAACATATATTATCACGAAAAAGGTTTTGTCAGATCACATGACATTTTCGTGACTTGGGTAGCAGTGATGTGTTGCTAGATACCGCTCACTGTTTATTATGTTAAATATATAATTTAATATAATTACCAACGTTACGAAATCCTACAGGGTCACACACATAAGGACAGTTTGATGAGAGATAGAGAAATCAAAGGAACACCGTAAGGTACGGTGCACTTAAGTGAAAATAGAAATTCGGATAATATAATAATAATTATTGTTATTTTATAATGGTTATAAAATAATAATAAAATAAATATATTTATTATAATAATAGTTATTATAATAATATATAATATTATTATGGATCATGTGAATTGGGCTTTTAGCCCGCAGCCCACAAGAGAGTCTATAAAAGGATCCCTTGTGATGAAGCTTTCACTTGATGCAATTTCGTTTTTGATTCTCTTTTCTCACTCAAATAATTCCGTTCGTAAGCAGCTAGCACTGTGACCGGAAGCTGTTCGTGTGGACTGAGTAGAGGCGTTGCACTTCATCAACGCTTGTGATCGCTGCATCAAAGATCTGAATCGCCACAAAGAGGTAACGATTCTATCACTGACCATGCTCATTCGTAAGGATCACTAAAGGAAAATTTTGTTTTCCGCTGCGTTTAGATCGCAATTTTCCTTCAGTGGTATCAGAGCCACTTACGAAACCATGGATCTGATAGCTGTTAAATTTCCGTCTTTTCTGTATTTGATTCGATTAAAACACAGAATGAATTTAACAATAAACGATTAATTAAATTTGGCATCTGTTGTGTACGATTTGGATGATTGATGTTGATTATGCTTCAGAAACCGACATTAGTATGGTGAAGTTGTGCGATACATTGATCATCCATAGGTTACACAATTAGATCGATCACTTTTATATAAGATATAAGAAATTCTGATGCAAAGATGGTATATGGGATATACTGTTTTGATTTCATCCATTCAATCTGTCGCTCCCCATAAGTGGGACCAGGCCCAGATAAAGGTACAGACGCGAACGGTCGGCGAGAGGGACAATGAGAACACACAGCCGTGAACTCACTAGAGATGAATAGAGTCGCCAGCTAGGCATTTTTATCCCGGAGGAAAGGCAATGCTGCATAGGCCTGGAAAGAGATGGATAAGACGGTTTGCGAACCAGAGAGACTGAGAAAGGGGGTTGGTTACAACCTGGGAAGGTATTAGCACCCAGATTGTCCGCCGTACTCGACGGGATCCACGCTTAAAAGATTTGTGTTTTAAAGGGGTAGTGTCAGTGCAATTTGTGTGTAAAAATAGCTGGAAAAGAATGTACAGGTGTCAGTGTAAAAGAATGTGAGGTGTAATTTATACAGTGTCAGTGTAAGAACAGGAGTGAAATGCTCAAGATCATGAGGCTAAAAGAATGAGGCTAGAAAGAGGGGGAATATACAGAGACTTTTGTTCGATAACTGTTAAGTTATGCCTACGTATCCTCTCGTGCAATGAGGAAGTCAGAACACCGTAGTTCGACCCAAAGAGACTGAAAGATGAATTGACTTGTGAACTGCTTACTTGTCTATGCTCAAGTGTATGACCTGTCTGGCTCAGGTGCAAACTGTCTTGCATTAGACGGAAGAAGCAAGTTCTCATTTGTGAGTGAATGAGATGAGAAAAGAATCCCGAAGGAGACGATTATTGTTTGTTTTTGATTTTTTAGTCTTTTATTGCTTTTGGATGTTTGTCATAAGTTAATGAGCTTAAGCCTAAACCAATGGATTTAGTAAACTCATCACATCTTCCCTCTGATTAGGGGTAATGAGAATACCTTAAGTGTGAAGTCAGCTTCTCACACTTAAACACCTTTGGTGTAGGATTAAGATCATTAACCTATTTGTGATTATTAGATGTTTTTGTTGTTTTTGTTTAGTGTTGAGTAATGAGATTAAGCCATAATCAGGGATTAAACAGACTCATTACACCATCCTAATAGAAGGATAATAGATGAGAGTGTTTAAGCTGAGGAAAGCTCCTCAACTTAATCCATGATTAGGGATTAAACTCATGACAAAACAAGCCTTTATTAGATGGATTTTATTAATGATATGATGATGAAGTGGATTTTATGATTTGTAAGACAACTTGAGGAGGACTTGTCCATTAACACTAGGGTTAGTCCTTCTTAACCAATTAAGGAAGAATTAGAACCCTAATGCAAGGCCCAAGTTACAAGTGTGGTGTCTTGATGGTTATTATGTGAATTTATTAAGAGATTTAAACACATTAAGGGTTTAACACTTAGGATTAAAGTTATACACTCCATCCTAAGAGAAGGATGCAGGCATAAGCTTAATCACAAAGCCTTAAAGCCTTTAGGGTTTAGTCTCTGATTATGAGGTGAGAAGAGAAGACTCAAAAGAGACACAAAGGTAAAACTAAGAGGGGAGACTAATCAAAACCCTAATCATTGTCATGCTTGGTTGTTCCTAAAGTTTGTTAGGTTTTCAAGAGAAATCTTCAATGGAACCACCAGGAAGCAGATGAAAGGATCAAGAGAAGCAAAGTGACTTGCTTCATTCAAGAAGTCAAGTCACTTGAAGAAAGAAAGTGGGAAGAAGAAGGATGAGCAAATTCAAGCTCAAACACATGCAAGAATGCAGCAATGGATGCAAGAGAGATGAAAAGAGGTTATGAGAAGTGAAGGCAAATTCACCTCTCAAAGTCACTTACCACCTGAAATGTTAGGAAAGAAATGCAATGCAATGCAAAATGGGATGAGATGACATGATGAGAAACAAAACCAGAAGCATATACATGATGCTAATGATGCTATGAGATGCTACAAACATGAGGCAGCATATGGAAATGATCATACAAGTTCATGAATGCAGATGAAACAAGTTAGGAACCATGAACATACATGAAAAAGTTATGAGGTGCACATGGCATACAACATGGCAAATACATGATGCAATGATCAAACATGCTTTCTATATGTCTTAGGATGTCAAATGAATCACATGGAAGCATGGAATGTCATGGCAAGTCATGTTATGCAAGAGAATGCAAGATGGATGCATATGGAAGCCCAAATTAGGGTTTAATGAATCAAACATCAAACACAAACCAAAACCAGAAGTAAACCCTAAGATAAAAAATTGAAAATGCCACACAAAGGATCCCTAATCCCATACTAAACCACTGCCCAAAGGAGGGGTCTCAACTCCTAACCAATCTCAAGTTATGATTTTTACAAGATTTCTAGGGTTTTAGGGCTCCTAAACAAAAGAAATGCCAAACAAATTAAAAATGAGAGATCAAATCATGGCCATTTAATCTCACAAACTACATGTTAAACACAATGCAATGCAAAAAGAATCAATGTCCAACTCTTCATGGATAGGCAGAAATGATTTTTTTGAACTATGGATCAAATTAATGCACAAAAATGATTTTAATTCAATGAAAAATTCTCAAAATGCATCAAGATCAAAAAAAGAAATTTGGTTTGAAGGTTGGACAATGTTTCTAAATGTCTTAGAACATTTCATGAATTTTTTGGTGATTTTTAAATACCTAAAAGTATTTTTAATAAATTAATTTCCATTAATCAATTAAAAATAATCCTTTAAATATTTAAAAATACTTTTTTAATGCTAAAAATAAAAACAAAAATATTTTTGTGTTTGAAAAATTAATGAAACTCAGGATAAAAAATTTCATAATTTTTAAACAAGTTTTGCTATTTTAAATAAATTGTGCAAATAAAATGAAAAGAAATGCAATAAAAATTGAAATAAAAAGAAAGTAAGCAGATCCAAGGGTGGAGATTGAGTCTGGATTTAAAAGGGTTGACCACGCGCGTGAATGGAGGGTCCAGATGGCTTCTGAGCGAATTAGTTTAATTATAATTAATTAAATTAAATAAAGTGGATTAGGGCTAATTGGGTGAATCCAGGCCACACATGCGCGCGGGAGGTCAACAAGTCAAAGGATCCTACGCTCCACATTCAAATGAAATTAATTACAGGGATTAGGGCATAATGATTTTCAGGTGGCCGGAGAAGACCTCCGGTCGTCTTCTCCGGTGGGAAGCCCACCTGAAAATCCCTAAAACTCTCAAAACCTAACTAAAACGAAATCTAAAAACATGGAAATGATTCCCACTCACTCACGAACCAAAACCCCAAATCAAAACAAATTTATTCTTCCTGGAATGGCTGAATCGAAGCAAACAAGAACTAGGGCAAAAAAGTTTCAGGAAGCAATTAAATTCTCATTTCATCACCATTTTCAAAACTAAAAACATCAGAACAATCAGTGAAGCATGGAGAACAAGTTTAAAACTTAAAAATCCATTTCTGGAAAAAAAGTTCTTGAGCTACCTGAGATTCGAAGCTTTCACTCCAGCAACTTTCTGACCTCCCCTCCTTGTGAAATCCACTCCTTATGACCTCTTGATGATGCTTGAATGCTTTGGAGAAGTTTATGCTGGCCAGATGAAGAGTTTGAACAGCTTCTGCTCAAGCTCAGTTGAAAATGGCAATGGTGATGCAGGCAGTTTCTGGCAATGGTGAAGGGTTGTTTGTGGTCAGGATGATGAGTGGAGAAGGTTTTTAGAGTTTGTTTGAGTGTTTGTGAGCTGTGGAGTGAGTTTCGAATGAAACTGCAAGTTGGAGTGAAAATGGAGAAGCAATGTTTTTGCTTGATTCAGGCTTGGTTCTTTGTTGGTTTAGGCTTAATGGAGTATGGTGAGATGATTAGTGAAGCTGGTTTTAATGTTTGTGAGCTGGGCAGAGAGATTCGAAGAGAAATGCAAATGGGGTGAATTTTGTGTATGTGTTGTTGTGGCCTGTTTCAGCTTGGTCTCTTCATATGTTTTGCTTGCTAAAGGATAGTATAAACAATTCCAAGTGGCCAGAGGATGTGACATGGCCTGCTGTGATTGGGATGTTTGCTTTTGTCAAAAGTCAACTTTTTTGTAAGAGAGGTATGGCTTGAGTTCTAGCTTGGTACAATGGCTAGGGCTGGCGCAGCATGGTGTGTATGTGATGCTAGGAAGGTTCAGCAACCAATGCATCAAGTGGGGGAAAGTGTGATGATGATTTTGCAACTTGTTTCAACTTTGGTTCACATGTGATTCTCTCATTCCACAAGCCATGAAGCATGAGAATTCTTGGTTCAATTCTGACTTTTATGACTTAGGTGATGTTTGTACATTGGTTTGAAGTGAACTAGAAGTTACAAATGGCCTTGGTTCATGATTTTGCAAATTTCTCATTTGAGGCATGTCTTGAAAATTAGTGATTTTGGCCAACTTTGTCACACCATAACTTTTGATCCAAAATGAATTAGGTCATGTTCTTGTACTTTTTGAAAAGGGAAAAATGTGTTCTACAACTTTCATGACCAAAGTTTTTCCATTTGAAGCATTTTTGGATCAAAAATCAAGGCTTGAAAAATGACCTAAAATGACACATTCTTGAAAAGTCAACTATGCCCAAAAAAGTCAACTTTGCAAAAACTTCAAATTCTTGATTTTTGTGATATTCAACCTTCTTCTATGATCAAATAAAGATCATATACACTCAAAATGATGAAGAATGCCCATTGGCTGGGTCATTGGGGGCCTCAGATGCCCTGATTTTGCACTGACTTGTCTGAAAAGTCAACTCTTGATCAGATGACTTCCCCATGGAATTTCTTCATGAAACTTGATGTGCATACTCCCTATACCATATAGAGACCAATGGAAACAAGAATGACCAAAAAATTTGGAGTTATGGCCTCTGAATCCAAAACCCTAATTTTAGGTCAACTGTGCAGTCAAACTTGGCTCTGCATCCACACCAACCCCAGTTCTTGTGATTCTTTGGAATTCTTGACTTTGAGAGGATATAATATGATGCTTGAACACACATGGACCCCCTTGAAGTGATTGATGACCCTTGGAGTGGCTCAAGAGGCTCTTGGATTGCTCAGATCACAAACCCTAGATGCAGATGACTTAGAAACTATGCAATGAATCAAAAATGAAATATGAGATGATATGATTGTGTTTATGCATATGAGGTGATCACAAGCCATGGTGTGAATGGGTGAGGGCAAATTTGGGGTGTTTACACAATCACATAAGGATTGTAATTCTTTTGAAAGATCATCATTTTCATTCGCTTCGGAATCCGACGTTAGTATGGTGAAGCAATGACATGTTGATCTATCATATTGAGTTATCAATCGAGTTGTGTTTGACGGCATGAAATTGTTGCATTAGGATTAATGGCAGTACAAGTGTTGTATTGCCGCAGACTTTTCCGGTTGGGGTTGTAAATGCACAAAAGTTGTGCAGGAAATGACGTGAAATACAATGAAGTGTTCATAAAATTTTTCGTCGGGGCGCTGCCCCTAACAACCCCGCAAGGAGGCGCTGCCCCCTTGACCCCCGTCCGCTGAACGGTCAGCGGAACCACCGTCAGCGGAACCACCGTCCGCTGAACGGTCAGCAAAAGCACGATAAGAAGCTGTATGTCTTGGAGACACCAGTTCCTGAGGAGGAACCTCCTAGTTCTGCACCAAAGGCAGAAAGAGATGCTTATAAGAAGCATTTCGATGATGCCAATGAAACCGCTTGCCTCATGCTTGCTACCATGAACTCTGAGTTGCAAAAGCAACACGAGAACATGTCTGCGTTCGATATGATCGGACATCTGAAAATGCTTTATCAAGAGCAAGCAAGAAATGAGAGGTTTCAGGTTTCAAAGTCCCTTTTTAACAGCAAGTTAGCTGAGGGAGCCCCTGTAAGTCCCCATGTACTCAAGATGATTGGGTATGTGGAGAACCTTGACAGATTAGGGTTTCCCCTTGGAAAAGAACTTGCGATTGATCTGATCTTGCAATCGTTGCCAGAGAGCTTCAGTCAGTTTGTCCTGAATTTCAATATGAATGACTTGGACAAAAGTCTTCCAGAACTGCTAGGCATGTTGAGAACTGCTGAGCAGAATATGAAGACAAAAGGGAAATCCATTCTGATGGTCAGTAATGGAAAGAAACAGAACAAGAGGCCCATCAAATAGGGTGGTAGAGGGAAAGGCAAGGAAGTTGCCAAACCCAAACCCACTCCTCCTGTTTTGAAGCCTAGTGGAGGAATAGCAAAGGAGGGCACTTGCTTCCATTGCGGTAAGACCGGACATTGGAAGAGAAATTGCCCAAAGTACCTGGAAGATAAGAATAATGGAGTAGAGACTTCAAATTCAGGTATTTTTGTTATTGAAATTAATTTATCTACTTCTGCATCATGGGTATTAGATACTGGATGCGGTTCTCACATTTGTACTAATGTGCAGGGGCTAAAAAGGAGTAGAGATTTGGCAAAAGGTGAAGTTGACCTACGAGTTGGCAATGGAGCAAAGGTTGTTGCTTTAGCTGTAGGAACTTATGTTTTAACTTTACCTAGTGGTTTAATAATTCAGTTAGAGAACTGTTATTATGTACCTGCAATTAGCAGGAATATTATTTCTGTTTCTTGTTTGGACAAGTTTGGTTTTTCATTCATAATAAAGAACAATTGTTGCTCCATTTATTTGAATGATATATTCTATGCTACTGCAAAAATGAATAATGGACTATATGTCCTTGATCTTGAAATGCCAATTTATAACATTAATACTAAAAGGTTGAAACCTAATGAGTTGAATCCAACTTACCTTTGGCACTGTCGATTAGGCCACATAAATGAGAAACGCATTTCCAAACTCCATAAAGATGGACTCTTGGACTCTTTTGATTATGAATCATATGAGACATGCAGATCTTGTTTAATTGGAAAGATGACAAAGTCCCCATTCACAGGAAAAGGTGAAAGGGCTAATGATCTTTTGGCACTCATACATACTGATGTATGTGGACCACTGAACATACCAGCCAGAGGAGGTTTTCAGTACTTCATCACTTTTACTGATGACTTCAGTAGATACGGATATGTGTATTTAATGAAACACAAATCTGAGTCCTTTGAAAAGTTCAAGGAATTCAAGAATGAAGTACAAAACCAACTAGGTAAGAATATTAAAGTTCTTCGATCAGATCGAGGCGGTGAATATTTAAGCCTAAAATTTGATGACCATCTAAAAGAGTATGGGATTCTATCCCAACTTACTCCTCCTGGAACACCACAATGGAATGGTGTATCTGAGAGAAGAAATCGAACCTTGTTAGACATGGTCCGATCCATGATGAGTCACGCCGATCTTCCAAACTCCTTTTGGGGACATGCATTATTAACAGCAGCTTACACACTTAACCGTGTTCCATCCAAAAAGGTTGATAAGACACCATATGAGATATGGAGTGGTAAGAAACCACATATGTCTTACGTGAAGATTTGGGGTTGCGAAGTTTACGTCAAACGACAAATTTCAACCAAGCTTGAGCCCAAATCTGACAAATGCTTATTTGTGGGGTATCCTAAAGAAACAAGAGGATATTACTTCTACAATCCTTCTGAGGGCAAAGTGTTTGTCGCTCGAACTGGAGTCTTTCTGGAAAGGGATGTTATTTCCAAAGGAAACAGTGGGAGGAAAATAGAGCTTGAAGAAATTCAAGAATCACAAAACATTGAAACACCTATGGAGGAACTAGAGCAGGAAACACAAGTAGTTGTGGAAGAGCAACCTGCTCAAGTAGAACAAGACCAGCGTAGGTCAAGCAGGATACGTCACCAACCTGAGAGATATGGATATCTCATAAGTGATCAGGGTGATGTATTACTCATGGATCAAGATGAGCCTGTGACCTACAAAGAGGCCATAACTGGTCCTGAGTCTGAGAAGTGGCTAGAAGCCATGAAATCTGAAATGGATTCCATGTACACAAACCAGGTTTGGACCTTGGTAGAACCTCCTATAGGAGTTAACCCTATAGGATGCAAGTGGGTCTTCAAGAAGAAGACTGACATGGATGGTAAGGTACATACCTATAAAGCAAGACTGGTTGCAAAAGGCTATAAACAAATTCATGGGGTTGACTATGATGAAACCTTTTCACCAGTTGCAATGCTTAAATCTGTTCGGATTTTACTTGCCATCGCTGCATATCATGATTATGAAATATGGCAGATGGATGTCAAAACTGCTTTCCTTAATGGGAATCTTCTTGAGGATGTGTACATGACACAACCTGAAGGATTTGACATACCACAAGATGCCCAAAAGATATGCAAGTTACAGCGATCAATCTATGGATTGAAGCAAGCTTCCAGAAGCTGGAATCTTCGTTTTGATGAAACCGTAAAACAATATGGATTCATCAAAAATGAAGATGAACCTTGTGTCTACAAGAAGGTTAGTGGGAGCATGATCGTGTTTCTGGTATTATATGTAGAAGACATATTACTCATTGGAAACGATGTCCCTACCTTGCAACAAGTGAAGACTTGGTTAGGGAATTGTTTTTCTATGAAAGACCTAGGTGAAGCAACCTATATATTAGGAATTAGGATCTATAGAGATAGATCACAAAAACTGCTTGGCCTAAGTCAGAGTACATACATAGATAAAGTGTTGAGACGCTTTAATATGCATGATTCCAAGAAAGGATTCATACCTATGCAACATGGTCTGTGTTTATCAAAAACACAATCCCCTTCAACTAAGGAAGAAAGGGATCGCATGAATAAGATTCCATATGCATCTGCAATAGGATCTATCATGTATGACATGTTATGTACTCGACCAGATGTCTCGTATGCATTAAGTGCAACGAGTAGGTACCAATCTGATCCCGGTGATGCTCACTGGGTAGCTGTCAAGAATATCCTTAAGTACTTGAGAAGGACTAAGGATTTGTTAATGCTATTTTTTATGATTGGCATTATGTTTGGTAAAACTAATATGGCTGGAAAATGTTGAATAAGAAGTTCCATATTAACATAGTATAGACTCTGGAAGAACATGTCAAACATGATGTCCTGACATGGTGGCACAGATAAATGTGGAAGTTGTCAAAGAAGATGTTGAATTCAGTTCAGAATGTCCTATCAGATGTTGGGACATTATCAAACAGAGTATAAGAACTTAATTCAGGATGTCCCAACAGATGTTGTCATATGTTACAGTCAGATGTCAAAGAAGATGTTGAAACATCTGCAAATGTCATGACAGAATTACTGTCATATGTTACAGACAGATGTCAAAGAAGATGTTGAAACATCTACAAATGTCATGACAGAATTACTGTCATATGTTACAGACAGATGTCAAAGAAGATGTTGAAACATCTGCAAATGTCATGACAGATGTCAAAGAGAATGTTGAAACATCTGCAACTGTCATGACAACATTACTGTCATATGTTACATATAGATATCAAACAAGAAGTGTTGAACTTAGTTCAGGATGTCACACCAGATGTTGTGACACTATCAAACAGAGTAACAGCTAATGA
Source organism: Lathyrus aphaca (assembly GCA_963966055.1). Lineage (NCBI taxonomy): Eukaryota > Viridiplantae > Streptophyta > Magnoliopsida > Fabales > Fabaceae > Lathyrus > Lathyrus aphaca. The sequence continues at coordinate 441,906,180 of OZ014522.1, read as the reverse complement.
ACTTAAGTCAAGATATCAGGATGTCACACCAGATGTTAGGACATTGTATCAGTTAATGGAATAAGTTCAGTTTACAGGATGTCACATCAGATGTTGTGACATTGTATCAGTAAATGAAGTAAGTTCAGTTTTTCAGGATGTCCCAACAGATGTTGTGACATCTCAGACCTGCTACCAGAATTAATTAATGCATAACAGAACTGAGTAAATTCAGGGGAATCTATCTGGAATTAATTGGAAAGAGATAAGCAATACAAGGCGCATCTTTAGGGAGATTAGTTATCTGATTTCAGTATAACAGAATAACTAATTCACCTTGAATTAAGGAGGTAGCAAACTAACTAACCCTAATTCAAGGTGATGACATTGGATTTATCAGATCTGAATTATGCAGAATATTCTGGAGATATTATGCAATCATATGTGGTGCTGATTTAGAAGATCTTAAAGACTCAATTTAAATTGAAGACAAATATTGAAAAATATAGGTTTCTATATTTAGAGACATTTTAGGAGTTGAAGATCTTTTGGAATATTTGTAGCAGATTTTTTCTGCATATTTGTAGCAGCTATTGTTGTGATTGTTTAGGGCCAAATCCAGTTGGGAATAGGTTATAAAAGAAACCCTGTAACCTAGTTTAGAATCAACCCAATCAACCGAAAATGTAAACATTATTAGGGTTGTGTCCTTGTGTCAGCCGTGTGTAACAAGTAACTCTTTTGTGGCTGTTTCACTTGTGATTCTCTAAGCTTGTAAGCAAGAGAAGTTTTGTGACTTGATTGAAACTGTGAAGTAAGATCAAGCTGTTTTGTTTGAAGTATGACTTCAATGTTATTAAACTTGTAAACAAGATCACTGTGTGATTGAGGGGGAGTGAGTAGGGTACTCATATCTAAGTTGTGTCTTAGGTAGAAATTGCATTGGGTAGTTATTAAGTGATAGATTAAACAGGGTGGTTTAAGTCTAGAATTAATATTACTTATAGTGGATTTCCTCCTGGCTTGGTAGCCCCCAGATGTAAGTGTGGAGATACACTGAACTGGGTTAACAATTCTGCTGTGTTCTTTATATCTTTTATGTTTTATGCAGTACCTGAACTGAATGTCCTATCAGATGTCCCAACATCCTGAAGCATGTTTGACTCTGATATATCAGAATTATTTAAGTACTGATATGTATGCCTTACCATGTTTATAAGTAACAGATAAGATGTCTCAACATTATATTCGACATCTGAGTCTGTCATACCAGAATTTCAATTGGTATCAGAGCAGGCATCCTGGTCTGTTTCTGGATGAGATCTAAGGGGGATACTTTCTGGTTCATGGTAAAGGAAGAAGGATGATATAATGAAAAGCTGTTGGAACTTGAGAGGTTCATATTGGAGTTTGAATGGTCCCTATAAGTGGAGGATGGACTATTCATCATATGGTGTATATTGGACCAGTCTGGTGTTATTAGGGCTGGAAATTTGCTGGTGAATTGCTGTGTAGCTATGATGTCAGACAGAATGTCCTGACATCTTGGTTCAGAGAATTCTATATTTGAAGGAAGCTTGTATTTTGTTGTCTGTGAGGTTTGGGTTCAACTTCTGTACTGCTGCATATGCCTCTGATATTTTCTGAAGTTATACCAAGTTTGTGTGTTACTTGGATTAGATGCACTGTGGTTGGGACATGTTCTGGATGTTCTTGTATGGGGAGTTATATCTGTATCTGAATTGATGATCATACAATTTATAAGGAATTGCTCTATTATTTATGATGTGTTATGTTTGATAGTGGTTTCCCAGTACTTCCTACAAAGGCTGTTGTAAAACTTCAGTTCATAATGTCAAGTTTGATGTTCTATCATGTGATTACAGAACTGGAAGAAACTTAGTTCAGAATGGTGTGGTTCTTGATGAAAGAAGAGGTTGGAGCCAAAACAAAAGAGTATAATTATCAAATTTTTCATGCGGGAGTGAAAATCTTGATAAGTTATCTCTTAAGCTTATTTATGGTGACCTAATGAGGATATTCTTCCTGGTTATGGTGTCCTATGTTGTTTAGGTATAGCTGGAGAAAATCTCTCTTGTGAAGATACATGTTTATGATTGTCTAAATCATGAACTGAAGGAAGTTTCATCAAGAAAGAAGCTGAATTGATATGTCAATCCTAATGGCTTGACACCACACTACACATCAACAGTTTATGTTGGAGCTGATTGAAGAAAAGATAGTAATCTTGAAAGCAATAATGTTTCAGAACCAAGCTTAGTTTTGTGTTCCAGAAGAAGGAAACTGGTGTGATATCCTGCTAACATGATGGATGCTTTGGGTGCTAGACAAATGTGTGATGATCACATATGTTTGGAACCTACTCCTAACCTGGAAGAGGAGGCATCTATGCTACATGTTGAAGATTTAGATAATGACTCTGACACAGAGATCATTGCTTCTGTGGACCCTAGCATAGCCAAAAGGCTTAGGGCTAGAAAGGAAAAGAAGACTGCAGGACATTCAACTCCTGAAAAGAAGCAGCCTACTCCAAAGAAAGACAAGGCCAAAGTGGTATTTGGTCCTACTAAACAATGGAGCAAGGTGAATACCCAAAAGAGGAAAGTTGTAACTCCACCAGATTCAGATGTTGAAGAGGATATTCCAACATCCCAACCAAAGAAGAAACCATCAATGCACTTGAGTGCACTGAGGTAATTGACCTAATTTCTTCTGCTGGTTTATTCAAAACAGTATCAAACTTTTCACCTTGCTATGAGCTGCTAGTCAAGGAATTCAGTGTCAACCTACAAAAGGACTGTGCTGAAGGTAAATCAGATGAATTCAGAAAAGTCTATGTAAGAGGGAGATGTGTGAAATTCTCTCCTAGGGTTATCAACCATTATCTAGGGAAAGAATCTGATGGACCTAATGAGCTGGGTAAGACAGATAACCAGGTGTGCAAGGTCATTACTGCCAATCAAGTCAAAGCTTGGCCAGTCAAGGGCAAACTTTATGTTAGATTGCTAACAAGGAAGTATGCAATGCTGCATAGGATTGGCACTGTAAACAGGGTCCCTACCAACCATACTTCTTCAATAGCAACTGGATTGGGCAGATTCATATATGTTGTGGGCACCCAAACAAAGCTGGACTTTGGGGCTTACATCTTTGATCAAACCCTAAAGCATGCAGGAACATCAGCAACAAATCTTCCCATTGCTTTTACCTCTCTGCTATGTGGAATCATACTAAGCCAGTATCCAGGTATCCTCACTGAGAAGGATTCAGTCTGCAAAAGAAAAAGTCCTCTGGCCTTCCATTACAAATTTTTCTTGAGCCATCATGCTGCTGATGTTGAAGCTTCCACTAGGACATCTGCTGGACCTTCAAAAGCAAAGACTCCCATATCCAAAGCTGCCTTGATTGCAGATCTGAATAACACTTGCAAAAAGCTGGATGCCAGGAAGAAAAAGCTTGAGGAAGCAATTCAAAGGCTGGAGCTGGAAGAGGTTGCTCAGAATACTGATGAATCTGATGATGAAAAAGCTTCTAAATGTATCTACAAATGTGGGTGATAAATGCATGACATTGGTCATGATTAAAGCTAGCAATGTGACCAACAATTGCTAGAAGCAAGGGAAGAATGTCAGATTGGGAAGTATGATCAGAATGGTTGTTGAACTGGTAGTCTCTTCCACTACTAGTCATGGATAGTGGCAGTATGAACCCTTTGTAGCAAGCAAACTAAGAGCATCTGTTTTGGAATATAAAATCAAGTGTGGATATTTATCAGTTGTGCTCTTTGTATGTTCATCAGGGGTGTGAAATTGAGAATTAGGGGAGTTTATGCTCAGCTGGAGTATTGTTTATCCATGACATGAGGAGATCTTGCTAATCTTATCTGGAGCTAACCTTAAAATCCTTCAAAATTAAAAGATCAGATTGTGTAGAACTATCTGATAAGGTATTATACAAGGATTTAAGATCAATTGTTGTTTGTGGAGTTCACAAATATTTGATTGATTATCCTTGTGATTCAAGATTGGTGATGTTCAAAAAGATGTTGGAACATCTTATCATCAGAGTGTGTGCATAATCATGGGAGAGGTATTGCATAAGCTGTAGCATTGGCTTCAATCTTGTGTGACAGGAGTTATGTATTTCTGGAAAGTTTCTTGGCAAGAACTAGTCTGGATATTATTGATTCTGAAGATGGAGATGAAAGACCATGAACATATCATAATCTTGATGACTACTTGGATTGGTTTATTTCTGATCTAGGTGTAGTCCAGAATGCTCATCATGGAGTAAGATAGGTGGGGATATCATAAATTTGTTAAGACTTCCTTACTCAAGGAAAGGTGGCATCCTTGGTATAGTTATGAGGTGTAGTTCTTAACTATTTCTTCTGAATAATCAGACAGTGGCAGGTTTGAAGACTTTGGAGAAACATTGAAGTTTCTCATCAATATGTGTTATCGGTAGGAATTTTTGCAAAACCAATAGAATGGAGGTTGTTTACTCAAACTTGATGGATAAATCAAGTCTATGAGAGCATGGAACTCTTGTTCTATAAAGGAAGGAGGTTCTTTCAAGTGGCAGAAGAAGGACCTAAATTTAACAGATGGATGTGGGCTAATAATGTTTAAACATCTAGTTCAACATCAGAGTCTAATTGGTGAAGTGACACATAAATCAAAATAAAATGATCTATAGGGATTGAATGCTTCATAAGGCCTTTTATCTTGACAGCTTGGTGAAGATCAACTTTATTGATCAGGATATCCTTGGAAGATTTATTATAAACGTGAAGAAGACAAAAGTGGCAATTGGCTTTCTCATATGAGGATTCATAAAGGAGGTTATCAAAATGTGGTAATTGGTTGATCTTTAAAGTGGATTCGAAGAATCAAGATAATCAGAGTGTGGCAGCTGGTTGTTCTTTGGGATTGTCTTGGAACAAATTGCTCTTGGGCAGAGGAGTGATGAGTTGAAGACTCAAGAGGATTTATTCTTCTTGAAGGTGGATGAGAGTTTATCACTCTTTCTGGATTTCTGATTCTAACTGGTGGCACAGTGTAGTTGAAGATTTTCAGTTCCTCGATTACTATGCTACAGTAAGTCCAGTTGGTGGAGCACATCTAGGATCATGGTGATAAGGTCTTGGTGTATGAAAAATGTTCTAACTAAGTGTTAGTACATTATCTGGGGTGTTTATCTACATGGTTTCTATTATTAGACTACCTAATCATATGGGAGAATGATGAAGTAGATGATCTATATTGGAAGAAACATGTAGAAGAGACTGGAAGTGTTCCTCATGCTAAAAAGCCAAGAACTCCAAAAAGATCGAGTTTTCAGCAAGACCAAAGGCATACCTTCACCATTGTACAACACTCCAAAAGCTTCTGAATATGTGGATGATTCCATAAAGGAGTTGGTAACCAAGATCCTATCTGAGCAAAGAGTGGTAAGTGGCATATCTATCCCTCTGAACACTATGCCAGCCTATCAACAAACTCAGGCTGCAAAGGACACTCCTGCTCAACAGGATGTCCCAATAGATGTTGAAACATCTGAGGACCAGCAAAAGGCCTCATCTGATGCTGCTGTTGAAACATCTGAGGACCAGAAAAAAGGCCTTCAATAATTGTGATGAAGAAGCATCTGAGGACCAGCACAAGGCCTCAACTGAAGAGCACATCTCTGTTGATCCACCAGAAGTATATCAGGTATTGATTGCTTGGAAGTTTGTTTGTGGACATTCATTCTAATTTCATAATTAGTTTGGATGTGTTTTATCTGGATTGTATGGCCTTTGGTGTGTAAAGGCTTAGTGTCAAGAACCTGTGTGCTAGAAGATGTTCATCTTGTGTAGTCTGTGGTAACTACAAACCCAGAAAGGAATTAGGTATGCTTTGGTACAAGAAGTGAATGTGTTCGATTGGAAATTGAACAGAGAGTGAGCTCTTGAAGACATGAAGATGCGTCTTATGTTTTCCTTTCATCAATGTACAGAGAAGCATGGAGTATCCTAGATAGGGGGAGTGTGTTACAAGTATGTGCACTTGATTTTGTGGTGTTAAGGGGGAGTAATACCTTAACCAGATAAGGAGAATCCTAAGAGTCTAGAAGGCTATATTATATAAAGCTATTCTCTGCAGTTTATGTTTGATTCTTGAGGAATTGTGAAGCTTGTGTGTGTTTCAAGCTTATGGAGATTATATACCCCTATTTTTATTATGGTACCTTTGTCTTTTTATGGCTAAAAAGGGGGAGAAGTAATAGTGTGAGGTCTGATATGAAGATGTGATGTTAAGGAACTTCTACATAAGGAACTTCTGTATGTAAATTAGTTTTAGCCAAAATAAGCCAAAGGGGGAGATTGTTAATGCTATTTTTTATGATTGGCATTATGTTTGGTAAAACTAATATGGCTGGAAAATGTTGAATAAGAAGTTCCATATTAACATAGTATAGACTCTGGAAGAACATGTCAAACATGATGTCCTGACATGGTGGCACAGATAAATGTGGAAGTTGTCAAAGAAGATGTTGAATTCAGTTCAGAATATCCTATCAGATGTTGGGACATTATCAAACAAAGTATAAGAACTTAATTCAGGATGTCCCAACAGATGTTGTCATATGTTACAGTCAGATGTCAAAGAAGATGTTGAAACATCTACAAATGTCATGACAGAATTACTGTCATATGTTACAGACAGATGTCAAAGAAGATGTTGAAACATCTGCAAATGTCATGACAGAATTACTGTCATATGTTACAGACAGATGTCAAAGAAGATGTTGAAACATCTGCAAATGTCATGACAGATGTCAAAGAGAATGTTGAAACATCTGCAACTGTCATGACAACATTACTGTCATATGTTACATATAGATATCAAACAAGAAGTGTTGAACTTAGTTCAGGATGTCACACCAGATGTTGTGACACTATCAAACAGAGTAACAGCTAATGAACTTAAGTCAAGATATCAGGATGTCACACCAGATGTTAGGACATTGTATTAGTTAATGGAATAAGTTCAGTTTACAGGATGTCACATCAGATGTTGTGACATTGTATCAGTAAATGAAGTAAGTTCAGTTTTTCAGGATGTCCCAACAGATGTTGTGACATCTCAGACCTGCTACCAGAATTAATTAATGCATAACAGAACTGAGTAAATTCAGGGGAATCTATCTGAAATTAATTGGAAAGAGATAAGCAATACAAGGCGCATCTTTAGGGAGATTAGTTATCTGATTTCAGTATAACAGAATAACTAATTCACCTTGAATTAAGGAGGTAGCAAACTAACTAACCCTAATTCAAGGTGATGACATTGGATTTATCAGATCTGAATTATGCAGAATATTCTGGAGATATTATGCAATCATATGTGGTGCTGATTTAGAAGATCTTAAAGACTCAATTTAAATTGAAGACAAATATTGAAAAATATAGGTTTCTATATTTAGAGATATTTTAGGAGTTGAAGATCTTTTGGAATATTTGTAGCAGATTTTTTCTGCATATTTGTAGCAGCTATTGTTGTGATTGTTTAGGCCCAAATCCAGTTGGGAATAGGTTATAAAAGAAACCCTGTAACCTAGTTTAGAATCAACCCAATCAACCGAAAATGTAAACATTATTAGGGTTGTGTCCTTGTGTCAGCCGTGCGTAACAAGTAACTCTTTTGTGGCTGTTTCACTTGTGATTCTCTAAGCTTGTAAGCAAGAGAAGTTTTGTGACTTGATTGAAACTGTGAAGTAAGATCAAGCTGTTTTGTTTGAAGTATGACTTCAATGTTATTAAACTTGTAAACAAGATCACTGTGTGATTGAGGGGGAGTGAGTAGGGTACTCATATCTAAGTTGTATCTTAGGTAGAAATTGCATTGGGTAGTTATTAAGTGATAGATTAAACAGGGTGGTTTAAGTCTAGAATTAATATTACTTATAGTGGATTTCCTCCTGGCTTGGTAGCCCCCAGATGTAAGTGTGGAGATACACTGAACTGGGTTAACAATTCTGCTATGTTCTTTATATCTTTTATGTTTTATGCAGTACCTGAACTGAATGTCCTATCAGATGTCCCAACATCCTGAAGCATGTTTGACTCTGATATATCAGAATTATTTAAGTACTGATATGTATGCCTTACCATGTTTATAAGTAACAGATAAGATGTCTCAACATTATATTCGACATCTGAGTCTGTCATACCAGAATTTCAATTGGTATCAGAGCAGGCATCCTGGTCTGTTTCTGGATGAGATCTAAGGGGGATACTTTCTGGTTCATGGTAAAGGAAGAAGGATGATATAATGAAAAGCTGTTGGAACTTGAGAGGTTCATATTGGAGTTTGAATGGTCCCTAGAAGTGGAGGATGGACTATTCATCATATGGTGTATATTGGACCAGTCTGGTGTTATTAGGGCTGGAAATTTGCTGGTGAATTGCTGTGTAGTTATGATGTCAGACAGAATGTCCTGACATCTTGGTTCAGAGAATTCTATATTTGAAGGAAGCTTGTATTTTGTTGTCTGTGAGGTTTGGGTTCAACTTCTGTACTGCTGCATATGCCTCTGATATTTTCTGAAGTTATACCAAGTTTGTGTGTTACTTGGATTAGATGCACTGTGGTTGGGACATGTTCTGGATGTTCTTGTATGGGGAGTTATATCTGTATCTGAATTGATGATCATACAATTTATAAGGAATTGCTCTATTATTTATGATGTGTTATGTTTGATAGTGGTTTCCCAGTACTTCCTACAAAGGCTGTTGTAAAACTTCAGTTCATAATGTCAAGTTTGATGTTCTATCATGTGATTACAGAACTGGAAGAAACTTAGTTCAGAATGGTGTGGTTCTTGATGAAAGAAGAGGTTGGAGCCAAAACAAAAGAGTATAATTATCAAATTTTTCATGCGGGAGTGAAAATCTTGATAAGTTATCTCTTAAGCTTATTTATGGTGACCTAATGAGGATATTCTTCCTGGTTATGGTGTCCTATGTTGTTTAGGTATAGCTGGAGAAAATCTCTCTTGTGAAGATACATGTTTATGATTGTCTAAATCATGAACTGAAGGAAGTTTCATCAAGAAAGAAGCTGAATTGATATGTCAATCCTAATGGCTTGACACCACACTACACATCAACAGTTTATGTTGGAGCTGATTGAAGAAAAGATAGTAATCTTGAAAGCAATAATGTTTCAGAACCAAGCTTAGTTTTGTGTTCCAGAAGAAGGAAACTGGTGTGATATCCTGCTAACATGATGGATGCTTTGGGTGCTAGACAAATGTGTGATGATCACATATGTTTGGAACCTACTCCTAACCTGGAAGAGGAGGCATCTATGCTACATGTTGAAGATTTAGATAATGACTCTGACACAGAGATCATTGCTTCTGTGGACCCTAGCATAGCCAAAAGGCTTAGGGCTAGAAAGGAAAAGAAGACTGCAGGACATTCAACTCCTGAAAAGAAGCAGCCTACTCCAAAGAAAGACAAGGCCAAAGTGGTATTTGGTCCTACTAAACAATGGAGCAAGGTGAATACCCAAAAGAGGAAAGTTGTAACTCCACCAGATTCAGATGTTGAAGAGGATGTTCCAACATCCCAACCAAAGAAGAAACCATCAATGCACTTGAGTGCACTGAGGTAATTGACCTAATTTCTTCTGCTGGTTTATTCAAAACAGTATCAAACTTTTCACCTTGCTATGAGCTGCTAGTCAAGGAATTCAGTGTCAACCTACAAAAGGACTGTGCTGAAGGTAAATCAGATGAATTCAGAAAAGTCTATGTAAGAGGGAGATGTGTGAAATTCTCTCCTAGGGTTATCAACCATTATCTAGGGAAAGAATCTGATGGACCTAATGAGCTGGGTAAGACAGATAACCAGGTGTGCAAGGTCATTACTGCCAATCAAGTCAAAGCTTGGCCAGTCAAGGGAAAACTTTATGTTAGATTGCTAACAAGGAAGTATGCAATGCTGCATAGGATTGGCACTGTAAACAGGGTCCCTACCAACCATACTTCTTCAATAGCAACTGGATTGGGCAGATTCATATATGTTGTGGGCACCCAAACAAAGCTGGACTTTGGGGCTTACATCTTTGATCAAACCCTAAAGCATGCAGGAACATCAGCAACAAATCTTCCCATTGCTTTTACCTCTCTGCTATGTGGAATCATACTAAGTCAGTATCCAGGTATCCTCACTGAGAAGGATTCAGTCTGCAAAAGAAAAAGTCCTCTGGCCTTCCATTACAAATTTTTCTTGAGCCATCATGCTGCTGATGTTGAAGCTTCCACTAGGACATCTGCTGGACCTTCAAAAGCAAAGACTCCCATATCCAAAGCTGCCTTGATTGCAGATCTGAATAACACTTGCAAAAAGCTGGATGCCGGGAAGAAAAAGCTTGAGGAAGCAATTCAAAGGCTGGAGCTGGAAGAGGTTGCTCAGAATACTGATGAATCTGATGATGAAAAAGCTTCTAAATGTATCTACAAATGTGGGTGATAAATGCATGACATTGGTCATGATTAAAGCTAGCAATGTGACCAACAATTGCTAGAAGCAAGGGAAGAATGTCAGATTGGGAAGTATGATCAGAATGGTTGTTGAACTGGTAGTCTCTTCCACTACTAGTCATGGATAGTGGCAGTATGAACCCTTTGTAGCAAGCAAACTAAGAGCATCTGTTTTGGAATATAAAATCAAGTGTGGATATTTATCAGTTGTGCTCTTTGTATGTTCATCAGGGGTGTGAAATTGAGAATTAGGGGAGTTTATGCTCAGCTGGAGTATTGTTTATCCATGACATGAGGAGATCTTGCTAATCTTATCTGGAGCTAACCTTAAAATCCTTCAAAATTAAAAGATCAGATTGTGTAGAACTATCTGATAAGGTATTATACAAGGATTTAAGATCAATTGTTGTTTGTGGAGTTCACAAATATTTGATTGATTATCCTTGTGATTCAAGATTGGTGATGTTCAAAAAGATGTTGGAACATCTTATCATCAGAGTGTGTGCATAATCATGGGAGAGGTATTGCATAAGCTGTAGCATTGGCTTCAATCTTGTGTGACAGGAGTTATGTATTTCTGGAAAGTTTCTTGGCAAGAACTAGTCTGGATATTATTGATTCTGAAGATGGAGATGAAAGACCATGAACATATCATAATCTTGATGACTACTTGGATTGGTTTATTTCTGATCTAGGTGTAGTCCAGAATGCTCATCATGGAGTAAGATAGGTGGGGATATCATAAATTTGTTAAGACTTCCTTACTCAAGGAAAGGTGGCATCCTTGGTATAGTTATGAGGTGTAGTTCTTAACTATTTCTTCTGAATAATCAGACAGTGGCAGGTTTGAAGACTTTGGAGAAACATTGAAGTTTCTCATCAATATGTGTTATCGGTAGGAATTTTTGCAAAACCAATAGAATGGAGGTTGTTTACTCAAACTTGATGGATAAATCAAGTCTATGAGAGCATGGAACTCTTGTTCTATAAAGGAAGGAGGTTCTTTCAAGTGGCAGAAGAAGGACCTAAATTTAACAGATGGATGTGGGCTAATAATGTTTAAACATCTAGTTCAACATCAGAGTCTAATTGGTGAAGTGACACATAAATCAAAATAAAATGATCTATAGGGATTGAATGCTTCATAAGGCCTTTTATCTTGACAGCTTGGTGAAGATCAACTTTATTGATCAGGATATCCTTGGAAGATTTATTATAAACGTGAAGAAGACAAAAGTGGCAATTGGCTTTCTCATATGAGGATTCATAAAGGAGGTTATCAAAATGTGGTAATTGGTTGATCTTTAAAGTGGATTCGAAGAATCAAGATAATCAGAGTGTGGCAGCTGGTTGTTCTTTAGGATTGTCTTGGAACAAATTGCTCTTGGGCAGAGGAGTGATGAGTTGAAGACTCAAGAGGATTTATTCTTCTTGAAGGTGGATGAGAGTTTATCACTCTTTCTGGATTTCTGATTCTAACTGGTGGCACAGTGTAGTTGAAGATTTTCAGTTCCTCGATTACTATGCTACAGTAAGTCCAGTTGGTGGAGCACATCTAGGATCATGGTGATAAGGTCTTGGTGTATGAAAAATGTTCTAACTAAGTGTTAGTACATTATCTGGGGTGTTTATCTACATGGTTTCTATTATTAGACTACCTAATCATATGGGAGAATGATGAAGTAGATGATCTATATTGGAAGAAACATGTAGAAGAGACTGGAAGTGTTCCTCATGCTAAAAAGCCAAGAACTCCAAAAAGATCGAGTTTTCAGCAAGACCAAAGGCATACCTTCACCATTGTACAACACTCCAAAAGCTTCTGAATATGTGGATGATTCCATAAAGGAGTTGGTAACCAAGATCCTATCTGAGCAAAGAGTGGTAAGTGGCATATCTATCCCTCTGAACACTATGCCAGCCTATCAACAAACTCAGGCTGCAAAGGACACTCCTGCTCAACAGGATGTCCCAATAGATGTTGAAACATCTGAGGACCAGCAAAAGGCCTCATCTGATGCTGCTGTTGAAACATCTGAGGACCAGAAAAAAGGCCTTCAATAATTGTGATGAAGAAGCATCTGAGGACCAGCACAAGGCCTCAACTGAAGAGCACATCTCTGTTGATCCACCAGAAGTATATCAGGTATTGATTGCTTGGAAGTTTGTTTGTGGACATTCATTCTAATTTCATAATTAGTTTGGATGTGTTTTATCTGGATTGTATGGCCTTTGGTGTGTAAAGGCTTAGTGTCAAGAACCTGTGTGCTAGAAGATGTTCATCTTGTGTAGTCTGTGGTAACTACAAACCCAGAAAGGAATTAGGTATGCTTTGGTACAAGAAGTGAATGTGTTCGATTGGAAATTGAACAGAGAGTGAGCTCTTGAAGACATGAAGATGCGTCTTATGTTTTCCTTTCATCAATGTACAGAGAAGCATGGAGTATCCTAGATAGGGGGAGTGTGTTACAAGTATGTGCACTTGATTTTGTGGTGTTAAGGGGGAGTAATACCTTAACCAGATAAGGAGAATCCTAAGAGTCTAGAAGGCTATATTATATAAAGCTGTTCTCTGCAGTTTATGTTTGATTCTTGAGGAATTGTGAAGCTTGTGTGTGTTTCAAGCTTATGGAGATTATATACCCCTATTTTTATTATGGTACCTTTGTCTTTTTATGGCTAAAAAGGGGGAGAAGTAATAGTGTGAGGTCTGATATGAAGATGTGATGTTAAGGAACTTCTACATAAGGAACTTCTGTATGTAAATTAGTTTTAGCCAAAATAAGCCAAAGGGGGAGATTGTTAATGCTATTTTTTATGATTGGCATTATGTTTGGTAAAACTAATATGGCTGGAAAATGTTGAATAAGAAGTTCCATATTAACATAGTATAGACTCTGGAAGAACATGTCAAACATGATGTCCTGACATGGTGGCACAGATAAATGTGGAAGTTGTCAAAGAAGATGTTGAATTCAGTTCAGAATATCCTATCAGATGTTGGGACATTATCAAACAGAGTATAAGAACTTAATTCAGGATGTCCCAACAGATGTTGTCATATGTTACAGTCAGATGTCAAAGAAGATGTTGAAACATCTGCAAATGTCATGACAGAATTACTGTCATATGTTACAGACAGATGTCAAAGAAGATGTTGAAACATCTGCAAATGTCATGACAGAATTACTGTCATATGTTACATACAGATGTCAAAGAAGATGTTGAAACATCTGCAAATGTCATGACAGATGTCAAAGAGAATGTTGAAACATCTGCAACTGTCATGACAACATTACTGTCATATGTTACATATAGATATCAAACAAGAAGTGTTGAACTTAGTTCAGGATGTCACACCAGATGTTGTGACACTATCAAACAGAGTAACAGCTAATGAACTTAAGTCAAGATATCAGGATGTCACACCAGATGTTAGGACATTGTATCAGTTAATGGAATAAGTTCAGTTTACAGGATGTCACATCAGATGTTGTGACATTGTATCAGTAAATGAAGTAAGTTCAGTTTTTCAGGATGTCCCAACAGATGTTGTGACATCTCAGACCTGCTACCAGAATTAATTAATGCATAACAGAACTGAGTAAATTCAGGGGAATCTATCTGGAATTAATTGGAAAGAGATAAGCAATACAAGGCGCATCTTTAGGGAGATTAGTTATCTGATTTCAGTATAACAGAATAACTAATTCACCTTGAATTAAGGAGGTAGCAAACTAACTAACCCTAATTCAAGGTGATGACATTGGATTTATCAGATCTGAATTATGCAGAATATTCTGGAGATATTATGCAATCATATGTGGTGCTGATTTAGAAGATCTTAAAGACTCAATTTAAATTGAAGACAAATATTGAAAAATATAGGTTTCTATATTTAGAGATATTTTAGGAGTTGAAGATCTTTTGGAATATTTGTAGCAGATTTTTTCTGCATATTTGTAGCAGCTATTGTTGTGATTGTTTAGGCCCAAATCCAGTTGGGAATAGGTTATAAAAGAAACCCTGTAACCTAGTTTAGAATCAACCCAATCAACCGAAAATGTAAACATTATTAGGGTTGTGTCCTTGTGTCAGCCGTGCGTAACAAGTAACTCTTTTGTGGCTGTTTCACTTGTGATTCTCTAAGCTTGTAAGCAAGAGAAGTTTTGTGACTTGATTAAAACTGTGAAGTAAGATCAAGCTGTTTTGTTTGAAGTATGACTTCAATGTTATTAAAATTGTAAACAAGATCACTGTGTGATTGAGGGGGAGTGAGTAGGGTACTCATATCTAAGTTGTGTCTTAGGTAGAAATTGCATTGGGTAGTTATTAAGTGATAGATTAAACAGGGTGGTTTAAGTCTAGAATTAATATTACTTATAGTGGATTTCCTCCTGGCTTGGTAGCCCCCAGATGTAAGTGTGGAGATACACTGAACTGGGTTAACAATTCTGTTGTGTTCTTTATATCTTTTATGTTTTATGCAGTACCTGAACTGAATGTCCTATCAGATGTCCCAACATCCTGAAGCATGTTTGACTCTGATATATCAGAATTATTTAAGTACTGATATGTATGCCTTACCATGTTTATAATTAACAGATAAGATGTCTCAACATTATATTCGACATCTGAGTATGTCATACCAGAATTTCAGGATTCATTCTTGATATATGGAGGTCAGGAAGAGCTTGATGTAATTGGTTACACTGATGCTAGCTTCCAGACAGATAAGGATGATTTTAGATCACAATCTGGTTATGTGTTCTGTCTCAATGGTGGCGCTGTGAGCTGGAAAAGTTCAAAGCAAGAAACAGTTGTTGATTCTACAACTGAGGCCGAGTATATTGCTGCCTCAAATGCAGCAAAGGAAGCTGTTTGGATCAAGAAGTTCATTAGTGAACTTGGCATAGTCCCTAGCACTGTGGATCCCATTGGTTTATATTGTGATAACAATGGTGCTATCGCACAAGCTAAGGAGCCTAGATCTCACCAACGATCCAAACACATACTTAGGCGTTATCACCTCATTCGAGAGATAATCGATCGGGGAGATGTGAAGATATGCAGAGTACCTACACTTGACAATATCGCTGACCCATTAACAAAGCCTCTTGCGCAACAGAAGCATGATGGTCATACTAGATCTATGGGTATTAAGGGTATGCCTAATTGGCTCTAGTGCTAGTGGGAGATTGTTGGTGTAAGCCCTAGAGGCCAATACTTTTTGGTACTTGTATCGGATTATTCGTTTAATAATAAAAGGCATTTCTTTATTATGTTTGTCTTTCAGAATAATAAAGTCCCTAGAATAGTTAGTCTGTTTAATGAAATGTTAAGTGTGACTTAATCATGAGATCCCATTAAACATAAAGACATTATTCTTAAAATATCCGTAGTCAAGCTTTATTGCAAAGTGGGATAACATTAAAGCATTGAGACTATTATGAAGATAGACTGATGATCACATCTCATGGATCATGGATAAAGAGTTATCAAGTCTTGACATAGGTATAAATATTAGGAGTAATATTTATACCGGATTGACCCGCTATGAGAATACTACATAGTATGTTATGCAAAGTGTCATAAGTTATTCTCATGGTGATAATGGTGTATTACCACCCTTCGACCTGAAACCACTATGGACCCTAGATGTAGAGTCGGGTGCTTTATTGCTGATCAAACATTATCCGTAACTGGATGATCATAAAGACAGTTGATGGGCACTCCACGAAGCATGCTGAGGGACATGAGTGTCCTAGATGGAATTTGCCAATCCCGCATAACAGGAGAAATGTCTAAGGGCCCAATATTGAACTGGACAAGGATGACACAGTGTATGCCTTGTGTTCAATATAGACATAGGGGCAAAAGGGTAATTGTACAAACATATATTATCACGAAAAAGGTTTTGTCAGATCACATGACATTTTCGTGACTTGGGTAGCAGTGATGTGTTGCTAGATACCGCTCACTGTTTATTATGTTAAATATATAATTTAATATAATTACCAACGTTACGAAATCCTACAGGGTCACACACATAAGGACAGTTTGATGAGAGATAGAGAAATCAAAGGAACACCGTAAGGTACGGTGCACTTAAGTGAAAATAGAAATTCGGATAATATAATAATAATTATTGTTATTTTATAATGGTTATAAAATAATAATAAAATAAATAAATTTATTATAATAATAGTTATTATAATAATATATAATATTATTATGGATCATGTGAATTGGGCTTTTAGCCCGCAGCCCACAAGAGAGTCTATAAAAGGATCCCTTGTGATGAAGCTCTCACTTGATGCAATTTCGTTTTTGATTCTCTTTTCTCACTCAAATAATTCCGTTCGTAAGCAGCTAGCACTGTGACCGGAAGCTGTTCGTGTGGACTGAGTAGAGGCGTTGCACTTCATCAACGCTTGTGATCGCTGCATCAAAGATCTGAATCGCCACAAAGAGGTAACGATTCTATCACTGACCATGCTCATTCGTAAGGATCACTAAAGGAAAATTTTGTTTTCCGCTGCGTTTAGATCGCAATTTTCCTTCAGATAGAGCTAAGGAATCCGCTCTATGACTCTCTAGCCCAAACCTAAGAAATTTTCTATATATACCCTAATTCTAGAATCAGATACGAGATCACAACATTTTCCCATAAACACATAGAGACGGTGTCTCACAATCCCTATGTGACCAAACTCTTCACAAATCCCACTTACACTAAACACACCAAAATTCTTCAAAAGCTGGGTTACTGCCATTATTGTACTTTTAGCGTGTACAATAGGCACCTACCGTGGTGCTTGGTGAAACTCAAAAGGGGAACACTCATCTACAACTCACAAGGCACCTCAATTATCTCCTAAATATGGTGATAGAGGGAGGCATTGTGACACCTACCAAAGTGGCCACGTCCATTCACACCATAACTTGAGGTTTGTTAGAGACAAAGAATATAACTCCTCTGGTAGGATATATGCTCGACAAGTCATGTCATTGAATGGCTCGCATGTTTTCCCTATACATAGTTTAGGAAGGAGGTCAGAACTTGAAATCATTTGTCTTTGAAAATGATTCCACTGATATACAAATTCACAACAATGACCCCATGGTCATAACGATGTAGTGTGATGATTAAGATATAAAGCGAGTATTAATTAACCCAAAAAGCTTAGAAGATGTCTTATTCTATGATGCATTTAAAAGACCCATGTTGGATCCATATGACATTCGAGCGTTCCAAGGTTTATTGATTGGGTTCTCAGGAAATCACATACAAATATATTTCCACATAATTCTTAAGACAATATTTGGGGTGAATAAGAACATGATCAAGTTCAAGTGTCTCGTGGTAGATGCACTTTCTTGATACATCATCATATGGAGGCTTGTCCTCAATCTTAGGAGCTTTATTATTGACCTTGTACCTAATTATGATGCATTCGCTCCCCATCAGGTGAGTTGGAAAAATCTAATATGATCAAGAGATCGCCCATGAGTGCTACCATGGTAGCCTTAGGATAAAGAGGTAAAAAACGAACTCTATTTCCATCCTGCAACCGAATGCAAAAGGGAAAAAATATGTAAACATGGATCCTAAGATAGACCCCGAGAAAGAGAGACTTACACCCACATATAATCTAAATGAGATTCGGGTTAGGCCCCAAGATTTGCAAACCACCAAGCTCTGTACCTCCCTAAACAAAGCTGAAGAAGAAGAGTTGATCATGTTGCAGAGAAATAACATTAATTTATTTGCTTGAACCCTTTCAAACATGTTGGGTATAGATGCTAGGGTGATCTATCAATGTCTCGCCATAAATTATGGTGAGAATGTTGTGGCACGGAGAAAGCACAAAGTTGGTGAAGAGATGAGGACGATGATTGACATAGGAGGTGGAAAAGTTAAATGATGATGGTTTCATAATTGAAATCAAATATCCAATTTGGCTGGCCAACATGGTCCTGGTTCGAAAATTTTCAAATAAATGGATGATGTGTGTCGATTTCATTGATTTGAATGAAACATGTTCTAAAGATCCATATCCATTTCCAAACATCGATTGATTGATTGAAAATTCCTTATGTTACAAGACTTGGAGATTCACATGTGTTTACTTTAGTTATCATTAAATAAGATGGAGCCTTGGATGCACCTAAGATGGAATTCATGTCTTACCATGCCAACTACTATTACAATGTCATGCCAGTTGAAATGAAGAACACAAGTTCCAGCTATCAAAGGCTAATGGATGCGATGTTCTCTGACCGAATAGGGTACAATATGGAGGTCTATATTGATAATATATTGGGAAAACCCCTTAAGAAGGAATACAATGCAAAGACCTAAAATTCATCTTAAAGTCAGTTCAAAGATACAACATGCGTTAATCCGCCAAGTGCTCATTTGGGGCTCAGACATATAGTTCTTGGGATTTATATAAACCATAAGAGATATCGGGGTGAACCCTAACAAGTGTCAGACGATCATTTCCATTCTAAATAAAAGAGTGAACTTTTATTAGAGAAACGAAAGTGAGAAGGCGTTCGCGGATTTGAAAATCATTTCGGCAGCACCACCTATCATGACATGCCTTGAGGCAGGAGCACCCTTATACTTGTAATTGTCAATCATCGATAGGAAAACGAGTTGTGTACTTGTTTAAGGGAAAGACAAAGTGGAACATCTAATCTACTTTATTAGAAATGTATTCAAAGTATATGAGGTGAGGTATCATAAATTTGAGAGATTGGAATTGATTGCGTGATTAATGCAAGGAAACTCAAGCCATACTTCCAAGGTCATCGTGCTATGGTCAAGATTAACTTTCCCATTAGAATAATCCTAAAAAAATATGGATCTGGTGGGTTGGATGGTATCATGGTCACTTAAATTATATGAGTACGATATCTATTTTGTGCCCAAAGGAATCTCATGTGTTGGAAGATTTCTTGGCACAATTTAGGATGTCTATGAGCAAGGAGATTCCCAACATATTGATACAATCAGTTTATGGCACTTTGAATTTAAAACAAAGTGCCGCCAGAGTAGTGCTAAAGAGCCCAAACAACCTTCTCTTAGGGCATTATATGAGATTTGAATTCAAAACCAGTAACAATCAAGTTGAGTATGAAGTCATCATTGTTGGCATGAACCTTGTTGTATAGATAGGTACCTCGAGTATCAAGGCCGGCTGTGACTCATAGCTGATTACAAATCAGGTCATCATAGAATACCAGGAAAAGTAAGCCCAATTAATTCATCTAATTTCAACAACCTCTTCCTTCTAGCTTCTTTCTCATCAAAGTTTAAGAACTTTACGGCCCAAAAGATTTATGTTCTAACTTGACCGGTAAATGACACACTTTTTCATAAACTAGTTGATACATAGATAATCCTAAATGAGTCTTAAACAATGTCTTATACGCCCAAAGAGTGTCATCTAACTTCTTATACCAAACCTTATATGATGTTGCGATTATTTTTTCAAGAATTTGTTTTAACTGCATGTTGGATACCTCCACCTAGCCATAAGTTTGAGGATGGTAATATGCAAATACTTTGTGTTTAAATTATACTTTGCAAGCACACCTTCCAAATACTTGTTGCAAAAGTGTGTCCCCTATCACAGATAAAGACTCTATGGACTCCAAATCTAGAAAAAAAACATTATTTTTCAAATATTAGTAACAGTATGGGCATCATTAGATGGTGGAAAATTCCTAGTGAATTTAATTCCCCAATGATCAACATGTTCTACTTCTAGAATACCATTGAGGATTTAATCCCTCTTGGAGATATTGCCCTTTTTTGACATTTAAGACATGTTTGAACATAGCACTTACGACTTTTAAACATAGTCGACCACCAAAAACCACTATGCGGCACTTTAGTTGTAGTTCTTTCTCCACTATGGCAGCCTCCATAAAAGGATTTATGGCATTGTCACATAATACTTCTTGCATTATCACATGCAACACATTTGTGAATGAAACCGTGAGGACTAATCTTAAAAAATATGGTTCATGTCACAAATAATAATTAACCTCTTTGTAAAAACACTTTTTTTGCCAAGTGTAATCTTTGGAAAAATTCTTTGTAGCTTTGTAGGTATCCATGTCGGAAAATCAAGGTCTCTCACTAATCACCATCAAGTGCTCATTCGGAAATTCTTCAGTGATATTATTTTCCATCTTAGTCACTTCACTATTGTACAACCTTGAAAGGTGATCAACTATTACATTTTTCACGCCCTTTTTTATCTTTGATTTCCAAATTAAATTCATGCAACAAAAATATCAACCTAAGCAATTTGGGTTTACAAACTCCTTTGGTGAAAAGATATATTTAGTGATTCATGATCCGTGAAAATAACAACTTTGGAACCAATTAGATAAGGAAAGAGTTTCTCCAATACAAACACAATATCCAAAAGTTCCTTTTCTGTGGTGGTGTAATTAACCTGTTTTTCATTTAAAATTATGCTAGCATAGTATATTGCATGTAAAGTTTTTGCATAGGGTTTGCCTAGAACTGCTCCAACCGCATAGTCATTTGCATTACATATAAGTTCAAAGGAAAGTTCCCAAATTCAAAGTGATAATTATGGGCACAATGCCTAACTTTCTTTGATGACAAAAAAATAATTCAAAAAATTAGAATCATACTCAAAATCATTATCATTCGCTAGGAGATTGCAAAGAGGTTGTATAGAAGTCTTTTGTAAAACTTCGGTTAAAAACTGGTGTGTCCTAAAACATTTCTCACTCCTTTCACATTTACGAGAGGGGGTAATTTTTCAATGACCTATATTTTCTCTTGATCAACCTTGATACCTTTCGATGAGATTTTGTCTCCTAAAATAATACCTTTGGATACCATAAACTGGAATTTCCCCAATTTGAAACAAGATTTATTTCAACACTTCTCTTTAGAAAAGTATTAAGGTGATCAAGATGTCTATCAAAAGTATTACCAAATACAAAAAGGTAATCCATAAATAACTCAATAAAGTTTCAACAATATCAAAAAAGAAAGAAAGCATGCGCCTTTGAAAAGTATTTAAAGCATTGCATAAGTCGAATGGCATACCATAATAAGAAAATACTCCAAATGGGAAAGTAAAATAGGCCTCTTGATCAACGGGGTTTATATCAATTTGATTATATCCAAAATAACTATATAGGAAGCAACAATAAGCTTAACCTTCTAATCTTTCTAACATCTGATCCATGAAAGGTAACAAAAAATGATCTTTTCTCATAGCTTGATTCAACCTAAGATAGTCAATACACATGTACCATCCAATAATTGTGCAAGTCAGAATCAAATTGTTCTTCATTTTGGACAACTTTCATACCCCCTTCTTTGGAACTACAAGCACCATATTCACCCAAGAACTATCAAAAATATAATAGATACATGTGTTTTCTCTCCTTCCATCTTAGCTTTAGTTCGTTGTACTTCTTTATTTTCTCTTTAAATTTCTCTTCCAATCATCTTGATCTCTGAATCCAATGGTATAAGTGTCAAACTTGAAACTCGCATAAACAACCAGAAAATACCTTAGTAGCATTGCATCAAACAAAAATAACTAAGAGTATCTTAAATGAGAGAAATTTGTTTAGTTGCTTGTGCCATATTTTGTGGGCCCAAATTGCCCCATTGCATTTAAACAATCTCAAAGCAATTTCAACTGCTTTTGCTCCAATTGTAAATTATAAATAAGCAACATATATTTGACCCCGACAATTTATATTATTTTATTTATACTACTTTTAATAACCATTTTTCAATTGAATTTAGTTAAAAAAAATAATATTTAATGTTAAATTCTCCATTTTTCAGATTGTTTCAGCAAGCTCCATCCCTTAAATTTAAGCAAATAATGTTGCCATATCAACACACTCTAATGGTTAAAAAAAATAAGTAATGGAACTTACATATTAAGGAATTACTAAGTTTCCACCATTAGAGATGCTCTAAAATAAAATAAAATAAAATAAAAACGTAGCACAAAAATTGCCTTGATGAAATAATTTAACAATTTCCGGTAACGTCGCCAAAAAGATGGTAGACTTTTAGCAAGTGTACCAAATGTTATGGAAGTAATAATATAAATTCGTATCCACGAGGATTGTTTTATCATAACAAGATGATTAAGGTGCTATTGGAAGTAAAATTGGGGATTTTCAAATTTTTGGTTTGAAAGAACGATTGCGAAAATAAAACCTTGATAGAAATTAATCAGATTAAAGACAATTAGGCCCTGCTTCAAATCCCTTCTATGTCACTATTGATGTTGGTGTCTAATTATCCTAAGTGATTTCTCAGTTATTATGACGACTTAATATAGTCGTTATACCCAATCCCTTAGTGTATAGCTCACTATTTTACACCATACTCCCTAATCCCTTAGGTCAGTTGGCTAGTTAAAACAATCAATGTTTGTTACATTAAACCTTAAAACATGAAATGTTTGGTACATTAAACCTTATAGTTTTTATCCTTAATCAATTAATAAGTTGAACGATTAATTTATATCATATTCATAAAGTTAGGATTAGTAATCACTATGGTTTCTAAGTTCATTATATGAGTTCTACAACACATATAAAGCAATGAATGTAAAATTAACAGAATAATAAAAATGGATTAATCAAAATTGAAAAGAGTTCAAAACACATAAATATGTTCCAATAGCTTCATATAGGTTCATCTAGTGAACCCTAATCAATAGAAAATTAGCTACTCGTACAAATAGTAATCATAATTGAATAAATAAAGAGACAATACATGAATCTCCGCTTAGAAATTGGCCTTAGGTGATGAAAACCTTCGCTCAGAGCTCTAAAACTTACCTTGATAAAAATCCGCACTAAAAATGTCCACCCATTTTCTCCTTTTTCTTAATCTTATTTAAAGCAACAAACATGTGGCCAAAAAAGAAGGTCATCACGCCTCTACAACTTTATATCTCACCGTGATAAGGTGCTTATAGCGATTTTTCCAGGGGCCATTTGCTTTTTTCTTCATAATTCTCTTATTTTTCTAAGTAATTCACTTCTTCATTTTCTTTCTCTCTCCAAAGAAAAATTAGCTAAAAATTCATGAAAACAATTAAAAACATATGCAAATGCTTATAAAAATTACATGAAGATAAAATGTCATCACATGGCTAGAGACGAGCTACCTTTACTCAGGGTGGAGGCAAAGAAGTTTTGAAAGCTAGCAACAAAATATACCCCGATGTCTGGAAAACTTTATAAAATAGGAAGATCCTCCCCGTGATAAGATGTCTGGGGAACGACGAGACCACCCTGATACTCGTAGAAGTCCACCAGGGAACATACGACAATCACATAGGCTATCTCTCGCCCAAATGTAGCTGAGAGAGGATTGATATTGTTCCACCATGATGAAAGATATTGCGTAGTTTGTCAAGAAGTGCAAAACTTTTCAAAGTAATTCCAATCTACATCACACGCTAATTGAGATCGTCCACTTTGTCACACCGCCATGGCTATTTCACCAGTGGGGCATGCACATCCTGGGTCCTTTCCTCTTGGCGCAAAAACAATTAAAATTATTAATATTCATGGTATATTACTTCACAAAGAGGATAAAGGCATAAGATGTCTCTAAAATCACGATAGAGAAAGTTTTGCATTTCTATTGGCAATGAACCATATGCAGTTTTGGCCTAACTCGAGTCGTCATATCAAACAATGTGACATAATTTCCTAGTTCGGAGGTAGTCGATTTTTTCCATCACTTAGGGACATATACGGAGTTCATCTTAAATTTCCACTTGTAGGTCAATAAATAAGCAGAATCGGCAAATAAGGTTATATTTGTAGAAGCAAGCTTCTCAAATTATATTTTGATGATAACAACTAATCCATCAAGTCTTGAAAGCAAACAAAAAGGATTATTCAAGATTCATTCAAATGGAGTCTTCATAAAGATAATGTTTTCTCATCGAAAGGTATAATTTTATTTCTCATAAATCAATAATGATAATTAAGTGTTCAACTTAGGATGCACTCACATTTTCTATTTTTGAACAAATCATTTTGCATGTCTATGTGTTACTGATCTTATTTTAAAAGATTTTTTTTCTGGTTTTTGATCAAGTAACCGGTTACCTTGTAGGTAGTAACGGGTTACTTCAGCCTCAGTTTGAATTTTTTTAAATCGTTACAGCAAGTAACCGGTTACCCATGGGGTAGTAACCGATTACCACTGATCAAATTTTCAGAAATTGTTTCATTTAAATTTTGAATTATGTCTTGTGTTTTTCAAATTATATTGAGACATCTCTTCATAATTTGTACCTTTTCAAAGAGGTGTCTTGTCTATTATAAAAATTGTTTTGTGCAGAATTTTTGAGACACCTCCTACAATTTTCATAAGACATTTTCTTGCTCAAAATCTCAAATTTTCTAAATCTATCAAAGTGCACTAAATTCAATTGTATACAAAGTTAAACTTTTCATACACTTTAGTGGACACTTATATTCATTATTTTTGAGTGAGAAATATCAATCAAAGGAGAAGATCAACATTGCTTGATATTACAAAGACTTCATCATCTCTATATTTCAATCTATTCAAGAATTATTTTTTGTATTGACTTGTGACCCAGGATTGTTGGACACAAGGGTTTGTGTGGCAAGAGGATTGTTCTTGCACACTTGATTTTTGTATAGTTGTTAGAACGTAGGCTTCACTGGTTTATGGTGTGATAGGATGTACAATCTAAAACTATAATAAAATCTCTTACAAGGAGTAAAGGGACTGGATGTATCTTCGGTTTGTGAAGGGAACCAATATAACTCTTGGTGTCGTTTTTACTTTCCGCTTTATTGCTTTCATAACCTAGACACTTAGACGATAAAAATTAATCCACTGATAAAATAACCAAAAAATTTTATAAGGCCTAATTCACCCCCCTCTTAGGCTAATCTTGAAACTACAACATTAAGCAGGATAAAAAAAAACTAGACAATGCCAATGGCCTATGGGTTGAATAGCTCTACGAAGTTTTTTGGTCATATACACCACCCCCATTTCATCATCAAGGATACACCTTTTACCATAGTCTATGACTCTTACGCCATGATGTCAATCGAAATAGAAAGACCCATTTGGAGGAGCACATAGTTTGACGAGGAAGAAAATGAACTAGAGCTTAGGTGTGTCGCTGATCTGGTCAACAAAACTTGGGAGATCACCCACATTAGGGAATTCTACCCCAAACAGAGGACTGCTAGAAGATACAATACGAAGATAATCCTAAGGGAGATGCAAAAGGGCGACCTAATAATTAGACAAGTAGTTAAACCTATCATGTTGGGAAAGTTTCTACCTAACTGGGAAGGTGATAGTTCATAGAAAATACACTAAAACTACCACACCGCATCTATAAACTCAAAGAGCTAGAGGGAAGACTAATCCCTAGAACTTGTAACTCAGTTAATATGAGATATTAATACAACTACAAATTTAAATATTTCTTGCTAAATAAGGTGAAGGATAACCGCCAATGTATGTTCTCAAAGATTTTGTTTCGTAATATTAAAGGTAGGATTATACTTTTTCCCCTCTATAAGGGTGGAGTTTTAATGAGGCTCCTTATCTTCTCAATATTTTATTTTTGCAGGTTGTGTATAATAATTATATGCTAGACCTTCATTGAAGGATCTTTGCCGCCCTACAAGATTATTATACATTTGACCTTCATCGAAGAATCCTTTTCTCCCTACGGGGTAGTTACCCATTGGAGCTTCATTGAAGGATCTTTTTTGTCCTACATATTAATTATACGTTGGACCTTCATTGAAGAATCATTGTTGACCTATGAGGCATATTTCCGCGAGACCGCCACAAAAGAATTCATACCATGGGAACTCCAAGTAACACTTGAAGGAATTTCACGAAAAGAAATAACTCGTATAGTCGATGCAATATAAACCTCAAAATTAATGGACAAACTACTAGGAAACACAAATATCACAAAAGGAATCACCATGGAGTTTGAAATTTTTTGTTAACAAATTCGAAAGGCGTTGTATAAAAGAGGTCAGCCAAGGGCAAAAATAACATTGTTAAGAGTAAACCAATGACATCAAAGTATATGCATTTAGGGCGCGATTGATTCCTCCTAGACTCGTCCCAAGGTCACCTCTTGGACTCGACCCAACCTCACTCGAGGGATAAGCCCAATGCTATGCTTCAAAGACCTCCAGAATCTTCAAGATTGCAGTAGCTTTGAGTTGAGATTATTTATTTGGCCCCAAGAGGGGATATCCCATGAAAGAGCAACAAGCTAAATATATTGTCAGTGGGCGAGCACCCTAAGCAGGGTAGTACGTCACCCGAAGTACCCATGAAAGTCGTCTATTTGAGCTTGACCTCTCAAACAGTTTCCCTAGCGCGTTTGCTCAATCGACGCGGGTGGTGACATGTTCAAGCAGTAACTTACTTAAAGGACTCGTCAATGAAAAAATCTACATCCCCAAGATTAGACATGTCAACATAACCCATACCCGCAGAGACCCACCTGAACCTGCTCCAAATTTGACGGGGAAAACCCACTTTGATTGAATTTGGATTCAGGTTTGGGTTTTTCCTGATTATAAAATATGGGGACAAATCGGGTAATGGGGACACTAATATCCACCCCGGACTCGTCCCGTTCTTTTTATTATGTGTTTTATCATTTTAGTTTTGATAATTAATAATATTAAATATGTGGTTAATGTTTTGATATAATGATTTGTATTTATTAATTAAAATATTTGAAATGAAATTTTTTAAGATATTTTTATTTTATTATTTATAATGTAATTTTATTTACAAAAAATAATTTTATTAAATAGATGGTGGCAGAGTAGAGATATCCAAACTCAATCCAAATCCATTTGGGATGAGTTTGAGTTTTAATTCTCAATCCCCGTTGAATTTGGGACAGAGAACGAGAATTGTTTTAAAATTCAAGTTTGAATTTGAGGATGTAAAAACCATATCCATCCTAGGGGTGACAAAATGGATGGATTGGATGGATATGAATTAGACTCTTAATGGATGAATCAAAACAATCCATTAGTCCATCTACAATCCACTAAAATTTTCTTAAAAATATCCAATTCAATCCATCAATTAAGGAAAAAAAAATCATCCAATCCATCCATTAACATATTTTTAGTGGATGGATATCCATCCATCCAAAAAATTGTTTTTTATTTTCATATTTTTTTTTGTATTTTCCAAAAAATCGAATTTTTAATTTTTCGGAAAACAATCGGTTTTGTTTAAAATTTAAAAAAAAATCCAATTTATTATTATTTTTTAAATAAATCTAATGGAGATAAAAATAATCCATTGGATCATTAAAAAATGTTGGATAGATTTGATCAATCCATGAATATTAATGGATGAATTTAATCCAATCCATTAATTTATTTTTTATGGAGTAGATAGATTGATTGAATTTTTTATTGAATGAATTTTATTTTAATGAATTCAATTATCATCGCTATCTTATTCAGTAGTTATGCTACCCATGATTCAAAAGAGAACAAATCTCCTATATATGTTCCATGTCTTTGAACATGGAGCTAGAAAAATCTCTCTCCAACTCTCTAGTCCAGACTTAAGGAATTTTGTATACATATAACTAATATTAGAATGGAAGGAGATTACAAATTTTCTCCAAAAACACATAAAAAATCACTCATAATTCTTAGGTAAAGAAACTCTCCGTAACTCAATTACTGTAAACACACCAAAATCATTATAGCTTATTATACTTTTTTTTAATTGTATTATTGTCAAATCAGCCAGCTTTTAAAAAAATGTTGAAAATAATTTCTTCAAGATGGCAGAGGTTATTAATGCTTTTTGACAGACCAATTATACAACTGCAGTGAATGCTTCAGCTGTAGTATAAATTAAAAACCTTCAACAAATAATTGTAGTAATGCATTAGAGCTTAGAGTCAACGTGTAGGGAATTTGAAAAACTGATTTGTGTAATATAATGTTTAAAAATATAGTTAAATGGAATTTATGAAATTCTCTTAAATTTAAAACTGTAGTAAAATAAATTAAAGGATAATTTAGAACACCAATTAACATACTAAATACACTGTTACTTTTTTTAATTTCTTTGAAAAATAATTATCTTTACAAAAATACTCCCTTTTTAAATATTTGCGTAAATGACACTGTATGATTATAATATACTAGGTGAAAGAGATAATAATTTTACGTCATGTATATTAGAAATAACTTTTAAAAAATAAAATAAGTAAAATACTCTCTCTCAATAAAAAAAACTAATAAATTAATATTTTAAAAATTAGATTGATCATCAATGAAATTACTAGATTACTATTTTATTAATCGAATCTCCGAATTATTGACCAGACCGCATTATAAAAACTGGATTAAATCAAATAATTCGATTAAACAAAATTATATACTATTAAATCAAATCAAATGTCTCTTTCTAAAAGTATATCACACAACAAAATTTCAAAATTTCAAAATATAATAATTTTACAACTTCATTCTTTAAATTCAAATTCTATATATAATCATTATACCATACAAATCCCATATAAATTCTATGAAAAATTGTTTCAAATAAATTTCAAACAAATTTTATTTATATTTTATTTTATATTTTTAAAAATTATTAAAATGGGGACGTTTTGTTGGAGGAGAAAAAATATATATTTAACCCGTCAATTTTCTAAAATCGTCGATTGATTGATTTTTATTAATTTTGACCGATTACAATCAATTCGCATTAATTCAATAACATACATAACACAACAATTATATCAAACTATAACACCATCGATTTCCGATTCACTAATTGGTTCAATCCAATTTTTAAAAGAATATAATGAATGACGAGGTTTCTCCTCCTTCAAATTTAAACTAGTTTCTTTCAAATTAAATAGAAAAATAATAATAATAAGTCAAGTCATATTTAAAAAGTTGTGGCGCCTGTATATAACAACATTTGGTAACAATTTAAAGTTTTAATTTAGATTTTGACTTGTGCGATGTGTAGGGATGAATTGATTTAAGAAGATTATTCTCTTACGATAGGGACTGTTTTATTCTTAAATATATTGCAGAAAAGATCAAAATAAAAAAAAATAAAAAAAGAAAAGAAAAGTCAAAATAGAGAAGAGGTAGTAAAAGAAAAGTCAAATTAAAAAAGCTTAATCGATAAGTTGATGAATTTTATAATCTCCTGGCGTCAGTCATTGAATGCCGTTTAAGTTACGTTACAACATCATCATGCTGTTTCCACCTCCCATTATTACAAATTCCACTAAAATATGTAAAATCTTTTTATTAAATTCAAACTCTAACATTAAAAGAAAATTATGAAAAAATAATTTTTATTTAAAAATTTATTAAAACTTTAATCATCATATATTAGTAAAGTAACCTTTCCTTTTTCCTATTTAAAATAAAAAATTAATAAAAGGAAAATGGGACCCACCTCACTCGTCTAGAGTTTATTTAAAATATATTTTCTAGAAGTGATACAGTAAATTAGAATAAAATATTCAACAATATGTTTCTTTCTAATACCACTTTCTGTTCAAGTGGAATGAAGAGAGAACTGAAAAACAGTGCTTTTTTCAACCTTCCTCAAAACACAAACAAGATCCAACTCCAAACCTCAATCTTTGCCTCTCAAACATTCGCTTCTCTCACTTCAACAATGGTAGTACAAGACATGTTTTACTTCAACAAGGTAACAACATCGTACTCCTTTTGTTTATGTTTGTGTTTGAATTTTGGGCCCTTTAATTATCATTTTATTTAATGGGCATGTTTAATTTTTCATAAAGTTTGTATCTTTAATCAATTTTCATCTCCTATTTTATGACCTATGTTGTTGTAGGACATTCTTCTTATAAAGGCTCACAAGAAATCACCCATGTTGTTAAGGATGTCTTTGTTGATGTTTTCAATGGTGTGTGGTGTTTTTGTGTTCTATGTTTGTTTGAAACAAACTAGCATTCATGCTAGAACTATACTTCTTGAGTTGCAACAAATTGAGAAGCCTTCTACCAAAATGTTCAACCTATTAGACATTTCGTACTTACATTATCCTAATCCTGTGTCTTTTAACAGGTAATCAGAACTTTTTTTTCTATGATTCATGGTTCAAGTTGGACTTTGTTAAATTTTGTTCTTGTTTTTGTTGTTGATAGGAGTGAGTGTGCTCGAAATCCGATTCGATTGTTTGCTATATTGACGAATCAAAGATCGGGAAGTGGTTGGTTTGAGACGCTTTTGAATAGTCATATGAATGTAAGCTCTAACGGGGAGATATTTTCGGTTCCTGAAAGACGAGTAAATGTATCTACAATAGTTAAGACTTTAGATAAAGTTTACAATTTGGATTGGCTCAATAGTGCTTCCAAGAATGAGTGTTCTGCTGCTATTGGCTTGAAGTGGATGCTTAATCAGGTAAAAAATTTCACACTTTAGTCTTCTGCGAATTTCATTCTTTCGATCGTGAGTTTCTTTCTTGATGTTCAACTGATTTGATATAGTTTTAATTCAGAATGAGTGTTCCACCAACATGAACTTAGTAGGTATGAAATTGTATTGATTTGGAAACTAATGGAATGACAATACAACAACCGAACGACATCAAAATGGAATTACAATGTAGCTAGTTAGTAATATCAGTATGAAAAAAAATCGAACATTTGTGATACTAAAAAGGACTAACAGTATAGTTAAGTTGATTCTATCCAAGAACATTGGTTACACTAAAAGGGACTAAAAGTATTGTTAAGTTGATTGCATAAGTGCATGAGAAGTTAATTGTCATGGAATTCAATATTTGGTAATGCAGTGCTTTCATGCAACATGATAAGGCTTAGTTGCTTGGATTCCAATGTTTGGAATTTTGTATTATGAACTTTCACGCGGTATTGATACAGACACCAGACACGACATTGTCACTAACATGTCAACACCGATACTAATTTGAAAAAAAATGAAATTTTGAATGTAACCACATTTTTTTGTTGTGTCTGACCCTAGACACGCCTTTAATCTGAGGGGTCGGTGTGACATAACTTATGGTTACACAAATGCATACATACTTATCATTTGTTGCATTGGTTACTAAGGTTAATACATTTAGTAATAAAAGAATTAAGACATTTCTAGTTTTATGCAGGGATTATTAGAGCACCCTAAGGAAATAGTAGATTACTTCAACTGCAGAGGCGTTTCCGTCATTTTTCTTTTCCGGAGAAACTTGTTACGCCGAGTGGTATCGACGCTTGCCAATTCCTATGACCGTTATGCTAAGCTATTGAATGGCACTCATAAGTCTCATGTTCATTCTAAAGAAGAGGTTTCTTTTCCTATCTTGTTTTCCTTTCATTTCTTTTCTTTTTTATATCGAAAATGAAACTCATCTTCGGCTTCTTTCAGGCTGACACGCTTTCAAAGTACAAGCCTACCATAAATTCGACTTCGTTGCTGGCTGATCTGAATGATATGGAGAGAAAAGCTGCAACAGCTTTAGAATACTTCAACACCACACGGCATATGATTTTGTACTACGAGGATCTTATCAGAAATCAAACGGTAAGAGCCTCGTTATAGTATAAGTGCTTATCATATAATTGTTTATTTATAAGCTCAAAACAACTTATGAACATTTATGAACATTTAGTAAGTTGTTTTATGAAGTTTTCACGAACAGTCTCCCTAGTGTTTACGTCAGTAGATAAACTCAAATAAATAAGTCCGAACGGTTTGTACTATAACATTTGCCAAAACATTGAAAGTTCACAAAAATGCGATTTCATCACCCTTTCGGTTTATATTGCAGAAGCTAAAAGAGGTGCAAGAGTTTTTAGGATTGCCGGTAATGGAATTATCGAGCCGTCAAGTAAAGATACATAAAGGACCATTATCAGAACACATTAAGAACTGGGAGGAAGTTACCAACAAGCTCAAAGGAACTTCTTACGAGAGTTTTCTACAAGCCGACTATTCATCATAACATAATCTCCTAATTCTTCACGAAAGGTGTACATATCAACGACGCTGGTTTTGTCCGACGACGGAAAGAGTTTAGGAACTTTTCTTCTTGTGCAAATGCTCTTTCAACTACCAATCAACATTCAAATGACATGAATGACTTTGGTTGGTTTGTACCAAGTCTTAGGTTTTGGTTTTTTTTTGCATTCTTGAATGACCTTGTATATGTCAGCTAATTTATTAATTAGTAAAGATGAGCAATTGTTTGTTTGTTTAAGAAGGCTAATAGTGTATTTTTATTGCATCGACACTTCATATCGATGGCGTGTTCAACGTCCAATGTATCAGTGTTTGCCATTGATACAGACGCATATAATTCATTATGCAATTTTTTATAACATTGACACTTCAGATTAAAGACGTGTTCAGTGTCTTATGTACCGGTGTTTGTCACTAATACGACAAATGTTACAAAATTATGCAATTTTTTTCTCCAATTTGTATAGTCTTTATCTATACTTTTGTGATGTTTTAAAAGATGAAATGGTACTTTTAAATTTGAAAAGGGATCAAATTATGTGTATGATATGATTCATGTGATTAGCACCATCAGCGCCAGCTGCTTCATGGTTGTAGTGGTAAACGTGATTATTTTGCTTTTGCTTTTGCAGGTCTCAACCAACCACCAAAAGAAACAGAGCTTAGTAAAGGGAAAAAGCTATTGCAAGTGTAACTAAAAAACTCCATAATATAAGGCGCTGACACTGAGAAAAGTTAAAAGTATCAATGCAAAATTTATGTTTTTCTGGTACAAAATGTGGGTCATACTATATTATGTCTTTCAAATTCAAAGGGATTGTAAAATGAACATTCAATCACAAAATAAAAATAATGATGTTGAGTAGGGGTGCAATCGGTTCGATTTGGACCGGCTTTTAGTAAAAAATTGTCCAAATCAATGATATTTCTATCGGTTCGGTTTGATTTAGTATTTTTTTTAATGAAACCAAACCAAATAATTTGGTTTGGTTATTTTCGATTTGGATTGGTTGATCGGTTTACAACACTTTTTTCTCTCTAAATATTATATTTATTTGTGTATCATTTGCTCTAATATTATTCAGTGTATTTTATGCTATTATTTTTTAAAATAATACATTTCATACTCTATTTTTCAAACAACTTACAAGTTGTTCGTAATCCATACAAATCATTTACATAATTTTCATCTACCATATAAGAAAAATAAGGGTTGTGGAAATACCCTTTCTGCCCCAACCTCTTCTTCTGCCACCTCGTCAAAGTAAGATTATTTTTTGTCCTAATTTTACTTTTTCTAACTAATGATGTCATTTGGTTGTGTTTCAAGTACATGGTTGCTATTTTTAACCTTTGATTTTTATATTGTAATGAGTTGATGATGTCATTTGGTTCAAATTAAATTATTTGTCTTATTTTCACTTCTTTCAATGTACCCTTTAATTCAAATTTCAAACAAAACAAAAACAAAACTTTTTCTCTCTCCTCATTTTTCGATTTCCTTTCTCTCCCTCTTTCCTCTTTCTCTCTGACTACTGTTTCTCTCTCACGGTGGTGGAACAAAATTTATTTTTCATTCTCAGACATGTTTCTCTCTCACGGCGGTGGAACAAATGGAGTTCGTGTTCGTCTTCTTCAATGTTGGTGTATACGTGTTCTTCGTCTTCCTCAATGTTCCTCAACATTGCATGAGTAAGGGTTTTTTTTCTTCTGATTTTGTCTTTCATGTATCTTTCGTGATTCATTCTGTCTGTGATTATTTGTAAAAATTTCTTCAACAGTAGGAATTTACTGCGTAAAAAAAGTTAAGGTTTCATGTTAAAATGGATTTCAAAACACGAATTGGGAAAGTTAGGGTTTTCTGAGTTATGTCATGGAATTTTTTAATTTTAGATTTCATAATTTGTTTTGATTTATCTTTTTCACATATTACTGAAGTTAGGGTTTTGACAGATGAACGTGGTGGTGGTGGTGGTGAGATATGCGATGTCAACATCGTGTTTCTGACAGATGAACGTGGTGGTTGTGAGAATCGAAATCGATTATTTAGGATTTTTTTTGGTTTGGGTTTATGTTTTGCTATTAAGTTACCTTCCATTAAACTTTGAGTTTAATTTGTATATCCGTGTTAATTTTTTTTTGGTTTCCTATTGTACCTGATACCTTACGCTTTATGCTAAATTCTCTTGCATTGTTCATATTTAACGTCTTTTGTTTTCAGGATCTCGCACCTCTGTTTTCACAGTCGTCCAGCTCCACGATTTCAATGGAGAGACCCTTCTATATTCCCTTTCTTCCTCTTCTTCTTTATGCTTCAGAGATATTGTTTTGGTTTTGCAGAACAAGAGAGAATGAAGAAAGAAAAACAAAAACAGAAACAAAAGAACGACTAAAAGGAGAGACAAAACAAAGGGCCTGTGACTAATTTGTGGGGGGAAATTATGGTACTATTAGAGAAAATGATATGTGGTTAAGAGATTTCAACCACCTCTATTTTGTTTCTGTTTGGTTTTCTTATAAAGTTAGGATTTTTATTTTGTAGATCGAACCTGCCTCTAAGCACTGCCTGCAAAACATTTTGACCAATGTTCATCAAATTTAGTTCAAAGTTTGGGATATCAATCAAGTTTTAAATTATAATTATGTTTTACTGGAGTAAAATTTACAGTTATGTTTATAATTATGATTATGTTTTACTGACTTAATATATGTTCACTTTGGCCACCACAATGGTTAACCACAAATCCATCACGCAGACGTTCAATTTGTGTACCAATTTCAGCACCTGGATGTTCCCTGTACTAATTTTGTTTGTTTCAATCTTGATATTTTTGTTACATAGAGGAAATTAATGATTGCTATAGGAGTCAACTTAGATGGACTGCTGGTGGATCCTCAAAATGGGAAGGTATATGGTTTCTCTCATCCATTTATTGTATTTTTTACTGAGGTTTTCTTTTTATCAATATCTGTTGATGTTTTGAATTAGTTTTCCTTTAAATTATAATTTTCCATGCATTTTCTGATGGATCAAATCACTCTGGTTTTTTTAGACAAATCGACCTCCTGGCATTGGACTGAGGCCTTTAAATTCTTCAAATATAGTTCATGGTATGAGTTCAAATACAATTTCTGGTATGGGTTCAAATAGAATTTCTGGTATGAGATCATTATACAAATGTCTAATGTTCTTTGAGAACAGATTGACAGTGGGCATGCTGCCTGGCCTATTGCTATTCACGAGCATTATGTTTTACTCTAATAATTATATATATTTTTAGTGTAATTGATCGTCTAACATGTTTCTTGAACCATACTTAGGGGTTGCGTCATGGCAAGGGACTATTATTGCTTGCTCAAATGAGTTCAGTTGGTAACCTTGCCAAAGGAGATTATATCGCTGATCTACGTCAAATATAATTAATGTTATTAGAAAGAAAGGTATGAACCAGTTATATGAGTACGAGTTGTATGAATTACAAGATGATTTTTCTTATGTGGTAGTATTTTCCTATTATAATGTTGATTTTGTATTACCAGGTTTATGAACCAGTTGGAGAATGATTTTATTTAGCCAATTTCATATTTGGTTAGTGGTAGCAGTGGTGTTTTCTTCGAATAATCCGATTTTGGTGTAGTTTGGCCTTTCTACTGACTTGCTGTTTTGGAGAATGTTTTGTCGTGTCTGTCTGTTATTTGATAACTTATGTTCCTTTAGTTTTTGAAACTTTTTACAGGTAACCTATTATGTTTTAGGTTCTTCTGTAATGGGATCATGAAGCTGATATCTATGAGCTTACTTATTAGAAAGCATATTGCTCTCACATTCATAAGGGTCAACTTAAGATACATGGAACGTAAGCGAGTTTATGAGGTATGGTCATCTAGCCACCTGCGAAGATCCAACTCTAAACTCTGTAATTTACATCTACCATAACTTACATGTTTTTCTTGACAACACTCATGTTATCATTTTGTTCCACATGTGCAGCTACTGCAACAACTTCCCGAAGATCCCGTCCCGGTCCATGCACCACTTGCTGTGCAGCAACAAAGGACCATAAGGAGGAGGAGGAAATCATCAAAAAAAGACGAACATTGGAGAGGGATCATTCAGATGTTGAAGAAGAAGATCCACAAATCTTTGAGTCCGACGATGATGACGAAGCAGACTATAATTGGGGAATTTTTTTCTCGGGTCTAAGATTTTGATTTCGTGATTGAAACAAAAAATGTATTTATACGAATCATATGGATTTGGCCATGTTTGTTTGTTTAGTAATGGATTGATACTTATATCATTAACCTTTGTAGGAAATCCATGAATGCTATGAATACTTATGTCCCTTTTGAGTGGCTTTTTCTTTAAAAGTAGAATAATTATATGAATGGTACCCTTTTGACAGTCTGTTTGGTTACTGGTGGTGGTTATGGTCTTATGTATTTATGACATACTTAAGCTATATACTCAGGTTATTGCAGTTTAGATTTTGAGCCTCAAGTGTGCTCAATATATTGTTCGCAGGTTTTTGTTGGGTTACTGTTTTGTTGTTTTCTTGCTATCGTCGTAGGCACCATAGAATATCTACATACTAAGGTATATACTCAACCGAGTAATCTATTTCTAACAAAAATCAAAAGCACCTTAGCATAATATGATTGTATTGGCTTATGACATATAAATAGATCTATTTCAAAGTACCACACATATAAGTATTTTCAAACTGTTACAACTTTGATATTTTTAAACCATTTGAATGTGTTTACAACTACAT
This sequence comes from Lathyrus aphaca, assembly GCA_963966055.1. Taxonomy (NCBI): domain Eukaryota; kingdom Viridiplantae; phylum Streptophyta; class Magnoliopsida; order Fabales; family Fabaceae; genus Lathyrus; species Lathyrus aphaca. Next base: position 441,868,768 of record OZ014522.1, on the reverse strand, counting down.
ATGAAAACAACTCTTTTAAATTATATCTCATTTCAACATTTACTACATCAGATAAATATTCTTAATAATTTTTTATTTTATTTTATTTTTTCTTTTTATAAAATCAACGTTTTTATAAAATAATTTAAAATTTTTAGCAGTAGTTTATTCCTAAATATATTATTATTATAATAATTATTAATTCTACTAATATAATTATTAATACTATTGATATGTTACTATTATAACTTTTAGATAAGTTATCTAATATTATTATCTAATAGTCTTCAACTCTAGAAATGCCTCAATACTACTACTATTCACGTCGATAAATTATGTTTTTTTGTTGTCTGCCACATTATAAATGTCTCTAGAAACAATTTAAAAATGATTCTTTCAATTAAATAAAATGATTAAAATGTTATAAACGCACACAATGTTTACTTTTGATTCAAACATTTTTATATACAAGAACAACTTTATTATTGATTCAATTATTTTATTTCTAAGTAATGTAAAATAAAATTAATATTTATAAACGGGAACAATTTTACAATTGATTCAATTTTTTTATTTCTAAATAGTGTAAAATAAAATTAATATTTATAAACGGGAACAACTTTACAATTGGTTCAATTTTTTCATTTCTAAAATGTGTAAAATAAAATTACAATTTATAAACGGGAACAACTTTACAATTGATTCAATTTTTTTATTGCTCAATAGTGTAAAATAAAATTAATATTTATAAACAGGAACAACTTTACCATTGATTCAATTTTTTTATTTCTAAATCGTGTAAAATAAAATTAATATTGATATATAGGAACAACTTTACTATTGATTCAATTTTTTTTATTTTTAAATAGTGTAAAATAAAATTAATATTTATAAACGGGAACAACTTTACAATTGATTCAATTTTTTATTTGTAAAATGTGTAAAATAAAATTAATATTTATAAACGGGAACAATTTTACAATTGATTCAATTTTTTTTATTGCTAAATAATGTAAAATAAAATTAATATTTATAAATGGGAACAACATTACCATTGATTTAATTTTTTTTATTTCTAAATCGTGTAAAATAAAATAAATATTTATAAACGGGAACAACTTTACAATTGATTCAATTTTTTTTATTTCTAAATACTATAAAATAAATTTAATATTTATAAACTGGAACAACTTTACAATTGATTGAATTTTTTATTCTAAATCTTGTAAAATAAAATTAATATTTATATACGGGAACAACTTTACTATTGATTCAATTTTTCTTCTTCTAAATAGTGTAAAATAAAATTAATATTTATATACGAGAACAACTTTACTATTGATTCAATTTTTTATGATAAATCATGTAAAATAAAATTAATATTTATATACGGGAACAACTTTACTATTGATTCAATTTTTTATATTATAAATCGGATAAAATAAAATTAATATTTATATATGGAAATAAATTCATTGTTGATAAAAACTATTTTTGTATAGGAGAGAAAATATTATTGTTATAAAAGGGAACAATTTAACAATTGACTCAATTTTTTTTTATTTCTAAACTTTTCTCTAACATAATTTATTGGTACAATTTCAAAGGTCCACAGCGGTACCCGTGCGTCCTCACGGGTATCCCACTAGTTGTATTATGAAGTAAGTTCACCATTGAATGCAAAAGTTGACACTTGGCATGAGAAGGTTGGGAAGGGATTTGAAATCTTAACAAATAAAACACAATAATAAAGACAAAAAGTTTCAATACTCATAAATTAACATGTTTCACACTTCAAACACACATCAAAATTATTTTATAACAAGACTAAAAGGAAATCCATTGAAGAAGAAACATAAAAGATAAAAAAGAAGAAGATGAAAAGTAACAAAGATAACTTGAACATGAATAAGGAGTTTTGATCGTCTTCGACATATAAGCCCAACGACACATCGTTTAGGTATTTTCTCACTTTCACTTACAAACTACATCTCTTTGACTTCACTGACATTGCGTTTGAGTATTAACCTTGTATGTCTTTTCTGCTCCTCCGCACCAGGAGTTCTCTTTGTTGCACTAGAAAAGCTCTCTTCACCTCAGAACAGTGGCGTCGTTTGTGAAAACGTTTAATGATTCCCTCGAGTTCCCGTGAAAACCAATGCCTTTTCACCGCTCATATGCTTAGTTCAATCTTCTTTCTATTATAGTGTTCAATTAATCTTATGTAAACCATGACAACATTCAAGTCCACTCGACTAACCGCCAAGTGTAACGTTGTCGCCTCTGTTGTGATTGTTAACTTTCATGATCTTGCAAGAGAAGCCATACCTCTTGCAACATAGGAAACATATCCAATTCTAGTAACTACTTATTTTGTTCCAACTCCTCAAAATCCATTTTCTCATACATTCATCAAAAGCACTTTCTAGGTCCTTCAGACTTTTCAATGTTCTCAATAGTTGTTACATGGTCAAACCTCCAAACAACCTGACTGCAACCACATATAACTGTAAAAGAGATGCTCAAAAGCTACCAACAACTTCAAACTAGCACATTCATTCATGGAGAGAATGAACCTCTCTACAATGTCTACAACTTGGTACAACAACATAACTCACATTTCTTGATTGAAAGACTTTTTAGGATTGAAGAAAACCTGTAATATGCTCATTCAAGAGACCTTTCCATGCATAAAGCAATGTGTAAACACCCCAAATTTGCCCTCACCCATTTCACACCATGGCTTGTGATCATTTCATATGCATAAACTCAATCATACCATCTCATATCACATTTTTGATTCACTGCATTGGTTCAAAGTCATCTGCATCTAGGGTTTGTGATCTGAGCAATCCAAGAGCCTCTTGAGCCACTCCAAAGTCCATCAATCACTTCAAAGGGGTCTATGTGTGTTCAAATATCATATTATATCCTCTCAAAGTCAAGAATGTCAAAGAATCACAAGAACTGAGAATGGTATGGAAGCAGAGCCAGGCTTGGCTGCACAGATGACCTAGAATTAGGGTTTTGGTTTCAGAGGCCATAACTCCAATTTTTTTGGTCATTCTTGTTTCTATTGGTCTCTATATGGTATAGGGAATATGCATATCAATTTTCATAAAGAAATTCCATGGGGAAGTCATCTGATCAAGAGTTGACTTTTCAAGCAAGTCAGTGCAAAATCAGGGCATCTGAGGCCCCCAATGACCCAACCAAAGGGAATTCTTCATCACTTTGATTGTATATGATCTTTATTTGATCATGGAAGATTCTAGAAGCTTACAAAATTCAAGAATTTCAAGTTTTTGCAAAGTTGACTTTTTGGGCAAGTTTGACTTTTAATGAAATTGCCATTTTAGGCAACTTTTTCAACCTTTACTTTTTGATTCAAAAAAGCTTCAAATGGAAAAACTTTGGTCATGAAAGTTGTAGAATAGATCTTTCCCTTTTCAAAAAGTACAAGAACATGACCTAATTCATTTTGGATCAAAAGTTATGGCTTGTCAAAGTTGGCAAAAATCACTAAATTTCAAAGTTCCTACCAAAGAGGTATTTTGCAAAATGACTTGATCAAGTGTTCTAAAGCTATCAAATGCACTTCTAATCCACACAACATGATCATGTGACATCTAAAGTTCAGAATGGACCAAAGAATTACACATTTTTATGGTTTATGGAACAAGATTTTTCATAAGAGGCAAAAGTGAACCAAGTTGCAAAACTCATCATAGCTTCTCATCCACTTGCTGGCTAGCTTACTGATCAATCCTAGGCCCTTCCTCACATCATGCTGCGCAGCACACCCTCTTTGTACTCAGCTAGCAAGTAGCCCATGCCCTTCTTACACAACTTTGACATTTTGGCAAAAGCACCCATACCAATCAATAAAGTACATGTCACTTCATCTGACCAATGGCATTTGTTTATACAAAGAAAATGCAAGCCAAACACAACAAGAAGCAAGCCTGAAACACTTCACAAGACAACATTCTCATTTTCACCCTCTTGAGCAAAAGCATTCGAAACTCATCACACAACTCACAAACACACAAACAAACTTCATAAACCAACTCAACACATCTTCCTGGTCACAAAGTACCTTTCAAAACAGCCTGAAACTCAAAGAATCAGAAACACGATCATCACACCACCTTGAACAGAACTTCTGCAAACTCTCAAACCATCCCAAATAAATTTGCTCCAAGCCTTTCAGAAGCACAAGGGAAGTCATAGGAGTGATTTTGCACAAGAGAGGAGGCCAGAAAGTTCCAAACTGAAAAGCTTCAAACTCAGGTAGCTTCATGAACTTTTTTCCAGAACGTGTATTTTAAGTTTCTAAATGAATCTACATGCTTCCCTGATCATGAATATGTGCTTACTTTTGAAAATGAGTGAAAAATGAGGATGTATGCAGTGTCTGAAACTTTTGCCCTAAAAACTGTTTGGCTTCGATTCGTTTGATTGATGAAGAATAAATGAGTTTTGAGTTAGGGTTTTGATTCAGGGGGATGTGGGGATGATTTCTGGGCTTTTAGTTTTCGTTTTAGTGAAGTTTTGAGGATTTTGGAGATTTTCAGGTGGGGTTCCCACCGGAGAAGACGACCGGAGGTCTTCTCCGGCCACCTGAAAATAATTAGGGTTAATCCCTGTCATTAATTGTGGTTTGAATGCTGAGCGTTGGATGCGTTGACCAAGGGAGACTGGCGCGTGTTTAGATGGCTGGGATTTGTCATTAGAAACCCTAATCTATAATTAACTTAATTAATTCAATTTAATTAATTAAATCAGAAATTAGGTCAGTTTGAATTGTGGCCTTTGGATTGCGCGCACAGTCAACAATTCATTTCCCAGATTCAATCCTGGCTCTCCATTGCGTTTACTTTTCATTTTCTTTAATTTTTAATTCATTTATTTTGTATTTCTTTCTCCATTTATTTTAAAATAGTAATACAATTTTAAAAATTCTGAAATTTTTTGTACAAACTTTTATTTAATTTCAGAAACCAAAAACATTTTTATTTTTATTTTTTGCATTAAAAAATATTTTTAAATCATTTAAAAGTTTATTTTTAATTAATTAATGAGAATTAATTAATTAAAAATACTTTTAGGTATTTAAAAATCACCAAAAAATTCATGAAACCTTCATAATTATTTAGAAACATTGTCCAACCCTCAAACCATATTTCTTTTTTGATCTTGATGTCTTTTGAGAATTTTTCATGGAATTAAAATCATTTCAAGACATTATTTTGATCCAAACTTCCAAAAATCATCTCTGCCTAACCATTGAGAGTTGGACTTTGATTCTTTTTGCATTGCATTGTGTTTAGCGTGTAGTTTGTGAGATTAAATTGGCATGATTTGATCTTTCATTTTCATTTTGTTTGGCATTTTTCTTGTTAAGGTACCTTAAAACCCTAAAAAACTTAGAAAATTCATAACCCTAATTAGGTTAAGAGTTGGAACCTCTCCTTTGGGCAGTGAGTTAGTATAGGATTAGGGTCCCTTTGAGTGCATTTTCAATTTTTTATCTTAATGTTTGCTTCTGCTTTTGGTTTTTGTTTGATGCATTGATCATAAACCCTAATTTGGGCTTCCATTTGCATACATTTTGCATTTGCATTCATACCTTGACTTGCCATAACATTTTATGCATCCATTTGATCCATTAGACATCTTGAGACATATTGAAAGCATGTTTGATCATGGCATCATGTGTTTGCCATGTTGTATGTCATTTGCATATCATAACTTTTCATGTGTGTTCATGTTTCTAAACTTGCTCCATTTGCATTCTTTTGTTCATGTGATCATTCTCATGTCTTGTTTCATGTTTGCATCATCTCATAGCATCATTATCATCTCATGTATGCTTCTGGTTTTGGTTTGCATCATGCCATTTCATTTCATCTTGCATTGCATTGCATGCCTTTCACTAACTTTTCAGGTGGTAAGTTACTTTGAGAAGTGAATTTGCCTTCACTTCTCATACTTCCTTCTCATCTCTTTCATGCATCCTTGCTGCATTTTAATTTGTGTTTGAGTTTGAGTTTGATCATTCTTCTTCTTCTCACTTTCTTTCTTCAAGTGACTTGACTTCTTGAATGAAGCAAGTTGCTTTGCTTCTCTTGATCCTTTCATCTGCTTCCTGGTGGTTCCATTGAAGATTTCTCTTGAAAACCTCACAAACCTTAGGAACAACCAAGCATGACAATGATTAGGGTTTTGTTTAGTCTCCCCTCTTAGTTTTACCTTTGTGTCTCTTTTGAGTCGTCTCTTCTTACCTCATAATCAGGGACTAAACCCTAAAGGCTTTAAGGCTTTGTGATTAAGCTTATGCCTGCATCCTTCTATTAGGATGGAGTGTATAACTTTAATCCTAAGTGTTAAACCCTTAATGTGTTTAAATCCTCTAATCAATTCACTTAATAATCACCAAAGACATCACACTTGTAACTTGGGCCTTGCATTAGGGTTCTAATTCTTCCTTAATTGGTTAAGAAGGACTAACCCTAGTGTTAATGGACAAGTCCCCCTCAAGTTGTCTTACAAACCATAAAACTCACTTCATCCTCATATCATTAAATAAAGTCCACTTAACCAAAGGCTTGTTTTGTCATGAGTTTAATCCCTAATCATGGATTAAGTTGAGGAGCTTTCCTCAGCTTAAACATTCTCATCTATTATCCTTCTATTAGGATGGTGTAATGAGTCTGTTTAGTCCTTGATTATGGCTTAACCTCATTACTTAACACTGAACAAAAACATCAAAAAACATCTAAATAATCACAAGTAGGTTGATGATCTTAATCCTATACCAAAGGAAATTAAGTGTGAGAATCTGACTTCACACTTGAGGTACTCTCATTACCCCTAATCAGAGGGAAGATGTGATGAGTTTACTAAATCCATTGGTTTAGGCTTAAGCTCATTAACTTATGACAAACTTCAAAAAGCAATAAAAGACTGAAAACACAAAAACAAACAATAATCGTCTCCTTCGGGATTCTTTTCTCATCACCTTCACTCACAAACGAGAACTTGCTTCTTCCGTCTAATGCAAGACAGTTTGCACCTGAGCCAGACAGGTCATACACTTGAGCATAGACTAGTAAGCAGTTCACAAGTCAATTTATCTTTCAGTCTCTTTGGGTCGAACTACGGTGTTCTGACTTCCTCATTGCACGAGAGGATACGTAGGCATAACTTAACGGTTATCGAACAAAAGTCTCTGTATATTCCCCTCCTTCCAGCATTATTCTTTAAGCCTCATGATCTTGAGCATCTTATTCTTGTTCTTGCACTGACACATCATTTATACACTTCACTTCTCTTACACTGACACCTGTACATCCTTTTCCAGCTCTTTACACACAAATTGCACTGACACTACCCCTTTAAAACACAAATCTTTTAAGCGTGGATCCCGTCGAGTACGACGGACAATCTGGGTGCTAATACCTTCCCAGGTTGTAACCAACCCCCTTTCTCAGTCTCTCTGGTTCGCAACCGTCTTATCCATGTCTTTCTAGGTCTATGCAGCATTGCCTTTCCTCCAGGATAAAAATGCCTAGCTGGCGACTCTATTCATCTCCAGTGAGTTCACGGCTGTGTGTTCTCATTGTCCCTCTCGTCGACCGTTCGCGTCTGTACCTTTATTTGGGCCAGTCCCACCTATCGGGAGCGACAGCTTGGCGACTCTGCTGGGGACCCTTATGCTGCAACCAGGGCTTCTGGTTCTTTTTGTGGGTTCCTCCTAGCGCTTGTTTGATTTGTGTTTACTGGGGTGTTATGTGCTATCTGAGCCTGTATATTTGTTTTGTTTTTTGCTTTATGAACAGTTGTTTTACTGCTTTCTTTATAGCTTTGCATTATATCATATTGTCATACTGTGCTGCTGGCTGGATCTGTTTGTTTGCTTTGGTGGGTGGGTTTCTATTGAGAGTTAAGGTCCTATACCTGGGACCTGAGTGACACCTAGGCTAGAGTGGTTCATATTCTTTCCCATTCCATCTCGGTCTGGTGCGGGGATATGAAACACAGTTCAGATATGAGTTTCTTCTTGAGAACTCTGTGTTGCAGATCTCCTGCAGTACTAGGGCTATCTGGGAAGCCTGCTAAGTCTGGATGACCTTTTAGTATTGACCTTCAGAAACTGAGGTGAATTAGAGGAGGAACTTTTATGGTTATTGTAAACACTGTACCTCCGGGTTAGAAGTGTTTACACTTCTCATAACTGATCCAAGTCTGAGGATCCTTGTTTTAGAACACCACCTGTGAGGGGGTTGGGCTGTTTACAGGTTTGCAGGTACCCTTGGCCTCAACATACCCTGTTACTTTGTTTGATTAAGAATACTCCATGTTGGAACAGTTCTTGTGATTCTAAACTCTGGACATGTGACTCTTTATTTGAGTCCCCCACCTTGGTTACTGGATTTATAGACCTCCATCTGGATTTCTTGAATATACTTGGGCTCATATCAGAGCATTTGATCGGATCCAGCTCAGTCATAAACTCTTGCATATCATTTGCATACATCCTCATTGCATCATTTTGACATTTGCTTATTTGTGTTTCAGGGTATCCACCTTCATCTTTGGCTTGGTTTTGACCCCATCATCAGTATTGACCTATCTTCATCAGCATCTGCTTCAACCATCAGTCACCTACTTCAGTCACCTGCATCAGCCAGTCAGTGGCCCATTTTTCAGCATTATCATCAGCACCTGTCTCAACTCATCCTCAACATCATGGCACCTAAAAAGAGTAACATCACCTACCACTTCTTCCAGCCAGAGCTAGCTGACATCAGGAGGATTCAGACCCTGATCACTCCAGACCATATACCACTGTTCAAGGAACACTATGGAGATATACTTGATGTGGTTATGGATTTAGACCCTTCACAAAGGAGCTTGATTCACACTTGCCTTCAATTTTATGATCCCCCACTGAGGTGTTTCACTTTTCAGGACTTTCAGTTGGGCCCTTTATTGGAAGAATACTCATCATTGGTTGGTATACCTATCAGGGGTGGAGTCCCTTTCAACCCTGAGATGGTCTTTCCTGGTAATGAAGAGGTAGCAAAGGCTCTGCATCTGGAATTAGTTCTGATTGGGCAGCATATGACTTCTAAGGCTGGAATCCCTGGCTTGCATCTGGATTTCTTGATCTCTCAAGCTACCCTGAAAGCTTCTTTAGGAGAGTGGAAAGCAGTCTGTGCTTTATTGGCCCTAAGCATATATGGGATCATATTATTTGCAGATGAGCCTCGATTCATTAGCAAGAATGCAGTCCATCTTTTCATCCTGAGGAACCCAGTGCCCACTTTATTGGGGGATCTCTATTACTCAGTGCATCAGAGGAATGAAAAACAGAGGGGAAGATTAGTGAGGTGCTGTGCTCCTTTATTCCATACTTGGCTTCTCAGGCATTTGCCCAAAACAGATGCATTTTTGAATCCTCATCAGCAGAGAAACTGGGCTAGAAGGCTCACTGCTCTGACTTCAGCTGATATCAGGTGGTGCACTCAAAGCACGAAGGGCAGGGATATCATCACCAGCTGTGGGCAATTTCCCAATGTGCCCCTAATAGGAGTTAAGGGCAGTATTAATTACAACCCTCTGCTGTTCAAAAGACAACTGGGCTATGCACTGGTCCACACTCCTAAGGCACAAGACTTGGTTGAGACTCTTTATTGTGAGAACAAGCCTAATCTGGCTATTGTTAGGCAGGAAGCCTGGGCCTGGGACAATGTTCAAACCAAGGGAGTAACCATTCTGGGGAAGTGCAACAATGTGGCATCAGCACAATATTATGAGTGGTCCCATGCCAGGGCTCAATTCTCTGGAATGCCCTTTACCATGGAGGATATGCCTGGATCATCCTCAGCACCACCCCCTGCCACTATCAGTTTGGAGGAGTTTGAGAGCTTGAAGGAGAGAAATGAGAAGTTGACTCAGGCCTTGCAGAAGACCCTCCGGGAGAGGAGTGATGGTAGGATGGACATTGAGAGGTTGGAGAAGCTGAAAGTAGAGCATCTGGCTAAAATTGAGAAGTCTGAGGATTACATTAAGAAGTCTAGGGCTGGGGAACAAATTCTGAAGAATGCTTGCAAGGAAGCCCAGTTCCAGAAAGCCAGGACTGACTTGTATCTGAAGGAGAGTCAGGCTAGGTGGGTCAGGATCACCGAGGCTCGTACTCTAGAGGACAAGAGGGTCCAAGACAAGATAGAGCAACTGGAAGCTAGTGCAAAAGAGCAGCAGGAAACCCTGGCAGCAGCCCAGAGGGAGATATCAGAGCTAAAGATCAAAGCTGGAGTGAAGAGGTCAAAGGACCAAAGTCAGCACAAGAAGCTAACTGCAACTGTTACTACCCGGAATCTCCTCATCAGGAATCTCACGGAGCGTCCAGCTGATCCTGTGACCGAAGCACTTCTCAAGGAAGTTCGGGAGGATGAGTTTGGTCTTGGTGTTTGACCATTTGCTTGTTGTTGCTTTCATTCCATGTACTTTTATTTCCTTGTAATGTATTTTGACCCCTCAGAGGGCTTGTATTTGTAAACAAACTATGTACCATTTGCCTTTTGTAATATATGTATTAGTTTGTTCCATCCGAGTTTACTTCGAAAGCAACACCAACAGCATTTTCAAGGGTCTGGAAGGGTCAAAACTGAATGCCAAGCCGGATACCTTGAAAACAAATAAGCATACTGCATTGCATGCTAACCCTTTGTTTGTTTTGTAGGTTTTTGTTTTATTGTTGCTAACTCTGTTGTGATGTTCAGGAATTATTGCTCGACGCCGGGTATTTCCCCTCAACCGTCCGCACCGATATCCAACCCGTAACAACCTTCCGGGCATACAAATGGATCAGGTACAGCAGGACCTTGCAGAGGTCAGAAATTAAATGGCAAACGAAAGATTGGAGATGAGAACCCAGATGACTCAGTTTATGGAAGTGATGAACAACATGGCTTAGAGCCAAGAAAGATTGAGAGCCATGGTGGAAAGGCAAAATCAAGAAGATCCACATATAGGGACTGCTAGCACAAGCAACAACGAGAGGGTCCAACCTCATGTCAATCCCCCTGTATTTGGACCCCATCTTCATCCGGAGATCAACATCCCGGCCAATGTTCAAGGGACTGCCACTGCAGGCAGGGTACTGCAAGAAGACCCCCAGGAGGATCAGTTCACAGTAATGGGAGCTGGGGAGGAAGCTTATGACAGAAGGCTGGATGAGATAGCTGAGAAATTAAGATCCTTAGAGTCTCAAAACTCTTTGGGCTTTGATGTTATGGACATGGGCTTGGTAGACGGGGTCAGGATTCCCCATAAGTTTAAGCCTCCTTGTTTCGAAAAATACAACGGGACTTCATGCCCCCGGACCCACTTGCAATCATTTCTGGGGAGGCTGAAGGCCTACACCATGGACGAGAAGCTCTGGATGTTTTACTTTGAGGACAGCTTGACTGGAGCGTCAAGAGAATGGTACTCTCATCTGACAAGAGCAACTATCAGGTGTTGGAAGGACCTGGCAGAGGCCTTTATCAGACAGTATCAGTACAACTTAGATATGGCACCCAACAGGACCCTCCTAATGGGAATGTCACAGTCGTCAAGGGAAAGTTTCCGAGAGTATGCCCAGAGATGGAGGCAATTGGCTGCTGCTGTTCAACCACCTATGTCAGAGAGGGAAATGGCAGATATGTTTATGAACACCCTTCAGGGAACATACATTGACAGGATGGCTGCTTTCTCTTCTACTAGCTTTGCAGATGTTGTCATAGCTGGGGAAAGAATTGAGAGCCTGTTGAAGATGGGCAAAATTTCTGACAATGGTGCCAGCTCATCCAGCAATACAAGGAATCCTTTTGCAGGCCCAAGAAGAACTGGCGAGACCAATGCCATCCACACCAACAGGGGCAGACCTCAATATGTTCATAGGTCTATGGCAGCAGTCACCATTCCCGCTCCAGCTCATCCACAACCAGCTTATCAACCTCCGCAACAAAATTATCAGCAACAACCTCAGTACCATCAACAAGCTCAGTATCCTCCGAGAAACTACAACAACACCAACAACAACAATCAGCAAAGACCATATCAGCAGAGACCCTCTCAGGCCAATAGGGTAATCGATCCGATCCCTATGCCCTATGCAACGTTACTGCCACAACTCTTGAAACTCAACCTAGTTGAGCTAAGGACGTTGGCACCTCCAGATCCTAATAGTCTACCCAGGAATTATGACTCCAACGCCAGATGTGCTTTTCACTCAAATGCACCTGGCCACAGTATAGAAAAGTGCAGAGCCTTGCACATGAAGGTACAAGACCTGGTAGACTCTAAGGCCCTGAATTTCGCACCACCACCCAATGTTAACAAAAACCCTATGCCACACCACGGAGGTCCCAGAATCAATGCTATTGAAGAAGACAAGCCGTCTTATTTAATAACCAGTGTGGGTCAGATTCGGACACCGTTGGTGGAGATTAAGGCTCAGCTCCTCGAATGTCAAATGTTCCCGGGGTGTGAGTTAGGGTGTGCTTACTGCAATATTTCAGTAAATGGGTGCGATAACTTGAGGAATGGCATAGATGGTCTTATTCAGAGTGGCCAACTTCAAATCACAACATCAATTCCAACAAATCCAGCAATCTCATCAGCAACAATTCCAGTATCTCCTACAACTGCAACAACCATTGTTCCCGACAACTCTTCAGCTTCATCAACAAATGCTTCATCTGTCATCTCAACTGACCAGATATCAACAAATATTCCTGCTACAACTTCAACATCACTTTATTTTGAAAATCCTACAACAACAACACCCATCCTTCCGACAATGTCTCCTACAACATCAGCAACAAACTCTGAAGACGTCTCAACAATTACAATCTATTACGATCCAGAAAATAACTCTGCTTACAACTCACAAAGTGTTGCTCCCATCAGAGCACCGGTCACGATATACTACGATCCACAGACTATCACAATTCCTTCCGCGACTGCAATCAGTCCAGTCACTATCACGGTGCCTGGACCAGTACCTTATGAAAGCAGTAATGCCATCCCCTGGCATTACGGTTCTGACTTATACTGCGAAGGACAAAAAATCACTTTTGAATCATCAACCCCTGCACCACAAATAGACAATGTGGGAGGAGGCGGAGGCTTCACTCGAAGCGGACGTCTCTTTGCTCCACAAATTCAAAGACCCACTACCGAAGCAGAAGCTGCTGCCAAGGCAAAAGGGAAAAGCTTGGTACAGGAAGAGCAAATTGTTAAAGAAGCTTTGAAAACACCCTTTGACCAAGAGGTTGATGAGTTCATGCGAATCATCAAGAAAAGTGATTACAAAATAGTGGATCAGCTTCACCAGACGCCTTTCAAGATCTCAATCCTATCATTGCTCATGTGCTCCGAAGCCCATCGGAATGCACTACTAAAAGTCTTGCACGCAGCTTATGTGCCTGAAGATATCACCGTCAATCAGTTGGAAGCTGTGGTTGGAAATGTTAATGCTAGTCATGGACTAGGGTTCACCAACACTGATTTGACTACGGAAGGCCGCAATCATAACAAGGCTTTGCACATAACTATGGAATGTAAAGGTGCAGTCCTTTCCCATGTGCTGGTAGACACGGGGTCGTCCCTTAATGTCTTACCTAAAAAAGCCCTTGTGAAGCTAGAGTATGACAGATTGGCGTTAAGACCCAGCAACCTGGTGGTGAGAGCCTTTGATGGTTCTAAGAGATCGGTTCTGGGTGAGATTGAGTTGCCTATAACGATTGGCCCGCAAACTTTCAAAACAACCTTCTACGTGATGGATATACAGCCTGCCTACAGCTGTCTATTGGGTAGGCCATGGATTCACGCCGCTGGCGCCGTGACCTCTACCCTTCACCAGAAGTTAAAATTCGAGTGGGAGGGTCAAGTCGTTACTATCTGTGGAGAGGAGGATATTTTTGTTAGCCACCTGGCTACCTATAAATACATTGAGATGGATGGGGAGATCCACGAGACAATGAGTCAAGGGTTCGAGGCCTTGAACATAAATGAAACATCTGCTGTACCTGGAACCTCGATGACATCTTACCAACAAGCCCGGAAGGTTGTTGAGGAAGGAACTGCCCAAGGCTGGGGAAAACTGTTACCGGTGGAGAAGAAAGAGGATAGATTTGGGTTGGGTTACAAACCAACTCAACAAGATCAAGCAGAGGCTGCAAAAGAGCCCAACTTTGTTAGTGGGGGGATGCTCACCCCTGATGCTGTCAACAATTTGGAAGACGAGCTGGAAGAAGAACGCAACCTGGAAAGCTGGATTCGTCCAAAGATCCCGGGGAGCAGTATCTCAAACTGGTCTTCCCAGGAAATTATAAGAGTTACTCATGCAGAGTAATTATTATTTCGTGTATTTTATAAGCATGCATCAAAGTCTTGCATCTTGCCCAAGATGACAAGACTCATTTTGTAATCGGGCCATCTGTACTTTTTGTGCAACAAGATTAATCAATGAAATATCAGACATCTTTTTGCAAACGAGTCTTTTCTTTTCCGCTCACTGTTTTTCCATTTTTCTTTTTGTACAAAAAAATAAATGGCAGTGTTTTCAAAATGACAACTTTATCTCACTTTTCTAAACAAGATTAAAATCAAATCACTAAAATGAACAAACTGAACCCTTGCAGAGTGTGCCTTCCAGACAACACCGACAACAACACGGCTATGACTTCGTATGACTTTGACAATCCGATCAATCAAGCTGATGAAGGGGTTGAAGAAGAATATGAGCTTCCTGAAGAGCTAGCCAGGTTGTTAAGGCAAGAGGAAAAGGTTATTACTCCTCACCAGGAGGAGGTTGAAACGATCAATCTTGGTACAGATGAAGACGTGAAGGAAGTTAAAATCGGGGCCTGCCTACAAGACTCAGTGAAGAGACAACTGATTGACCTGCTTCAAGAGTATGTGGACGTGTTTGCTTGGTCTTATCAAGATATGCCAGGGTTGGATACCGATATTGTTGTGCACAAGCTGCCTTTGAGAGAAGAATGCCCACCGGTCAAACAGAAGCTGCGCCGTACTCGCCCGGACATGGCTATGAAAATCAAGGAGGAGGTACAAAAGCAATGGGACGCCTGGTTCCTTGCTGTGACTAGCTATCCGCCGTGGGTTGCTAACATAGTACCTGTGCCTAAGAAAGACGACAAAGTAAGAATGTGTGTTGACTACCGGGATCTGAACAGAGCTAGCCCGAAAGATGACTTCCCTTTACCTCACATTGATGTATTGGTGGATAACACAGCTCAGTTCTCGGTATTCTCCTTCATGGACGGATTTTCAGGATACAATCAGATTAAAATGTCACCTGAAGACATGGAGAAGACAACCTTCATCACACCTTGGGGCACGTTCTGTTACAAGGTAATGCCATTTGGGCTCAAGAATGCCGGTGCAACATATCAACGGGCTATGGTGACATTATTCCATGATATGATCCATAAAGAAATCGAATGTTATGTGGATGACATGATTTCCAAGTCCCTTACTGAAGAAGACCACCTGGTAAATCTGCTAAAGCTATTCAAGCGTCTGAGGAAGTACCAACTGAAGTTAAACCCCAACAAATGCACATTTGGGGTGCGATCTGGTAAGCTGCTGGGATTTATTGTAAGCGAGAAAGGGATTGAAGTTGACCCTGACAAAGTCAAATCCATCCAAGAGATGCCTGCACCGAAGACAGAAAAAGAAGTTCGGGGGTTCTTAGGTCGATTGAACTACATTTCAAGGTTCATATCTCACCTTACAGCAACCTGTGAACCTTTGTTCAAATTGTTGAGAAAAGAACAAACGGTCAGGTGGAACGAAGACTGTCAGAAGGCTTTTAACAAGATCAAGGAATACTTACAAGAACCTCCAATCCTTATGCCTCCAGTTGAAGGAAGACCTCTAATCATGTACTTGACAGTATTAGAAAAGTCAATGGGGTGTGTGCTGGGCCAGCATGACGAGTCTGGTCGAAAAGAGTATGCAATATACTACCTAAGCAAAAAGTTTACCGACTGTGAACAACGTTATTCACTGCTCGAGAAAACTTGCTGTGCTTTAGCGTGGGCTGCTCGCCGACTGAGACAGTATATGTTGACCCACACTACTTTGTTGATCTCAAAGATGGACCCAGTTAAGTACATATTTGAGAAGCCAGCTCTTACCAGACGGGTTGCAAGATGGCAAATGATCCTCACAGAGTATGACATCCAATACACATCTCAGAAAGCCATCAAGGGCAGTGTATTGTCTGAATATCTTGCTGAGCAACCTATTGATGATTACCAGCCTATGAGATTTGACTTCCCTGATGAAGACATCATGTTCATAAAAGCGAAAGATCGTGAAGAGCCTATTCACACTGAAGGGCCTGACCCGGAAGAAGAATGGACTATGATGTTTGATGGGGTTGTTAACATGAATGGTCGTGGTGTTGGTGCAGTACTCATTACACCTAAAGGAGTTCACATGCCTTTCTCGGCAAAGCTCACTTTCAACTGCACTAATAACGAAGCTGAATACGAAGCCTGCATTATGGGTCTTGAGGAAGCCATTGACCTCAGGATCAAGACATTGACCGTGTTCGGGGATTCAGCTCTGGTAATCAATCAAACCAGCGGCAAATGGTACACCCACCAGGATCATCTAATACCTTATAGGGATTATACAAGGAGATTATTGACTTTCTTCACAACAGTCAAGCTTGAGTATATCCCTCGGGACGAGAACCAGTTTGCAGATGCTCTGGCTACCATTTCGTCCATGATCAAAGTTCAGACTGCCAACTTTGTACCTCAGATCTCAGTGTCCAGACTTGACAGACCAGCATATGTGTTCGCAGCAGATGTTGTTAAAGATGATAAGCCTTGGTTCCATGACATTAAGTGCTTCTTGGAGGATCAAACATACCCACCTGGGGCATCTTCCAATGATAAGAAGACTTTGAGAAGGCTTGCTGGTAGTTTCTTCTTGAACACTGATGGTTCCCTATACAAAACGAACTTTGATATGGTACTCCTCAGATGTGTTGACAAGACGGAAGCAGATTTGTTGATGCATGAAGTGCACGAAGGATCCTTTGGTACCCATGCGGGAGGGCATGCCATGGCTAAGAAGTTGCTGAGATCAGGTTATTACTGGATCACAATGGATGCCGACTGTTGTGCCTATGCCAGAAAATGCCATAAATGCTAGATTTATGCAGATAAGGTGCATGTGCCTCCCAATCCTCTGAATGTGATGTCTTCACCCTGGCCCTTTGCTATGTGGGGCATTGACATGATTGGTAAGATTGAGCCAACTGCTTCGAATGGCCACAGATTCATTCTGGTTGCCATTGACTATTTCACCAAGTGGGTCGAAGCAGCCTCATATGCCAATGTTACAAGACAAGTGGTAGCCAGATTTCTGAAAAGAGATATCATCTGTCGATATGGAGTTCCCGAGCGAATCATTACTGATAATGGTTCCAACTTGAACAACAAAATTATGGCAGAGCTGTGCCGGGACTTCAAAATTCAACATCACAATTCTTCTCCTTACAGGCCAAAGATGAACGGCGCTGTTGAGGCAGCAAATAAGAATATCAAGAAGATTGTGCAGAAGATGGTAGTCACTTACAAAGACTGGCATGAAATGCTATCGTTTGCCTTGCACGGGTACTGCACGTCAATCAGAACATCCACTGGGGCAACACCGTATCTGCTTGTGTATGGTATGGAAGCAGTCCTACCTGTCGAAGTTGAATTACCCTCTCTACGGGTATTGATGGATGTTAAGCTGAACGAAGCAGAATGGGTTCGGGCCCGATACGAACAACTGAGTCTGATCGAAGAGAAAAGATTGGCTGCAATCTGTCATGGGCAGTTGTATCAGAAGAGAATGAAGAAAGCCTTCGATCAGAAAGTCAGGCACCGAGAGTACCAAGTAGGAGATCTTGTGCTAAAGAGAATCCTCCCTCCTCATACAGACCACAGGGGCAAATGGACTCCAAATTATGAAGGGCCATTTGTAGTAAAGAAAGTTTTCTCTGGTGGAGCATTGATGCTCAGCACCATGGATGGTGAAGATTTCCCGTCCCCTGTGAATTCAGATGCAGTTAGAAAATACTTCGCATAAAAATGACCCGCTGGACACAAAAACAGAATGTAAGTCCAGGCAAAAATAGGGCATCCCGGCGAGTCAAAAACAGAATAAAAGACTCGGGCAAAAATAAGGGAAAGTAAATAAAAAATGTACACCCGCTGAGTTGAAAAGCCACATTGGACAGCTCAGGCAAAAATGGGTATCCCGATGGATTGAAAACCCGAAAGGGCGATCCATGCAAAATAAGGGAATAAGCGAACAACTGCATTCTGAATTCGTCTGTATCGTTTGCAACTTGGTAAGCTTCGGAAAGATCAAGCTTCAATCAGAATCAACATTCTTCAGAAAGCAAGATGAGAAGAACGTCAAAAGTCATACGAGTCATAGTAAAGAGGAAGCTCCCTAAAGCGTCATCAACATTGCCAGCATTTTGTCAAGAGTTTGTTTCTACATGATACTCGTCCGTATCATAGTCTTAAGGATGCTCGTCCGCATCTTTAATCCATACACTGTATCAAACACTTTTGTATTCTTGAATATAGATACTCGCCTGTGTCTACTATTCCCCAGAAGATTCCTTTCAGATTCAACACTCGTCCGTGTTCTCTGTTAACCAGTTGATACTCGTTCGTATCATCATCTCTGAACACGTGTCAGTTATTTGTTTCTACCCGATACTCGTCCGTATCGTAGTCTTAAGGATGCTCGTCCGCATCTTTAATCTATACACCACATCTAAACACTTATACTTTTTGTTTCTTGAATGTAAGCACTCGTCCGTGTTTACCATTCCCCAGTAGATCGCCAACAAAGCATTTTCCTTTTTATCTGACACTCGTCCTGTGTCATGATAAACCTTGAGAGCAGTCGTACCCTGCTAGGTGGTCGTCCTCCACCTCTTGATGGTCGTCCTCCATCATGCTCATCCGATGGCCGTCCCCATCATTGATATTTAGCAGCCGTCCCCTGCTAGGTGGTCGTCCTCCACCTTTTGATGATCGTCCTTCATCATTTTTATCCAATGGCCGTCCCCATTGTTGATTTTGGTTATCTGGCATTCGTCCTATGTCATGATAAACCTTGAGAGCAGCCGTCCCCTGCTAGGTGGTCGTCCTCCACCTTTTGATGATCGTCCTTCATCATTTTTATCCAATGGCCGTCCCCATTGTTGATTTTGGTTATCTGGCATTCGTCCTATGTCATGATAAACCTTGAGAGCAGCCGTCCCCTGCTAGGTGGTCGTCCTCCACCTCTTGATGGTCGTCCTCCATCATGCTCATCCGATGGCCGTCCCCATCGTTGACCTTTTATCCGGCATTCGTCCTATGTCGCGATATTTTCGGCAGCCGTACCCTGCCAGGTGGTCGTCCTCCACCTTAGATGACCGTCCCTCATCTTATCCCCAACAGAGCAGCCGTCCCCTGCTAGGTGATCGTCCTTCACCTTTGATGACCATACCTCATCATCTGTTTATTTCATTTATACTTTAACCCGATGGCCGTCCCCGTCGTGGTCCCTTTTCTTTTTTTAGCCCGATGGCCGTCCCCATCATTGGTTACCTTACTTTGTGAACTTGATGGCCGTCCCCGTCATGTTTCATTAATCCCCAGAGAATCTTGCAACTTTATCTTGATGGCCGTCCCCATCATAATTCCTTTATCCCCAGCATGTCGGCCGTCCCCGTCATTGCTTTATTTTCCGCATTTTTCCAGCATGTCGGCCGTCCCCGTCATTGCTCTTTACCCAGCAGTCGTCCTCTGCTCGACGGTCGTCCTCCGTCGCCCACGCCTTACAATATACTTTATTTTCTTTTACAATCTATATCCCTTTTCTTCGTCATTCTGTGAGTGCAAATTTTGGACTGTCTTTGGTATTCAACCACAAGTTATCTTGTTTGCCTGTTAAGCCGTCGCTTACAACCTGCACAGCTAACTCATGTTTGAATAGGGGCAGATGTAAACACCCCAAATTTGCCCTCACCCATTCACACCATGGCTTGTGATCATTTCATATGCATAAATACAATCATAGCATCTCATATCACATTTTTGATTCACTGCATAGGTTCTAAGTCATCTGCATCTAGGGTTTGTGATCTGAGCAATCCAAGAGCTTCTTGAGCCACTCCAAAGGTCATCAATCACTTCAAAGGGGTCTATGTGTGTTCAAGCATCATATTATATCCTCTCAAAGTCAAGAATGCCAAAGAATCACAAGAACTGGGATTGGTATGGATGCAGAACCAGGTTTAACTGCACAGATGACCTAAAATTAGGGTTTTGGTTTCAGAGGCCATAACTCCAAATTTTTTGGTCATTCTTGTTTCTATTGGTCTCTATATGGTATAGGGAGTATGCATATCAATTTTCATGAAGAAATTCCATGGGGAAGTCATCTGATCAAGAGTTGACTTTTCAAGCAAGTCAGTGCAAAATCAGGGCATCTGAGGCCCCCAATGACCCAACCAAGGGGTGATCTTCATCATTTTGAGTGTATTTGATCTTTATTTGATCATGGGAGAAGGTTGAAGTTCACAAAATTCAAGAATTACAAGTTTTTGCAAAGTTGACTTTTTAGGGCATGGTTGACTTTTAATGAAATGTCATTTTATGCAACTTTTTCAACCCTTACTTTTTGATCCAAAAATGCTTCAAATGGAAAAACTTTGGTCATGAAAGTTGTAGATTAGATCTTTCCCTTTTCAAAAAGTACAAGAACATGACCTAATTCATTTTGGATCAAAAGTTATGGTGTGTCAAAGTTGGCAAAAATCACTAATTTTCAAAATATGCACCAAATGAGAAACTTGCAAAAACTTTGTACCAAGGCATTTGTGACTTCTAATTCATGTCTAACCAATATGCAAGCATCATACAAGTTCTAAAAATCAGATTTGAACCAAAAGATCACATGTTTCATGGGCTTGGGAGCAAGATATTTTCATGGAAGGCAAAAGTGAGCAAGTTGCAAAACCATCATAACACTTCCATCCACTTGTTGCCTTGGATGCTGAACCAGCCCTAGCCTTTCCCCTCACCATGCTGCGCAGCCCACAGCCCTTGTACTTGGCTAGAAGTTGCCCATGCTTTCTCTTACACAAGAGTGGACTTTTTGCAAAAGCTAGCATACCTATCACAAAAGGCCAAGTCACATCATCTGACCAATGGGATTAATTTATACAAACATTTTGCAAGCCAAACCACACAAGAGGCAAGCCTGAAGCACACTTGAACTCAGCATCCACAAACACACCCCAACTTGCATTTTTCTTCGAA
The DNA here is from genome assembly GCA_963966055.1 of Lathyrus aphaca. Taxonomy (NCBI): domain Eukaryota; kingdom Viridiplantae; phylum Streptophyta; class Magnoliopsida; order Fabales; family Fabaceae; genus Lathyrus; species Lathyrus aphaca. The sequence goes on along the minus strand of OZ014522.1, from coordinate 441,847,373 downwards.
TCCCGTCCTACAAGCCACAAGCATTCAAACAAGCTTCATCAACCTCCTCACCATGCCTCATTGAACCCAAACCAACAAGACATAAGCCTGAAACCAGCAAGAACTAAGCTTTCCCATTTTTCACTCTCAAAGCCAAAGCCTTCGAAACTCTTCATACAGGCCACAAACACTTGAGCAAACTTCACAAACCTTCTCAAATCATCATCCTGATCACAAAGAACCCCTCAACCTTGTCTGAAACTGCCTGAATCACAAGCACCATTCTCACCTGAGCTTGAACAGAACTTGTTCAATCTCCCTAACCAGCCAGCATAAACTTCTTCTAAGCATCCAGACATCATCAAGGGGTCATAAGGAGTGGATTTCACAAGGAGGGGAGATCAGAAAGCTGCAAAGTTGAAAGCTTCGAAACTCAAGTAGCTCAAGAACTTTTTTTCCAGAAATATTTTTTTAAGTTCCTAAGCTGTTCTATATGCCTCCCTGATCATGAATATGTCTTTGGTTTTGAAAATGGTGGAGAGATGAGAGTTTAACATGCTTCTGAAACTTTTTGCCCTAAACTTTGTTTGATTCGATTCAGTCATTTTAGGAATGATAAATTTGTTTTGATTGAGGGTTTTGATTCGTGAGTGAGTGGGGATCATTTCTGTTCAATTAGATTTCATTTTAGATGCGTGTGGAGAGAGTTGGTGTTTTGGAGTGAACGGAGAAGATGACCGGAACACTGTCCCGGTCACCTGAGGGTCATTAACGGCAGGATTAGGGCATAAGCATTAATTAGCTGATTTTGAATTCTGGCCGTAGGATTTGGCGCCAGGTCAATGCGCGCGTTTGCCAGTTTGAATCTCATGCGTTGGATCTGATTACTTTCCATTATTTCAGTTTAATTTCATTTTTATTTTCCATTTAATTGCATTGTTTTATACAATTTATTAAAAATAGCAAAAATCATTTAAAAATTATGAAATTTTTCACCAAGAGTTTCATTAATTTTTAAAGCCCAAAAATATTTTTATTTTCATTTTTAGCATTAAAAAAGTATTTTTAAATATTTAAAAGTTTATTTTTAATTGATTAATGAAAATTAATTTATTAAAAATACTTTTAGGTATTTAAAAATCACCAAAAAATTCATGAAATGCTTTAAGACATTTAGAAACATTGTCCAACCTTCAAACCAAATTTATTTTTTGATCTTGATGCATTTTGAGAATTTTTCATTGAATTAAAATCATTTTGATGCATTATTTTGATCCAAACTTCCAAAAATCATTTCTGCCTAACCCTAAAGAGTTGGACCTTGATTCTTTTTGCATTGCATTGTGTTTAGCATATAGTTTGTGAGATTAAATGGCCATGATTTGATCTTTCATTTTCCATTTGTTTGGTAATTTTCTTGTTGAGGAACCCTAAAACCCTAGAAAACTTAGGAAAACCATAACTTGAATTTGGTTAAGAGTTGAGACCTCTCCTTTGGGCAGTGAGCTAGTATAGGTTTAGGGATCCTTTGAGTGCATTTTCAATTTTTTATAATGTTGTTTGCTTCTGATTTTGGTTTGTGTTTGAGGCATTGTTCATAAACCCTAATTTGGGCATTTCATATGCATCCATCTTGCATTTACTTGCATAACATGACTTGCCATGAGATTTTATGCATCCATGTGATTCATTTAACATCATAAGACATATTGAAAGCATGTTTGATCATTGCATCTTGCATTTGTCATGTTGTATGCCATATGCATTCCATAACTTTTCATGCATGTTCATGTGTCTCAACTTGCTTCATTTGCATTCATAAGCCTGTATGATCATCCACATGTGTTGTTTATGGTTTGTAGCATCTCATAGCATCATTAACATCATAAATATGCTTCTGGTTTTGGTTTGCATCATGTCATTCCATCCCATTTTGCATTGCATTGCATTTCTTTTCTAACCTTTCAGGTGGTAAGTGATTTTGAGAAGTGAATTTGCCTTCACTTCTCATACTTCCTTCTCATCTCTCTCTTGTATCCATGCTGCATTTTGTATGTGTTTGAGTTTGAGTTTGATCATTCTTCTTCTTCTCACTTTCTTTCTTCAAGTGACTTGACTTCTTGAATGAAGCAAGTTGCTTTGCTTCTCTTGATCCTTTCATCTGCTTCCTGGTGGTTCCATTGAAGATTTCTCTTGAAAACCTCACAAACCTTAGGAACAACCAAGCATGACAATGATTAGGGTTTTGTTTAGTCTCCCCTCTTAGTTTTACCTTTGTGTCTCTTTTGAGTCGTCTCTTCTTACCTCATAATCAGGGACTAAACCCTAAAGGCTTTAAGGCTTTGTGATTAAGCTTATGCCTGCATCCTTCTATTAGGATGGAGTGTATAACTTTAATCCTAAGTGTTAAACCCTTAATGTGTTTAAATCCTCTAATCAATTCACTTAATAATCACCAAAGACATCACACTTGTAACTTGGGCCTTGCATTAGGGTTCTAATTCTTCCTTAATTGGTTAAGAAGGACTAACCCTAGTGTTAATGGACAAGTCCCCCTCAAGTTGTCTTACAAACCATAAAACTCACTTCATCCTCATATCATTAAATAAAGTCCACTTAACCAAAGGCTTGTTTTGTCATGAGTTTAATCCCTAATCATGGATTAAGTTGAGGAGCTTTCCTCAGCTTAAACATTCTCATCTATTATCCTTCTATTAGGATGGTGTAATGAGTCTGTTTAGTCCTTGATTATGGCTTAACCTCATTACTTAACACTGAACAAAAACATCAAAAAACATCTAAATAATCACAAGTAGGTTGATGATCTTAATCCTATACCAAAGGAAATTAAGTGTGAGAATCTGACTTCACACTTGAGGTACTCTCATTACCCCTAATCAGAGGGAAGATGTGATGAGTTTACTAAATCCATTGGTTTAGGCTTAAGCTCATTAACTTATGACAAACTTCAAAAAGCAATAAAAGACTGAAAACACAAAAACAAACAATAATCGTCTCCTTCGGGATTCTTTTCTCATCACCTTCACTCACAAACGAGAACTTGCTTCTTCCGTCTAATGCAAGACAGTTTGCACCTGAGCCAGACAGGTCATACACTTGAGCATAGACTAGTAAGCAGTTCACAAGTCAATTTATCTTTCAGTCTCTTTGGGTCGAACTACGGTGTTCTGACTTCCTCATTGCACGAGAGGATACGTAGGCATAACTTAACGGTTATCGAACAAAAGTCTCTGTATATTCCCCTCCTTCCAGCATTATTCTTTAAGCCTCATGATCTTGAGCATCTTATTCTTGTTCTTGCACTGACACATCATTTATACACTTCACTTCTCTTACACTGACACCTGTACATCCTTTTCCAGCTCTTTACACACAAATTGCACTGACACTACCCCTTTAAAACACAAATCTTTTAAGCGTGGATCCCGTCGAGTACGACGGACAATCTGGGTGCTAATACCTTCCCAGGTTGTAACCAACCCCCTTTCTCAGTCTCTCTGGTTCGCAACCGTCTTATCCATGTCTTTCTAGGTCTATGCAGCATTGCCTTTCCTCCGGGATAAAAATGCCTAGCTGGAGACTCTATTCATCTCCAGTGAGTTCACGGCTGTGTGTTCTCATTGTCCCTCTCGCCGACCGTTCGCGTCTGTACCTTTATTTGGGCCAGTCCCACCTATCGGGAGCGACACCAACTTATCAACCACATCAACAAAATTATCAGCAACAAACTCAGTATCCTCCTCAGAGAAACTACAATAACACCAACAACAACAATCAGCAAAGACCGTTCCAACAGAGATCTTCTCAGGCCAATAGGGTGATTGATCCGATCCCTATGCCCTATGCCACATTACTGCCACAACTCCTAGAGCTCAACCTGGTCGAGCTAAGGACATTGGCACCTCCAGATCCTGCCAGTTTGCCTAGAAATTATGACGCCAGCGCCAGATGTGCTTTTCATTCAAATGCACCTGGCCACAGTACAGAGAAGTGCAGAGCTTTGCACATGAAGGTACAGGACTTGGTAGATTCTAAGGCTCTAAATTTTGCACCACCACCAAATGTTAACAAGAACCCTATGCCAAACTGTCGCTCCCGACAAATGAAACTAAGTCCAGATGAAGGTACAGACGCGAACGGTCGGCGAAAGGGACAATGAGAACACACAGGAGTGAACTCACTGGAGATGAATAGAGTCGCCAGCTGGGCATTTTTATCCCGGAGGAAAGGTAATGCTGCATAGACCTAAGAAGAGATGGATAAGACGGTTGCGAACCAGAGAGACTGAGAAAGGGGGTTGGTTACAACCTGGGAAGGTATTAGCACCCAGATTGTCCGTCGTACTCGACGGGATCCACGCTTAAAAGATTTGTGTTTTAAAGGGGTAGTGTCAGTGCATTTTTGTGTTTCATAGCTGGAAAAGGATGTACAGGTGTCAGTGTAAAAGAAGTGAAGTGTGTAAATGATGTGTCAGTGTAAGAATGAGAATGAATTGCTCATGATAATGAGGCTAAAAGAAAGATGCTGGAAAGAGGGGGAATATACAGAGACTTTTGTTCGATAACTGTTAAGTTATGCCTACGTATCCTCTCGTGCAATGAGGAAGTCAGAACACCGTAGTTCGACCCAAAGAGACTGAAAGGTGAATTGACTTGTGAACTGCTCATTTGCCTATGCTCAAGTGTATGACCTATCTGGCTCAGGTGCTTACTGTCTTGCATTAGACGGAAGAAGCAAGTTCTCGGTTGTGAGTGAAGGTGATGAGAAAAGAATCCCGGAGGAGACGATTATTGTTTGTTTTTGGGTTTTCAGTCTTTTATTTCTTTTTGGAGTTTGTCATAAGATAATGAGCTTAAGCCTAAACCAATGGGTTAGTAAACTCATCACATCTTCCCTCTGATCAGGGGTAATGAGAGTACCTTAAGTGTGAAGTCAGATTCTCACACTTAATCACCTTTGATGTAGGATTAAGATCATTAACCTACTTGTGATTATTTAGATGTTTTTGGTGTTTTTGTTTAGTGTTGAGTAATGAGGTTAAGCCATAATCAGGGATTAAACAGACTCATTACACCGTCCTAAAAGAAGGATGATAGATGAGAATGTTTAAGCTGAGGAAAGCTCCTCAACTTAATCCATGATTAGGGATTAAACTCATGACAAAACAGGCCTTTGATTAAGTGAATTTTATTCAATGATATGGTGATGAAGTGATTTTTATGATTTGTAAGACAACTTGAGGGGGACTTGTCCATTAACACTAGGGTTAGTCCTTCTTAACCACTTAAGGAAGAATTAGAACCCTAATGCAAGGCCCAAGTTACAAGCTTGATGTCTTGATGATTATTATATGAATTGATTAAGAGATTTAAACACATTAAGGGTTTAATACTTAGGATTAAAGTTATACACTCCATCCTAAGAGAAGGATGCAGGCATAACCCTAATCACAAAGTCTTAGAGCCTTTATGGTTTAGTCTCTGATTATGAGGTGAGAAGAGAGGACTCAAAGAGAGACACAAAGGTAAAACTATGGGGGGACTAATCAAAATCCTAATTCATTATCATGCTTGGTTGGTCCTAAGGTTTGTGAGGTTTTCAAAGAAGATCTTCAAAGAGAACCACCAGGATGCAGATGAACAGGATCAGGAGAAGCAAAGCAACTTGCTTTATTCAAGAAGTCAAGTCACTTGAAGAAAGAAAGTGGGAGGAACAAGAATGAGCAAGCTCAATCTCAAACACAAATAGAAATGCAGCAATGGATGCAAGAGAGATGAAAAGAAAAGTTATGAGAAGTGAAGGCAAATTCACTTCTCAAGTTTACTTACCACCTGAAATGTTAGAAGGAAATGCAATGCAATGCAAGATGAGATGAAATGACATGATGCTAGACCAAACCAGAAGCATGTTGATGATGATAATGATGTTATGAGATGCTACAAACAAGAGGCAAGGCATGGAGATGCTCATACAAGACTATGGATGCAAATGATGCAAGCTAAGGAGCATGAACAAACATGAAATGTTATGAAGCATACAAGACAAATGACATGGCAAATATGTGATGCAATGATCAAAAATGCTTCCTACATGTCTTAATATGTCAAATGAATCACAAGAATGCACAAAATGCAATGACAAGTCAAGTTATGCAAGGAAATGCAAGAAGGATGCAAGAGAAAGCCCAAATTAGGGTTTATGAATCAAACATCAAACAAAAACCCAAAACAGAAGCAAACCTTAAGATAAAAAATGGAAAATGGCACCCAAAGAAACCCTAAACCTATACTAAACCAAAGTCCAAAGGGGAGCTCTCAACTCTCAACCAAACTCAAGATATGATTTTTACAAGTTATTAGGGTTTTTTAGGGTTCTTAACAAAAGAAATGCCAAACAATTAGAAAATGCAAGATCAAATCATGGCCATTTAACCCTAGAAACTACATGCTAAACATAAAACAATGCAAGAAGAATCAATGTCTCAACCTTCTCCAATAGGCAGAAATGATTTTTTGAACCCATGATCAAAATAATGCACAAAATATGATTTAATTCAATGAAAAATTCTTAAAATGCATCAAGATCAAAAAAGAAATTTGGTTTGAAGGTTGGACAATGTTTCTAAATGTCTTAGAACATTTCATGAATTTTTTTGTAATTTTTAAATACCTAAAAGTATTTTTAATTAATTAATTCCCATTAATCAATTAAAAATAATCTTTTAAATATTTAAAAATACTTTTTTAATGGTAAAAAATAAAATAAAAATGTTTTTGGGTCATAAAAATTAATAAAACTCAGAGGAAAAAGTTTCATAATTTTTATGTATTTTTTGCTATTTTAAAATAATTATGCAAGTTAATTGAAAAGAAAATGAATAAAAATTAAATAAAACTGAAAGTCAAAGGAAAGGATGGCTGAGATGCAATCTGGGTTCAAAGGGGTTGACTGCGCGCGTTTTTGAATGGCCGGGATTGCTTCTGATCAAATTAACTTAAATATGGATTAATTAAATAAAACACGTGGATTAGGGCATAATGAGCACATCTGGGCCGTCCACGCGCGCGCGAAGTCAAGGGAGTCAACGGATCCTATGGCCTAAATTCAAATGGCATTTAATTACTGGATTAAGCCCTAATGACTTTCAGGTGGCCGGAGAAGACCTCCGGTCGTCTTCTCCGGCCAGCACCTCACCTGAAAAATCCCCAAACCCCTCAAATCGTAACGAAAATGAAAACTAAGCACATAGAAATGAACCCCATGATCTCCTGAATCAAAACCCTAAGTCCAAACAAATTTCTTCTTCCTCAAAACCATGAATCGAACAGAACAAGTTTTAGGGCAAACCAGTTTCAGAGACAAATTAAATGCTTATTTCACCACCATTTCAAAAACCAAAGACATATTCATGACCAGGACAACACAAAGAACAAGTTTGTAACAAGAAAAATGATTTCTGGAAAAATAAATTTCGAGCTACCTGAGATTTGGAGCTTTCAGTTTGAGTACTTTCTGGCCACTTCTCCTTGTGCAATCCACTCCACTTGGTCCACAGAAGATGCTTGAATGCTCAAAAGGAGTTTAAGTTGGCTGGATAATGAGATTCGACAGCTTCTGCTCAAGCTTGGTCAGAAATGGCAATGGTGAAATAGAGAGCTTCAAGTCATGATGAATGGTTGTTTGTGATCCTGAGGATGAATGAAGAAGGTCTGGAGTGTTTGTTGGTGTGTTTGTGGTTTGTGGAAGGAGATTCGATTGAAACTGCAAAATGAAGTGAGAAATGGCAGTGAGATGTTCAGGCTGTTTCAAGCTTGTGTTCTTGGTGCTGGGTGGTCTATGGAGCAAGGTGAGTTGAATGGTGAAGATGGTTAAAGTGTTTTCAGGCTGTGGAGAGAAATTCAAAGGCTTATGCAGTTTGGTGTGTTTTTGTGAATGTTGTGAATGTGAGAGCTTCAGCCTTGCTTTAAGTGTGTTATGGCTTGCAAATTGTCCACATAACTCTCTTTCATTGGTCAGTTGATTGGACATGTGCTTTATTGATTGGTAAGTTGCCTTTTGCAAAAAGTCAAAAATTGTGTAAGAGAGGTATGGTGAAGTGCTAGGCAAGTACATGGGCATGGGCTGGCGCAGCAAGGTGAGGTGAGAGGCTAGCAAAGCTCAGCATCCAAGGCTGCAAGTTGTAGGGAGCATGATCATGAGTTTTGCAACTTGTTGTAACTTTGGTTCACATGTGAAGATCTTGTTCCAAAAGTCATGAAACATGAGCAATGCCTAGTTCATTCTGAATTTTAGGACTTAGAGAATGTTTATGTGAAGGTTTGATACCAATGAGAAGCTGCAATTTGACTTGGTGCATGATTTTGCAAGTTTCCCATTTGGTGCATGTCTTGAAATTTAGTGATTTTTGCCAACTTTGACTTGCCATAACTTTTGATCCAAGAAGAGTTTGATCATGTTCTTGTACTTTTTGAAAAGGGAAAGATGAGATCTACAACTTTCATGACCAAAGTTTTTCCATTTGAAGCATTTTTGGATCAAGAATCAAGGCTTGAAAAATGACCTAAAATGATGCATTCTTGAAAAGTCAACTATGCCCAAAAAGTCAACATTTGCAAAAACCCTAAATTCTTGATTTTTATGAACTTCAACCTTCTTCCATGATCAAATAAAGATCATATACACTCAAAATGATGAATATCACCCATTGGTTGGGTCATTGGGGGCCTCAGATGCCCTGATTTTGCACTGACTTGTCTGAAAAGTCAACTCTTGATCAGATGACTTCCCCATGGAATTTCTTCATGAAAATTGATGTGCATACTCCCTATACCATATAGAGATCAATGGAAACAAGAGTGACCAAAAAATTTGGAGTCATGGCCTCTGAAACCAAAACCCTAATTTTCAGTCAACTGTGCAGTTCATCCTGGCTCTGCATCCACTCAAACCCTAGTTCTTGTGATTCCTCTGCATTTTTGACTTTGAGGAGATGAAATATGACATAAGAACACACATGGACCCCTTTGAGTTGATTGGTGGCCTTTGGAATGACTCAAGATGCTTTTGGGATTGCTCAGATCACAAACCCTAAGTGCAGATGCCTTAGAAACTATGCAGTGAATCAACAATGAGATATGTGGTGACATGTTTGTGTTTATGCATATGAGATGATCACAAGCCATGGTGTGGATGGGTGAGGGCAAATTTGGGGTGTTTACACAAACCATGGTGGCCCCAGAATCAATGCTATTGAAGAAGACAAGCCGTCTTACTTGATAACCAGCGTGGGTCAGATTCGGACACCTTTGGTGGAGATCAAATCTCAACTCCTTGAATGTCAAATGTTCCCCAGATGCGAGCTAGGGTGTGCTTATTGCAACATTTCAGTGAATGGATGTGATAACTTGAGAGAGGGCATAGATGGTCTCATCCAGAGTGGCCTGCTTCAAATCACAACATCAATACCTACCAATCCAGCAGTCTCCTTAACAACAATCCCCGAGTCTTCTACAAATACAACAACCATTGTTCCAAGCAACTCTTCAGTTTCATCAACAAATGCTTCATCTGTTACTTCAACGGACCAAATATCAGCAAACATCCCTTCTACAACTTCAGCACCCCTTCATTCAGAATCTCCTACAACAACAACACCCATCCATCCAACAATGTCTCCTACAGCTTCAACAGCGAATGTCTCAACGGTTACAATTTATTATGATCCTGAAAATGATTCTGCCTACAACTCACAAAATGCCACCCCCATCAGAGCACCAGTCACAATATATTATGATCCACAAACTATCATGGTCCCTTCTGCAGCTGCCATCAGTCCAGTCACTATCACAGTGCCTGGACCAGTACCTTATGAAAGTAGTAATGCCATCCCTTGGCATTACGGCTCCGATCTATACTGCGAAGGACAGAAAATCACTCTTGAATCATCAACTTCTTCACCACAAATAGACAATGTGGGGGGAGGCGGAGGCTTCACTCGAAGCGGACGTCTCTTTGCCCCACAAATTCAAAGACCCACCGCTGAAGCAGAAGCTGCTGCCAAGGCAAAAGGGAAAAGCCTGGTGCAAGAAGAGCAAATTGTTAAAGAAGCTTTGAAAACACCTTTTGATCAAGAAGTTGATGAATTCATGAGAATCATCAAGAAAAGTGATTACAAGATAGTGGACCAGCTTCACCAGACGCCTTCCAAGATCTCTATTCTATCATTGCTCATGTGCTCCGAGGCTCATCGGAACGCACTACTAAAAGTCTTGCACGCAGCTTATGTGCCAGAAGAGATCACGGTCAATCAGTTGGAAGCTGTGGTTGGAAATGTTAATGCTAGTAATGGACTAGGATTTACCAACACTGATTTGACTACAGAAGGCCGCAATCATAACAAGGCTTTGCACATTACCATGGAATGTAAAGGTGCAGTTCTTTCCCATGTGCTGGTAGACACAGGATCATCCCTCAATGTCTTACCTAAAAAAGCCCTTATGAAGCTAGAGTATGACGGATTGGCATTACGTCCCAGTAACTTGGTAGTAAGAGCCTTCGACGGTTCTAAGAGATCAGTTCTGGGGGAAGTTGAGTTGCCTATAACGATTGGCCCACAAACTTTCAAAACTACCTTCTACGTGATGGACATTCAGCCTGCCTACAGCTGTTTGTTGGGTAGACCATGGATTCATGCCGCTGGCGCAGTTACGTCCACCCTTCACCAGAAGTTAAAATTCGAGTGGGAGGGCCAAGTCGTTACTATTTGTGGAGAGGAAGATATTTTTGTTAGCCATCTGGCTACATACAAATACATTGAGATGGATGGGGAGATCCACGAAACAATGAGTCAAGGGTTTGAGGCCTTGAACATAAATGAAACATCTGCTGTACCTGGAACCTCAATGACATCTTATCAACAAGCCCGAAAGGTTGTTGAAGAAGGGACTGCCCAAGGCTGGGGCAAGTTGCTGCCCGTAGAGAAGAAAGAGGATAGATTTGGGTTGGGTTACAAACCAACTCAACAAGATCAAGCAGAGGCTGCTAAGGAGCCCAACTTTGTTAGTGGGGGGATGCTCACCCCCGATGCTGTCAACAATTTGGAAGACGAGGATGAAAGCGACCGCAACCTGGAGAGTTGGATCCGTCCAAAGATCCCGGGGAGCAGTATCTCAAACTGGTCTTCCCAGGAAATTATAAGAGTTACTCCTGCAGAGTAATTATTATTTCCTGTATATTTTAAGCATGCATCAAGTCTTGCATCTTGCCCAAGATGACAAGACTCATTTTGTAATCGGGCCATCTGTAATTTTTGTGCAACAAGATTAATCAATGAAATATCAGACATCTTTTGCAAATGAGTCTTTTTCTTTTCCGCTCACTGTTTTTCCATTTTTCTTTTTGTACAAAAAATAAATGGCAATGTTTTCAAAATGACAACTTTGTTTCAATTTTCTAAACAAGATTAAAATCAAATCACTAAAATGAACAAACTGAACCCTTGCAGAGAGTGCCTTCCAGACTGCACCGACAACAGCACGGCTATGACTTCGTATGACTTTGACAATCCAATCAATCAAGCTAATGAAGGGGTTGAAGAAGAGTACGAGCTTACTGAAGAGCTAGCCAGATTGTTGAAACAAGAGGAAAGGGTTATCACTCCTCATCGGGAGGAGGTAGAGACGATTAATCTTGGTACAGATGAAGATGTGAAAGAGGTTAAAATCGGGGCCTGCTTACAAGACTCAGTGAAGAGACAACTGATTGACCTGCTTCAAGAGTATGTGGATGTGTTTGCTTGGTCTTATCAGGATATGCCAGGGTTGGACACCGACATTGTTATGCACAAGCTGCCTTTAAGAGAAGATTGCCCACCGGTTAAACAGAAACTGCGCCGTACTCGCCCAGACATGGCAATGAAGATCAAAGAAGAGGTACAAAAACAGTGGGACGCCGGGTTCCTTGCTGTAACTAGCTATCCGCCGTGGGTTGCTAATATAGTACCTGTGCCTAAGAAAGACGGCAAAGTAAGGATGTGTGTTGACTACCGGGATCTGAATAGAGCCAGCCCGAAAGATGATTTCCCATTACCTCACATTGATGTATTGGTTGATAATACGGCTCTGTTCTCGGTATTCTCCTTCATGGACGGATTTTCAGGATACAATCAGATTAAAATGTCACCTGAAGACATGGAGAAGACAACCTTCATCACACCCTGGGGCACGTTCTGTTACAAGGTGATGCCATTCGGACTGAAGAATGCTGGTGCAACATATCAACGGGCTATGGTGACATTATTTCACGATTTGATCCATAAAGAAATCGAGTGTTATGTGGATGACATGATTGCCAAGTCCCTCACTGAAGAGGACCACCTGGTAAATCTGCTAAAGCTGTTCAAGCGTCTGAGGAAGTACCAACTAAAGTTGAACCCCAACAAGTGCACATTCGGGGTGCGATCTGGTAAGCTGCTGGGTTTTATTGTGAGCGAGAAAGGGATTGAAGTTGACCCTGATAAAGTCAAAGCCATTCAAGAAATGCCTGCACCAAAGTCTGAAAAAGAAGTTCGAGGGTTCTTAGGCAGATTGAACTACATTTCAAGGTTCATATCTCACCTTACAGCAACCTGTGAACCCTTGTTCAAACTGCTAAGAAAAGAACAGACGGTCAGGTGGAACGAAGACTGCCAGAAGGCTTTTGACAAAATCAAGGAGTACTTACAAGAACCTCCAATCCTTATACCTCCAGTTGAAGGAAGACCTCTGATAATGTACTTGACAGTATTAGAAGAGTCAATGGGGTGTGTGCTGGGCCAGCATGACGAGTCTGGTCGAAAAGAGTATGCAATATACTACCTAAGCAAAAAGTTTACCGACTGTGAACAACGTTATTCACTGCTCGAGAAAACTTGCTGTGCTTTAGCGTGGGCTGCTCGCCGACTGAGACAGTATATGTTGACCCACACTACTTTGTTGATCTCAAAGATGGACCCAGTTAAGTACATATTTGAGAAGCCAGCTCTTACCGGACGGGTTTCAAGATGGCAAATGATCCTCACGGAATATGACATCCAGTACACATCTCAGAAAGCCATCAAGGGCAGTGTATTGTCTGAATATCTTGCTGAGCAACCTATTGATGATTACCAGCCTATGAGATTTGACTTCCCTGATGAGGACATCATGTTCATAAAAGCAAAAGATCATGAAGAGCCTATTCACACTGAAGGTCCTGACCCGGAAGAAGAATGGACTATGATGTTTGATGGGGCTGTTAATATGAATGGTCGTGGTGTTGGTGCAGTACTCATTACACCCAAAGGAGTTCACATGCCTTTCTCGGCAAAACTCACTTTCAACTGCACTAACAACGAAGATGAATACGAAGCATGCATTATGGGACTTGAGGAAGCCATTGACCTCAGGATCAAGACATTGACTGTATTCGGAGATTCGGCTCTGGTAATCAATCAAACCAGCGGCAAATGGTACACCCACCAGGATCATCTGATACCTTACAGGGATTATACAAGGAGGTTATTGACTTTCTTTACAACGGTCAAGCTTGAGTATATCCCTCGGGACGAGAATCAGTTTGCAGATGCTCTGGCTACCATTTCGTCTATGATCAAAGTTCAAGCTGCCAACTTCGTACCTCAAATTTCAGTGTCCAGACTTAACAGACCAGCATACGTATTCGCAGCAGATGTTGTTAAAGATGATAAGCCTTGGTTCCACGACATTAAGTGCTTCTTGGAGGATCAGACATACCCACCTGGGGCATCTTCCAATGATAAGAAGACTTTGAGAAGGCTTGCTGGTAGTTTCTTCTTGAACACTGATGGTTCCCTATACAAAAGGAACTTTGATATGGTACTCCTCAGATGTGTTGACAAGACGGAAGCAGATTTGTTGATGCATGAAGTGCACGAAGGATCCTTTGGTACCCATGCGGGAGGGCATGCCATGGCTAAGAAGTTGCTGAGAACAGGTTATTACTGGATCACAATGGATGCCGACTGTTGTGCCTATGCCAGAAAATGCCATAAATGCTAGATTTATGCAGATAAGGTGCATGTGCCTCCCAATCCTCTGAATGTGATGTCTTCACCCTGGCCCTTTGCTATGTGGGGCATTGACATGATTGGTAAGATTGAGCCAACTGCTTCGAATGGCCACAGATTCATTCTGGTTGCCATTGACTATTTCACCAAGTGGGTCGAAGCAGCCTCATATGCCAATGTTACAAGACAAGTGGTAGCCAGATTTCTGAAAAGAGATATCATCTGTCGATATGGAGTTCCCGAGCGAATCATTACTGATAATGGTTCCAACTTGAACAACAAAATTATGGCAGAGCTGTGCCGGGACTTCAAAATTCAACATCACAATTCTTCTCCTTACAGGCCAAAGATGAACGGCGCTGTTGAGGCAGCAAATAAGAATATCAAGAAGATTGTGCAGAAGATGGTAGTCACTTACAAAGACTGGCATGAAATGCTATCGTTTGCCTTGCACGGGTACTGCACGTCAATCAGAACATCCACTGGGGCAACACCGTATCTGCTTGTGTATGGTATGGAAGCAGTCCTACCTGTCGAAGTTGAATTACCCTCTCTACGGGTATTGATGGATGTTAAGCTGAACGAAGCAGAATGGGTTCGGGCCCGATACGAACAACTGAGTCTGATCGAAGAGAAAAGATTGGCTGCAATCTGTCATGGGCAGTTGTATCAGAAGAGAATGAAGAAAGCCTTCGATCAGAAAGTCAGGCACCGAGAGTACCAAGTAGGAGATCTTGTGCTGAAGAGAATCCTCCCTCCTCATATAGACCACAGGGGCAAATGGACTCCAAATTATGAAGGGCCATTTGTAGTAAAGAAAGTTTTCTCTGGTGGAGCATTGATGCTCAGCACCATGGATGGTGAAGATTTCCCGTCCCCTGTGAATTCAGATGCAGTTAGAAAATACTTCGCATAAAAATGACCCGCTGGACACAAAAACAGAATGTAAGTCCAGGCAAAAATAGGGCATTCCGGCGAGTCAAAAACAGAATAAAAGACTCGGGCAAAAATAAGGGAAAGTAAATAAAAAATGTACACCCGCTGAGTTGAAAAGCCACATTGGACAGCTCAGGCAAAAATGGGTATCCCGATGGATTGAAAACCCGAAAGGGCGATCCATGCAAAATAAGGGAATAAGCGAACAACTGCATTCTGAATTCGTCTGTATCGTTTGCAACTTGGTAAGCTTCGGAAAGATCAAGCTTCAATCAGAATCAACATTCTTCAGAAAGCAAGATGAGAAGAACGTCAAAAGTCATACGAGTCATAGTAAAGAGGAAGCTCCCTAAAGCGTCATCAACATTGCCAGCATTTTGTTTCTCAGATGCGTTGATAGAACAGAGGCAGACTTGTTAATGCATGAAGTGCAAGAAGGATCCTTTGGTACCCATGCTGGAGGGCATGCCATGGCTAAAAAGTTTCTAAGATCAGGCTATTACTGGATCACAATGGATGCTGACTGTTGTGCCTACGCCAGAAAATGCCATAAATGCCAGATTTATGCGGATAAAGTACATGTGCCTCCCAATCCTTTGAATGTGATGTCTTCACCTTGGCCTTTTGCTATGTGGGGCATTGACATGATCGACAAGATTGAGCCAACTGCTTCGAATGGCCACAGATTCATCCTGGTTGCCATTGACTATTTCACCAAGTGGGTCGAAGCAACTTCCTATGCCAACGTTACAAGACAAGTGGTAGCTAGATTTCTGAAGAGAGATATCATCTGTCGATACGGAGTTCCCGAGCGAATCATTACTGATAATGGTTCCAACTTGAACAACAAAATGATGGCAGAACTATGCCGGGACTTCAAAATTCAACATCACAATTCTTCTCCTTACAGGCCAAAGATGAACGGCGCTGTCGAGGCAGCTAATAAGAATATCAAGAAGATTGTGCAGAAGATGGTAGTCACCTATAAAAACTGGCATGAGATGCTACCATTTGCCTTGCATGAGTACCGCACGTCAATCAGAACGTCCACTGGGGCAACACCGTATCAGCTTGTGTATGGTATGAAAGCAGTCCTACCTGTTGAAGTTGAATTACCCTCCCTACGGGTGTTGATGGATGTTAAGCTGAACGAAGCAGAGTGGGTCCGATCCCGATACGAGCAACTGAGTCTGATTGAAGAGAAGAGATTGGCTGCGATCTGTCATGGGCAGCTGTATCAGAAAAGAATGAAGAGAGCCTTCGATCAGAAAGTCAGGCACCGAGAGTACCAAGTAGGAGATCTTGTGTTGAAGAGAATCCTTCCTCCTCATACAGACCACAGGGGCAAGTGGACCCCGAACTATGAAGGACCATTCGTAGTAAAGAAAGTTTTCTCTGGTGGAGCACTGATGCTCAGCACCATGGATGGTGAAGACTTCCTGTCCCCTGTGAATTCAGATGCAGTTAAAAAATACTTCGCATAAAATGACCCGCTGGACATAAAAACAGAATGTAAGTCCAGGCAAAAATAGGGCATCCCGGCGAGTCAAAAACAGAATAAAAGACTCGGGCAAAAATAAGGGAAAATAAAAAAATGTACACCCGCTGAGTTGAAAAGCCGCATTGGACAACTCAGGCAAAAATGGGTATCCCGGTGGATTGAAAACCCGAAAGGGCAATCCAGGAAAAATAAGGGAATAAGCGAACAACTGCATTCTGAATTCGTCTGTATCGTTTACAACTTGGTAAGCTTCAAAAGGATCAAGCTTCTTTCAGAATCAGCCTTCTTCAGAAAGCAAGACGAGAAGAATGTCAAATGTCATACGAGTCATAGCAAAGAGGGAAGCTCCTCGAAGCGTCGTCAACATCGCCAACATTTTGTTTCTCAATTTGTAACAATCTCCTCATTTCAGGGGATATGTTTCCTTGACTGTATCTTGCCAATTCAGGGCATTTGAATTAATAAGATCAGATTTTCAGTCATGTTTCGTCTTGTACATTTTTATTTGCAAAAATGTCTGATGTCTTAAAAAAAAAAAAAACTGATTGCATAAATACAGATGTTTATCTTCAAAAAATATATAATAAAAGTCGCATGCTTGCAGGAAATATACTTACTCTCAAAAGTGTCTAAACTCCTATGACGGAATCCAGTAAAGGATACCTCGGGATTACTTGTGCGTTTCCCTATCTTTGCAGGATTGAAGGTATCCAGAACGCAACTTGGGGCATGAAAGTTTCACTCCAGCAAGCTGACAAATCAACACTCAGTCTTAACACCCAAAGTGTCTTCTCCCCAGCTGAGTTTCCACTTGCTATTTCTCCCCAGCCGAGGTGCCAACCTAGTTTCCCCCTCAGCTGAGTACAAAAGTCAGGGAACCATCTCCCCACAGAGTTTCAGCCTCTATCCAGAAGAGCAACGCACGAAGGGATCACAACAGAGTGACGAAAGCTTCTACAAACCCAGCTGGGTCTCTCATTTTCTGGAATAGGTCTATCATTGACCCATATCTCCAAGCAGATATCATCTCATCAGATCTACCAACGATCTCACCCCCAGCTGGGATGTCCATTTCAAGCAGATCGGCCAGAGAACTTCGCAGCATCGGGATCCGAGTCCCAGTTTGGTATCTTTGCATAATCATGGCATTTGCATCATATTCACCCACGAAGCGTAGCATTCCGTCTAATACGGAGCATTACGGCAAAAAGCAAACATATTGCATAATCATAAGCCATGTTTTAAATCAAACACTTGTGAATAATGACAATCCATCCGCAATGTACAGAATACCCCCCAGATTCCTCAGCAAACACAGTTGCCTTACATGCCCAAACACCAGTATATACTCCTCATGGCACCCGTCCGTGTCATATCCCCAGCAGAAAGCCAAAGGCATCCTCTTTTGCACTCACATATACTTATACAATTCCTTGACGTTCGTCCATGTCATTTTCCCCAGTGCAGTAACATAAACACTTTGTACATCAGATACTTGTTTATATTATACTTTTCTCCTTTCGACACTCGTCCGTGTCGCTCTCCCCCAGCAGATTGAACACTCATACTTACTACTCATGTTACTCATACAGATACTCGTCCGTATCTTGTATACACCACTTATATCCCCGCAGATTCAACACCAGTCCTTGTTCTTTGTTAACCAGATGGTACTCGTTCGTACCGTCATCTCAGAGCATGCGTCAAGCGTTTGTTTCTACCTGATACTCGTCCGTATCATAGTCATAAGGATGCTCGTCCGCATCTTTAATCCATACACTGTGTCAAACACTCTTGTCTTCTTGAATATAGGCACTCGTCTGTGTCTACTATTCTCCAGAAGAGTCCTTTCAGATTCAACACTCGTCCGTGTTCTCTGTTAACCAGTTGATACTCGTCCGTATCATCATCTCTGAACACGTGTCAGTATTTGTCTCTACCCGATACTCGTCCGTATCGTAGTCTTAGGGATGCTCGTCCGCATCTCTAATCTATACACAAACATCTAAACACTTATACCTTTTGTTTCTTGGATGCAAACACTCGTCTGTGTTTACTATTCCCCAGTAGATCGCCAACGAAGTAAAATTTTCTCTTCCGACACTCGTCCTGTGTCATAATAAACTTTGAGAGCAGCCGTACCCTGCTAGGTGGTCGTCCTCCACCTCTTGGTGATCGTCCTTCATCATGCTCATCCGATGGCCGTCCCCATCGTTGATCTTCTCCATCCGACATTCGTCCTATGTCGTGATATTTAGCAGCCGTCCCCTGCTAGGTGGTCGTCCTCCACCTTTTGATGATCGTCCTTCATCATGTTATCCAATGGCCATCCCCATTGTTGATTTTGGTTATCTGGTATTCGTCCTATGTCATGACAAACCTTGAGAGCAGTCGTACCCTGCTAGGTGGTCGTCCTCCACCTCTTGATGATCGTCCTTCATCATGCTCGTCCGATGGCCGTCCCCATCGTTGACCTTTTATCCGGCATTCGTCCTATGTCGCGATATTTTCGGCAGCCGTACCCTGCCAGGTGGTCGTCCTCCACCTTAGATGACCGTCCCTCATCTTACCCCCAACAGAGCAGCCGTCCCCTGCTAGGTGATCGTCCTTCACCTTTAATGACTGTACCTCATCATCTGTTTATTTCATTTATTCTTTAACCCGATGGTCGTCCCCGTCGTGGTCCCTTTTCCTTTTCCTGATGATTGTCCTTCATCAGTTTAGCCCGATGGCCGTCCCCATCGTTGGTTACTTTGCTTTATGAACTTGATGGCCGTTCCCGTCATGTTTCATTAATCCCCAGAGAATTTTACAGCTTTACTTGATGGCCGTCCCCATCATATTTCTTTTTATCCCCAGCATGTCGGCCGTCCCCGTCATTGCTTCACTTTCCGCACTTTTCCAGCATGTCGGCCGTCCCCGTCATTGCTCTTTACCCAGCAGTCGTCCTCTGCTCGACGGTCGTCCTCCGTCGCCCACACTTTACAATATAATTTGTTTTCTTTTGCAATCTATATCCCTTTTCTTCTTCATTCTGTGAGTGCAAATTTTGGACTGTCTTTGGTATTCAACCACAAGTTATCTTGTTTGCCTGTTAAGCCGTTGCTTACAACCTGCACAGCTAACTCATGTTTGAATAGGGGCAGCTGTAAACACCCCAAATTTGCCCTCACCCATTTCACACCATGGCTTGTGATCATTTCATATGCATAAACTCAATCATACCATCTCATATCACATTTTTGATTCACTGCATTGGTTCAAAGTCATCTGCATCTAGGGTTTGTGATCTGAGCAATCCAAGAGCCTCTTGAGCCACTCCAAAGGCCATAAATCACTTCAAAGGGGTCTATGTGTGTTCAAATATCATATTATATCCTCTCAAAGTCAATAATGTCAAATAATCACAAGAACTGAGAATGGTATGGAAGCAGAGCCAGGCTTGGCTGCACAGATGACCTAGAATTAGGGTTTTGGTTTCAGAGGCCATAACTCCAATATTTTTGGTCATTCTTGTTTCTATTGGTCTCTATATGGTATAGGGAATATGCATATCAATTTTCATGAAGAAATTCCATGGGGAAGTCATCTGATCAAGAGTTGACTTTTCAAGCAAGTCAGTGCAAAATCAGGGCATCTGAGGCCCCCAATGACCCAACCAAAGGGCATTCTTCATCACTTTGATTGTATATGATCTTTATTTGATCATGGAAGATGCTAGAAGCTTACAAAATTCAAGAATTTCAAGTTTTTGCAAAGTTGACTTTTTGGGCAAGTTTGACTTTTAATGAAATTGCCATTTTAGGCAACTTTTTCAACCTTTACTTTTTGATTCAAAAAAGCTTCAAATGGAAAAACTTTGGTCATGAAAGTTGTAGAATATATCTTTACCTTTTCAAAAAGTACAAGAACATGACCTAATTCATTTTGGATCAAAAGTTATGGCTTGTCAAAGTTGGCAAAAATCACTAAATTTCAAAGTTCCTACCAAAGAGGTATTTTGAAAAATGACTTGATCAAGTGTTCTAAAGCTATCAAATGCACTTCTAATCCATACAACATGATCATGTGACATCTAAAGTTCAGAATGGACCAAAGAATTACACATTTTTATGGTTTATGGAACAAGATTTTTCATAAGAGGCAAAAGTGAACCAAGTTGCAAAACTCATCATAGCTTCTCATCCACTTGCTGGCTAGCTTGCTGATCAATCCTAGGCCCTTCCTCACATCATGCTGCGCAGCACACCCTCTTTGTACTCAGCTAGCAAGTAGCCCATGCCCTTCTTACACAACTTTGACATTTTGGCAAAAGCACCCATACCAATCAATAAAGCACATGTCACTTCATCTGACCAATGGCATTTGTTTATACAAAGAAAATGCAAGCCAAACACAACAAGAAGCAAGCCTGAAACACTTCACAAGACAACATTCTCATTTTCACCCTCTTGAGCAAAAGCATTCGAAACTCATCACACAACTCACAAACACACAAACAAACTTCATAAACCAACTCAACACATCTTCCTGGTCACAAAGCACCTTTCAAAACAGCCTGAAACTCAAAGAATCAGAAACACGATCATCACACCACCTTGAACAGAACTTCTGCAAACTCTCAAACCAGCCCAAATAAATTTGCTCCAAGCCTTTCAGAAGCACAAGGGAAGTCATAGGAGTGATTTTGCACAAGAGAGGAGGCCAGAAAGTTCCAAACTGAAAAGCTTCAAACTCAGGTAGCTTCATGAACTTTTTTTCCAGAACGTGTATTTTAAGTTTCTAAATGAATCTACATGCTTCCCTGATCATGAATATGTGCTTACTTTTGAAAATGAGTGAAAAATGAGGATGTATGCAGTGTCTGAAACTTTTGCCCTAAAAACTGTTTGGCTTCGATTCGTTTGATTGATGAAGAATAAATGAGTTTTGAGTTAGGGTTTTGATTCAGGGGGATGTGGGGATGATTTCTGGGCTTTTAGTTTTCGTTTTAGTGAAGTTTTGAGGATTTTGGAGATTTTCAGGTGGGGTTCCCACCGGAGAAGACGACCGGAGGTCTTCTCCGGCCACCTGAAAATAATTAGGGTTAATCCCTGTCATTAATTGTGGTTTGAATGCTGAGCGTTGGATGCGTTGACCAAGGGAGACTGGCGCGTGTTTGGATGGCTGGGATTTGTCATTAGAAACCCTAATCTATAATTAACTTAATTAATTCAATTTAATTAATTAAATCAGAAATTAGGTCAGTTTGAATTGTGGCCTTTGGATTGCGCGCGCAGTCAACAATTCATTTCCCAGATTCAATCCTGGCTCTCCATTGCGTTTACTTTTCATTTTCTTTAATTTTTAATTCATTTATTTTGTATTTCTTTCTCCATTTATTTTAAAATAGTAATACAATTTTAAAAATTCTGAAATTTTTTGTACAAACTTTTATTTAATTTCAGAAACCAAAAACATTTTTATTTTTATTTTTTGCATTAAAAAATATTTTTAAATCATTTAAAAGTTTATTTTTAATTAATTAATGAGAATTAATTAATTAAAAATACTTTTAGGTATTTAAAAATCACCAAAAAATTCATGAAACCTTCATAATCATTTAGAAACATTGTCCAACCCTCAAACCATATTTCTTTTTTGATCTTGATATCTTTTGAGAATTTTTCATGGAATTAAAATCATTTCAAGACATTATTTTGATCCAAACTTCCAAAAATCATCTCTGCCTAACCATTGAGAGTTGGACTTTGATTCTTTTTGCATTGCATTGTGTTTAGCATGTAGTTTGTGAGATTAAATTAGCATGATTTGATCTTTCATTTTCATTTTGTTTGGCATTTTTCTTGTTAAGGTACCTTAAAACCCTAAAAAACTTAGAAAATTCATAACCCTAATTAGGTTAAGAGTTGGAACCTCTCCTTTGGGCAGTGAGTTAGTATAGGATTAGGGTCCCTTTGAGTGCATTTTCAATTTTTTATCTTAATGTTTGCTTCTGATTTTGGTTTTTGTTTGATGCATTGATCATAAACCCTAATTTGGGCTTCCATTTGCATACATCTTGCATTTGCATTCATACCTTGACTTGCCATAACATTTTATGCATCCATTTGATCCATTTGACATCTTGAGACATATTGAAAGCATGTTTGATCATGGCATCATGTGTTTTCCATGTTGTATGTCATTTGCATATCATAACTTTTCATGTGTGTTCATGTTTCTAAACTTGCTCCATTTGCATTCTTTTGTTCATGTGATCATTCTCATGTCTTGTTTCATGTTTGCATCATCTCATAACATCATTATCATCTCATGTATGCTTCTGTTTTTGGTTTGCATCATGCCATTTCATTTCATCTTGCATTGCATTGCATGCCTTTCACTAACTTTTCAGGTGGTAAGTTACTTTGGGAAGTGAATTTGCCTTCACTTCTCACAACTTCTTTTCATCTCTTTCATGCATCCTTGCTGCATTTTACTTTGTGTTTGAGATTGAGCTTGCTCATTCTTCTTCTTCTCACTTTCTTCCTTCAAGTGACTTGACTTCTTAAATGAAGCAAGTTACTTTGCTTCTCCTGATCCTTTCATCTGCTTCCTGGTGGTTCCTCTGAAGATTTCTCTTGTTAACCTCACAAACCTTAGGAACAACCAAGCATGACAATGATTAGGGTTTTGATTAGTCTCCCCTTTTAGTTTTGCCTTTGTGTCTCCTTGAGTCTTCTCTTCTCACCTCATAATCAGGGACTAAACCCTAAAGGCTTCAAGGCTTTGTGATTAAGCTTATGCCTGCATCCTTCTATTAGGATGGAGTGTATAACTTTAATCCTAAGTGTTAAACCCTTAATGTGCTTAAATCCTTTAATCAATTCACATAATAATCATCAAGACTTCACACTTGTAACTTGGGCCTTGCATTAGGGTTCTAATTCTTCCTTAATTGGTTAAGAAGGACTAACCCTAGTGTTAATGGACAAGTCCCCCTCAAGTTGTCTTACAAACCCTAAAAAACACTTCATCATCTTATCATTAACTAAAATCCACTTAATAAGGCTTTGTTTTGTCATGAGTTTAATCCCTAATCATGGATTAAGTTGAGGAGTTTTCCTCAGCTTAAACATCCTCATCTATTATCCTTCTATTAGGATGGTGTAATGAGTCTGTTTAATCCCTGATTATGGCTTAACCTCATTACTTAACACTAAACAAAAACAACAAAAACATCTAAATAATCACAAGTGGGTTAATGATCTTAATCCTACATCAAAGGTGATTAAGTGTGAGAAGCTGACTTCACACTTAAGGTATTCTCATTACCCCTAATCAGAGGGAAGATGTGATGAGTTTACTAACCCATTGGTTTAGGCTTAAGCTCATTAACTTATGACAAACTTTCAAAAGTAATAAAAGACTGAAAACACAAAAAACAGACAATAATCGTCTCCTCCGGGATTCTTTTCTCATCTCATTCATTCACAAACGAGAACTCGCTTCTTCCGTCTAATGCAAGACAGTTTGCACCTGAGCCAGACAGGTCATACACTTGAGCATAAATTAGTAAGCAGTTCACAAGTCAATTTATCTTTCAGTCTCTTTGGGTCGAACTACGGTGTTCTGACTTCCTCATTGCACGAGAGGATACGTAGGCATAACTTAACAGTTATCGAACAAAAGTCTCTGTATATTCCCCCTCCTTCTAGCATTATTCTTTAAGCCTCATGATCTTGAGCATTTCACTCTGTTCTTACACTGACACATCATTTATACACTTCACACTTCCTTTACACTAACACCTGTACATTTTGTTTTCCGGCTCTTTACACACAAATTGCACTGACACTACCCCTTTAAAACACAAATCTTTTAAGCGTGGATCCCGTCGAGTACGATGGACAATCTGGGTGCTAATACCTTCCCAGGTTGTAACCAACCCCCTTTCTCAGTCTCTCTGGTTCGCAACCGTCTTATCCATATCTTTTCTAGGTCTATGCAGCATTACCTTTCTTCCGGGATAAAAATGCCTAGCTGGCGACTCTTTTCATTCCCTGTGAGTTCACTCCTGTGTGTTCTCACATCCCTCTTTCGCCGACCGTTCGCGTCTGTACCTTTATTTGGGCCATTCCCATTTATCGGGAGCGACACAATGTCGCATGGAAATCATGGATACCTCCTCTTTAGGGTAGGTATCTCCTAGGTCTCCAAATCATTTTTGGTTTCGAAAATGCGAGTCTTCTCTGCCTGATTTCGGAAGAACTAACAATATCATACTCAGTAGGAAGCACATCGTCATCACTGATTTCCACTACGATGTTCTCAGAGGAAAGATAAATACGAAGACAAAATATAAGTTCCTTACTAAGAAGGTACACACTCTCCAAGCGTATCCTCGTCATTCGAATCTCGAAGTCCCTCGAAAAACTCTAAAATTTAGAAAAATATGACGAGACTAGAGATCCAAACGAGCACATCAAAAACATGGTCATAATGCTTGACTATCACCACGCTCGGGCATGATGAAGTGTAAATTGTTCGTTTTGACTCTCAAGGGAGCCTCTGTGGCATGGTTTAAAACCCTAAATGACAGTCACATAAACTCTTGAAAAGAGCTATGTGACTCTTTTAGTGCCTAATTCACTGCCCCGTTAGCTCCTAATTTCAACACCTAGTTGATTTCAGGAAACATTGACTTTAATATCATGTCTTTTGGAAGAATTAAAAGGCTTCGACCAAATCCTGTTGAAGAAGCCTGAGTCGAAGACACGCAAGGAATGCAAGGATTTGGACTTAGAATATTTTCTAAATATAGGAAATATACTTCGACCAAACACTAATGAGAGTAGTCGACAGGAAGTGTAACACCCCATTTCTACCCAGCGAAAATTCATAAATCAGAGTTTTCAAAATTCAACATTCAAATAGGATGCCCAATTTTCAACTTTAAAAACAACAACATTTATCGCTTATCAACATGGATACATAACAATTAAACATTGGGCAACAAAATAACAACTTTTATTACTCGTTAAAACAAAACAACTTTTATTACTAGACAACATATTCATCATTTCAACTTTATTGTCATGACAGAACAACTTTACTCAACTTATAAAACAACTTATAACAACTTATTCTTTTATTCAACTTTGACTTTTAAATACAACAACAACAAGGAAACAACAATAATATAACAAGCATCAACCCCCCGAGTGTTATGTATCAGAGTAACAACACCAACTTAAACTAACAAAGGTAAGCAACTCTAATATGGAATACCTGCACGTTACCAACATAGGGGCAACATTCAAACAGAAGCGGTGAGATATCGAACAATATAATCAAATATATGATAAATAACATATTAGATTATATTATATAAAATCACCACTTCCAACTCACAAACAACGTTAATCAACACATGATACAACAAATCAACATAGCCAAACAGCTTTAGAATGCAACCTGAATGAATGCACATGCATGTGGTACCATTGGAACAAAACTCCCAACTTAAAATATGCCAGGTTATCGAGTCATCTGCAAGGTATAAGCCTTCAACTTAATAATTTTGCCAATCCAGACCAATGTGGTGTGAGAAACAGCCTCAACATAAATAATGATATGATATGCGACTCAACATGATTATCAACAACCGCAACTAATACAACATAACAACATAGCAACATTCAACATTGGCCATAGGCCTACAACTCATTATCATCAACTTATCAACATAGGCCAAAGGCCTTCAACAACAACGACAAATCAACGTTGGCTATACACCCTAAATTCACAACAACAACAATGAAAAATATGCATCAACTACAACAACTTAAGCAACACTAATCATCGGACCTACAACTCACATATGAACAACACCGTAATAATACAACTTTGGTTTCATAACAGCACAACAAAAATTTCAACTTGTAGCAAGGGAACACAACACAAAACAACAATCGATTATACCACGTTATTAATCATATAATTTCCAACTAAATCATTTAATTAAATTATCTGCTACTTAATTATTATTGCTACTAATTTATCACCACTATTGCTACTAAATTAGTCAGTTTAACTCATTACAATTGTTACTACTAATTTATTACTACATTGCTACTCAAATAATCCCATCCACATAATTATCATTATTCTGCTAAATATATAGGTATACATACTGCTACTAACATCCTGCTACTAAATACCTTGATTAATTAATTATTTTCCTACTAATTCATCACACTTTTACTATTAATTCTCTGTCAATTAAATGTTATGGTTACTGCTACTTCAACTCTTAAGGTGGTCTTCCAATGAATTATGGTCCTATAAGCTTTAATTAAGTTCCTGGCAATGAACAGACAAGACAACATACAACAATTCAATGCAGAAACAAAATTCTAACACAACCCCATGTGACCATCGTCAAAATTATATGTCCCTGTCACGCTTTGTGACAGTCGTCCCATGGGAGTGACAGGCGTCACTCGTCCTAGACGGACATCATTCATTTGGGACGCTCGTCCCAACCCAAGAACATGCATTCTCTCTGTTTCTCTCATTCTTCTTCTCCATCTCTGTATTCTCTTACGTTCTTACGTTCAGTCTCCAACTAATTTGTCCAGTTAATCCCAATACACGATACAACAACAACACAACAAAATTATACACCGAACTACATTGATTAACTATTATAAGTGTAATTTAACAACATTGATCAAATTCATTTATTCAACACAACAATTCAACATATTGACAAAAGCAACCTATATCACCCAATTCCACATGTTATTATCATATTTCCCGATTATAGAGTCAGAATCCCACCCTTACCTTGGATTAAAGGCAACTCAAATTTCCGATTGGATTCTATCGCCGTCTCTATGTGTTCTCTGCCAAACCTTTGTGTCTTTGCAGCCTTTCCACTTTCACGTCTTTATCTCCAAACCCTTATTCTTATTTTTCTAATAAACCCAATTCTCTTACTACTTCCACTTACCCTATAATTCTCCTTCTTTTTCTCTCCCACTTGACTCACTATTATAATTATTAAAATAATAATAATAATACCTAGTCTTCCTTATTTTCCTCTCTTCCACTCAATTATTAATTATTAAAAAAATAATAATAACAACTTCCCATAGTTATTATAATTTCTTTATTATTTTTATTGGGCTCAATTCTACTCCCCACCATTACTATTTCTATACACCAACAAGCCCATTTATCCAAATTAGCATAATTCTACCAATTAAATTCACAACTTAATCAACTCACTTATTCCAACTAACAACGACACAACTTAATCAACTTAATCGACTTAATCCACTTAATTAATTCGTCCAATCCACAATACGACTTAATTCAACAAAAATCAACTTAGCAACTCATCACAACACAAATTCGACAATTCCACATAAATTAACACAAATAATACGGGTATAATTAATTAAATAAACAGGTCATTACAACTCTCACCCACTTAAAATATTTTTGTCCTTGAAAATTAACTCGATGCATCACACTCCAAATATGATATCTCATCTACCAACTCAACTTTCCTGCCATAAAAGGGAAACCTGCGACTAAACCAAACAACAATACATCACATAAATAACAATTACAACATGAAAAATGTCCATGCAATGCATTCAACGACCAACTTACGGTACACATATTAATCAACTAAGAACACACAAGTTCATTATGAACCAAAACCCAACACAACGTTACCATCGTCATAACCAACACTCCCTTAATTTCCCCAATCACAGGAATTAGCTTCTCGTACTCGAACCATCACCATAGGAAATGAGGAAAAAAAAATAGGGACACAAAATCCCATAACACAACATCAACATAATCAACTACCAACATCGTTGTTACTCACGTAAAAACAACTGCTCTGCACTACGCTTTCACTGCGCACTCTGCTTACTAACACTATCAAATCTACTAAGTTCAATCCAACTTTCGACCATCACAACAAACATAATTAGAAGATTTTTGACTTAACTCTTCGAAAATTCCGACCCAACAATATTCTACACTTGTAATTACCGAATACTTCATCTCAAATCCATAACAACAATGACTCTGAATATCCAAACCGACTACAACTGCAACAAATTCCACATATCGAATAAGATAGATACTTCCATGAATCCCCAATCATCATAAAACATAAACTACAACTTTATCATTTGTATTAACACATTGTCTCAACTCATCTTAAACACATAACGACTTTACAGAGGCATAAGGGTATGATGTCCAATTAATCTCAACATAAAATCATTTTTCTCACGCCCGTATTCTGCATCAAGATTCTATACTTAACACGGTGCATTAACCAAGCCAATGCAAACAACTAATTCATCAACTTCTACTCATACTAGTACAATTCTCCAAGATTCGTCATCTGAAGTAACATAACCGAGTAAACTCATCTTCACAAATCAAAATCACACTTGGAAAGCTCAACATATAATTTCACTTCTTTCAACACTTGTAACTCAACTCTCGATTACTCATCCTGAATTATAAAACATCAGAACATCCACAACAAACAACGGATCCAACTTATCCAACGAGTATGGAAAATCACAATCCATATTCCTTACATATACTTTAAGGCATACCATCCACTACTATTCTCGACCATACATTCCTTGGTTACTGTCACACCCCAAAATTTGATCACTCTTTTTTCTCATCATTTGCATATCATTTAACATATCATGTTACTCTCATATCCTAGCATGGGGCATAGAAAAATGAAGCATCGTATCCATAGGTGCTAGCATATGGCATATGATCAATCATCTGGAAATTCATGATCTTCAAATTCAAGCCAAGAGCCAAGTGGAATTTCAAGAAGCTCACAAGGTCTCCTCATATCTTATACAAGCTCAAGGTCATCCTCAAATTCTTAGAAGGGTGGAATTTCATCAGGAGTTCAGCAGTGCATTTTCTCCTACACAGACAAACCCTAACTAGGGTTTTTCTCAAAATAAGGGAATACTCTGAGCTTTGACCAATTCTTGTGGTCAAAAACTCTCATATGATCTGCAAGGCTTATATATGAAATTTGAAACAAAAATTCACTGAAGAAGTTAAGTATTTGAGCAGTTACTTAAGAATGAAGCAAAAAGTCAACTGTATCAACCAAAAGTCAAACAAGAGATTTTTAGGGCTTTGATCATATTCATCAACTTCATGAAGCTATATTGGACCAAGGAATAGCTTGGATGAGCTCAAAGGTCAAAAATCAGGAATGTGCAAAAAGTTGCTAAATATGGAAATTTAGAAGTTTCTATTTTTGGAAATATTTACCCTAGATCTTCAAGCCATTAGAAGTTGTAGAGCATGATTTTCCCTTTCCAAAAAGTCCAAGAGCACTTTCATAGGATTTTTAGAACTCAAGATATAATTTTTAGAAGTTTTTGAGGCATTTTAGGGTTTTTTGGGCACATGTGTCAAATTGCTATTGGCCCATGGTTTTTCTATTATTTTTGTGTCACTTTTCTTTTATTATTTATTTTTTATATACTTTTTTTAGTGAGGCAACTTTACATTCACGTGGCCAAAATAGTATACATGAAACTTTTTCATTTTTTGTTTTATTTTGGGGTTATTTGTGAAAAATAGTGTAAGAAGTGGCTTTTGTGTGTGCATGTGATTGGTTAGGAAGGGAAAATCAGTACATGAGAAGAGCATACACCCACTTTCTTCATTTTCATTCTCACAAGTGAGTCACATGTTTCACCACCACCTTCACACGGATCATGCAAAGGGAATAAAATTATCATGTGCAATCTTCATACAATGCAGCCTCATCATCCAGCAACCATTACCACATGATCATCTTTTCTTATCATCATCAAAAACCATATTTCCAACACACCAAGAGTACACCATGATCCTATACACCCCATGTACATGATTAGTTTTAAAAAAAACAAATAGAAAGCTGAAGAAAAGAGGTGCACAGGTTCTGCCTCTTGGAGCACAACAAACTTAGTGCATCCACCTTCATTATGCACTCTACACACCCTCCATATAAAACCCAAGTCACAAATTCAAAAGGGGAAGGGAATCAGATTTCATCACTCACAAAAAAATCACTCTCTCCAACTTTCATGTTGCTCTCCTTTGGTACCTTCATCCAAAGCCAAATCTGAGTGTCATTCACATCACCTTCTTCAAGCTTTTGTGGATCATCCTCTGACAAGCTTCATTCACATCATCATCTTCATTGCTTTGAGTTGGTGGAATCGTCTTGGTGTAATTTGGAAGGTTCAACAACATCTCTTCAGATTCTTTCCATTTCTTCACTCATCAACAAGCATCTAGCCTTTATTTGGCTCAAGGAGGCTCAGGGAAGCACATAGGATCTCTGGCTTTCTCAAATCCATTAAGAAAGCTTCACTTCAGGTTTAAAATTCAGATCTAATTTGCTTTAGTTTGACCTCAATGTTGCTTGTTTTGGCTTGCTTATGATTAATTTAAGATGACTAAAGTGATTATAAGCCTTGTACTGCATTAAATCTTGAATTTCAGTTTTGTTGCTTGATCTTGTCTTGTTTGATCTGCTTTATATGTTACTGTTTGTGAATTTGGTTAGCATATTCATGATCTACATAACTTTAGCTTCAATTTGAGGTGCGGATTGCTTGTTTCTTGTAGAATTTTGCTTGGCCTCACCTGAAGCTGGCCGGAGAAGATAACCGGAACTTCTCCGGCCGATGATCACTGTTACATTGCAGTTTAAATGTGGAGCATTAGATCTGTTTGATTGGAGGGCCGGATGTTTGACAACGCATAAAACGACATGTTCCATACGCATGCAATTGGTTTTCATTTTAATTATTTATGTCTGGAAATGCATGGTAATTGTAGTGGACTTTGGATCTAGTGCGTTCATTGAGTTTACCTTTGTTTGTGTTGAGGAATTTCGCGCGTTCATTATTTGTACTTTTAGAGATTGTTGTGAATCATTGGATGTGGATACTTGTGCTTATTGACTCAATCCTGTGCGCTGATTATGTTGACCTGGATCCTATTGACTCGCGTGCATAGCCTTTGGATGTGAGGACTTTGTGACTTTTGTTCTAGACTGTTGATGTTGATTACTTTGACACTCTCATTGAATGAATTTTTTGCGCTGGGCCTTGTGTTGCTACTCACACCCCTATTTTCTAAGCCCAACCAGTTTTCAACGTGTTTCTTGTGTTATTCATACGTCTTTCACTTTATTTCTTTATTTATTTTCTTTTTGATTAATTGTTTCATTTTAATTTTTCTAAAATAGTTAAACTTAAGTAAAAATCACAAAAAAAATCATGAACCTTTCTCCTAATTTTCTTTAATTTCTGTTTTTTTTAATTTCATTTTCCATTATTTTTTTCGCCTGAATTAATTTTGCTCTTTCTTTCTTTTATCTTAAGTCCTTCAATGCATAACCTAGTTTGTTTATTTTCTATTTTGAAATTGGTAATAGATATGAACCTGGTTCTTTTTGCATTTGATTTCTAACATTTTGTAGATTATTTGAGATTTTATTCTTGATTTTTAGATTGTTTTTGCTTGCCTTTTGCTATGTTTCTTTGTGATGAAGGTTCTAAAACCCTAATTGATCTTTGTGATTTTATTTGACCTAGTTTTCCCCTGATTTTGGTTCTATTCTTTTGGTATGATGATAGTACATGTTTAAGGGGCCTTTTTGTTTAATTTTTGAATTTTTGAGGATGATTTCTATTTTGTATGATTTTTTGTGTTTGTTTTCTCTATTTTGAGGGTATTTTTGATGTGTGCTTGCTTATTAAGTTAGGAGGGCACTTGTGCCAACTCCTAGAGGTTGGTTTGAGGACTTATAGCATGTTGATATATTCCTGGTCTTTGTATGGTGATTTTACTTTGTTTTGCTTTGAATGGCTTGATCTTTAAGTCTCACATTTATATGTATGCTCACATCACTTCTTATGTCCATATACCTCTCTTGTTTGATCACAATTGAACTTGTATGCATTCTTGAGTGCTTCTACTCTTTGTTTAGACACTTTATTGTCATGTTAGGATTCTGGTCTTGAGATTTATGGAGCATGTTTAGCTTGTAGGATTTCTTTCATCTTATGTATGCTTGTTTTCTTCATGGTAATTTGTAATGCCTTGTAGTGGTTTGATTGCTCCAATTCTTTCATGATGTTGTTTGATTGACCTTGGCTTGTGAATGGAAGATTCCACTTCTTGTTGTGATGGTTTGATATGACCTCTTGCTTGTTTGAATCTCACCTGATCTTAGTTGCTTTCATCTTATCACATGAACATGTTCTAACCTTTTCTTGTAGATGCACGTGGTAAGTGAGGTGTGGATGTTATCCACATTTCAAACATTCATCTCACTTCTTTAATTGATTTCTTATTTGTCTTTGTGATGTGCCTTGTGCCATTCTTTGTATAACTTCATTACTTCCCCTTTAGAAGTAACTTAACTTCTTTAGAGAAGTAAGTTATTTTCTAACTTCTTCTTCTCCTCTTCTTCTTTATCTTTCTTTTCTTTCCTTCTTCTTCATTAGGATAGACTTCAAACAACACTAACTTAGGATAATCCTTTGCATGACAACATTAGGTCTTGATTAGTCCCCCTCTAGCTCTTTTACCTTTTCTCCTTTTGGTGCTCTCTCTTTTCATCTTCAAACAAAAACCAAAAAAACATTTAATAATGGTTGACGTAGTCTCTTGTGTATAGCCTTATTCCATGGGGCACTTGTAGTCCTACCATCTTTGGATAGTGTAATACCTCAAAATTTTCCCTCTCATATCCTCAACATTTTGCATAGCATCTTGCATACATAAATTCATAAAAGAATCCAAAACATTGCATCATGTATAGCATAGCTGAGGCATAGGTATGTGATCAATGATTGGAGTAACTGAAAGCTATACAAAGGCAACCAAAGGGTCACAAAGCTCCTCAATCATGTGCAAGGGGTCTACAACATCCCACAAGTCTCCATTTGAAGCCTCAAGTCTTGGAAAGAAGTGAATGGCTCCAAGGAATGCAAGCAGTGCAACATCTCCTGAGGAAATGATCCAAATTAGGGATTCAATTGTGAAGGGCTTCTCCATGAATTTTTGAGAAAAAGTGGATTCCATTGTGTTTTATATGACAACAAGTGTATAGGATTCAAATTTCATCCACAAGTTCATTTTGGAAGAGGTTCAATTGGTCAGATGATTGAAAATCAGGAAATTGGAGAAAAGTTAACCAGGCTGAGTAAAAAGTCAACTATGGACTCCTTGAGGTCAAGGTCATGAAATTTTGGTCACAAAGGACTTATGGACCAAATTTGATCAAGAAAGAATGGAGAAATCAAAGAAAAAATAGTTTTTGGGGACTATGTATCGATACATACGATTTTTGTATCGATACATGTTTGCTGTGTAGTTTTGGAAATGGACTATGTATTGATACATAAGCAGGATGTATTGTTGCATGATCAAAAAAACCTGCAGGATGCATCAATGCATCCGTGTTATGTATCGATGCATATCAGTTAAAAAACTGACATGCATCGATGCATCTGTGTTATGTATCGATACATATCAGTTAAAAAACTGACATGTATTGATGCATTTGTGTTATGTATCGATACGTAGTTGTTGTTTTTTTTTTGCTAAAAATTGCCAATGCTTCAGTATGTATCGATGCATATCCACATGTATCGATACATGATGTTGTTTTTCTGCTATATTGCTGTTGTATGATACATAGAAAGGGGCAATGATAATGCTGTCTTGGGGATTAGTTCAGGGGTGACTTGTGCACATACTAGAGCTCATTTAGCTTCACATTTGCTTCAATTCAAACCTCAACCATTGCTGCTACATTAGATTGGTCCTCACCACAAGGATCATGAGTTGGTGTACACTAGATCCATTGGTCTCAAGCTGCATTTAGCCTCTGATTTTATTATATCAGCATGTTATCATTATGTGTATGCATGACCACTTTAAAGGTTGTGCATCTCACAATCAAGTGAGCAAACTCAAGCTGCAATCCTTGGGCAACTAAGCTGGCGTTTCACTTCACTAGTATTCAGCATAAGCTTCATGTTCTCTGCAACATTGGATTGGTTTCAACTGAAGAAACTTCTAGAAATCCAGCTGGCATAACTGTCATAACTAACTTCACTCATTTAACTCACTTCACTCAGTTAACCAAGGCTAATTAACCCTGGTTCTAACTGTTAACCAGAGGTCTAATGCTCTATAAAAGGATGAGTAGTGACTGAGTTTGGGGTTCAGCTTCATTTTCACTCAAATCACACCAAAATCCTCCAAATTTGGCTCTGCATTTTCTCTGTAAATTCTTTGCATTTTGAAGGATTAAGCTTCCACAACCATATCATTGATATTCTTCTTCCTTGTGCTTCTTCAAGCACCATTCATAGTGCATTTTCATGGAGATTTGAAGCTGGAAATTTGAAGTTGCATCATCACAACATTTCCACCTTTTGGATTGAACAAGCTAAATCATTATCCAAAAAGCCTCATTGAGCATCAATTCATCACCAACATCATGATTTGCAGCATATCCATGGATTTTATAGCTTGAATCATCAAGAATTCACTTCTGAATTTTTTGCATCTTCATCAATTTCTCAAGATACTTCATCAACAAAGCGTTTATTTCACTTCACAAAGGTTCAAGATCAAGCATAGAAGACATTGGAACCTCACCTCTGGATTTCTACAACTCTAAACACCACTGAATTTCAGGTTTCATCTTCAATTCCATTGACACAAATTTTGTATTTTTTTGGTTATTTTGTGTTGATATGAGCTCAATAGGAGCAATGCTTGTGCTGGCTAGTTGATAGGCACCTTAGGTGCTTAGATTCAATTTTTAGGTTGATTCTTGTGTGCTTCGATTTGCATTATTCATGAGCCTTAGGAGAAAATCAAGCCTAGATTGTTGACGTACTTAAGGAGACGAATCTGTCCATGGCCTTATTTTTCAGTTTGGTAGACGTGTGTTCAAACCCTAACCGGAGAGTGATCGGAGAAGATGACCGGAGTTTAGCTCCGGTGACCAGAATAGTAAACCTAGCATTAAGTGGAAAACATAACACAACCCTTAGATTAGTTTAATCCAATGCTTCAGATTCTGCCACCACATTAATGAACATGTGCCAATCATGTGCTATAATTTGTGAAGAGTTTTTCAGAACACTATTTGCACCCCAACATGTTTGGGTCCAGCCCAATTCAGTTCAACTTTTCACTTTCGACACCCCTCTCCATTTGCCTTGTTTTCTTTAATTTATGTTTTGATATACTTTCATTTTTAATCCAACAAAAATACCAAAACTCATGATAAATTTCCCAAAAATCACAGAGACTTCCTAACTCATTTTAGAACTTTTCCACACTCTCACTTTCTGATTTTTAGCCATTTCCCATTTTTTAGTCGATTTTCCATTTGATTAGTTTTCTATGGAATTCTTTCAGCTACACTTTATTTTGTTCATTTTATGCCTCCCACTTCCATTAATCATTTTGTCCCATTCTTTATGCTATGATTAAAGGACTCATAATAGAACCTGGAATTATTTTTGTCATATTTTTAGGTCCATTTTATCCACTGTTTTGGTAGTATAGTTTGGGATAGTTTGTGAACAAATCTTATGTAGATTTAAGTGACCTTTTGGCATAGTTAGGTTGTGAATTTTTAGGAGACTTTTTAGCACAACATTAGATTTAGGTTAGGGACCTTAAGGAATTAATCTCATATTTTTCCAGGACCTTTACCATTTTTTTGTGCTTTGACTTTATTCGAGTTTTCCATGCAAATCCACCTAGTTTGCACTTAGGGGTTTTAGTGCCATTTAGGGCATAGTTTGAGTGTGTTTCTCTTTTCAACCTTAGATCATTTTGGTATGACTTAGCTCCTGTCCTTAGAAGCTATATAGCATATAAGATCACTTAGGACTTGACTTTAGGCTTAGAAATTCATTAATGCCTTTATTAATTAATGTGAATTGTTTATTGAAGCTTGCCATGTTATAATTGTTCATATTACTTTATCATGCTAACATTTGTTTTGTAGGGGGAAAGATGAGGTAATAACTTCATTCCTTTTATTTTATGCATTTAATTGTCCTTGTCTTAGCACTTGGTGCTTTGATCATATGTCCCTTTTGTTCTTTAGATTCAACTTAACTTCCTTAGGAAGTAAGTTGAATTCTAACTTGTTTCTTTCTTCCTTAGGTTAGAATACCTCATTAACCATAGGACCACACTTTTGTACATAATAATATGACTTAGGGTTGTGTCTTAGTCCCCCATTAGCTTTGACCTTTGCC
Organism: Lathyrus aphaca; assembly: GCA_963966055.1. Lineage (NCBI taxonomy): Eukaryota > Viridiplantae > Streptophyta > Magnoliopsida > Fabales > Fabaceae > Lathyrus > Lathyrus aphaca. The sequence goes on along the minus strand of OZ014522.1, from coordinate 441,810,505 downwards.
ATTTGAGTCCTCTTCTCTCATCTTCAAACGAAAAGCCAAAATACACTTAATAAATATATGAAAGGACCCCTTGTGTATAGCCTTATTCCATGGGGCACTTACATTCATTCCATCTTGGAATAGTGTGGGATTGTCTAGCATGATGTACAAGTCTTATCAAGGGGTTATTTCACAAAGAAAAATCTAAAAGATACTTCTTCACAAAAGCAACAAAAACATGTAATAAGTTCAACAAGCTAGTGAACTTAGACCCTAATCCTTGGAAGTAAGTCTTGGATAAATTCTCCTTGCTTGGTGTGTTTGTTCTATTATTCCATCTTGGAATGTAGTAGCAAGTACACATTCCATGGAAAAGAGTTTGAATTCACTTCCTTGTGCTAAATTCATACAAAACTATTAAAAAGCAAACAACAAACAATAAGTGACTTTCCAACGGGAAATTCTCTTCTCACCTCATTCATTCTCAGGGCTAACTTGCGACGACTTATATCGCATGCAAAATGGTAAACGCACTCGTACCAGACGAGCCTGCAACACCTGAGCATAGACATACGCAGTTCCAGCTATAAAAAATACAAACAAAGTTCCCGCCTGGTTAGGCGAACTACGTCGACTCTGATCCTCATTTTCCCGATGAGGTACGTAGGCAGCGGGGTAGGGCCCGTTCGAGCACATTCTTTATTTTCCCTACATTTTCCCCATTCTTTCTTTTTGTTCTCTTTCATTTCCATTCCCATTCTAGTTCCAACAGCAGTTTTATTCAGCAGCAGTTATTTCTCACCCTTTGAAACCAAACAAGCAAGCGTGGATCCCGTCGGGTACGACAGACGATCTGGGGTGCTAATACCTTCCCAGGTCGTAACCGACTCCCAAACCCAGATCTTTGGTTTGCAAGGCCTTGTCCTTTCCTTCTTCCTTAGGTTTGTGCAGCATTACCTTTCCCATTCTTTCGGGATAAAAATGCCTGGCTAGCGACTCTACCTTTTCCGCGCCACTTTCGCGTTTGTACTAGGATGAAAATCCCGGGAGCGACAGCTGGCGACTCTGCTGGGGATAATCCTTTGCATGAAAGCATTAGGTCTTGATTAGTCCCTCTCTATCTCTTTTATCTTTGCTCCTTTTGGTGCTCTCTCTTTTAAACTTCAAACAAAAACCAAAAAAATATTTAATAATGGTTGAAGTAGTCTCTTGTGTATAGCCTTATTTCTAGGGGCACTTGTAGTCCTCCCATCTTTGGATACTACAAGCATGTCTAGAATGATGCACGAGTCTGATCATGAGACTATTTTCATCAAGAAAATCATAAAAAACACTTCTTCATCAAATTACAAAAAAAAACACTTAATAAGTTCAACAAGTTAGTGAGCTTAAGCCCTAATCTTCGGAACCAAGTCTTGGATAACTTTTCCTTACTTGGGTGTGCTTGTTCTATTATTCCATCTTGGAATGTAGTAGTGTAAACACCCCAAATTTTCCCTCACTGAGTTCACACCATGGATTGTGATCTTTCATATTTGCATCAGTTCAAGCATACCATCTCATATTGCATTTTTGCTTCACTGCCTTAGTTCAAGTTCATCTGCATCTAGGGTTTGTGATCTGAGCAATCCAAGATCAATCTGAGCCACCCCAAAGGTATTAAATCATCTCAAGAGGGTCCATGTATGTTCAATCATCATATTTTATCCTCCAAAGGTCAAAGAAGTCAAAGAATCACAAGAACTGAGAAAGCATTGGAAACTGAGCTAGGGTTTAACTGCACAGATGACCTAAAATTAGGGTTTTGGTTTCAGAGGCCATAAATCCAAATATTTTGGTCATTCTTGTTTCTATTGGTCTCAATATGTTATGAGGATCATGTGTACCAAGTTTGATGAAGAAATTCATTGTGGAAGTCATCTGATCACTGGGTAACTTCTTGAGCAAGTCAGAGCAAAATCAGGGCATCTGAGGCCCCCCAACATGGAACCAAAGTGGATTTTTCATCAAATTTAAGTTATTTGGTCTTTATTTGATCATTGAAGTGCTTAGAAGTTCACAAATTTGAAGAAAAGTGAGCTAAACCAAAAGTTGCCAAAAATGGAAATGACTTGTAATGTAAACTTTCCATTTTGGGAAAGTTTTTCAACCTCCTCTTTCTCAACCAAAAATGCTTCAAATGAAAAATTGTTAGTCATGAAAGTTGTAGATTGGATCATTCCCTTTTCAAAAATTACAAGAACAAGATCTAATTCATTTTGGAACTCAAGATATGACTTGTCAAAGTTGGCAAAAATCCCATAAATTTCAAGAATGCACCAAAAGGGATTCTTTGCAAAACCACTTGCCAAGGATTTTTGTGACTTCAAACACACTTCAATACATCATAACATCCTAGTACATTGCTTCTAGATCAGAATTGCCCAAGGAATTGCAAGATTACATGCCTTGAACATCAAGATTTCTCAAAGGGGCCAAAACTTCACATAATTGCAAAACACCCCATAACTTATTTCCCACATGCTGAATTGCTTCAAGATTGAATTTGTGGACTTCCTTAAAGTCAGCTGCGCATGGACATGCCCAAAGGCCAGCTGCATCCTTGCCCATACCTCAAGTACACAAGTTGGTGACTTTTTGCAAGAAGGCCATACCAATCACAATAGGGCACAACCACTCCACAGACCTATCACAAATTGATATGTGGACCAAATGCTGATCATAGAACACAAGAACACAAGCTGAACCCTAAGAATCACCAAGTTCACAAAAACTCTCCCTCTCGCAAAAGCTTTTGAATTTCATAACTCAGCCACTCAATCTTCTAACAAATTCCACCATTCATCTCTAAATCACTCACTGATCACAAACCAACCATTGAAATAGCCAAAAGCACCTCATACACCAAATACGATTTCTGACCAGTTGGAGTGCAAACTCTCAAACCAGCCATCCACAAAGGTTCCCAAGCATTGCAATTGCCTCAGGAGGTTCAAGGGAGTCTTTTTGCACCAAGGAAGTGGCCAGAAAGCTCAAGGGAGAAAAGCTTCATCTCAGGTAGCCATTGAAATTAATTTTTCCAGAACTCTCTTTTTATGTTACAAAATGAATAAGCATGCTTCACTGATCACACTGAACTTGGAATTTTCGAAAATGGTTGAGAATTGAGTATGTACTGATTGTCTGAAATGTTTTCCATGTTTATGTTTCTCTTAGAATCATGAGTTTGAGTGAAAATAAATTTGTTTTGAGAGTGGATTTGATCTTAGGAGAGTGAGAGGAGTGAATCTGGAGCTTTAGAGCTCCAGAAAGTACCTAGGGAAGAAGTTGGAAGTTTTCAGGTGAGGGGGTCACAGGAGAAGACGACCGGAGCTCTTCTCCGGTGACCTGAGAGTCATTAAGTGATAATTAGGGTTAGGGCTTCTGTTTAAACGTGGACCCTTGGATCTTCATCTCCCGTGCGTGTTGTGTGGTCCAGATTATATCATTAGTTATTAATTAGGATTAAATAATTAATTAATTAGGTTTAGTTAAGTTTGAATTCCAGCCACAGGATCTGGCGTGCAGTCAACAAACATTTCCCCAGATTCAATCTCACCCCTCCATTCAGCATACTTCCATTTAATTTAATTTTATTTCATATTTTTCTTATTTATTTTGCACATTTTATTTAAGATAGCTAAAAATTTCCAAAAATATTTTTATTTTGCATTTTGATTTCAAATAATTTTCTTAACCCAAAACTATTTTTATTTTTATTTTTCACATTAAAAAAATCATTTTTTAAACATTTAAATGTTTATTTTAATTAATTAATGAAAATTAATTAATTAAAATATCATTTAGGTTTCTAAAATATCCCAAAAAATTCATATTGCATCTTTAAACATTTAGAGACATTGTCATACCATCCACACAAATTTCTTTTTGGTTTTGAACCATTTTTGATAATTTTCTTGAATTTAGGGTTCATAAAATTCACATTTTAGAACCCTAACTTCAAGAATTATTTTCTGCCTAACCAAGAATGGTATGACAATGATTCTTTTTGCATTGATCTTAATTTGACATGTAGTTTCTAACATAATTTTGTCATAAATTTCTTCTGCCTTTTTGAATTGATTGACATTTTTTCCCTTTAGGTACCTTAAAACCCTAGATAACTTAGAAAAATCATAACTTCTTTAGGGTTAAGAGTTAGGTCTCCTCCTTTGGGGTATGAAATAATATGGGGTTAAGGTTCTTTTGATTGCATTTTCAATTTTTTATCTTGTCATTTGTTTCTGTTTTTGGGTTTTGCATCTCATGTTGCATGAAAACCCTAATTTCTCATCTTCTCTTGCATACTTCTTGCATATGCTTGCATTCATGAACTTGCCATGACATTTTATGCATCCACATGACATATAAGACATCCTAGGTCACATTAGAATCATGCTTGATCATTTCTTCATCCATTTGCCATGTTATGCATTCATTCCATTTCATTTGTTTTCATGAACTTTCATGTTTCTTTCATGCTTCATTTGCATCCTCATCCCTAGTATGAACATCCATATCTCTTGACATGCTTTCATATCATCTCATAACATCATTTGCATCATGAATATGATTCTGGTTTTGGTTTTCATCCTTGCATTTATCTCATTTTCATTTCATTTCATTTCCTTATGCTAACTTTTCAGGTGGTAAGTACTTTGAGAAGTGGATTTGCCTTCACTTCTCACAATCTCTTCTCATATCTCTTATGCATTAATTGCTGCATTTTATCTTTGCCTTAGAGTGAGCTTGATCATTCATGTTCCTCCTTCACTTTCTTTCTTCAAGCAACTTATCTTCTTAAGTGAAGTAAGTTGACTTGCTTCTTCTGCTTCTCCTCCTTCCATTTGCTTTTCCCTTGGTGGCTTTTCTTGAAGATCTCTTGCAAGCCTCATGAACCATAGGAACACCCAAGCATGATCAAAATTAGGATTTGATTAGTCCCCCATTAGTTTTACCTTTGTGTCATCTTTTGTGTCTCTTCTCTCATCTCTTAATTAGAGACTAAACCTTTAAGGTTTTAAGGCCTTGTGATTAAGATTATGCCTGCATCCTTCTCTTAGGATGGAGTGTATAACTTTAATCCTAAGTGTTAAGCCCTTAATGTGTTTAAATCTCTTAATCAATCCATCTAATAATCACTAAGACAATAAGCTTGTAACTTGGGCCTTGCATTAGGGTTTTAATTCTTCCTTAATTGGTTAAGAAGGACTAACCCTAGTGTTAATGGACAAGTCCCCCTCAAGTTTGTCTTACAAACCATAAAATTCATTTCTTAATCTTATCATTAACTAAAATCCACTTTAATAAAGGCTTTGCTTTGTCATGAGGTTAATCCCTAATCATGGATTAAGTTGAGGTATCTTCCTCAGCTTAAATGTTCTCATCTATTATCCTTCTATTAGGATGGTGTAATGGGTCCATTAAATCCTTGATTATGGCTTAAACTCATTACGTAACACTAAAAAAAAATACCAAAAACATCTAAATAAATGCAAGTAGGTTAATGATCTTAATCCTACATCATGGTGATTAAGTGTGAGGTGTTTACTTCATACTTAAGGTATTCTCATTACCCCTAATCAGAGGGAAGATGTGGTGAGTTTACTAACCCTTGGTTTAGGCTTAAGCTCATTTTCTTATGACAAACACAAAAATCAATAAAAGATTAAAAACATCAAAACAAACAATAATCGTCTCCTCCGGGATTCTTTTCTCACCTCATTCACTCATAAACGAGAACTTGCTTCTTCCGTCTAATGCAAGACAGTTTGCACTTGAGCCAGACAGGTCATACACTTGAACATAGACAAGTAAGCAGTTCATCAGTCAATTTATCTTTCAGTCTCTTTGAGTCGAACTACGGTGTTCTGACTTCCTCATTTCACGCGAGGATACGTAGGCATAACCTTAACGGTTATCGAACAAAAGTCTCTGTGTCTTCCCCCTCATTCAACATTCTCTTTTAAGCCTCATTCCTGAGCAATTCACCCTTTTTGCATTGACACTTGTATATTTCTTTTCCAGCTTTTGCACTCAGATAGCACATACACTACCCCTTTAAACACAATCTGGGTGCCAATACCTTCCTAGGTTGTAACCAACCCCCTTTCTCAGTTTCTCTGGTTCGCAACCGTCTTATCCATCTTTTTCTAGGTTTATGCAGCATTACCTTTCCTTCGGGATAAAAATGCCTAGCTGGCGACTCTTTTCAGTTCATCTTCGTGTTCTCCCTCTCGCCGACCGTTCGCGTCTGTACCCCTATCTGACCCGGTGTCATTTGGTGGGAGCGACAGCTTAGCGACTCTGCTGGGGACCCTTATACTGCAACCAGGGCTTCTGGTTCTTTTTGTGGGTTCCTCCTAGCGCTTGTTTGATTTGTGTTTACTGGGGTGTTATGTGTTAATTGTGTTTATTTAGTGGCTTTATTTATTACTTTATGTACAACTTTATTTACTACTTTCTTTACAATTTTTTATACATCATACTGTCATTATCATTGCTGGATATGGTTTCTGTTTTGGTGGGTGGGGTTCCATTGAGTGATTAAGGTCCTATATCTGGGACCTGAGTGACACCTAGGCTAGAGTGGTTCATGTTCTGTCCCATTCCATTACGGTCTGGTGCGGGAATATGAAACACGGTTCAGATGTGGGTTTCTTCTTGAGAACTCTATGCTACAGATTTCCTGTAGTGCTAGGGCTATCTGGGAAGCCTGCTAAGTCTGGATGACCTTTATTATGACCTTCAAAATCTGGGGTGAATTAGAGGAGGATCCTTTATGGTTATTGTAAACATTGTGCCTCCGGGTTAGAATTGTTTACACTTCTCATAACTGATCCAAATCTGAGGATCCTTGTTCTAGAACATTACATGTGAGGGGGTTTGGTTGTTTACAGGTTTGCAGGAACCCTTGGCCACATCATACCCTGTTACTTTATTGTTTAAGAATACTTCATTTTGGAGAGTTCTTGTGATTAACCCTGGACATGTGGCTCTTTATTTGAGTCCCCCACCCTGGTTACTGGATTTCTGAGCCTCCATCCGGACCATTGAACATACATGGACCTTATACCAAGACAAATAATCAGATCCAGCTCTTGATCACAAACCCTTGCACATCATTTGCATATATCATCATTGCATAATTTAACATTTGTTTATTTGTTTTCCAGGGTATCCATCATATCATATTTGGTTTGGTTTTGACCCCTTCTACTGCTTAGACCTCTGCTTCAGTTATCTTCTTCAGCATCTGCTTCAGCTATCTCCTTCAGCACCTCCACTAGTCTGTCAGAGACTCACCTGCATCAGTCTGTCAGAGACTTACCTCCAGCTTTTCAGTCTGTGATCTTCATCAGCATTTGACTTCAGCTTCTTCATCAGTACTCATGGATATTCCAAGGAAAAGCAACATATCGTATCACTTTTTTGAGCCCATATTGACTGGTATCAGGCAGGTCCAGTCTCTTATCACACCTGACCACATCCCACTTTTTAGAGAGCACTATGGGGGTATTTTGGACATGGTTATGGATCTTGATTCTTCTCAAAGGAGCATGATCCACACATGCTTGCAGTTTTATGACCCTCCACTTAGATGCTTCACCTTTCCATATTTTCAGATGAGGCCTTTGTTGAAAGAGTTTTCCTCGTTGGTTGGAGTGCCTATCAGAGGAAGGATCTCCTTCAACCCAGAGATGATTGCTCCCAGAAGTGAAGAGATAGCAAGGGCATTGCATTTGGAGCCTGCCCTTATTGAGAAAAACATGACAACAAAAGCTGGGATTCCTGGCTTACATCTGGACTTCTTGATTTCTCAAGCCATCCTGAAGGCTGCAGTGGGAGAATGGAGGGCAGTCTGTGCACTTTTAGCCCTCAGCATATATGGGGCTATATTGTTTGCAGATGAGCCTAAATTTGTGAGTAAGAATGCCATCCACTTGTTCTTGCTGAAGAACCCAGTGCCTACCTTGCTAGGGGATTTGTACTATTCCATCCATCAGAGAAATGAAAAGCAGAGAGGGAAGTTAGTCAGATGTTGTGCTCCTTTGTTCTACTCTTGGCTACTCAGACACATACCTAAATCAGATGCTTTCTTGAACCCACACCAGCAGAAGAATTGGGCCAAGAGATTCATTGCCTTAACATCAGATGATATCAGATGATGCACCTAGAGAACCAAAGGCAAGGATATTATTACCAGTTGTGGGCAATACCCTAATGTGCCTCTAATAGGAGTAAAAGGTTGCATCAATTACAACCCTTTACTGTTTAAGAGACAATTGGGATATGCCTTGGTTCACCCCTCCAGAGGATAGGATTTAGCTGAGACCATATACTGTGAGACCCAATCTGGCTCTGCTGTTGTCAGGCAAGCTGCCTGGGCTTGGGACAACATCCAAACCAAAGGGACAGCCATCCTTGGAAGGTGTAACAATATTGCTTCAGCCCAGTATTCTGACTGGTCCCGTACTAGAGCTCAGATTACCAGGATGCCTTTCACCTTGGAAGACACACCTGGACCTTCTATAGTACAGCCTGCAGCAACTGTTAGCCTGGAGGAATATGAAAAGCTGAAAGAGAGGAATAATCAGCTATTTGAAGCCTTGAAGAAGACTCTCTAGGAGAGAAATGACAGTCGTCTGGACATTGAAAGATTGAAAAGGCTCAAGACTGAGCATCTGACCAAGATTGAAAGGACAAATGACTACATAAGAAAGGCAAGAGCAGGAGAGTTGGTTTTGAAGAATGCCTGCAAGGAGGCCAAGATTCAGAAAGCTAGGGCTGAGCATTACCTAGAGGAAAGCCATGCTAGGTGGATCAGGATCACCGAAGCCCGTGCACAAGAAGACCAGAGGACTCAAGCCAAGATTGAGCAGCTGGAGGCCAATGAGAAGAAGCAGCAAGAAGCTTTATTGGCAGCTCAGAAGGAGATATCAGAGTTAAAACTTCGGGCGGGGTTAAAGAGATCAAAGGATCAGGACAGGCACAAGAAGCTGACTAATGCCATTGCTACCAGGAGCCTCCTCATTAGGACCATTACAGAGCACCCAGCTGGTCCGGTGACTGAGGCACTCCTGAAGGAAGTCAGGGAAGATGACTTTGGTTTGGATGTCTGATTCCTCTTTGCTTGTATTTCTTTTCTTTTGATGTACATTTTTCTTTTGGTTGTTGTATTTTTGACCCACCATGGGCATGTATTGTAAACAGACTATGTATTTTCATCATTTGTAATATATCAGTTTGTTTTATTTTTGGTGGGCTTTCTCTCAACATCATCAAGCATCTCCTCGAGGTCTAGAAAGGTCAAAACCAAAGAACCAAACCGGATACCTTAGAAAACAAATAAGCATATTGCATTGCATACTAACCTTTTCTTTGTTTTGTAGGTTTTTGTTTGTTTTGTTTCTCACTTTGTTGTGGTTTCAGGAAACATTGCTCGTCGCAGAGTGTTCCCTGTCAACCGAACGCACCGGTACCCAACGCGAAACAACCTTCCAGGCATTCAGATGGATCAGGTACAACAGGACCTGAATGAAGTAAGAAATCAGATGACAAACGAAAAGGTTGAAATGAGAAACCAAATGTCCCAGTTTATGGCTGTGATGACTGGCTTAGCTCAGAGCCAAGAAAGGCTGAGAGAGCTGGTGGAAAGGCAGACACCTGAAGAGCCCCACCCTGGAACAGGAGGAACCAGCAATAATGAACGAGGGCAGCCTCGAATCGACCCACCAGAGTTTGGGCCCCATTTGAACCCAGATGTTAATATCCTAAGGAATGTTCAAGGTAACACTGCTGCAGGCAGGATCTTCCAAGAAGATCCTCAGGAGGAGCAGTTCACAGTTATTGGGGCTGGGGATGAGGTGTATGACAGTAGGTTGGATGAGATTTCTGAAAAGCTAAGGTCTTTGGAATCCCATAATTCTTTAGGCTTTGACGTAATGGATATGGGGCTGGTAGATGGGATGAGGATTCCCCACAAATTTAAACCCCCATGCTTTGAAAAATATAATGGTACCTCCTTCCCGCGTACTCATCTGTAATCATTCTTAGGAAGACTCAAGGCTTATACCATGGACGAGAATTTATGGATGTTCTATTTTGAGGACAGCCTGACTGGAGCATCAAGAGAATGGTATTCGCATCTGACCAGGGCCACTATAAGATGTTGGAAAGACTTGGCCGAAGCCTTCATCCGGCAATACCAGTACAACTTAGACATGGCTCCCAATAGAAATCATCTAATGGGCATGTCTCAGTCTTCAAGGGAAAGCTTTCGGGATTATGCTCAAAGGTGGAGACAGCTTGCTGCTGCCGTCCAGCCACCCATGTCTGAAAGAGAAATGGCTGATATGTTTATGAACACCTTGCAGGGAACTTATATTGATAGACTTTCTGCTTTCTCTTCTACCAGTTTTGCCGATGTAGTTATAGCTGGTGAGAGAATTGAGAGTCTTTTGAAGATGGGCAAAATCTCTGACAACGGTGCAAGCTCTTCCAACAACCCAAGAAAACCTTTTTCAGGACCCCAAAGGACGGGTGAAACAAATGCTATTCATGCAAGCAGGGGCAGACCCCAATATTCTCACAGATCAATAACAACCGTTACTATCCCGGCTCCAGCTCCACAATAACCACTTTTTCCTCAACAACAGCAACAACAACATCACTATCAACAACAACCTCACTTTCCGCAACAAAGGTCGTACAACAATAACAACAGCAACCAACAACAGCGCCCCTTTCAACAAAGGCCATCTCAAGCAAATAGGGTGATTGACCCCATTCCTATGCCTTATGCCGCTCTACTGCCACAACTCCTGAAGCTTAACCAGGTTGAGTTAAGGACGTTGGCTCCACCAGATCCTCTCAACCTCCCAAAGAATTATGATGCCAATGCCAGTCGTGCCTTTCACTCTAATGCACCTGGTCACAATACTGAGAAGTGTAGAGCCTTGCAAATGAAGGTTCGGGATTTGGTCGATTCCAAAGCTCTCAATTTCGCACCTCCTCCGAATGTTAACAGAAATCCTATGCCTAATCATGGTGGGCACATAAAGTGCCAGGTGTTCCCAGGTTGTGAGGCCTGCTGTGAATCTTGCAAAGTTTCTGTCAATAGTTGTGCAAGTTTAAAAAGTGGCATCAATGGTTTTATCAAAGAAGGTATCTTGCAGATAACATCGACGGTTTCAGCTTCTACAACATCAACAACTTTTCCTCCTACAGAACCAACAAGCACCCCTCCTACAAATTCAAAAACAATTGTTCCGACAGACTCTTCTACAAAGTCAACAATCATTTCTTCCACTACTTCAACGGACATTAGTTCAACCGCATCCACCTCTACAACAATAGTAGCCATTAATAATGACATCTCCACAGTCACCATATATTACGACCCGACAATGGTCCCTGATTCCAACAATTTTTAGCAACAAACTCAACAACAACCCAGCTTCAGTCTTTCACCACCACCACCAGTCAGAAATCCTGTTACCATATATTACGACCCACAGACAGTGACAGTTCCTACTTCCGCCGCAGTCATTCCAGTCACCATCACGGTACCTGGACCCATTCCATATGAAAAAGATAATGATGTGCCATGGCACTATGGTTCATACCTCTACTGCAACAGGGAGAGAGTCGCTCTTGATTCTTCAACTTACACACCACAGGTCGATAATGTCGGGGGAGGCAGAGGCTTCACTTGAAGCGGACGTCTCTTCACGTCACAAGTTCCAAGAGTTAACGCTGAGGCAGAGGCTGCTGCCAAGGCTAAAGGCAAGAATGTGGTTCCTGAAGAACCAGTGGTAAAAGAAGCTCAAAAGACTTCCTTTGATCAAGATGTGGACAAATTTATGAGGATAATCAAGAGAAGTGATTATAAGATTGTGGATCAGCTCCACCAGACTCCTTCAAAGATCTCTATCCTATCATTGCTATTGTGTTCTGAAGCTCATCGAGATGCATTACTTAAAGTCCTGCACACAACCTACGTGCCTGAGAAGATCACAGTGAATCAGCTAGAGATGGTAGTTTCTAATGTTAATACTAGTCATGGACTAGGCTTCACCAATGCTGATTTGACTATGGAAGGTCGTCATCATAATAAAGCTTTACACATCACTCTAGAGTGTAAATGGGCTGTGCTTTCACATGTTCTAGTTGACACTGGGTCCTCACTCAATGTCTTGCCAAAGAAAGCCCTTGTTAAGCTTGAATATGATGGTATAGCTCTCCGACCAAGCAATATGGTGGTTAGAGCTTTTGATGGTTCCAAGAGGTCTGTTCTTGGAGAAGTGGAGCAACCTGTGATAATTGGCCCGTAGGTCTTTCAAACTACTTTCTACGTGATGGACATTCAGCCGGCCTACAGCTGTTTGTTGGGTCGACCTTGGATTCACGCCGCTGGCGCAGTTACGTCGACCCTTCACCAGAAATTAAAATATGAGTAGGGAGGGAAAATTATCACAATCTGCGGGGAAGAAGACATTTTTGTTAGCCACTTGGCTACCTACAAATATATTGAGATGGATGGTGAGATCCACGAGACCATGAGCCAAGGTTTAGAAGCACTGAATGTCAACGAGGCGACAACTGAAGTATTTGCTGCATCCCAAGAGGATAGGATGGGTACTTCAATTGTCTCCAACCAACAAGCTCGGAAGGTCGTTGAAGATGGAAACGCCCAAGGCTGGGGCAAGATTCTACCTGTGGAGAAGAAAGAGGACAAATTGGGTTTGGGTTACAAACCATCCCGACAAGATCAAGCAGAGGCTGCTAAAGAGCCCAAGTTCATAAGTGGGGGAATGTTGTCAATAACGTGGAAGACGAGGCTGAAAGCGACCTCAACCTGGAAAGTTGGATTCGTCCAAGAGTCTCGGGCCAACAAGTCCTTAACTGGTCTTCCCTGGAAATTATAAGAGTTACTCCTACAGAGTAATTATTATTTCCTGCTTAAGAATGCATCAAGTCCTGCATCTTTCCCAAGGTGTCAGGACTCATTTTGTAATAGGGCCATATTTGTATTTTGTGCAAATGGAATATCAATGAACAATGGACCTATTTTGCAAACAATTTTCTTTTTCACTGTCTTTTCATTTTTGTTATTTTTGCACAAAACAATAAATGGAAATGTTTTTAAAATAATAACTTCATTCACACTTTTTCTGAACAAGATTAAAATCAATCACTAAAAAGAACAAATCTCAACCCTTGCAGAGATAATCCTCCATATTGCACCGACAACAGCACTGCTATGACCTTGTATGACTTCGACAATCCAATTAATCAAGCAGATGAAGGGGTTAATGAAGACTACGATTTGCCTGAAGAGTTGGCAAGGTTGTTGAGGCAAGAGGAAAAATTGATTACTCCTCATCAGGAGGAGGTTGAAACTGTCAATCTTGGTACCGAGGAAGATGTGAAGGAAGTGAAGATCGTGGCCAGTCTGCAAGCTCCAATGAAAGAAAAACTTATCAGTATGCTGTGGGAATATGTCGACATCTTTGCTTGGTCATATCAAGATATGCCAGGTCTAGATACGGATATTGTCATGCACAGGCTACCATTGGAAGAAGAATGCCCTCCAGTTAAAGAAAAGTTGCGCCACACTCGCCCAGATATGGCCATGAAGATTAAGGAAGAAGTACAAAAATAGTGGGACGTCGGTTTTCTTGTTGTGACTAGTTACCCGCCGAGGGTTGCTAACATTGTACACGTACCTAAGAAGGATGGCAAGGTGCGTATGTGTGTGGATTACCGGGACCTGAATAGAGCTAGCCCAAAGGATGATTTCCCATTACCTCACATTGATGTATTGTGGACAACACAACTCAATTCTCGGTATTTTCTTTCATGGACAGATTTTCTGGATACAATCAGATCAAGATGTCGCCCGAAGACATGGAGAAAACAACTTTCATCACTCCTTGGGGCACATTTTGTTACAAGGTAATTCCGTTTGGACTGAAGAACGCCGGTGCAACATATCAACTGGCTATGGTAACATTATTTCATGATATGATCCACAAATAAATCGAGTGTTATGTGGATGATATGATTGCCAAGTCCCTTACTGAAGAAGATCATCTGGTGAATCTGCTGAAGTTGTTCAAGCGTCTGAGGAAGTATCAACTGAAGTTGAACCCCAACAAATGCACATTCGGGGTACGTTCTGGTAAGCTGCTGAGTTTTATTGTAAGTGAAAAGGGAATTGAGGTTGATCCCGACAAAGTCAAAGCCATTCAGGAGATGCCTGCGCCTAAGACTGAGAAAGAAGTTCAAGGGTTCTTAGGCAGATTGAACTACATATCAAGGTTCATATCTCATCTCACTACAACTTGTAACCCTTTGATCAACCTGTTAAGGAAAGAACAAACAGTCAGGTGGAACGACGATTGTCAGAAAGCTTTTTAAAAGATCAAGGAGTACCTGCAAGAACCTCCAATTCTCATGCTTTCAGTTGAAGGAAGACCTCTAATCATGTACCTGACAGTATTAGAAGGGTCAATGGGGTGTGTTTTGGGCCAGCATGACGAGTCTGGTCAAAAAGAGTATGCAATATACTACCTAAGCAAAAATTTACCGACTGTGAACAACGTTATTCACTGCTCGAGAAAACATGTTGTGCTTTAGCGTGGGCTGCTCGCCAAATAAGATAGTATATGTTGACTCACACTACCTTATTGATATCAAAGATGGATCTAGTCAAGTACATATTCGAGAAGCCAGCACTTACCGGATGGGTTGCAAGATGGTAAATGATTCTAACAGAGTATGACATTCAGTACACCTCTCAGAAAGCCATCAAGGGAAGTGTATTGTCTGATTATCTGGCTGAGCAACTCATTGATGACTACCAGCCTATGAGATTTGACTTCCCTGATGAAGACATCATGTACATAAAAGCAAAAGATTGTGAAGAGCCTGTTCACAATGAAGGGCCTGACCCAGAAGAAGCATGGACTATGATATTTGACGGGGCAGTTAATTGCAACGGTCGTGGAGTTGGTGCAGTGCTTATTACACCTAAAGGAGTTCATATGCCTTTCTCGGAAAAACTCACCTTTGCCTGCACTAACAAAGAAGCATGATATGAAGCTTGTATTATGGGTCTTGAGGAGGCCATTGACCTTAGGATCAAAACCTTGAATGTATTCGGAGATTCAGCTTTGGTAATCAACCAGACCAACGACAAATGGTACACTCATCAGGAGCATCTGATTCCATACTGTGACTATATGAGGAGATTGTTAACCTTCTTCACGACAGTTAAGCTTGAATACATCCCTCGAGATGCGAATCAGTTTGCAGACGCTTTGGCTACCATTTCATCCATGATCAAAGTACAAGCTGCCAATTATGTGCCTCGGATTTTGGTATCTAGACTGGATAGACCGACATATGTATTCTCTATGGACACTGTCACTCATGACAAGCCATGGTTCCACGACATCAAATGCTTCTTGGAGAATCAGACATACCCACCTAGGGCATCTTCAAATGATAAGAAGACATTAAGAAGGCTGGCCGGCATTTTCTTCCTCAATGCTGATGGTTCATTATACAAGCGAAACTTTGACATGGTCCTGCTTAGATGTATTAACAAGAAGGAAGCGGACCTACTGATGCACGAAGTTCATGAAGGTTCATTCGGTATCCATGCTGGAGGACATGCAATGGAAAAGAAGTTATTAAGATCAGGTTACTACTGGATCATAATGGATGCAGACTATTCTGCCTAAGCCAGGAAATGCCACAAATGCCAGATCTACGCGGATAAAGTGCATGTGCCTCCGAATCCTTTGAATGTAATGTCTTCACCTTGGCCCTTCGCCATGTGGGGCATTGACATGATTGGAAAGATTGAACTGACTGCTTCAAATGGTCACAGATTCATCCTGGTAGCCATTGATTACTTCACCAAATGGGTCGAAGCAGCTTCATATGCAAACGTCACCGGGCAAGTGGTAGCTCGTTTTCTGAAAAGGGATATCATCTGTCAATATGGAGTTCCCGAGTGAATTATTACTGACAATGGTTCCAATTTGAACAACAAAATGATGGTTGAGTTATGTCGGGACTTCAAAATTCAACATCACAACTCTTCTCCTTACAGGCCAAAGATGCATGGCTTTGTTGAGGCCACTAACAAGAACATCAAGAAGATTATGCAGAAGATGGTGGTTACCTACAAAGATTGGCATGAGATGCTACCATTTGCCTTGCATGGGTACCAAGCCTCAATCAGAACGTCTACTGGGGCAACACCTTATCAGCTTGTGTATGGTATGGAAGTTGTCCTACCTATTGAAGTTGAGCTACCCTCCTTACTGGTAATGATGGATGTGAAACTGGATGAAGTAGAATGGGTCCGGTCTTGGTACAATAAACTGAATCTGATTTAAGAGAAAAGATTAGCAGCCATTTGTCATGGGCAGTTATATCAGAAGCGAATGAAGAAAGCCTTCGATCAGAAAGTCAGACCTCGGGAGTACCAAGTGGGAGAGCTTGTTCTGAAAAGAATCCTTCCTCCTCATACAGACCACAAGGGCAAGTGGACACTAAACTATGAAGGTCCCTATGTAATAACTAAAGTCTTCTCGGGTGGAGCACTGATGCCCGAAACCATGGATGGTGAAGACTTTCCTTCTCTTGTGAATTCAGATGCAGTTAAAAAATACTTCGCATAAAATGACCCGCTAGACATAAAAACAGAATGTGAGTCCAGGCAAAAATAGGGCATCCCGGCGAGTCAAAGACAAAATAAAAGACTCGGGAAAAAATAAGGGAAAAAAATGTACACCCGCTGAGTTGAAAAGAAGCATTGGACAGCTTAGGCAAAAATGGGTATCCCGGTGGATTGAAAACCCGAAAGGGCGATCCACGCAAAATTAGGGAATAAGCGAATAACTGCATTCTGAATTCGTCTATATCGCTCACAACATGGCAAGCTTCGAAAGGATAAAGCATCGGTCAGAATCAACCTTCTTCAGAAAACAAGATAAAGAAGAACGTCAAGGTCATACAGGTCATATCAAAGGAAGCTCACTGGAACGCCAAACTTCAACATTGCCGACACTTTTATTCTATCAATTTACAGCAATCTCCTCCTTTCAGGGGATTCGCTTATTTGACTGTACTTTCCTATTCAGGGCACACAAATCAATAAAATTAGGATTTTCAGCCACACTCTATTTTGAACATTTTTGTTTTCGTTTGCAAAATGTCCAAAGTTTATAATACAACGTTTGCATGGAACTTATAGGCCGTTTTTAACAAAATGCTTGCAGGAAATATGAATTCTTAAGAAAATTTAATTCCTATGACAGAATCCGGTTAAGGATACCTTGGGACACTTGTGTGTTTTCCTTGTCTTAACAGGTTGCAGGTACTCAAGGTAGACAATCTTTCGCGACATGGGGCATATTGAGCAAAAAATCCCCAGCACACTACTTCCCAGAAGTTATCTCCTCCCCAAGCGGAGCCTCCCGAGCAATCATTGACAACTCTTCCACAACAAAGTGGTCAAAGAACTTTCTTTTCCCCACCAGAGATGCCATAATTCTCACATCCTCAACAGAGTTGGTGGAATTGATTCCCCACAGAGTTGCCTCCCTAGTAGAGCAATACCTAATATACACCCTCAGCGGAGTTGCTAAAACTTCCTCATCCCATTAGGAGTTCTCCCTACGGACAAATCAATCAACGATCTCTTTCCCCAACTGAGTTCTCCCTCCAAAACAGATCAGCCAGAGATCTTAATCCATGCAAGATCCGGATCTCGGATCGAGTTTCTCATTTGCATAATCATAGCATTCGCACCATATTCACCAAAATAAGCGTAGCATTCCGTCTAATACGGAGCATTACAGCAAAAATCAAACATTCGCATGATCATGAGCCAGGTTCGAGCCAGTCACCTGCAAATACCATCATTCTTCACCAGTAATATACAAAAATCATATCCCCTACAGATAAAAGCCAAATCATCCCCTTTTCACTCTCAAAAAACGAATGCCTGTTCATATTTAGGTATGCTCTTTTCGACACTCGTCCGTGTCATCTTATCCCCGCAGATCGCCAGAATATCTTCTGCATTCTCAAATAGAGATACTAGTTCATAACTTGTACATATTCTTTTTGGCACTCATCTGTGTCATATTTCCACAGCAAGTCAAAACACTTGTCTGTATCTTGCACATACTACACCAGCAGGTCATACTTGTACATACCTATACAGAAGTCTTCGATTCTCGTCCGTATCTGGTATATATCCCCCGAAAGATTAAACACTCGTCTGTGTTCCTTGCTTAACCGATTGATACTTGTCCGTATCAACATCTCCAACATGTATCAGCGTTTGTTTCTAGCGATACTCGTCTGTATCGTGGTACTAAAGATGCTCGTCCGCATCTTTAATCTATACACATCGTCCAAAAAATTATATCATTTTTAAGAGCGTAAGCACTCGTCTGTGTTTACCATTTCACAGTAATTCGCCAACAAAACAACTTTCTTCTATCTGACATTCGTCCTATGTCATGATACTTTTGGCAGCCGTCCCCTGCCAGGTGATCGCCATTCACCTTTCGATGACCGTCCCTCATCCTTTCCCTAGTGGAATCCCCATTGTTAGAACCTTTTATTCGACATTCGTCCTATATCGTCATAACGAGTAGTCGTACCCTACTAGGTGATCGTCCTTCACCTCTTGATGACTGTCCCTCATCATTTATCCGATGGCCGTCCCCATCGTTGATTTTGTTATCCGACATTCGTCCTATGTCTTGATATCCCCCAAGAGTAGTCGTACCCTACTAGGTGATCGTCCTTCACCTCTTGATGATCTTCCTTCATCATGCTTATCCAATGGTCTTCCCCATCATTGATCTTTTCTATCTGGCATTCGTCCTATGCCGCGTTATTTTCAGCAGCCATCCCCTGCTAGGTGATCGTCCTTTACCTTTTGATGATCGTCCCTCATCTTTATTTCATTTATTCTTTTACCCGATGGCCGTCCCCGTCGCAGTTTAGTTACTTTCCAGCCTGATGGTTGTCCCCATCATTGCTTTTCTCACTTCTTCAAATCCCCGGAGAGTTTTTACTTTCTTTACCCGATGGCCGTCCCCGTCGTGGTTCCTTTATTTCCCAGCATGATGGTCATACCCGTCATTGCTTTGCTTATCGTTTACCCCCAGCAGTCGTCCTCTGCTCGATGGTCGTCCTCCATAACTTTCATTTGATACTCATACTATACTATCTTTTACAATTTATATCCCTTTTCTTCTTCTCCCCAATGAGTGCAAATTTTGGACTGTCTTTGGTATTCAACCACAAGTTATCTTGTTTGTCTGTTAAGCCAGACGCTTACATCCTGCACAGCTAACTCATGCGTGAATAGGGGCAGCTGTAAACACCCCAAATTTTCCATCACTTTTTCTCACACCATGGCTTGTGATCTTTCATTTTTTCATTAACCTAAGCATACCATATCATATTGCATTATTGTTTCATTTGCATAGTCCATTTTCATTTGTATCTAGGGTTTGTGATCTGAGCAATCCAAGAATCAATCTGATCCATCCCAATGGTCTTGAAGCTTTCCAAGAGGCTCCATGTGTGTTCTATGATCATAATATGCTCCCCAAAGTTCATGAAAATCAAGAGATCACAAAGAATGGCAAAGGCATAGAGGCAGAGCTAGGGTTTTCCAAAATTAGGGTTTTGGTTTCACAGATGACCAAAATTAGGGTTTTGGTTTCAGAGACCTTAATCCCAATTTTTTTGGTCATTCTTGTTTCTAATGGTCTTAATATGTTATAAGGATCATGTGTACCAAGTTTGATGAAGAAATTCATTGTGGAAGTCATCTGATCATTGGGTAACTTCTTGAGCAAGTAAAGTCAAAATCAGGGCATCTGAGGCCCCCAACAAGGGTACCAAAGGGTCATCATCATCATTTTGAGTCTCTATGATCTTTATTTGATCTTATAAGTGGTTGGAAGTTCACAAAGTTGAAGAATTTTGAGTCAAATGCAAACTTGCTATTTTTGGAAATGACTTGTAATGGAAACTTTCCATTTTGGGAAAGATTTTCAACCTCCTCTTTCATGATCAAAAATGCTTCAAATGAAAAATTCTTGGGCATGAAAGTTGTAGATTATGTCTTCCCATTTTCAAAAAGTACTAGAATATGTCTTGATTCATCCTAGAACTCAAGATATGGCCTTTCAAAGTTGAGAAAAATCCTATAACTTTCAAGTTCATGCCAAAGAGGATTTTTTTGCAAATTCAAGTTTCAAGCCATTTCATGACCTCTAATCAACTTCTAAACATCATACAAACATAATGTAACATATTTTGATCAAGATTGCACCAAAAATCACAAGTTTCCATGCCTTGCTTCTCAGGAAAGTTCAAAGGGGGAAATTTGCAAAATGCCTTGGAACCTTCCATCCACTTGTGCCAGCTGCATAAAACCAATCCTATGGCCCTCCATGAATCAGGATGAGGCCAGACACCCCTTGAAGCAGCTCCTGCCATGGCCCATACCTCCAAGTACACAAAATTGACTTTTTTGCAATTTGCCCATACCAATCACAATAGGCCACTACCAACTTTTTGACCAATCAAGACATTACATACAAACATTATGGAGCTCATTAGACAACACAAGCAAGCCTGAAACCTCCAAGAACTCAGCATTCACAAAAATCATAAAAAGTTTCCCTTCTTCGATTCTCAAAAACCAGCCATCAAACTTCAAAACAAACTTCACCAATCATCTTCAAATCACTCATAGAACACAAAGCAACAATTGAATTGGCCTGAAAGCACACAAAACCAAAACACGATTTCTGGTGCAGCAGAACTGAATCATCAAAATCAGCCATCACAAACTTGTTTCAAGCATCCCAGAAGCCTAAGGGGATCCATTGGAGTGTTTTTGCATCAAGGAAAGGTCCAGAAAGCCCAGAATCAGAAAGCTCCATCTCAGGTATACCTCCAGAACAATTTTTCCAGAACTTGTTTTTAAGTTACAATATGAATCTATATGCTCCACTGATCATTGTGATGTAATTTGTTTTGAAAATGGTTGAGATTTGAGAGTGTATGAAGCTTCTGAAAGTTTAACCTAAATTTTCTTCTTCTTCGATTCTCTTTGTATGTGCAGGATTAATTGTTTTTGTTGCTGGATTTGAGTTTATTGATGTTTAACGATTGATTCTGGAGCTTTTGGTGAGTTTTTGTGGTGATTTGAGTGAACTCAGGGGAGGGGGTGCCGGAGAAGATGACCAGAGCTAGCTCCGGTCACCTGAAAATGCTTAGGGTTTGTAATTAGGACTAATCTCCCCAGTTTGAATGTGAGCCGTCTGATTAGGTTTAGCGCGTGAATGGAGGGCTAGGATGTGTCCACTTAAACCCTAATATGTTTAATTAGTTTAATTAATTAGGATTAATTTAAATTTGCCAGATTAAATCCAGACCACACAAAAACACGCGCGGTCAACTCCCTCCATCCCAAGTTTGAATCTGGAGCCTTGGATGTGCTTACTTCCATTTTATTTCATTTTTATTTCATTTTTATTCATTTCTCTTGCATATTTTATTTAAAATAGTTAAAAACATTAAAAAAAATGATCTTTTGCATTTCTGATCCAAATATTTTTCTCAACCCAAAAATGATTTTTTATTTTATTTTTTGAATTAAAAAAACATTTTTAAAATATTTAGATGTTATTTTTAATTAATTAATGGATTTTAATTAATTAAAAATGCATTTAGGTTTCTAAAAATCACCAAAAAAATCATGAACCATTCCAATACATTTAGAAACATTTTCAAACTCATCATACAAATTTCTTTTTAGGTTTGATCATAATTTTACAATTTTCTTTGAATTAGGGTTCTTAAAAATCACATTTTTCTAACCCTAACTTGAAAAATTCATTTCTGCCTAACCATGATGAGTTTGAACTTGATTCTTTTGGAATTGTTTCACATATTGCATGTAGTTTCTAGGTTATTTTTCTCATGAATTTAACTTGCATTTTCAATTTGATTGGAATTTTCCCTTAAGAATCACCCAAAAACCCTAGCAAACTTAGAAAATCCATAACTCTCACTAGGTTAAGCTTATGACCTTCTCCTTTGGGGTTTGATCTTGTATGGGATTAGAGTTTGATTAAGCTTGATTACTGTCGCGGTGAGAATCGGATATCAAGCTATCAATTAACTTGTATCGCAAATCATAAAATTCAACACCGAACTTTAATTTATCCAAGGGAAGGGAAAAAGATCGAGAAACCCTAAAAATATGCTAAGCTAAATGACGAGGCTAAAAGCTAAGCAATCAGAGATCAAAGGTACGGGGGTTGGTTATACCTAGGGAAGGTGCTAGCATCCTAAGTATCCGTAGTACTCTACAGGAACCTCTTGTAATATCTATGTTTGTGCTCAATTGTCTGCTAACTGAATGGGAACTAAAACGGGAATGATAAAAAAGAGACAAATGAAAGATGAAGAAAATAAAAATGTGAAAGAGAAAAGAATGTGAAAAATAAAACTGTGCTCGCCAAGGATAAACCTCGTGCCTACGTATTCCCTCGTGCAATGGGAAAGTCAGAGCGTCGTAGTTCGGAAAACTACGGGTAAAAAAGAAGAAAAAGCTTGAATTGCAAGGCTTGTGAAATAAGATTAAAAGGCGAAGAGATTAATTGCCATCTCTGATGAAGGAAGGAATGAATGGTCTAAAAATGAGAAGACTGATACAAAATACACAAGCGGTAAGCGAAGTGACAATAAGTCAACAAAGCATCCACTCTCCCTTGGATCGGGTCAAAAGTGACATAAACGAGTAAAATCGAGCAAGCTATACGCGGCAAAGCATCGCGGGATCGTCTAAAAAACGAGAAAATCGCATCAAGAGCCAAACATGAGCTGAAGCATCCGCGAAGAAATACTAAAGGAGGAACCTAAAATCTATCTAATATGTTTGTGATGTTTTTTAATTAAAAAAAAACTAAAATTCCTAAGTCCCTAACTAAAACTTAATATCTTTTTGATTTTTAGTATTTAATAAAAAAACATTTAATAAAACTAAAGGAAATAAAAAAATCACTAAATAAATTAAAAATGAAAGGCTAATATTTTCGATATTTTTCTTAATAAAAATAAATATAAATAGATTTTTTTTTGGATTTTTCTATTTTCAAATAATACTATTATAAACTAAAAACTATAATGAACTAATCACTATAAACTAATTACTACAACTCAAAAAATGAAATAATAAAATAATAATAATAAAGAACAAATGATTTGGAGGTATAAAAGAGTAAAAAAAACATGGACTTAAAAAACCAATCCACTAAAAAAAATCTTAATCAAACGTTAAAACAATAACTTAAGAAAAACTAAAATAATAAATTTAGAAAATAAATTTAAGAAGAAAAGAAAAAAAAAACAACTTAATACCTAAAAAATAGGAAAGGAAACGTAACTTTTTCAAACCATCATTAAAAAACAATAATTAATAACAATAAAATTGAGTTTTTGACTTTTCAAACAAATATTTAAAACAGAAATTAAATGAAAAAATAAAAATAAAATAAAAACTAAATTGTCTATTCAATGAGCTTTCTCTCTCTCACACACATGTTTCTAAGCCACACTCTAAAAAAAATAAAAAATAAATTTTCTTTTCATTTGTTAACAAATAAATAAATAACAATATCTCTCCTAACCTAAAAAAATATGAAATAGACAACTCAATAATAACACTTTAATGCTAATAATAAAAATAATAATAATAATGAAAAACCAAAAAAATAAAAATAAATGATAAATTAATACTAATAAAACTAAAACCTACAAAATAGAAAAAGGATAAGTGAGAGCAATACCCTTATGACCAAATCAGAAACACACGATTGCTAAGGAATTTTGTTTCCACGCTCTTCTTCTCTTCCAGGCCTTAATTGCGCAATTCCTTCGCCTTTTTCTTCGTTCAAACTCATGATATCATCTCCCTCTCTTTCGTTTGTATCTCTACTTCTCTGCTTCTTTGTCTCTGTTTCGGCGTTTTCGGTGCCTTCTCTCGCTCTTCGCTTCTGGCTCTCTCTGGTTTGCGAGCGGTTTATGGGTGGCTTGTGGTGGCGCTGCGTGCGGTGGTGATGTTGCAAGGGTGATGAAGGTGAAAAGAGGAGCAAGTGTTTAAAGTTGGTTTGTTCCCATGAAAAGTTCAGGTTTGATCCTTTTTTAT
This sequence comes from Lathyrus aphaca, assembly GCA_963966055.1. Taxonomy (NCBI): domain Eukaryota; kingdom Viridiplantae; phylum Streptophyta; class Magnoliopsida; order Fabales; family Fabaceae; genus Lathyrus; species Lathyrus aphaca. The sequence goes on along the minus strand of OZ014522.1, from coordinate 441,786,213 downwards.
TCAAAAATTTGCTCTGCCACCGGTTTTCTGTGTTGGTTTTTTTGTGTTTGTATTCTTGGTGGCTAGATCTTGTTCTGGTTTTGTGTGTGTGTTTTAGGTGGCTGATATCTTGATAATTATTTTTTTTCACGGATAATGAATGGTTGTTGGTATTTTTTGATGGTGGCTGTTAACTTTTTTTCTTTTTGAATAAACAACAACAGGTTTTTATAGGAAAGATTTAGGGTTTGTGAACTTTAAAATGGTCCTACAAACTTGTGGCTGAAGGGTTTCAAAAAAGGGGACAAAGTCTGAGAAATTGTTGTAATGGAGTAGTGGGGCTGCCATGCAGGTCTGAGGTTTTGTTTTGGAAGATTGTCTGCTAGTGAAAATTGTTGTGGTCCTGCAGAACATTTCCCACGCCTTGTACTTCCCTTACCACCTTTATTTTCTTGCAACATTATATGATATAATAAATGTATGAATTTATTGTATGAAATATAATGGACTTGAATGAGATTGAAAGTTGACTGTAATGTTGATATGTTTGGATCTATGTATGCTTGAATTGAATTATGGTGAATGTATATAAAATGTGGAATATGAATTGGATTTGGTAAGAAACTTGAAATAGAAATTTGGCATATGAACTTAATCTTGAAATTGAAACTTGGAAGTGAATTTGGAGCATTTGACCTGAGTTAGAATTTCACACAAAAATAAATTTGAAATTGTTGACTTGGAATTTGGACTAAAACTAAATTGGAACTTAGAATTAAAACTAAATTGGAAAGGAATTGGAAAATATATTGGAAAGAAATTGGAAAATAAATTGAATTGGAATCGAAAATTGAATTTAGAGCTTGAAATTGAATTGAAAATAAAATTGGAATTGAGAATGGAAATAGAATTGGAAATGGAACTTGGATTGAGAACTTGAATAAAACTTAGAATTGAAAATGACTTAGAAATTAAAAATTTAACTTGGAAATTAAAAATGGAAATTGAAATGAATTTGTAAATTTGGACATGGCTTAGAACTTAAGAAGACAAAAAACTTGGGATTGAAATTTAGAATTGAGAACTTATACATGAACTAGAAAAAAAACATTGAAGCTTGGAAAATGGAAATTGATTTGAGAAACTTGAATTGGCATGAATTTAAACTAGGAATGAAATTGAAAATTGAAACGAAGTTTTAGAATTAGATGGAACTGAAAAATAAAATTTGTATCAAATTTAGAATTGGACTTGAAAAATATGATGGAAAATTGAATTGAATGAAAATTTGAAATTGAATTGAAAATAAAATTGGACTTGAGAATTGAAAATAGAAATTAAATTAAATTTAGAATAGAAACTTGAGAATTGAATTGAAAGTTTGGAGTGGAATTTTACAATTAGATTAACAACACCCACAAGAGGAAATTCTAGTCACACGATTCAAGAAACCACTTAAAGAAACTTATTGCAAATCTAAAAAAAACTAGTATGCACAATGGTACGTTAATGATGAGACGAATGCATGAATGAAAGTTAGGGGTAAAATTTGGGGTGTGACAATTACAATTTTTTATCATGATGTATGCTTCTATTTTGGTCATTTGCATCTCATACATTCATAAAACCCTAATTTCTCATGTTCATTTGCATTCATCTTTGCATCTCATCATCATGTGAACTTGCCATGACATTTCAAGCATTTGTATGACATCTTAGACATGTTAAGACATGATTGAACATTGCTTGATCATTTATTGATTCATTTTCTATGTTTTGCATCCATTACACTTCATGGACATTCATGTGTTCTCATGCTTCTAAACATGCTTTCATTACATCTCATCTTTGTATGATCATTCATATGCATCTTATGTGACTTTGCATCATCTCATATGCCATTTACATTGCATTTTCACTTCTGACTTTGGTCGTTACATATCATTTAAATTCATTTCCATTTGCTTTATGTCTTATACATTCATACTAACATTTTCAGGAGCTTTTGGTAAGTTATTTGGGAGGTGGATTTGCCTTCACTTCCCATATTTTCTCATCATTCATATACATATTATTTGTCTTTAAAGTGAACTTGTTTCACTTGTGTTCCATTCTTATTAATTTCTTTCTTTTAAGTTACTTATCTTCTTCAGGAAGTAAGTAACTTATTATTTTTCTTCCTTCTCTTTTCATCTGCTTCTTCCATTGGTGGCCTTGAAGATCCTTTCTCTTAAGCCTAACAAACAATAGGATACCCAATCATGATAACTTTTAGGGTTGTGTATAGTCCCCCTTAGTCTTTTACCTTTAAGTCTCCTTGAGTCTCTCTTCTCATCTCAATAATCAGAGACTAAACTCTTAAAGCTTTAGGACTTTGAATTAGGGTTATGCATGCATCCTTCCCTTAGGATGAAGTGTATAACTTTAATCCTAAGTGTTAAACCTTCAATTTGTTTACACCTCTTAATAAAATCACATTAATAATCACTAAGAATTTATCTTGTAACTTGGGCCTTACATTAGAGTTCTATCTCTTCCTTATGGTTAAGAGGGACTAACCCTAGTGTTTAATGGACAAGTCCCCCTCAAGTTGTCTTACAAACCATAAAATCCACTTCTTAATCTCATCCCTTTAATTAAAATCCATTTAATAAAGGTTTGTTATATAATGAATTTAATCCCTAACCATAGGTTAAGTTGAGGTATCTTCCTCAGCTTAAGTGTTCTCATCTATTATCCTTCTATTAGGATGGTGTAATGAGTTCACTAATCTGTGATTAGAGATTAAACTCATTACTTAACACTAAACAAAAACTCAAAAGCATCTAATTAATCACAAGTAGGTTAATGATCTTAATCCTACATCATCATGGAAATTAAGTTGAGGTGCTTATCTCATACTTAAGTAGACTCATTATCCCTAATTAGGGAGGATATAATGAGTTTACAAGCCCTTGATTTAGGCTTAAGCTCATTAACTTATGCAAAACACAAAAAACAATAACAAAATTGAAAACACAAAAACAAACAACAATCGTCTCCTCCGGGATTCTTTTCTCATCACACTCATTCATAAACGAGAACTTGCTTCTTCCGTCTAATGCAAGACAGTTAGCACTCGAGCCAGATGAGTCATACACTTGAGCATACACAAGCAAGTAGTTCATAGTCAATTCATTTTCAGTCTCTTTGAGTCGAACCACGGTGTTCTGACTTCCTCATTGCACGAGAGGATACGTAGGCATAACTTAACAATTATCGAACAAAAGTCTTTGTGTCTTCCCCCTCTTTTAGCCTTCTTTTAAAGCCTCAGTTCCTGAATAATTCACACCCTTTTGCACTGACACTTGTATTTTCTTTCCCTAGCTTTTGCACACAGATAGCACATACACCAACCCTTTTAAATACAATATTGTAAGCGTGGATCCCGTCGAGTACGACGAACAATCTGGGTGCTAATACTTTCCCAGGTTGTAACCAACCCCCTTTCTCAGTTTCTCTGGTTCGCAACCGTCTTATCCATCTTTCCTAGGTTTATGCAAAATTACCTTTCCTTTGGGATAAAAGTGCCTAGTTGGAAACTCTATTTCATTCATTTCATTTTCTCTTTTCGCCGACAGTTCGCGTCTGCACCGAGATGCAAATCTTTGGGAGCGACACTTCCATCTTACACCAATGCAATTTTCTGCATTTTTGCTTCAATACTCTTTAATCTTCAGCTATAACACCACACTCTTCACCAAATCATCATCGACATCATGATTTGCAGCTTCTCCATGGATCTAATGGAGTGAAAGATCAAGATTACATTGTTGTAAATTTTTTGCATCTTCATCAATTTCTCAAGATTCTTCAACAACAAAGTGTTTATTTCACTTCACAAAGGATCAAGATCAAGCATAGAAGACCTTGGAACCTCACCTCTGGATTTCTACAACTCTAAACACCACTGAACTTCGGGTTTCATCTTCAATTCCATTGACATGAAATCTGATTTTTTTTGGTTGTTTTGTGTTGATATGAGCTCAATAGGAGCAATGCTTGTGTTGGCTAGTTGATAGGCACCTTAGGTGCTTAGATTCAATTCTTAGGTTGTTTCTTGTGTGCTTCAATTTGCATTATTCATGAGCCTTAGGAGAAAATCAAGCGTAGATTGTTGACGTACTTAAGGAGACGAATTTGTCCATGGCCTTATTTTTCAGTTTGGTAGACATTTGTCCAAACCCTAACCGGAGAGTGATCAGAGAAGATGACCGGAGTTTAGCTCCGGTGACCGGAATAGTAGTCTTAGCATTAGTGTGGGAACATAACACAACCGTTAGATCAGTTTCCATCTGACAAACCAGAATCAGCCACCACATTAATGAACATGTGTCAATCATGTGCCATAATTTGTGAAGAGTTTTTCAGATCATTATTTGCACCCCAGCATGTTTGGGTCCAGCCCAATTCAGTTCAACTTTTCATTTCTTGCACCCCTCTCCATTTGCCTTGTTTTCTTTAATTTCTGTTTTGATATACTTTCAATTTTAATCCAACAAAAATACCAAAACTCATGATAAAATTCCCCAAAAATCACAGAGACTTCCTAACTCATTTTAGAAATTTTCACACTTTTACTTTCTGAGTTTTAGCCATTTTCCATTTTATTTAGATTTTCCATTTAATTAGTTTGCTATGGAATTCTTGCAGCTACACTTCATTTTGTTCATTTTATTTCTCCCACTTCCAGTAATCGTTTTTTGCCATTCTTTTTGCTATGATTAGAGGACTAGTGATAGGACCTGGAATAATTTTTGGTAGATTTTTAGGCCATTTTATCCACTGTTTTGGTAGCTTAGTTCATGTAAGATTGTGATTAGTTCTTAGATGGATTTAAGTGACTATTTGATATAGTTAGACTAGGAATATTTAGGATATTTTTTAACACAATATTATAGTCAGGTTAGGGACCCTAGATAATTAATTTCATATTTTTCCAGTATTTTTACTATTTTTAGTGCATTAATTTTTAGTCCATTTTTACATTGTAAATCCAACTAGTTTAGCTTAGGATTTTATGGTTCATTAAGACTTAGACTAATTAAGTTTGAACTTAGAATATTAGGATGACTTAATTTAGTTTAGCTACTGATTTTATAATGTTGATATTAAGTAAGTTCCTTTAGTTTTAGGACTTAGGCTTAGAATTTCCTTTAAGTGTGTTTACATGAGGTTTAGCCTTAATTTTGATTTTAAGCTTTAATATGCATTTTTGAATTAATACTTCTTCATCTCATTTTATGTTTTTGCCTTAATATTTGTGTTTCCACTTGTATAGGCTTCCCCCATTTTCTTAGAACCAACCTAACTTCTTTAGGAAGTAAGTTGAATTCTAATTCTCTTTTCTTATTTTCTTTTCTTCCGTAGGATTAGAAAACTCCACAAACCATTAGGACCACTTTTGAATATAATAACTAAAATTAGGGTTGAGTCTTAGTCCCCTTAGTTTTTGCCCTTTTGCAACTTGAGTCTTTCTTTCTCAACTCATAAAGAAAAATAATAAAAATACTTAATAAAAATCGAACGTTCTTATACGCCATGAGACTTTGTTGCGGAGTACTTATACGCGTCATGTTTCGAGGAGAGGTGTAAGTATTTACCACGATGGATAGGTCTTAGTATGAGAATATTAAAAACATTTTTCATAAAAGACAAAAAACAAATAATAAGCGACTATCCTGCGGGAACTTCTCTTTCTCATCTCATTCATTCTGAACGCGAACTTGCGACGACTTGTCCGCATGCAAGACGGTAAACGCACTCGTATCAGACGAGCCTGCAACACCTGATCATAGACATACGCAGTTCCAGCTGTAAAAAAACACAAACAAATAGTTCCCGCCTTAGTTAGGCGAACTACGTCGACTCTGATCCTCATTACCCCGATGAGGTACGTAGGCAGCGGGGTAGGGCCCGTTCGAGCACATTCTTTATTTTCCCTACATTTTCCCCATTCTTTCTTTCCATTTCTTTTCATTCCCTTTCTCATTTCCATTCCCATTCCAGTTAGCAGTTCATTTGTTCAGCAGCAGTTATATTCTCACCCTTTGAAACAAGAAAACAAGCGTGGATCCCGTCGGGTACGGAAGACGGTGTGGGGTGCTAATACCTTCCCATGTCGTAACCGAATCCCGAACCCAGATCTTTGGTTCGTAGGACCTTGTCCTCTCCTTCTTCCTCAGGTTTGTGTAGCATTACTTTTCCCGTTCCTTCGGGATAAAAATTCCTGGCTGGCGACTCTACCTTTTCCGCGCCACTTTCGCGTTTGTACTAGGATGAAAATCCCGGGAGCGACAATCTTCTCTGGATAGAGAGCATACGGAAGAATAGTTGGTATCTTTATTGACCCATAGATAACAATTATCCCTAGACCTGACTCTCTTCATAACTACCTCATTCTCTTCATTTTTGACAATACATTCTAACTTTTTGAAAATTGACACTAAATACTTGATCATACAGTTGACTGATTCTAATCAGATTAGTAGTCAATCCTTTCACCAGTAGAACACCATCAAGATTTGGAACACCTGATTTAAGTTTTCCTGATCTTTTGATTTCTCCTTTAGCTCCATCCCCAAAAGTTACATAACTGGTGGGATGTGGTTTGATGTCAACCACCAAATTATTTATTCCAGTTATGTGCTTAGAACAACCACTATCAAAATACCAATCCTCTTTAGCTTATACTCTAAGAGAAGTATGAGATATCAAGGCAGCCTGCTTAGAAATCCATTGATGTTGCTTGATGACAATGTTATACTCTGGTTTGGGTTGAGGTTTATGATCAGGGTATCCATGAAGTCTATAACAGAAAGGTTTTATGTGACCAAACCTTCCACAGTAATGACACCTCCATTTTTATATCTCCTCATTTGATGATTTGATCTTCGTGGTTCACGATTTTGAGACACTGGTTTCGACATCTGGTATGAAACATTATTCTTGAGCTCAGGTTTGCTACTACTGAAGAAATTGTTTTTAGAATCATTAAATTCTATCCCAAATAGGTCTCTTGCACTTCTTCTTCTCTGAAGAATCTCATCAAGTTTTTCAGATCCATTGTCCAGCATTCTGATGGACTTGGTCATTTGATCTAGCTTGGAATTCACTATGGTGACTTCATCATTCAGATGTGATATTGTTGATAAATGCTCTTTCTTTTCAGTCTCCAGTGTTACTATGATCTCCTTCTGTTTTTCTCCTTCTTGTGTCAATTGTGCACACTTCATACATACTTTTTGGTAAGAATCAACAAGTTCTTCAAATGTTAGATCATCTTCACTAGAGTCTTCATCATACACACATGTCCCTATCAAAATAGTGATATGTTTAGTTGATTATTCATCAAAGTCACTCGCAGAATCTCCATCAGACCATGTTACAGATAAGCCTTACTTTTGTCCCTTCAGATAGGTAGGATATTCAGTTCTAATATGTCCAAAACCATCACACCCATGACATTGAACTCTTATGCTTTGGCTCGACTCATTTGATCTGCTGATGTCAGATGAAGTGTTGCTGACATTTGTTCTTGAACTAATATTCATCCTTTTCATGACCTTGTTGAATTGTCTTCCCATCATGGCAACAACTTCCTTCAAACTTTCTTCATTCTCTTCTTCATCTCTTTCTGTTTCTTCCTCAATATTTAACATAAGAGCTATGCTTTTGTTCTTCTTTTCAGTCACATCACTGAATCCCATTTCAAATGTATGAAGGGATCCAATAAGTTCTTCAACCTTCATGTTGTAGATGTCTTGTGCCTCTTCTATAGCAGTCGCCTTCATAGCAATTCTCTTAGGAAGAGATCTGAGAATTTTCCTCACAATCTTTTCACCAGACATTGTTTCTCCTAAAGCTCCTGAAGCATTAGCAATATCAAGAATATTCATGTGAAAGTCATGAACAATATCATCTTCTTTCATTCTCAAATTTTCAAATTTGGTAGTAAGCATTTGAAGTCTTGACATCTTGACTTTTGAGGTTCCTTCATGAGTGGCTCTGATAATATCCCAGACTTATTTTTCCATATGACAATGATGTACCAAATCATCCTCTTTTTTTCTCCAATCATCCTCGGGCTTCAAAGTTGTATTTCCCCCATTATCAGTAATGACAGGGTGTTCCCATCCTTTATCTACAACTTTCCAAGCCTTCTTGTCCAGAGCTTTTAAGAAAACAACCATAAGAGGTTTCCAATAATCATAGTTAGAACCATCCATAATAAGTGGTTTATTCCTAAATCCTCCATCCTTGTCCATAGTACCAGAATGATGCCCCTATCTCACCCAGAAAAACAGACATAGTGCCTGCTCTAATGCCAATTGAAATTCTGGCAGCAAATATACGATGTCAAATACCATGTCACACACCAATATCTGACAAGTTAAAAACAAGTAAATACATAAATAAATAACACAGGGAATTGTTAACCTATTTCGATGCAAACACACCTACTCCGGGGGCTACCAAGTCAGGAAGGAACTCCACTATCAGTAGTATCAATTCAAAGATCCACAGCAAACACCTACAGTTTGCAATCTTCTCACTTAATCACTACACAATGCAAGTTCTACCTAGGAACTCCTAGATATGAGACCCCTCTCACTCCCCCTCAATCACATCAGTGGTCTTAAACAAACAATTTAGAAAAGACGAAGACAGTCTTCAAAACAATTCTTGACCTTGCTTCACAGCTTCAGTCAAGTACACACACTCTTTCTTAAAAGCTTTGAGTGGACAAAATACAAATGGAAAACCTAGTCCAAAATAATCATCAATAAGACAATTGTTTGGCTCATAAGAAAACTAAACACACGTACAAAAACGCTAAATGAACAATCCTTATTTTCCACGTCTTCAAACTAGGGTAATGTAGCCTTTAAGTAGAAACTTGAATGGGCATTAGCCTATTGAACTTGCACAAATCAAATAATATATTTTCTTAAATAAAGGAACAAAAATAACAACAAGATATGTTCTGATAAAATAACTCTAAGCTGGATCTTTTTCCTTATGATAAACCGTGCTAATTAAACATAACATATCAACTTTTAAAGACAACACAACGCGCGCACAAATAAGGATTCATCTAGATCTTCAGGCCCCGTCAGAGATGTCATGACATAATTCTTGACATCCTGATACAAATAGTTGCACACATAAAAATCTTCACACCTGCATAATGCTTAAATCACATGTCATAACATTACCTATGACATCCAGAAACAGAAATATGTTTTACCACAAAATATAGCCAATCTAAAATATCTACAGAGGTCAAGGAGAAAAAGGCTCAACGAGATGTTTTACCAACTTGTTGTCCTAGAGGCAGAAGAAGAAGATTAAGATGATATATATATATATATATATATATATATATATATATATATATATATATATATATATATATATATATATATATATATATATATATATATATATTGATTATGGCAACTACTACTCCTGTAAGGCAAAAGATGACTTAGATAAGGATCTATTCTAAGATCATACAATTCAGATTTTTTAATATTTTGTAATCCTTAAGCCTGGTTAATGAAATTTGTTTTGATAAGTTTTTTTGTATTTACATTGCATGAAAGAATAAATTAATTTCTCCTTTATGATTTTCTGATAAACATAAATGAAATAATACTGAAACCAGAAGCAACAATTAATATATTAACTATAGTACTTACATTTGTTAAAAGAATATTAATAGGTCAGACTGTTAGATAACATTTCAAAGAGTCATTTTTAAAACATTGATTTAACTTAATCAATATTAAAATAATGGATAACCAAGATAATGAATGTAACAACTCTATAAAAACTCACAGTAGACTCACTTTCATAATCACTTAATCTTCAAAACACCAAGATGTATAAACAAAAACAAATATGGGTTCCAAAGAGAGATTTCAGAAAGGTAGCCATACTGAATGCAACAACTCAAGCAATCGAAGAAAAAACGGCAATAGAAGGATCTACTACTAAGAATATGACTTCAGAAGCGCACACCTCTTCAGCATCCTCCGTGAAAATACACAGAAGAATAATAACTTATGGGTCTAAATACATATCAACTGGGAAAAGAGGCTTGTTAGTTTGCAAAAGAAGAATGACAAGATTATTTAGATAATCTAAACATGTCAGATGATCCTAGGGAATACCTTAGGGAAAATCTAAAAGACAAGAAAGTCTGAGTAATTTGTAATATCTTCCAGTTTATTAATGAGAATGTTGCACACATTGAGTTCTTAATACCATTTATTTTATCCTTTTGAACAACAATATATATATATATATATATATATATATATATATATATATATATATATATATATATATATATATAAACAACATGAAATAACTTGAATTAATAATAAGATTGCTTAATACAAGAGTTCTAACAATTACAAGGCATAACTATACAAAAATTTAACTTGAGAATCTTTCATAGATAGCTTCAAACTTGTCACTTCAAATTTTAGAAGAACCAACCTCTGAACTTATAATAACTCATTGCTGGACAAGTAGTTCTAAAAGAAATCTTCCATAAGGAATCAAAAAAATCTTTCCCTTGTGAAAGGATGAAAGAGTCATCTTCAAATAGTCAAACATAACTTGAGGAAGATTAATTTGCAAGTCCAAATTGAGAAGTAGTAAAAAATCTTTTTCAATAGGGTCCATGATGTCTAAATCCTTGTCCTTAGGAAGCAAGTTTGAGTTCAAAATCTAAATCCAAACAATTGCATTAGGATGAAGATTTGAAATCAATAATGTATTAGATGGATCTACAAAGATACGCCTTGTAGGAAGATAGTGTTCCCAAACAAGAGTTTTTGGAACTTCTCCAATCTCCTCACAATTGATCATATTAGTAATTTCTTTAGAGGTTGCTGTTATATAAACACCAGTCATTATAGAAAGTATAACACACTCAGAATTTAGATCTATAATGGAAGCATTAATCCAAAACACTTTGGCAAAACTTGGATAAGTGAAACCAAAAAGCATTTCAAAGTATCCATTTAAACTTTGTTCAGACACAATCTTCCAGAAGTTAAAATCTATCTTAAGCAACTCATCAAAATCCACAAAATTTTATTTAATGACAACTAGTTGATTCAAGGAATAATTGACTAGAGAACTCATCTCAATTTTAGTTTAATCACCTCACATCCAAAGATAAAATAAAAAGAAAAAGAATTGAACAAGATTCCTAAATGAATAAGAATTTTGTCAGAAAAAGAACATAGAATGATGATTCAAAAGACAGGGGATAGATATAATAAATATATAAAAAGAAAACATCATTACCCAAAGGTTCTTATCCAACATAATTCTTGAATCCACTAGATGATTTTCAACTTTATGAATACTTAAGTAGTATAAAACTTTTTGAATTTTTTTTAGTTAAACTGTTTTATCAGAAGTAAAGAGTATTCTTCTGAATCTCAGAGTCTAACAGTTTTCAGAATCTATCATCCATCAGAGTCTAGTAGGTCTAGACTTGAAGAGATATATTTTCTGCCAGTCATCAGTCTCCAAGATTCTATTCAGAACCAACATCACCTCTTGAAACAAGAGTCATGAGTGATTAATGGATATTGAATTGTTTTCTTTAACAACTAACAAACAATAATAACATCACAAAAATGAGGAAATTGTTTCCATAAATATGAACATCATCTAGATAATGAAATATTCAGTACAAATAAATACAACATAGTTTCTTATTAAAGATTTGTGAAGATCCTTTCATCAAAAGAGCTTATCTAGAAATATAACAGAGACTTTGTATTAAATATTCAAAAATATTTCATTGAATCATGAGATAAGCAAGAAAAGAACATACATACCTTTTTTCTCTATCATACTTATATAAGTATTCAGGCTTTACCATATAGTCTAAATACCGCTTTGAGTGGAATCTGATTCAATTGTTGTTAAACCATTGACTCCACTTCTTTCACCAAACTCAATACCTCTAGCACTTGAGTCTCGGATGTAGGCTCTTCTTTCATAAAATGTTGTAAACAAAGTTTGATAAGTACCATGGAAGATTCCTATGCTCCTTTCTTTGATATCTGTAAAAAATACATTTGAATAATGATACTCATATTTCTCTGAGACCATTCATGTAAGTCCTGACAGACTTTTCTTTGCCTTGTGCCTCAATCTAATAGCAGTATCATGATTCACTCCAGAGTATGAGTCTAGGATGAGTCACGATATGAATAAGATCTTATTCTTAGCAGAATCATTGATTTCCTTTTCTTGGATTAAATCTTTTGACTTTGGAATCTGTAACAATCATAAAACCATATAGTGTTAGCTATCAGATATTGGCACAAAAAAAATTAAAGCATTGTCATAGTATTGTTGGCAGAACACAAAGAGAATTTGAAGGTTTCTCATATAATTGTCTTTTATCACAAATTCCACGATAACCCTTAATCAAGGAGAATTTAAGTCTCTTAAGATATCACCATAAAGAACAGACTCGTTATTATTGAAATTCTGTGATCAGGTATGAGATGTCCTAAGAGATGTCCCAACACTTGATAGGACACTTGACAGATTTAACCAAAACTTAAATAGCAAGAAAAGTAAACAACACAGAAGTTTATTAACCCAGTTCAGTGTATAACCACACCTACATCTGGAGGCTACCAAGCCAGGAGGAAATTCACTATTAGTAATATTAATTCTAGACTTAAACCACCCTGTTTAATCTATCACTTAATAACTACCCAATGCAATTTCTACCTAAGACACACCTTAGATAAGAGTACCCTACTCACTCCCCCTCAATCACACAGTGATCAAGTTTACAAGTTTACTGAAATTGAAGACATCCTTCAAACAATACAGCTTGATCTTACTTCACAGTTTCAATCAAGTTACAAATGCACTTTTGCTTAAAAGCTCATAAAGTGGTACATAAAACACAACCTGCTATTAAATTCTAGACACCCTATTTTGTCTTCTGTAATTCGTACTCAATTCTATGAGTTTCTGTTAATTAAATAGGTATCTGAATTTTGGGCTTTCTGTAGAATGATCCAGCCCTAATGCGCAGCAGCTTCCACCTTGAATTAGGGTTTGTTACCTCCTAGATTCTAGGTGCTTTTAGGTCTTCTGTTTTAAACTGAAACTTCAATATAAAACTCCCTACAGATGCGCCTTGTTCTGTTTTTATCCATCATTAATTAATTCCAGATAATTCTCCTTAAATATCTCTGATCTGTTAATCAATAATTAATTTTGGTAGCAGGTCTGAGATGTCTCAACATCTGTTGGGACATCCTGAAAAACTGAACTAAGTTATTAACACAATGTCCCAACATCTGATGAGACATCCTGATATAAGTTCATATACTCTGTTTGATAATGTCCCAACATCTGATAGGACATTCTGAACTGAATTGAACATTTCTTGTTTGGTCAAAAATTCTGCCAATTCTTAAACATCTACAAACTCCCCCTTTGGCTAATTTTTGGCTAACATCTTTTCTGGTTATCAGAGTGCAGCAGAAGTTCTTTTTATCAGAGTATAGCATTACTTTTCTGTTGATTCTTATTTGAGATTACTCCCCCTCAAACATATATGTATCCAATCTTGTTGTAACAGAAAAACACTTATTCAGTTCAGAAGCAAACAAACAGCTTTTTCCATTCATACTTAAACAGCAATTACAATAATTTGATGTTGTTCTCCCCCTTGGTAGACACAAAATTAGGGGCCAAAGACACTATTCCAAATACATTGTTGTCATTACATTTGCCTCACATACATTGATCACTCAGATTCATCTTTCTCAGTTTCTTCCTCCACTTCAGTTACTTTATCAGCTTCACTTTCTTCATCAGCTTCACTGTCTTCATCAGATGCAGCATTCTGATCTTCTTCACTTTCCAACCTTTTAATGATTTCCTCAAGCTTCTGCTTTCTAGCTTCAAGCTCTTTGCAGGTGCTTTTGAGTTCAGCAATTAAAGCCTTCTTGGAGACTGGATTCCTAGTAGTTGAAGGACCTGCAGATGTCCCAGAGGGTGCTTCAACATCTGCTGCATGATGACTGAGGAATAACTTGTAGTGAAAAGCCAAGGGGCTTTCTCTTTTGCAGGCTGTATCTTTGTCATTGAGAATTCCAGGGTATTGATTGAGCACAATACCACACAGCAAAGATGGAAAAGCTATTGGCAGCTTTGTTGCAGAAGAGATGACATGCTTCATAGTCTGATAAAAAATATAAGCTCCATAATCCATCTTGGTTTGAGTTCCCACAGCATAGATGAATCTGGCCAGACCAGTTGAGATTGAAGAAGTGTGGTTGGTAGGCACCCAGTTAGCAGTTCCAATCCTGTTCAGCATGGCATACTTTCTGGTAAGCATGCTCACAGAGAGCTTTCCCTTCACAGGCCAAGCCTTGACCTGATTTGCAGTGATCACCTTACAGATTTGATTATCTGTTTTTCCTAGTTCATTTGGTCCATCTGTTTCTCTTCCTAGGTATTGATTTATGATTTGAGGAGAGAACTCAACACACTTACCTCTCACAAACACTTTTCTGAAGTCAGATGACTTACCATTTGAGCAATCCTCCTGAAGATTCACAATGAACTCTTTGACAAGAAGTTCATAGCAGGGAGAGAACTCTGAGACTGTCTTGAACAGTCCTGCAGCAGAGATGAGGTCAATCAGTTCTGTGCACTCAAGTGCATTGCTGCTCAGTTCTCTTTCTAGAGCAACCCTTCTTTGGTACACATATTTCCATCTGTTGACACTGGAGACATGATGGAACGATATGTTGTCCAAGGGAGCTTCTGGAACAGTAGTTGAAGCTCTGGATGATGCTGGTCTCTTCTTGGGAGGAGATGTTGGGACATCTGATCCAACATCTGAATCTGATGGTGTGGAAGCTTTTCTCTTCTGGGTTTGGACTTTGCTCCATGGTTTTGTTGGACCAAAGGTAGCTTTAGCCTTGCCTTTCTTTGGACTAGCCTTCTTCTTCTCAGGGATTGCTGCTTCAGCTTGCATCTTGCCTTTCCTGGACCTTAGCCTTTTGGCTATGCTGGGTTTAACAGAGGCTATGATCTCTGCATCAGAGTCCTGCTCCAGGTTCACCACTGGATGAGATTGAGCAGTCTCCTCTTCAGCTTGTTGATCAGCAGGGATTTGACCTTTATTTGAGGCTTTGGTCTGATCCTCAGAGATTTCTTCATCATTTTCATTTGAGGTCTTATTCTAGTCCTCAGTTTGTTCCAACTCAACATCAGATGAGTTCTTTCTCTTATCTTCAGATGTTCCAACATCTGTTGGGACATCTTGTTCTTCTGCAGCTTGAGCTTGTTCTTCTTGAGATGCAGGCATGGTGTTCAGAGGAACAGAGATCCCACTCACCTTTCTTTGTTCAAACAGAATTTGAGTGACAATCTCCTTGATTGAATCATCCACATATTGTGAAGATTTAGGGGGCATGTTAGCTGGAGAGGGAGTGCCTTTAGCTTTGCTTCTGACTTGATCTTTACCTCTCTTTGGAGTTCTTGCCTTTTTAGTGTGAGAAACGCTTCCCCTGAGTTCGTCCAATGGGGTTGATTGCATTGGTACTACAGAAATGGGAGTGGCATGAACTACGTCTTCTTGATTGAGAACTTCTTCAGTTGAGTTAGGGTTTTGAGACATTGTTGAGGAAGATGGATAGAAAGCTTTAGGGTTTTTAATTTCTGGAGAATAGCTGGTTAATGTGAATCGCTTGTGATAGTATGATGGGAATCTTGATAGCTGATTATAAGCAGTTACTAAATAAGTAGCCGTTACAGTGCAAATGATTAGAGCTGGAATTCCCAAGAATCTTGTCCAGATTAGTTTTGCCATCTGGACCTTATGCCAAACAATGTCATATGACATGTTGGCACATCTCATTAACTGCTAGATATCACATAAACAGATTCCAAGTTTGCCCCTTAAGTTCTCAAATTGTGTAGCATCCAATGCTTTGGTAAAGATATCAGCTAACTGCAGATTTGTAGCTACATGCTCCAATGAAATCACCTTTTCTTCTACAAGATCTCTGATGAAATGATGTCTGATATCAATATGCTTTGTCCTGCTATGTTGGATAGGATTCTTTGATATGTTGATTGCACTTAAGTTGTCACAGTACAATGTCATGACATCCTGTGGGACATTGTACTCAGTGAGCATCTGCTTCATCCAAACCAACTGAGAACAACTACTACCTGCTGCTATATACTCAGCTTCAGCTGTAGATAAGGATACACAATTCTGTTTCTTACTGAACCAAGAAATCAAATTGTTTCCTAGAAAGAAGCATCCTCCTGAAGTGCTTTTTCTGTCATCAGCACTTCCTGCCCAATCAGCATCACAGAAGCCAGTGAGAATTGGTTTGCAACCATGAAAGTACATTATGCCATAGTCACAAGTACCATTAACATATTTAAGGATTCTCTTGACTTGATTGAGATGACTGACTTTTGGATCAGCTTGATATCTTGCACAAACTCCTACTGCAAAAGCAATGTCTGGTCTGCTAGCAGTCAAGTATAGCAAGCTTCCAATCATGCTTCTGTATAAGCTTTGATCTACATTCTCACCCTTTTCATCTTTAGTCAGCTTTAAATGTGTGGGGGTGTAAACACCCCAAATTTGCCCTCACCCATTCACCATGGCTTGTGATCATTATCATATGCATAAACACAACCATAATATCTCATATCTCACTTTTGATTCACTGCATAGTTTCTAAGGCATCTGCACCTAGGGTTTGTGATCTGAGCAAGCCAAAAGCCTCTTGAGCCACCCCAAAGGCAACCAATCACTTCAAAGGGATCCATGTGTGTTCAAGCATCATATTACATCCTCTCAAAGTCAAGATTTCCAAAGAATCACAAGAACTAGGGTTTGAATGGATGCAGAGCCAGGTTTGACTGCACAGTTGACTTAAAATTAGGGTTTTGGTTTCAGAGGCCATAACTCCAAATTTTTTGGTCATTCTTGTTTCCATTGGTCTCTATATGGTATAGGGAGTATGCATGTCAATTTTCATGAAGAAATTCCATGGGGAAGTCATTTGATCAAGAGTTGACTTTTCAGACAAGTCAGTGTGAAATCAGGGCATCTGAGGCCCCCAATGACCCAACCAATGGGTGATCTTCATCATTTTGAGTGTATATGATCTTTATTTGATCATGGAAGAAGGTTGAAGTTCATGGAAATCAAGAATTTGGAAATTTTGCAAATGTTGACTTTTTGGGCATAGTTGACTTTTCAAGAATGCTTCATTTTAGGTCATTTTTCAAGTCTTGATTATTGATCCAAAAAAGCTTCAAATGGAAAAACTTTGGTCATGAAAGTTGTAGATCTCATTTTTCCCTTTTCAAAAAGTACAAGAACATGATCAAACTCTTCTTGGATCAAAAGTTATGGTGTGGCAAAGTTGGCCAAAATCATTGATTTTCAAGGCATGCCTCAAATGGAAATTTTGCAAAATCATGGACCAAAGCCAATTGTGACCCCTAATTCATTTCAAACCATGACACAAACATTCTACATGTCCTAAAAGTCAGGATTGGACCAAGGTTTCTCATGTTTTGGTTCATGTAACAAGACTTTCTTTCATGTGAACCATAAAGGCAACAAGTTGCAAAACCACTCATTTCTCTTCACCAACTTGCTGCATTGGCCCTTGAACCAGGCTAGCCCTTTCCCCTCATTGTGCTGCGCATAGCCCATGCCATGTACTTGCCTAGATCATGAGCCATACTTGCCTTACACAAAACTTGACTTTTTGCAAAAGCAAACTTACCAATCACTATAGGCCAGGTCACATCATCTGACCTATAGGATTAAAATACATTATCATTTGGCAAGCCAAAGATATCAAGAAGCAAGGCTGAAGCTCACTCATTCAACACATTCACAAAAACACTCCTCTTTGCATAAGCCTTCGAATCTGCCTCCACAAGCTCAGAACACTTAAACCATCTTCATCATTCATCTCACCACACTTCATAGACCTCAAACCACCAAAAGCCAGGCCTGAAACAAGCAAGAACACCCCACTGCCATTCTTCACCTCAACTTGCAGTTCCATTCGAATCTCTCTCCCTAGCTCACAAACATCAAAACAAACACCACAGACCTTCTACACACATCATCTGGACCACAAACAACCATTCACCATGACCTGAAACTGCCTGAAACTCCATTGCCATTTCTGACTGAGCTTGAGCAGAAGTTTGTCAAACTCCTCATCCAGCCAACATAAATCCCTTTTGAGCATTCAAACATCATCTGGGGATCAAGTGGAGTGGATTGCACAAGGAGAAGTGGCCAGAAAGTCATCAGAGTGAAAGCTTCGAATCTCAGGTAGCTTGAAAAATATTTTTCCAGAAGTCATTTCTTTTGTTCTAAACTTGTTCTTTGTGTCTTCCTGATCATGAGTATGCTTTTGGTTTTGCAAATGGTGGTGAATTGAGTATTTAATTAGCTTCTGAAACTTGCGTGCCCTAGTTCTTATTTTCTTCGATTCAGCTTTGTTAGGGAAAATAAATTTGTTTTGAGTGAGGGTTTTGGTTCGTGAGGGTGTAAGGATCATTTCCCAGTTCTTGGATTTCATTTTAGTTAGCTTTTTGAGGTTTTGGGGATTTTTCAGGGGAGATGCTGCCGGAGAAGACGACCGGAAGTCTTCTCCGGCAGCCTGAATGTCATTAGCCCTAACCTCAGGTCATTAATGTTTGTTTGAATTCTGGGCGTTGGATGCGTTGAATTGTTTGACTCCCCGCGCGAATGGAAGGCTCAGATTCATTCATTTGCCCTAATCTTATTTAATTAAGATAATCATAATTAATTAACTCAGAGGCCATCTGGACCCTCCATTCACGCGCCAGTCAACGCATTCAAACCCAGGGCTCATCTCAGCCTTCCATTTGGCTGACTTCTCCTTTTATTTAATTTTAATTCATTTTCTTTTCATTTAACTTGCATAATTAATTTAAAATAGTAAAAAATGCATAAAAATTATGAAACTTTTTCTTCTGAGTTTTATTAATTTTTATGACCCAAAAATATTTTTGTTTTATTTTTTATCATTAAAAAAGTATTTTTAAATATTTAAAAGATTATTTTTAATTGATTAATGGAAATTAATTAATTAAAAATACTTTTAGGTATTTAAAAATCACCAAAAAATTCATGAAATGTTCTAAGATATTTAGAAACATTGTCCAACCTTCAAACCAAATTTCTTTTTTGATCTTGATGCATTTTAAGAATTTTTCATTGAATTAAATCATATTTTGTGCATTATTTTGATCATAAGTTCAAAAAATCATTTCTGCCTATTTGAGAAGAGTTGGACATTGATTCTTTTTTGCTTTGTTTTGTGTTTGGCATGTAGTTTCTAGGGTAAAATGGCCATGATTTGTTTCCTCATTTTCAATTTGTTTGGTATTTCTTTTGTTTAGGAACCCTAAAAACCCTAATAACTTAGAAAATTCATAACTTGAGGTGGGTTAAGAGTTGAGACCTCCCCTTTGGACCTTGGTTTAGTATAGGGTTAGGGTTTCTTTGAGTGGCATTTTCCATTTTTTATCTTAGGGTTTGCTTCTGTTTTGGGTTTTTGTTTGTTGTTTGATTCATAAACCCTAATTTGGGCTTTCATTTGCATCCCTCTTGCATTCTCTTGCATAACATGACTTGTCTTAGCATTTCAAGCATTCTTGTGATCCATTTGACACCATAAGACATGTAGAAAGTATGTTTGATCATTGCATTACATATTTGCCATGTTGTATGCTTTGTATGCTTCCTAACTTTTCATGTATGTCCATGCTTCTTAGCTTGCCTCATTTGCATCCATGATCTTGTATGAACATCTCCATGCCTTGCCTCATGTTTGCAGCATCTCATAACATCATTTTCATCACCAACATGCTTCTGGTTTTGTTTAGCATCATACCATTTCATATCATTTGGCATTGCATTGCATTTCTTTCTAACATTTCAGGTGGTAAGTAAACTTGAGAAGTGAATTTGCCTTCACTTCTCATAACTTTTCTTTTCATCTCCCTTGCATCCATTGCTGCATTTCTATATGTGTTTGAGATTGAGCTTGCTCATTCTTGTTTCTCCCACTTTCTTTCTTCAAGTGACTTGACTTCTTGAATGAAGCAAGTCACTTTGCTTTTCTTGATCCTTTCATCTGCTTCCTGGTGGCTCCTTTGAAGACTGTTCTTGAAAACCTCACAAACCTTAGGAACAACCAAGCATGACAATGAATTAGGGTTTTGATTAGTCTCCCCTTTTAGTCTTACCTTTGTGTCTCCTTTGAGTCATCTCTTCTCGCCTCATAATCAGGGACTAAACCCTAAAGGCTTTAAAGCTTTGTGATTAAGCTTATGCCTGCATCCTTCTATTAGGATGGAGTGTATAACTTTAATCCTAAGTGTTAAAACCTTAATGTGTTTAACCCCCTTAATCAATCCACTTAATAAGTATCAAGACTTCACACTTGTAACTTGGGCCTTGCATTAGGGTTCTAATTCTTCCTTAATCGGTTAAGAAGGACTAACCCTAGTGTTAATGGACAAGTCCCCCTCAAGTTGTCTTACAAATCATAAAACTCACTTCATCATCATACCATTAAATAAAATCCACTTAATCAAAGGCTTGTTTTGTCATGAGTTTAATCCCTAATCATGGATTAAGTTGAGGAGTCTTCCTCAGCTTAAACATTCTCATCTATTATCCTTCTTTTAGGATGGTGTAATGAGTCTGTTTAATCCCTGATTATGGCTTAACCTCATTACTTAATGTAACACCCCAAATTTGCCCTCTTCTTGTTTAGCATCGTTATCATATCATAATCATCACGAGCATACCATATCCTTATCATTTTGCATAGAAAAATAAAGCATAACACTCACATGTTCTAGCATAAGGCATATGATCGGTCATCTGGGAAAATCTGAACCTGCAAGTCAAAATCAAGAGCATGGTGATCTGGCAAGAAGCCCACAGGATCATTTTGCACAAGCCTGGTATCATGTTCAGAGCCCTAGAAAGAGAAGATGGATCAAAATCTGCTTGAAACGGTTGGGGCAGGTCTATTTTTGAAGGTTCCCACCAAAGGGAGGGAAATTCAAATTTTCCATGCGTTAACCGGTTAACGCATATGGTTAACCGGTTAACAGCTGCGAAATTTGAATTTCCAGCAGCATTTTCAGCATGTGTGTTTTGTTTCCATTTTCCAATTTTCTGATTTTTATTCATTTGAATTAAATTTGAATTTGAGAGAAAGATCTAGAGCATTTATCCAAGCCTCATTCCAACCCTAAATCCAAATCACTTTCTAAGCTAATGCCAAGCCATATTTTTGGATCCCAAACCAAAATTTTGGGCCCCAAACCTAAATCATATTTATTCCATTCCCCTCCAAACCAAGGGGGCTCTCACTCATTTTTCACTCTCATTTCTGAATTTTCATTCCTCTCACTCACAATTCTCTCACTTTTCTCTCCCAATTTTCCAAATCACTCAAAGTTCCTCTTTGAAGATCACACAACCTTGCCTTGAGGTGTGTAGATCTTGGAACTAAACCTCCTTTCATAGCTTCTTTGCATCTCTTTGCTGGTTTTATTGGAGATTCAGATCTGGTTTGAGATCTAGAAGTGCTTTTGGATCCAAAATTCTGCATCAAGAGCTTGTTCTTGCATTTATTTTGCATGGAGTGTGGAGCTTAGCATCGGATCTTCAAAGTTTTGCGCGAGATCTACTGTTTTCAGCTCAATCAACAATTACCAAAGCATACCTCAGCTTTGTAGGTTGGTTAATTTCAGATCTAGCTCTGTTTTTAGCTTATTTGCATGCTTGTGCTTTAGATCCACCATGTGTTTGTGTATTTGATTGTGTTGCATGAATTGATTGTTCGATTTGTATCCGGATCCGAATGTTATTTGTTCATGAGCTTAATGATATGGATTAATGTGAATTGATCTAATTTCCCATGTGTAATTGATTGCTGGTCTGGTGCAAGCTTATTTGGATAAGCTGTTTTGAGTTGCTGTTTTCTGCAGGATTTGTTGCTGTTTTATCAGTGTTAACCGGTTAACGTATATGGTTAACCGGTTAACGCACCTGTTTCATGCGTATTTTGTGCAGGTTTGAGCTGGTTAACCGGTTAACGCATTTGGTTAACCGGTTAACACTGAAGCAGAATGGCTTTTTAGTGTTGTTTTGAGCTTGTTTGATCCCTTTGCTTGTTCTAATTGCCATGGATCATTGCATGATCATTAAACATGAGATTTTAGGGTGATTTGCTTGCTGGTGGATGTATGCTTTCATGTTTTCGACGCGTAAGTCGTGTACTTGCAATGCTTGGCATGTTGTTTGTTTCTTGTTTACAAGAACCTTTGGGCATGACTAATTCCATGATTGTGTTGGTCACTTTGCTGGATTTTTGCTAACATTGCAGGGGCTATGGTAAGTGAGAGATGTGGGAATTGAGTTCCACATCTCCAATTCTCATCTTCCTCTTATGTTTATGTTACTAACCCTTTGTTGTTGGGCTTAGGCCTTTCTCATCTCTCCTTCTATCTTCTTCTTTCTTCATTAGGATAGAAACCTCACTAACCCTTAGGACTTCCATGCATGTGAATACTTAGGATTATTTTAGTCCCCCTTTAGAATTTTTCCTTTGAGATCTTTTGGTTCTTCTTCTCTTCTCATCTCATAATTCTTAAGAAGAAAACACTTTAATAAATGTGAAGTGATGCCTTGATCCATAGCCTTATTCCATGAGGTATGCTTGTAGTCTTCCCATCTTGGGATAGTACATGTTTACCTTGTGATGCACAAGTCTGATCAAGGTATCTTCTTCATAAAGAAAAGCATAAAAAACACTTCTTCATGTAAATAACCAAAAAAACACTTAATAATTAAGCAAGTTAGTGAGCCTAAGCCCTAATCTTTGGGTTCAAGTTTTGGGGATCTTCTCCTTACTTGAGTGTGCTTGTTCTATTATTCCATCTTGGAATGTAGTGACAAGTGCACATTCCATTGGTGAGAGTTTGAGTTCACTTCCTTGTGACACACTCATAAAAGCTTCTAAAAAACACAAAACAAACATTAAACGTCTTTCCTTCGGGAATTCTTTTCTCATCTCCTTCGCTCCGTACGCGAACTTGCTCCTACTTGTCATTTTGCAAGACGGTTACGCACTCGTCGTCCGAGTCTGCAACACCTGAGCAATGGCATAGGCAGTTCAAGCCTTAATTCACAAGCAATTTCCTTTTAGTACCCCTAGTTAGGGGAACTACGGCGTCTCTGATCCTCATTATCCTGATGAGGTACGTAGGCAGCGGGGTAGGGCCCGTTCGAGCACAATCTTTATTTTCCCTACATTTTTCTCTTTGTTTCTTATTTCAGTTCTTTTCCAGTTCCAGTTTCTTTTCATATTCATTTCTTTGCCGCATTTTTCATACCCTCACCCTTTGAAATAGTTTCTTTGCAAGCGTGGATCCCGTCGGGTACGGCGGACGGTCTGGGGTGCTAATACCTTCCCAGGTCGTAACCGACTCCCGAACTCAGTCTCTCTGGTTCGCAGGACCTGTGTCCTTCCTTTTTCTTTCTTCTGGTTTGTGCAGCATTACCATTCCCTTTCTTCGGGATAAAAATGCATGGCTGGCGACTCTATTCTTCTTCCGCGCCACTTTCGCGTTTGTACCAGGATGGAAATCCCGGGAGCGACAGCTGGCGACTCTGCTGGGGATCGAACCCAGAGTCTCTGGTTCCCCTGTGAGTCTCTCCTAGCGCTTGTGTGTTGCTGTTTCATTGGGTGATGTTTGTTTGGTGTGGCTTGTTGTATTATATTGCTGTTTGTTTATTGCTTTATTTACAGCTTTATTTACAGCTTTATTTACAGTTTTCAGTATTTATTTTCTGCATCATATATCATACTGGACTGTCTGGACTGGTTTCCTTTGGTGGGATGGGAGTTACTGGTTCTTGAGAGATATGGGCCAAGTACCCGGCTCGAGTGCACCATAGGACTTAGAGTGGTTCCACTTTGGCCTCATGAGATCTTGTCATGGGGGTAGTAGTGAGTTCCACACCCAGGTTGCGATTGTCTTGGAAATGTCTTGATTTGGGGATCTTCCTCTCTCATTACATAACCCTGACAGTTATGTGCAGCTGGGGACCGATCATTGAGAACCTTTGTGGAAACAACCCTCTCCAGTGGTGACAGTGGCAGACCACATTTTGTGGCAAACCCATTCGCACCCGAGGGTCCACTGGGAACTCGCATAGGATGGCCTGGTTCTCTTATAAGAACTCAGTTAAAGCATCTGGTCATATGACATTAGTACTGTATCCTACGGGCTGAATGTACTATTGTTTCTTGATTTCAGTGCTTGAAGCTAGGGACTTATAAGGGATGCTTGTTTTTCCCGGACTCAACTGAGGCCTCCCTGCATAGTACATAATGCCTAACCGATTCCATGATTTGGTCATGAGCCATTTCTCGGAGATGGTGACAGTATTATTGCTATGTGGCTTTGAGAGTCCGTGATGTCTGACCCGGAGCCTTTTACCCGTGAGATTGGGGGGGGTGTACAGGTGTGCAGGAACCCATGACCTCAACATACACTCATCTGTTCAGTTATGATCTTTGGTCCTGTGAATATGACCGGTGGTTTTATTGATTCTATGGTTCCGAAGTTATGGTCCTGGAATTCTGGATTTCTTGATACTGTGGGTCTGAGATCTTCTATCAGAGGGTTGTGATTATCAGAGGGTGTGACTCAGTGAACTGTTGAGTTTGCCAGTTGTTCCGAGGGGCCCTTGTCAGTGTGCCAGTTCAGATGGTCCCAGTTGGTCATATGCTTGCATTGCATTACATCTGCATCATTCTTTGCATTAACTGCTTATGTTTCCCATTTTTCAGGTCATTAATCACATCTGTTCCCGGTTCTGGTATTCTTATCTCCATGGCAGAAATTAAAAGCGATCCGAGAAAAAAGAATGTGCATTACACCTTTCTTCAGCCGGAAGTCAAAAGTGTTCAGAGGTTAGCAGATCTGATGAATGATCAAGTCTTAGGAAATTTCAAGAAAAGATATGGCCAGATACTGAAGTTTGTGGACAAGCCTACTACAGACCAAAAGGACAGCTTGCATACCTTGTTGCAATTTTATGATCCCCTGCTGCGTTGTTTTATTCTTCCAGGTTACATCTTAGCTCCGACATTAGAAGAGATCTCCAGCATGCTGAGTATCCCGATCAGAGAGACATTGCCGTTCTACGGGTCAGAGGTTGTGCTCAGAGATGAAGATATAGCCAAGGTTTGTAGGTTGCCAGTTGCTTCAGTCAGAAAAGCTTTGCAAGAGAGTAAAGGCAGAGGTCTACCATGGAGTGTGCTTATCCCAGAAGCTGAGAAGTATGCTACAGAAGCTAAGTGGAATGACATTGGAGCTTTGCTTGCATTGATGGTATATGGGTCTAGCTTGTTTCCCGGAGAGAAAGAGTTTGTCAGCTTAGAAGTGATCTCAATCTTTGCAAAAGGCAATCCAGTGCCCACTTTATTGGGTGACTTTTATTTTAGTGTCCATTACAGAAACGAGAAAGGTAGAGGTGGTCCAGTGGTCTGCTATGCTCCTTTGTTTGCTGAATGGTTCGCTAGACAGTTGCCTAAGTCAGGTGCCTTCAAGGATATACGAGGCGAATGGAGATGGTCCAGAAGACTGATGGGTTTGACTGAAGAAGACATTGCTTGGGGTTATGACAGGGATTTGCTAGGAAAAGAGGTGATGGTTAGCTGCGGAAGGTTTGCCGGAGTACCTTTGCTGGGAAGGAAAGGTGTCATCAGTTACTACCCGACATTAGCCAGAAGGCAGTTTGGCTACCCTTTGAAGGATCCTCCTCAGATGGAAATGTTTGCTGAATCTTTGTATTTTCCTGTTGATGGAAACAGAGAGCTAGTCCAACAAGCAGTTCAATCCTGGGATCACAGGAAAAGGAAAGGGAAGAAGGACTTCGGCCGAGTTGATCCCAAAGCATATCCACCATACGTTGAATGGTTGCAAAGGCATATCGAGTCAGTTCTCATGCCTTTTTCAGTCGAAGCTCCACTTTATCCTCGAGAGGTACCAGGTCCGAGCAGTACGGTTTCCTTGGAGGAGTACAAGAAGCTAGAAGCTCAGCTGCATGCGGTCAAAGTAGAGAATGTTGAGATGGTAAGCTTATACCACCAGGCCAACGGAGCCAAGAAGGAAGCTGAAGATAAACTGCAAAAGCTCCAGTCCTCCTTGGAAAGCAAAGAGAAGGATTTTGCCGGAAGAGAAGCCCATTTCCACCGATTGGGTATGATGGAAGCGCAAAGAGAAGCCAAGCACAAGGAGACTTTAAAGACTCTCAGGAGTGCTCGACAGTCCATTGTTTGGCTGAAAGGCCAAAGGGAGGAAGAGCAAAAGAAATTCAAAGAGAAGGAAGAGTTCTTTGAAGTTCAGATGGCTTTTAAGAAGGAGGAAGTGGAGCAAGCCCACGCCATCCGGAGGGAGAAGACCCAATAGCTAGTCCAAAGCCAATTAGCTCTGGAGGAAGCCAGGAAAGAGATTGAAGAGCTCAAGCTGAGAGCAGGTGTCAAGAAGAGCAGGGCAGAGGTGGCAGAGCCGGGGTCCTTAGCTTAGTTTATTTGTCAGACTACCTACAGGCTTGTTGTAGGGGTTTTGCTTTCATTTCCTTTGTCTTTATGTACTGATTTGTAACCCTTCGGGGAAGTTTCTTGGAGGTATTCTGACTTTTAGCCTATAGTGGTTTGTCCATATTCAGTATTAATGTGCAAGTTATCACTTTGAATGTGCAAGACTCGTTTGTCCAGATGCTGCTAAAGTTTGAACACTTATTAAAGAAAAGGTTTGAAAGACAAAAAGTGATTGCCGAGATAGATGCCAGAACTGGGGCATGCCAAATGTTTAAAATTGGGAACATGAACAGTTACATTGCATTGCATATAACCTGTTTGTCTGTTTTGCAGGTGTTGCATCAATTACTAATGTATTTTGTGTTTCAGGCACTATAGCTCCTCGAAAAGTTCGACAACAGCCAACAGTACACAGGTACCCAACCAAGGTTAACAGAGAGAGAGCCATGGATCAAATGCAGGCAGATTTGGCAGACCTAAGGCAGAGAATGGATAATTTCATGACATTAATGGCCGGCATGGGGCAGAATCAAGAGCGTCTGCGAGAGATGGTGGAGAATCAGAACAGAAACGTTGCTGCCGCTGCTAATGCTGATAATCATACCGGTGCGGGCGCACGTCAGGGTGGACCTCATGTTATACAACCAGGGGCGACCGTAATCAACGACGGGATGCATAACATTCATGTGGATCACCAGGAGGACCAGTTCACTTTACTTGATGAGACCGAGGGTCAAGGGGTCGAAATGAACAAGAGGTTTGAAGAGATGGCTGAACAAATCAAGGCTATTCAGTCCCAGAGTTCTTTGGGATTCGATATAACAGACTTGGGTTTGGTTCCGGGAGTCAGAATCCCGTATAAGTTCAAAGTTCCTACTTTCGAGAAGTATAACGGCACTGCTTGCCCAAAGACCCATCTGCAATCGTATGTCGGGAGAATTGCCGCGCATACAGACGATGAAAAACTGTGGATGTATTACTTTCAGGACAGCTTGGTGGGAGCTTCCCTTGAGTGGTACATGAAGCTCAGCAGGGTCAATGTTAAGAGCTGGAAGGATCTCGCTGAGGCCTTCGTGAAGCAGTACCAGTACAACATGGATATGGCTCCGAATCGCACCCAGTTGCAACATATGGCTCAGACAGCAAAAGAAGGCTTTAAAGAATATGCCCAGAGGTGGCGCCAGCTAGCTGCCAGGGTGCAACCTCCCTTGTTAGAGAATGAGATGGCCGATATGTTTATGGGTACCCTCCAGGGGGTATTTCTTGAAAGATTGGCGTCAAGTTCTGCTACAAAGTTTAACGATATTGTCATTGCGGGAGAAAGGGTTGAAACACTGTTGAAAATGGGGAAGATACAAGACCCCGGTGCTAGTAGTTCAAATGGAGCGAGGAAAGCTTTTAGCGGACCTCCAAGAAGACGAGAAGGAGAGACCAATGCTGTATTCGGCCGAAGTCAGGGCCGTGGTTACAGAAGACCTTATGAACATGTGGCTGCTGTCACTATTCCTGCAGCTCCCGTACAACAGATGCTACCTCCACCACAACAACAACAACAACCTAGAGCCAACTACCAGCAAAGACCTTATCAGCCGAGGCAGGCTCGTCCTGCTAACAGGGTGATTGAAGCTATTCCGATGACATATGCTGCCTTGCTGCCGAGACTACTAGATTTGAACCTTATTCAATTGAGGACTTTGGCACCACCACCTCCTGGAGAGCTTCCAGCTGGTTACGACGTCAACGCGCGATGCGCTTTTCATTCAGGGGCACCCGGGCACTCAACTGAGAAGTGCAGGGCGCTACATCACAAAGTTCAAGATCTCGTGGATTCAAAGGCAATCAACTTTGCGCCACCACCGAATATCAACTCGAACCCTATACCTAATCATGGAGGGGCAAGAGTTAACGCTGTTGAGAGTGATGACAAGTTGAGTTTGGTACTGAGAATTGATGAAGTCAAGACGCCGTTGAAGGTGGTGAAAGAGAGACTGTTGAAAGGTCAAGTGTTTCCTGGTTGTTCTCTCGATTGTGAAGACTGTATAAGTGTTGTGAATGGCTGCGAGAAATTGAAGATGGGTTTGCAAGAGTTGATTGATGTCGGGTCCCTACAATTTAGCAAGATTAGTAATGAAAAGGCTGATGATGTGTCAACCATTACTATCTTCTACAATGAGGCTGACATGCCCGTTCGACAAGAGCCTGTTACCGTTTACGCTCCTCAGATTAGTCCTGTGACTATAACTGTACCTGGGCCAATGCCGTATAATGATGATAGAGCCATTCCGTGGCATTATGGTTCCGATGTCTATGTGGCAGGACAGAAGATGGGGAGTAGACCTGTTGCTGACCTGACTATTGAGAATGTAGGAGGTGTTGGGGGTTTTACTCGAAGTGGCCGTTTATTTGCTCCCCCTGCACTGAGAAAGGATCTTGAGGCCGAAGCTTCGCCCAAAGACAAAGGGAAGCAGACTGCGATTGACGAGTCAACTACTCCTGTGGCTGGGCAGAGGACGTTTGAAAAGGAGGTAGAGGAGTTTATGAAGATCATCAAAAGGAGTGACTACAAGGTGGTTGACCAACTGAATCAGACGCCTTCAAAGATTTCTATCTTGTCACTGTTGATGTGCTCTCCCGCGCACCGAGAAGCCTTGCTGAAAGTACTTCAAATGGCCTATGTTCCTCAAGAAATCACAGTCAATCAACTCGAAGCTGTTGTTGGAAGTGTTAATGCTAGCCATGGCTTAGGCTTCACCGACCGAGACCTCACTTCAGAGGGAAGGAATCACAATAAAGCACTGCATATCACGATGGAATGCAAGGGCGCTGTTTTGTCTCATGTTCTTGTGGACACAGGCTCTTCCTTGAATGTGCTCCCGAAGAAGGCGTTGATGAAGCTTGACATTGATGGGGTTATTCTGACGCCGAGTGATTTGGTGGTTAAAGCTTTCGATGGTTCAAGAAGATCAGTTTTCGGAGAGGTTGAGTTGCCTGTCAAGATAGGCTCTCAAGTCTTCAAGAGTGTCTTCTATGTCATGGACATCCAACCTGCGTATAGTTGCTTGTTGGGCAGACCGTGGATACACGCAGCTGGAGCTGTCACTTCAACCTTGCACCAGAAGCTTAAATATGTGGTGGATGGCCAGGTCATCACAGTTTGCGGGGAAGAAGATATTTTCGTCAGCCACCTGTCGACGTTTAAATATGTGGAAATGGATGGAGAAATTCACGAGACTTTGTGCCAAGCTTTTGAGGCAGATGTCAGTATCTTGACTCCGGTGAAGAAAAACAACGAAGGCACGTCAATTCATTCCTACCGGGAAGCAAAAGAGGCCGTCCAATCAGGCAATGCCCAGGGCTGGGGCAAGCTACTGGAGGTGGAAAAGAAGGGTGATAAATTCGGCTTAGGGTATCAACCTGGGGGGTCTACTCGGAGTGGTAAAGCTATCTCATTCACAAGTGCTGGGTCGCTCGACCGCGATCAAATCTGTATGGCAAACAAAGACGGGGATAGTGACAGAGACTGGGACAACAATTGGATCCGCCCGTGTGCACCCGGCGAGGAGCTAGGAAACTGGTCTGCTGAAGACATTGTCCAAGTTACCTGGCTCTCAAAGTAATTGCTTTGTTTCCTTTTATTAGCATACTGCATTGTCAAATCCAGCATTCTGCCCAAGATGTTTGGATCCATTGTACTGGGCCACCATGTTTTGTATTGCATCGTTATTTTTGCCATGAAATAAAAGGACATTTTCAGACAAACTGTGCTCTCTTTCTTTGTTTTTAAACTTTTTCACAAAAAACAATATAAAAATGGCAATGTGTTTTTTTCATTTTTTGCTTTGTGTTAGCGTCTCTTTTCAAAATAAGCAGATTCTGAATAAGCACATCATTTGTGCAGTATTGATCGTCCGGATTCCACGGATAACGTTCCTGCTATGACTATGCATGACTTTGATAATCCAGTCTACCAAGCTGATGAAGGGGTTGAGGAAGACTGTGACCTCCCTGAAGAGTTGGTCAGATTGTTGAAACAAGAGGAACGAGTTATTCAGCCTCATCAAGAGGAGATTGAGACCATCAACATTGGCAGTGAAGATGCAAAGAAAGAAATCAAGATAGGAGCCAATCTGCAGGCCGACGTCAAACAAGAGCTGATCAGTATGCTGAGAGAGTATGTAGATATCTTTGCTTGGTCATATCGAGATATGCCAGGGTTGGATACCGACATCGTGATGCATAAGCTACCTCTGAGAGAAGACTGTCCTCCTGTGAAGCAAAAATGGAGAAGAACTCGCCCGGATATGGCGATGAAGATTAAAGAGGAGGTACAGAAACAGTGGGATGCCGGGTTCCTTGCCGTGACTAGTTACCCACCTTGGGTAGCTAACATTGTACCAGTGCCTAAAAAGGACGGCAAGGTCCGGATGTGCGTTGACTATCGAGATTTGAACAGAGCAAGCCCAAAGGATGATTTTCCGTTACCACACATTGACGTGTTGGTCGACAGTACTGCTCAATTCTCAGTATTCTCCTTCATGGATGGATTCTCCGGTTATAATCAGATAAAAATGGCGCCGGAAGACATGGAGAAGACAACGTTCATTACCCCGTGGGGAACATTCTGCTACAAGGTCATGCCCTTCGGTTTGAAGAACGCTGGGGCAACTTATCAACGGGCAATGGTCACGTTGTTCCATGACATGATCCACAAGGAGATCGAATGTTATGTGGATGATATGATTGCAAAGTCCAAAGACGAAGAGGAGCATTTGGTTAACCTAAAGAAGTTGTTTGACAGATTGATCAAGTATAAATTGAGGTTGAATCCGAACAAGTGCACTTTCGGAGTGCGTTCTGGAAAGTTGCTGGGTTTCATTGTAAGTCAAAGAGGAATTGAGGTGGATCCTGCTAAAGTGAAAGCTATTCAAGATATGCCTGCACCAAAGACAGAAAAAGAAGTGCGCGGGTTCTTAGGTAGATTGAACTACATTTCTCGGTTCATATCTCACCTAACTGCCACGTGCGAACCGATATTCAAACTGCTAAGAAAAGAGCAAACAGTCAGGTGGAATGATGATTGCCAAAGGGCTTTCGACAAAATAAAGGAATATTTGCAGGAGCCTCCAATTCTGATGCCTCTAGTGGAGGGGAGACCGTTAATCATGTACTTGACCGTGCTAGAAGGGTCGATGGGGTGTGTGCTTGGCCAACATGACGAGTCTGGTCGAAAAGAGTACGCCATTTATTACCTTAGCAAAAAGTTTACCGACTGTGAATCCCGATACTCACTGCTCGAGAAAACTTGCTGCGCTTTGGTATGGGCTGCTCGCCGACTGAGGCAGTACATGTTGACCCATACTACACTTCTCATTTCCAAGATGGATCCCGTCAAGTACATCTTTGAGAAACCAGCATTGACCGGAAGGGTTGCTAGATGGCAGATGATTTTAACTGAATACGACATCCAGTACACTTCTCAGAAAGCCATCAAAGGAAGTGTATTGTCGGAATACCTTGCTCAGCAACCTCTTGAGGATGACTATCAGCCGATGAGATTTGATTTCCCTGATGAGGACATCATGTGCCTTAAAACAAACGATTATGAGGAACCACTTCCGGAGGAGGGGCCTGACCCTGAATCCAAATGGAAGTTGATGTTTGATGGGGCTGTCAATATCAATGGTCGTGGAGTTGGTGCCGTACTTATTACTCCTGAAGGTGTCCATTTACCCTTCGCTGCCAAAATTACTTTTGGCTGCACCAATAATGAAGCGGAATACGAGGCGTGTATAATGGGAATAGAGGAGGCAATTGATCTTCGGATTAAGAACCTCGATATATTCGGAGATTCAGCCCTCGTCATTAACCAAATTACCGGCAAGTGGTATACACATCAAGAGCATCTAGTTCCGTACAGGGATTATGCTAGAAAACTGTTGACATTCTTCACGACAGTTGAGCTCAAGTACATACCACGTGACGAAAATCAATTTGCCGATGCTTTGGCCACTCTCTCTTCGTCAATTAAAGTCCTATGTTGGAACTTTGTGCCCAGAATTGACATCTCCAGGCTTGACTCTCCAGCTTATGCTTTCTCTGTAGACGCCGTGTCTGACGAGAAACCTTGGTATTTTGATATCAAGCTGTTCCTGGAGAAGCAAGAATACCCAACAGGGGCATCTTCCAAAGACAAGAAGACCTTGAGACGACTTGCTGCTAGTTTCTTCTTGAACACAGACGGGGTTTTGTACAAGAGGAACTTCGACATGGTCTTGCTCAGATGCGTGGATAGACACGAAGCAAGCCTGTTGATGCAGGAAGTCCATGAAGGATCTTTTGGTACCCATGCAGGAGGGCATGCTATGGCAAAGAAACTGTTGAGATCAGGGTATTACTGGATGACAATGGATGCAGACTGTTGTTCATTCGCTCGTAAATGCCACAAGTGCCAAATATATGCAGATAAAGTGCATGTCCCTCCAAATCCGCTCAACATCATGTCATCTCCTTGTCCTTTCTCTATGTGGGGCATTGACATGATCGGGAAGATTGAACCGACTGCTTCGAACGGTCATCGCTTCATCCTGGTCGCGATTGATTACTTTACCAAGTGGGTAGAAGCAGCGTCTTATGCCAATGTCACTCGTCAAGTGGTGGCAAGATTTCTGAAAAGAGATATCATATGCAGGTATGGAGTGCCCGAAAGGATCATTACTGATAATGGTTCTAATCTCAACAACAAAATGATGGCAGACTTATGTCGGGACTTCAAAATACAGCATCACAATTCTTCTCCTTACCGACCAAAGATGAATGGTGCGGTAGAGGCAGCTAACAAGAATATCAAGAAGATTGTGCAGAAAATGGTTGTCACCTACAAGGATTGGCATGAGATGTTACCGTTTGCTTTGCATGGGTACCGAACGTCGGTCAGGACGTCAACAGGGGCAACTCCCTTCTCTCTAGTGTACGGCATGGAAGCAGTCCTGCCTGTTGAAGTAGAGATTCCTTCACTGCGTGTGATGATGGACGTCAAACTGGATGAGGCTGAATGGGTGCGTGCTCGTTACAATCAGCTATGTCTAATTGAGGAAAAGAGATTAGCGGCTATCTGTCATGGTCAGCTTTATCAGAGGAGAATGAAGCGGGCATTCGATCAACGAGTACGTACTCGAGAGTATCAAGTGGGAGAGCTTGTATTGAAGAGGATCTTTCCTCCAGGTTCAGATAACAGGGGCAAGTGGACCCCAAACTACGAAGGACCATTCATAGTGAAGAAAGTATTCTCAGGAGGGGCACTGATGCTCACCACTATGGATGGAGAAGACTTCCCATCCCCTGTTAACTCGGACGCAGTTAAAAAATACTTCGCATAAAGAGACCCGCTGGACACAAAAACAGAATGTAAGTCCAGGCAAGAAAAGGGCATCCCGGCGAGCTAAAAACAGAATAAAAAGCTCGGGCAAAAATTAGGGAAAATAAACAAAAAAAAAATGTACACCCGCTGAGTTGAAAAGCCACATTGGACAGCTCAGGCAAAAAAGGGTATCCCGGTGGATTGAAAACCCGAGAGGGCGATCCACGCAAAATAAGGGAATAAGCGAACAACTGTGATCCAAGTTATCTGAACCACGCCATCGTTTCGTACGGTTTGACAATATCGGAAAGATAGGAAACAGTCCCCTTGTCTTCTCAGAAAGCCAAAGCAGAATGGAGAGTCTTGAAGACATGCAGGTCATAGCAGAAATGGAACTCCTTGGAATGCCGTGTACATTGCCATTAGGATAGTTTCTTTTCTCAATTTTTATAGTGGCTACCTCTTTCCAGGTGGTTGCTTCCTGATGTAAATCTTTGCCTATTTAGAGGCCATTCAATAAAAATAATATTCAGTCAGAAAGCTGTGTGTGTTTATTTTTGTTTGCAAAATGTCCTGAATTTTTGGCAAAAATAGCATTGCATCTAAACATGGTGATAATCTTGAAAAGAAAATTGACATGCAGGGAAACTGTAACCCTCTTTGAGTGTCGGGTGATAATGGATGAACAGATCACGCCATGCAAATCCCCGGGACACACGTGTGTTTTCTGTTGTTGCAGGTTGCAGGATGGCGTCACATCAAGCAATTTACTCTCTCCCAGTAGAGTATCTCCCCAAGCAGAGATTTTTCTTCTCCAGCAGGTAGCTGAAAGCCTGACTTGTCTAAATAGATATTTTCCTCCAACTAAGTCTTGGCAGCAGCCCAAGCAGGTTCTCCTTCCCAAGCGAAGTAGTAGTCCATTCTTCCCCAGCGGAGTGTGCCTAGCAAGTACCTAAGAGCAGGTCATCATCAGAGGTGGAATTGACAGTATTTTATCATCAACAAGATTATTCCCCAGCAAGAGTCCTTGCCTGTCAGGTGCTTGAGGGCCTGATATCCCCTCAGAGTCTTGAATCATCAGATGCTCTCCCCAGCCAGAGTATTTTCCCAGGAAGCTTCCCCAGCCAAGTCTAAAGATGATCTGTCCCCCCACAGAGTTCATATTTGATTTGCACCTCCGTCCGTGAAATATTCCCCAGCAAATTTGCCCTATTGTTGGTTTATTTGATGATGCAGCCAGGTATTCATCACCTCAGTCGGAGTGGGCATCCAGACCTCTTGACTTTTTTCTCCCCTGCAGTGACATATCATGCTTTATTGTTGCTCGCCTGCATCTTTCAACACTCGTCTGTGTTAGCTCTGTGGTATTGCTCTGTGGTATTGCTCGTTTGCCTTCCCCAGTAGAGTCTATATCTACTAGCACTCGTCTGTGCTCGCATCTTTATTTGATGCTCATCCTCTTTCAGCGCTCGTCCGTGCCATTTCCTCAACAGATTCCTCTTTATTTGAAATATTCCCCAGCACTCGTCCGTGCTAGTTTTTTTTATTTTGTGCTCGTCCGCATCCCTGCAGCACTCGTCCGTGCATTTTATTTTCGATTCCTCTTTATTTGAGGCATGTCCCCAAGAAAGCCGCCAGTACTCGTATGTGCTCGCATCCTTATTTGAGGCTCGACCGCATCTCTTAGCACTCATACGTGCTGGTTACTCCTTTGAAGGCTGCTCGTCTGCAATCTTCAACACTCGTATGTGTTATCCCTAAGCAAGTTTCCCCAGCGAGGACATATCACTGCTTTATGGCTGCTCGACTGCATCTTTCAACACTCGTCTGTGTTAGCTCTGTGTTGCTGTTTGCTCGTCTGCAATTTTCGGCATTCGTCTGTGTTTTGAAGTGATTACCTTATTATTGCTCGTCTGCAATTTCCAACACTCGTCTGTGTCATGATGCCTCCGTTGTTGCTCGTCCGCAACTCCTCAACACTCGTCTGTGTTCCGAGATGATATTTGCTGTTGCTCGTCTGCAACCTTCCAACACTCGTTTGTGTTTTGGATCCTTCGCTGCACTCGTCTGTGCCTTGATATGTATTCTCTGTTGTTGCTCGTCTGCAACTGTCCAGCACTCGTCTGTGTGTGTTTGAAGCTCGTCTGCTTTTATCCCCCAGAAGTCGTTTGTGTTCTGAAGCTCGTCTGCTTTGCCTGGATACTCGTCTGTATCATCCTCAGCACTCGTCTGTGCTAGCTTGCACCTGAATGTGAAGATTTGCTGTTTACCCTGATATCTCTGTGACTACTCCAAATGCTCGTTTGTGTTTGAACTTCTGGTATTCGTCTATACCAGTGGCTGATACTCGTCTGTATCATCGCATGAAGCACTCGTCTGTGTTTCTCAGATCATCGTCCGATACTCGTATGTATCTTTGACTATTGGCACTCGTCTGTGTTCTCTTGATGATCATCCAATACTCGTCTGTATTGAAGAGGTTTAAAATCCTGACAGTGGGAATTAAATGTCGAAATGGTTACCGGGCCTGGCGTAACAGGTAAATCCGAGGGAGGCTCGTCCGTCTCAAGCACCAATTATTATGGTTGCTGCACCTGGCGTAACAGGTTTGCTCAGAAGACTCGTCTGTCTTATACCATATATCCGCGGATAATATATGAGGAAGGTTCGTCTACCTTGATTGCATGTCTATCCCACAGACTTATATGCATTCCCGGAGCCTGCGTAAGGGTTATCCGAAGAAGACTCGTCCGTCTTATTCCACTTATCTGCGTAAGGATTAGTGAAGGAGATTCGTCCATCTCAGGTTACTTTGAAGATCCTTAAGGGCTCGTCCGCTCTCTGCACCTGGCGTCACAGGTCATGCGAAGACTCGTCTGTCAGCATGATAGTATTTCAGATATCAATTTCAACTTGGAAGAAGCTCGTCTGCTTTTTCTCTCCTTCTTATCCCCAGAGCGTCATCTGGTCGGGTTTATTTCCCAGTGTTGCATTCTTCGTCAGAGTGCAAATTTCAGGTCTTCTTGGTATTCAATCACAGTTTATCTCGAATGTCTGATAGCCGTTGCTCTCATCCTTTTCAGATTAACAGTTGATTGAATAGGGGCAGCTGTAACACCCCAAATTTGCCCTCTTCTTGTTTAGCATCGTTATCATATCATAATCATCACGAGCATACCATATCCTTATCATTTTGCATAGAAAAATAAAGCATAACACTCACATGTTCTAGCATAAGGCATATGATCGGTCATCTGGGAAAATCTGAACCTGCAAGTCAAAATCAAGAGCATGGTGATCTGGCAAGAAGCCCACAGGATCATTTTGCACAAGCCTGGTATCATGTTCAGAGCCCTAGAAAGAGAAGATGGATCAAAATCTGCTTGAAACGGTTGGGGCAGGTCTATTTTTGAAGGTTCCCACCAAAGGGAGGGAAATTCAAATTTTCCATGCGTTAACCGGTTAACGCATATGGTTAACCGGTTAACAGCTGCGAAATTTGAATTTCCAGCAGCATTTTCAGCATGTGTGTTTTGTTTCCATTTTCCAATTTTCTGATTTTTATTCATTTGAATTAAATTTGAATTTGAGAGAAAGATCTAGAGCATTTATCCAAGCCTCATTCCAACCCTAAATCCAAATCACTTTCTAAGCTAATGCCAAGCCATATTTTTGGATCCCAAACCAAAATTTTGGGCCCCAAACCTAAATCATATTTATTCCATTCCCCTCCAAACCAAGGGGGCTCTCACTCATTTTTCACTCTCATTTCTGAATTTTCATTCCTCTCACTCACAATTCTCTCACTTTTCTCTCCCAATTTTCCAAATCACTCAAAGTTCCTCTTTGAAGATCACACAACCTTGCCTTGAGGTGTGTAGATCTTGGAACTAAACCTCCTTTCATAGCTTCTTTGCATCTCTTTGCTGGTTTTATTGGAGATTCAGATCTGGTTTGAGATCTAGAAGTGCTTTTGGATCCAAAATTCTGCATCAAGAGCTTGTTCTTGCATTTATTTTGCATGGAGTGTGGAGCTTAGCATCGGATCTTCAAAGTTTTGCGCGAGATCTACTGTTTTCAGCTCAATCAACAATTACCAAAGCATACCTCAGCTTTGTAGGTTGGTTAATTTCAGATCTAGCTCTGTTTTTAGCTTATTTGCATGCTTGTGCTTTAGATCCACCATGTGTTTGTGTATTTGATTGTGTTGCATGAATTGATTGTTCGATTTGTATCCGGATCCGAATGTTATTTGTTCATGAGCTTAATGATATGGATTAATGTGAATTGATCTAATTTCCCATGTGTAATTGATTGCTGGTCTGGTGCAAGCTTATTTGGATAAGCTGTTTTGAGTTGCTGTTTTCTGCAGGATTTGTTGCTGTTTTATCAGTGTTAACCGGTTAACGTATATGGTTAACCGGTTAACGCACCTGTTTCATGCGTATTTTGTGCAGGTTTGAGCTGGTTAACCGGTTAACGCATTTGGTTAACCGGTTAACACTGAAGCAGAATGGCTTTTTAGTGTTGTTTTGAGCTTGTTTGATCCCTTTGCTTGTTCTAATTGCCATGGATCATTGCATGATCATTAAACATGAGATTTTAGGGTGATTTGCTTGCTGGTGGATGTATGCTTTCATGTTTTCGACGCGTAAGTCGTGTACTTGCAATGCTTGGCATGTTGTTTGTTTCTTGTTTACAAGAACCTTTGGGCATGACTAATTCCATGATTGTGTTGGTCACTTTGCTGGATTTTTGCTAACATTGCAGGGGCTATGGTAAGTGAGAGATGTGGGAATTGAGTTCCACATCTCCAATTCTCATCTTCCTCTTATGTTTATGTTACTAACCCTTTGTTGTTGGGCTTAGGCCTTTCTCATCTCTCCTTCTATCTTCTTCTTTCTTCATTAGGATAGAAACCTCACTAACCCTTAGGACTTCCATGCATGTGAATACTTAGGATTATTTTAGTCCCCCTTTAGAATTTTTCCTTTGAGATCTTTTGGTTCTTCTTCTCTTCTCATCTCATAATTCTTAAGAAGAAAACACTTTAATAAATGTGAAGTGATGCCTTGATCCATAGCCTTATTCCATGAGGTATGCTTGTAGTCTTCCCATCTTGGGATAGTACATGTTTACCTTGTGATGCACAAGTCTGATCAAGGTATCTTCTTCATAAAGAAAAGCATAAAAAACACTTCTTCATGTAAATAACCAAAAAAACACTTAATAATTAAGCAAGTTAGTGAGCCTAAGCCCTAATCTTTGGGTTCAAGTTTTGGGGATCTTCTCCTTACTTGAGTGTGCTTGTTCTATTATTCCATCTTGGAATGTAGTGACAAGTGCACATTCCATTGGTGAGAGTTTGAGTTCACTTCCTTGTGACACACTCATAAAAGCTTCTAAAAAACACAAAACAAACATTAAACGTCTTTCCTTCGGGAATTCTTTTCTCATCTCCTTCGCTCCGTACGCGAACTTGCTCCTACTTGTCATTTTGCAAGACGGTTACGCACTCGTCGTCCGAGTCTGCAACACCTGAGCAATGGCATAGGCAGTTCAAGCCTTAATTCACAAGCAATTTCCTTTTAGTACCCCTAGTTAGGGGAACTACGGCGTCTCTGATCCTCATTATCCTGATGAGGTACGTAGGCAGCGGGGTAGGGCCCGTTCGAGCACAATCTTTATTTTCCCTACATTTTTCTCTTTGTTTCTTATTTCAGTTCTTTTCCAGTTCCAGTTTCTTTTCATATTCATTTCTTTGCCGCATTTTTCATACCCTCACCCTTTGAAATAGTTTCTTTGCAAGCGTGGATCCCGTCGGGTACGGCGGACGGTCTGGGGTGCTAATACCTTCCCAGGTCGTAACCGACTCCCGAACTCAGTCTCTCTGGTTCGCAGGACCTGTGTCCTTCCTTTTTCTTTCTTCTGGTTTGTGCAGCATTACCATTCCCTTTCTTCGGGATAAAAATGCATGGCTGGCGACTCTATTCTTCTTCCGCGCCACTTTCGCGTTTGTACCAGGATGGAAATCCCGGGAGCGACACTTAACACTAAACAAAACACCAAAAACATCTAATTAATCTCAAGTAGGTTAATGATCTTAATCCTATACCAAAGGTGATTAAGTGTGAGAATCTGACTTCACACTTAAGGTATTCTCATTACCCCTAATCAGAGGGAAGATGTGATGAGTTTACTAACCCATTGGTTTAGGCTTAAGCTCATTAATCTATGACAAACTTTCAAAAGCAATAAAAGACTGAAAACTCAAAAACAAACAATAATCGTCTCCTCCGGGATTCTTTCCTCATCTCATTCACTCACAAACGAGAACTTGCTTCTTCCGTCTAATGCAAGACAGTTTACACCTGAGCCAGACAGGTCATACACTTGAGCATAGGCAGGTAAGCAGTTCACAAGTCAAATCATCTTTCAGTCTCTTTGGGTCGAACTACGGTGTTCTGACTTCCTCATTGCACGAGAGGATACGTAGGCATAACTTAACGGTTATCGAACAAAAGTCTCTGTATATTCCCCCTCTTTCCAGCTTTATTCTCTTAGCCTCATGATCTTGAGCATTTCACTCTTATCCTTGCACTGACACTTTCATACTTCATATCACTTATACACTTTACACTGACACCTGTACATCCTTTTCCAGCTATTTTACACACAAATTGCACTGACACTACCCCTTTAAAACACAAATCTTTTAAGCGTGGATCCCGTCGAGTACGGCGGACAATCTGGGTGCTAATACCTTCCCAGGTTGTAACCAACCCCCTTTCTCAGTCTCTCTGGTTCGCAACCGTCTTATCCATCTTTTCCTAGGTCTATGCAGCATTACCTTTCCTCCGGGATAAAAATGCCTAGCTGGCGACTCTTTTCATCTCCAGTGAGTTCACGGCTGTGTGTTCTCATTGTCCCTTTCGCCGACCGTTCGCGTCTGTACCTTCATCTGATCCTCTTCATTTGTCGGGAGCGACAGCTTGGCGACTCTGCTGGGGACCCTTATATTGCAACCAGGGCTTCTGGTTCTTTTTGTGGGTTCCTCCTAGCGCTTGATTGATTTGTGTTTACTGGGGTGTTATGTGCTATCTGTGCTTGTATATTTATTTTTGCCTATTTGCTTTATGTACAGTTTGCTTTACTGCTTTCTTTATAGCTTTGCATATTATCATACTGTTGTACTGTACTGCTGGCTGGATCTGGTTTTTCTTTGGTGGGTGGGTATTTCATTGAGTGTTGAGGTCCTATACCTGGGACCTGAGTGACACCTAGGCTAGAGTGAATCATATTCTTTCCCATTCCATTTCGGTCTGGTGCGGGAATATGAAACACGGTTCAGATATGGGTTTCTTCTTGAGAACTCTGTGTTGCAGATTTCCTGCAATGCTAGGGCTATCTGGGAAGCCTGCTAAGTCTGGATGACCTTTTAGTATTGACCTTCAGAAGCTGAGGTGAATTAGAGGAGGAATTGTTATGGTTATTGTAAACACTGTACCTCCGGGTTAGAAGTGTTTACACTTCTCATAACTGATCCAAGTCTGAGGATCCTTGTTTTAGAACACCACCTGTGAGGGGGTTGGGCTGTTTACAGGTCTACAGGTACCTTGACCTCAGAATACCCTGTTACTTTGCTTTGTTAAGAGTACTCCATGTTGGACAGTTCTTGTGATTCTAAACCCTGGACATGTGGCTCTTTATTTGAGTCCCCCACCTTGGTTACTGGTTTTGTAGACCTCCATCTGGAATTCTTGAACACACCTGGACCTATATCAGGGCATTTTGATCAGATCCAGCTCAGTCACAGACCCTTGCATTTCATTTGCATACATAATCATTGCATCATATTGACATTTGCTTATTTGTTTCAGGGTATCCATCTTCATCTGGTTTTGGTTTTGACCCCATCTTCAGTTTTGACTTGTCTTCATCAGCTATCTGCTTCAGTTATCACCTGCACCAGCCAATCAGTGGCCCCTTTCTTCAGTATTATCATCAGCACCTGTCTCTACCCAGTCTCGGCCTCATGGGTCCTAAAAAGAGCAACATCACCTATCACTTCTTCCAGCCAGAGCTATCAGATATCAGGAGGATTCAGACCTTGATCACTCCAGATCACATACCTTTGTTCAGGGAAAGTTATGGGGATATACTTAACATGGTTATGGATCTGGACCCATCACAAAGAAGCCTCATCCACACCTGCATTCAGTTCTATGATCCCCCACTGAGATGTTTCACCTTTCAAGACTTTCAGTTGGGCCCTCTGTTAGAAGAATACTCATCATTGGTTGGTTTGCCTATCAGGGGTGGAATCCCTTTCAACCCTGAGATGGTCTTTCCTGCTAATGGAGAAGTAGCAAAAGCTTTGCATCTGGAACCTGTTTTGGTTGAGCAGCATATGACCTCTAAAGCTGGAATCCCTGGTTTTCATCTGGACTTCTTAATTTCTCAAGCTAGTCTGAAGGCTTCCCTGGGGGAGTGGAAAGCTGTTTGTGCTTTGTTGGCCCTAAGTGCATATGGAATTGTGTTGTTTGCAGATGAGCCTCGATTCATTAGCAAGAATGCAATCCATCTGTTCATTCTGAAGAACCCAGTGCCAACTTTATTGGGGGATCTTTACTATTCAGTGCATCAGAGGAATGAGAAGCAGAGGGGAAGGTTAGTGAGGTGTTGTGCTCCGTTGTTCCATACATGGCTTCTCAGGCATCTACCCAGGACAAATGCACTTTTAAACCCTCATCAGCAAAGCAACTGGGCTAAGAGACTCACTGTTCTAACTTCAGCTGATATCAGATGGTGCACTCAAAGCACCAAGGGCAGGGATATCATCACCAGCTGTGGGCATTTTCCTAATGTGCCTTTGATAGGAGTTAAGGGTAGTATCAATTACAACCCTCTGCTGTTCAGGAGGCAATTGGGCTATGCACTGGTCCACACTCCTAGGGCACAGGACTTGGTGGAGACCCTTTATTGTGAGAACAAGATTAGTTTGGCTGTTGTTAGGCAGGCTGCCTGGGCCTGGGATAATGTTCAAACCAAGGGAGTAACCATTCTGGGGAAGTGCAGCAATGTGGCATCAGCACAATATTATGAGTGGTCCTATGCCAGGGCTCAATTCTCTGGGATGCCCTTTACCATAGAAGACATGCCTGAGTCATCTTCAGCACCACCCCCTGCCACCATCAGTTTGGAGGAGTTTGAGAGCTTGAAGGAAAGAAATGAGAAGCTAACCCAGGCTTTGCAGAAAACCCTCCGGGAAAGGAGTGAAGGTATGAGGGAGATTGAGAGATTGGAGAATTTGATAGTGGAGCATTTGACTAAGATTGAAAAGTCTGGGGATTATATCAAAAAGTCTAAGGCTGGTGAACAAATTCTGAAGAATGCTTGCAAAGAAGCCCAGTTCCAGAGAGCAAGGACAGACTTGTATTTGAAGGAGAGTCAAGCCCGGTGGGTCAGGATCACCGAGGCTCGTACCCTGGAAGACAAGAGAGTTCAAGACAAGATGGAGCAACTTGAAGCTAATGCAAAAGAACAGCAAGAAGCCCTGGCAGCAGCCCAGAGGGAAATATCAGAATTGAAGATTAAAGCAGGGGTGAAGAGGTCCAAGGACCAAACTCAGCACAAAAAGCTAGCAGCAGCTGTTGCAACCCGGAACCTCCTTATCCGGAATCTCACGGAACGCCCGGCTGATCCTGTGACCGAAGCACTTCTCAGGGAAGTTCGTGAGGATGAGTTTGGTCTTGGTGTTTGACCATTTGTTTGTTGTTGCTTTCTTTCCATGTACTTTCGTTTTCTTGTAATGTATTTTGACCCCTTGGAGGGCTTGTGTTGTAAAATGAACAAGTTGTATTATTCCACCTTTTGTAATGTATTTGTGTTAGTTTGCTTCATCTGAGCTTTCATCAAGCAACAACAACAGCATCTTCAAGGGTCTGGAAGGGTCAAAACTGAAGGCCAAACCGGATACCTTGAGAACAAATAAGCATAACTGCATTGCATGCTAACCTTTTGTTTGTTTTGTAGGTTTTGTTTTATTGTTGCTAACCTCTGTTGTGATGTTCAGGAACTATTGCTAGGCGCCGAGTTTTTCCCCTCAACCGTCCGCACCGTTATCCAACCCGAAATAACCTTCCGGGAATTCAGATGGATCAGATGCAGCAGGACCTTACTGAGGTCAGAAATCAAATGGCAAATGAAAGGCTAGAAATGAGGAACCAAATGACTCAGTTTATGGAAGTTATGAACAACATGGCTCAGAGCCAGGAAAGATTGAGAGCCATGGTGGAAAGGCAGAATCAAGAAGAGCCCCATGTGGGAACTGCTGGCACAAGTAACAACGAGAGGGTCCAACCTCATGTCAATCCCCCAATTTTTGGACCCCATCTCCATCCAGAGGCCAACATCCCTGTCAATATACAAGGGACTGCCACAGCAGGGAGGGTACTACAGGAAGACCCTCAAGAAGACCAGTTCACAGTAATGGGTGCTGGGGAAGAAGCTTACGATAGAAGATTGGATGAGATAGCTGAGAAGTTAAGATCCCTAGAGTCTCAAAACTCTTTGGGTTTCGACGTGATGGATATGGGCTTGGTAGACGGGGTCAGGATCCCCCATAAGTTCAAA
Organism: Lathyrus aphaca; assembly: GCA_963966055.1. Lineage (NCBI taxonomy): Eukaryota > Viridiplantae > Streptophyta > Magnoliopsida > Fabales > Fabaceae > Lathyrus > Lathyrus aphaca. Next base: position 441,741,468 of record OZ014522.1, on the reverse strand, counting down.
CCTCCTTGCTTTGAAAAATACAATGGGACTTCATGCCCCCGGACTCATTTACAATCATTTCTGGGAAGGCTGAAGGCCTATACAATGGATGAGAAGCTCTGGATGTTCTATTTCGAAGACAGCTTAACCGGAGCGTCAAGAGAATGGTACTCTCACTTGACAAGGGCAACTATTAGATGCTGGAAGGACCTGGCAGAGGCCTTCATCAGACAATATCAGTATAACTTAGACATGGCACCCAACAGGACTCTCCTAATGGGAATGTCACAGTCGTCAAGGGAAAGTTTCCGAGAATATGCACAGAGATGGAGGCAATTGGCTGCTGCTGTTCAACCACCTATGTCTGAACGGGAAATGGCAGACATGTTTATGAACACCCTTCAGGGAACCTATATTGACAGGCTGGCTGCTTTCTCTTCCACTAGCTTCGCCGATGTTGTCATAGCTGGGGAGAGAATTGAAAGCCTATTGAAGATGGGTAAGATCTCAGACAACGGTGCAAGCTCGTCCAGTAGTACAAGAAAGCCTTTTGCAGGTCCGAGAAGAACTGGCGAGACCAATGCCATCCACACCAACAGGGGCAGGCCCCAATATGCTCAAAGGTCAATAGCAGCAGTCACCATCCCTGCTCCAGCTCATCCTCATCCAGTCTATCAACCTCCTCAACAAAACTATCAGCCGCAACCTCAGTATCATCAGCAAAATCAGTATCCTCCAAGAAATTACAACAACAGCAACAACAACAATAACCAGCAGAGGCCATTTCAGCAAAGGCCTTCTCAAGCTAACAGAGTGATCGATCCAATCCCAATGCCATATGCTACCTTGCTGCCACAACTTCTGAAACTCAACCTGGTTGAGCTAAGAACGTTGGCACCTCCGGATCCCAACAGTCTACCCAGGAACTATGACTCCAACGCTAGGTGTGCTTTTCATTCCAACGCACCTGGCCACAGTACAGAAAAATGCAGGGCTCTGCATATGAAGTTACAAGACCTGGTAGACTCCAAGGCTCTGAATTTCGCACCACCGCCCAATGTCAATAAAAACCCAATGCCAAATCATGGTGGTCCCCGAATTAACGCTATTGAAGAAGACAAACTGTCTTATTTAATAACCAGTGTGGGACAGATCAGGACACCATTGGTAGAAATCAAGGCTCAGCTCTTGGAATGTCAGATGTTCCCAGGGTGTGAATTGGGTTGTGCTTACTGCAATATCTCTGTAAATGGGTGCGATAATTTGAGGAATGGCATAGACAGCCTTATTCAGAGTGGCCAACTTCAGATCACCACATCATTTCCAACGAATCCAACAATATCATCAGCAACGGTTTCAGAACCTCCTACAACTGCAGCAACTATTGTTCCTGACAATTCTTCGGTTTCATCAACAAGTACTTCATCCATCATCTCAACTGATCAGTTTACAACAAATTTTCCTGCTACAACTTCAGCTTCACTCCATTTTGAACCTCCTACAACAATAACATCCATACTTCCAACGATGTCTCCTACAACGCCAGCAACAAATCATGAAGATGTCTCTACTGTCACCATATTTTATGATCCTGAGAATAACTCTGCCTACCATTCAGAAGGTGCTGCTCCCATCAGAGCACCAGTTACAATCTTTTATGATCCACAAACAATTACAGTCCCTTCAGCAGCAGCAATCAGTCCAGTCACTGTCACGGTGCCTGGACCAATACCATATGAAAGCAATAGGGCCATCCCTTGGCACTATGGCTCAGACGTGTACTGCGAAGGAAAAAGAATCACTCTTGAAACATCAACACCTGCACCACAAGTAGATAATGTGGGGGGGGGCGGAGGCTTCACTCGAAGCGGACGTCTCTTTGCTCCACCAATTCAAAGACCTACAGCCGAAGCAGAAGCTGCTGCCAAGGCAAAAGGAAAAAGCCCGGTGCAGGAAGATCAAACAATCAAAGAAGCCTTGAAGACACCGTTCGATCAAGAAGTTGATGAGTTTATGCGAATCATCAAAAAGAGTGATTACAAAATTGTGGATCAGCTTCACCAGACGCCATCCAAAATTTCTATCCTCTCACTGCTTATGTGCTCCGAAGCCCATCGGAATGCACTACTTAAAGTCTTGCACGCAGCTTACGTGCCTGAAGAGATTACTGTCAACCAGTTGGAAACCGTGGTTGGAAATGTTACTGCTAGCAATGGGCTAGGGTTCACCAATACTGACTTGACAGCGGATGGCCGCAACCACAACAAAGCCTTGCACATCACCATGGAATGCAAAGGAGCTGTCCTTTCACATGTGCTGGTGGACACAGGTTCATCCCTGAATGTCTTACCAAAGAAGGCTCTGGTGAAGTTAGAATATGACGGATTGGCATTGAGACCCAGCAACCTGGTGGTAAGAGCCTTTGATGGTTCTAAGAGATCGGTTCTGGGAGAGATCGAGCTACCTGTGACAATTGGCCCACAGACCTTTAAAACTATCTTTTATGTGATGGACATTCAGCCCGCCTACAGCTGTTTGTTGGGTAGACCCTGGATTCACGCCGCCGGCGCAATAACGTCTACCCTTCACCAAAAGTTAAAATATGAGTGGGAAGGCCAAGTTGTTACAATCTGTGGGGAGGAGGATATATTTGTTAGCCATCTAGCTACTTATAAGTATATCGAAATGGATGGGGAGATCCATGAAACAATGAGCCAAGGATTTGAAGCCTTGAATGTCAATGAAGCATCTGCTGTATCTGCTGGGATCTCCATGTCATCATACCAACAAGCCCGGAAGGTTGTTGAGGAAGGAACTGCCCTAGGCTGGGGCAAAGTTTTAGCTGTGGAGGAGAAGAAAGACAAATTTGGGTTGGGTTACAGACCAACTCAACATCAAGCAAAGGCTGCTGGAGAGCCTGGTTTTGTCAGTGGGGGGATGCTTACCCCTGATGCTATCAACTGTCTGGAAGACGAGCTGGAAGAGGAGCGCAACCTGGAAAGCTGGATTCGTCCAAAGATCCCGGGGAGCAGTGTCTCGAACTGGTCTTCCCAGGAAATTATAAGAGTTACTCATGCAGAGTAATTATTATTTCCTGTATTTTTATAAGCATGCATCAAAGTCTTGCATCTTGCCCAAGATGACAAGACTCATTTTGTAATCGGGCCATCTGTACTTTTTGTGCAAACAAGATCAATTAATGAAATATCAGACATCTTTTTGCAAATGAGTCTTTTTCTTTTCGTTCACTGTTTTTCCATTTTTCTTTTTGTACAAAAAATAAATGGCGGTGTTTTCAAAATGATAACTTTATTTCACTTTTTTCTAAAATAAGACTAAAATCAGATCACTAAAATGAACAAGCTTAACCCTTGCAGAGAGTGCCTTCCTGACAGCACCGACAACAGCACGGCTATGACGTCGTATGACTTTGACAATCCGATCAATCAAGCTGATGAAGGGGTTGAAGAAGAATATGAGCTTCCTGAAGAGCTAGCCAGGTTGTTAAGACAAGAGGAAAAGGTTATTACCCCTCACCAGGAGGAGGTTGAAGTGATTAATCTTGGTACAGAGGAAGACGTGAAAGAGGTTAAAATCGGGGCCTGCCTGCAAGACTCAGTGAAGAAGCAACTGGTTGATCTACTTCAGGAGTATGTGGATGTGTTTGCCTGGTCGTATCAAGACATGCCAGGGTTGGATACCGACATTGTTGTGCACAAACTGCCTTTGAGAGAAGAATGCCCTCCAGTCAAACAGAAGCTGCGCCGTACTCGTCCAGACATGGCTATGAAAATCAAGGAAGAGGTACAAAAGCAATGGGACGCCGGGTTCCTTGCTGTAACTAGCTATCCGCCGTGGGTTGCTAATATAGTACCTGTGCCTAAGAAGGATGGCAAAGTAAGAATGTGTGTTGACTACCGGGATCTGAACAGAGTCAGCCCGAAAGATGATTTCCCATTACCTCACATTGATGTATTGGTGGATAACACGGCTCAGTTCTCGGTATTCTCCTTCATGGATGGATTTTCAGGATACAATCAGATCAAGATGTCACCTGAAGACATGGAGAAGACAACGTTCATCACACCCTGGGGCACGTTCTGCTACAAGGTAATGCCATTTGGGCTCAAGAATGCTGGTGCCACATATCAACGGGCTATGGTGACATTATTCCACGATATGATTCATAAAGAGATAGAATGTTATGTGGATGACATGATTGCCAAGTCCCTTACTGAAGAAGATCATCTGGTGAATCTGCTCAAGTTGTTCAAGCGTCTGAGAAAGTATCAATTGAAGTTGAACCCCAACAAATGCACATTCGGGGTGCGATCCGGTAAGCTGCTGGGCTTTATTGTAAGCGAGAAAGGGATTGAAGTTGACCCTGATAAAGTCAAAGCCATTCAAGAGATGCCTGCACCGAAAACAGAGAAAGAAGTTCGAGGGTTCTTAGGTCGATTGAACTACATCTCAAGGTTCATATCTCACCTCACAGCAACCTGTGAACCCTTGTTCAAGCTGCTAAGGAAAGAGCAAACGGTCAGGTGGAATGAAGATTGCCAGAAGGCTTTTGACAAAATCAAGGAGTATCTGCAAGAACCTCCAATCCTTATGCCTCCAGTTGAAGGAAGACCTCTAATCATGTACCTGACAGTATTAGAAGAGTCAATGGGGTGTGTGTTGGGCCAGCATGACGAGTCTGGTCGAAAAGAGTATGCAATATACTACCTGAGCAAAAAGTTTACCGACTGTGAACAACGTTATTCACTGCTCGAGAAAACTTGCTGTGCTTTAGCGTGGGCTGCTCGCCGACTGAGACAGTATATGTTGACCCACACTACTTTGTTGATATCAAAGATGGACCCAGTCAAGTACATATTTGAGAAGCCAGCGCTTACCGGACGGGTTGCAAGATGGCAAATGATCCTCACAGAGTATGACATCCAATACACATCTCAGAAAGCCATCAAGGGCAGTGTATTGTCTGAATATCTTGCTGAGCAACCCATTGATGATTACCAGCCTATGAGGTTTGACTTCCCTGATGAAGACATCATGTTCATTAAAACAAAAGATCATGAAGAGCCTATTCACACTGAAGGGCCTGACCCGGAGGAAGAATGGATTATGATGTTCGATGGGGCTGTTAACATGAATGGCCGTGGTGTTGGTGCAGTACTCATTACACCTAAAGGAGTTCACATGCCTTTCTCGGCAAAACTCACTTTCAACTGCACTAACAACGAAGCTGAATACGAAGCTTGCATTATGGGTCTTGAGGAAGCCATTGACCTCAGGATCAAGACATTGACCGTATTCGGAGATTCAGCTTTGGTAATCAATCAGACCAATGGGAAATGGTATACACACCAGGAGCATCTGATACCTTACAGGGATTATACAAGAAGGTTATTGACTTTCTTCACAACAGTCAAACTTGAGTATATCCCTCGGGATGAGAATCAGTTTGCAGATGCCTTGGCTACCATTTCGTCCATGATCAAAGTTCAAGCTGCTAACTTTGTACCTCAGATTTCAGTATCGAGACTTGATAGACCAGCATATGTATTCGCAGCAGATGTTGTCAAAGATGATAAGCCTTGGTTCCATGACATTAAGTGCTTCTTGGAGGATCAAACATACCCACCTGGGGCATCTTCCAATGATAAGAAGACCTTGAGAAGGCTTGCTGGAAGTTTCTTTCTGAACACTGATGGGTCTTTATACAAGAGGAACTTTGATATGATACTCCTCAGATGTGTTGACAAGACAGAAGCAGATTTATTGATGCATGAAGTGCACGAAGGCTCCTTTGGTACTCATGCCGGAGGACATGCGATGGCTAAGAAATTGTTAAGATCAGGCTATTATTGGATCACAATGGATGCAGACTGTTGTGCCTATGCCAGGAAATGCCACAAATGCCAGATCTACGCAGATAAAGTGCATGTTGTAATACCTCAAAATTTGCCCTCTCATTTTCATGCCATTTAGCATATCCTTTCATACATTGCATTGCATTTAGATCATAATTGCATCATAAACATACATGAACATACATCTCCATTTGAGCTTTCACAGGTTGCGACTGGCCTTTATTTCTTCATGCGGCACGTGCACAATAATCTCAGAAGAAGCCAAAAGTTCTCGGTTGATTTAGAGGAGTTTAAGCTGAATATCAGTTTTATGGTGCAGTTTGCAAAAGTTGTAACTTATGCTCGGAAACTCATTTTGGCTTGAAACTCAATAGTTTATACCGTTTCATTATTCTCTACAACTTTTTTGTTCGGCTCGGAGGCCAATTCATCAAGGAAAATGGCGGGAATTATTTGTTTTTGAAATTTCGGTTTCGCTGATTAACTGTGCTAGCGGTATTCGAGAGTTCGTAACTTCTGATTGGGTCAACATGTCTGAGAGATTCATATGCCAAAAGTTCCGTCTTGATATCCTTTCCAACTTTTGGGTTTTGGCCGAGAACTAATTCTTTGAAGAAGATCTCAGAATGTGCGAGTCTTTAGAGTCGACATAGTGAAAAACAGTGCTGAACCGATGAGTTTTGAACACTAAAAAATTCATAACTCTTGGCTCGTTCATTGAATTGATGTCTTTTCGGTGCCTAAAATTATGTTTAGATGTTATCTTCATTATGTGAATTCAGTTTGGGTTAGGTCCGAGTGGAAGGATCTCGAAAATGCGAATTACCAGTAAGGTTCTTTGATGCAGTGCACTGTCTGTCAGATTTTGTAAAATTCATAACTCGGTCAATTTTCATCGGATATCACCCGTTCTTGAAGCGTTGGTTCAAAAATTTTATCCTCTTCAATTTCAAATACAAACGCGATTTCGAACGGTGCTCCAAAGATTGCCGTTTTGGTTTATTTCACAAAACTGAAGTGCTGAACCGAAGAAAAAGGCTGAAAGTGGTTTCACGAGAAAATTCATATCTCCCTCGTCGTTTGTCCGATTGAGCTTAGATTTTAACACCAGGTCACTGACTCATAGATCTACAACTTTGCTGACAAAATCGAGTCGAGATTATGCTCCGAAGAGGTTGACCTCGTCACATTTTCGAGTAGCGGACACCAAATAAGCCGAAAAAACAACTTATTCAGTGACGTCTTGCAGCTTAAACGTATCGATCGCACCCGATTTTAATCGTATGACATCCATTCTTTTTGCGTTGCAACCTTGATTCAGAGACGGACGATATTATGGAAGGCTCAGAGTCGAAATTTCTTGCCGAAGATATTGTTATTTTCACTTAAGTCGAAATTCCACCTTTTGCCTTTCATTTTACACTCCACTATATATTCTCTTGACCCACAATTTGTCATAACTTCAATCATAATTTACAAACACCAAAAAACTCTCACAAACTCTCTCTAAAGGATCAAAGTTCATTCTCTCAACTCTTTCTCAAGAACACAACAACAACTTCATCAAGAACTCAAGAACACAACAATTCCGATCAAGCTTCCGATAGCCGAGCCGCCACGAACCACCACCTTCGGTCAACTTCACCACCGTGCGACCACCATCTTCCGCCGCCGGCAGCCACGCGGCCTTCCTCCGTTCATGATCGCGTCTCACTTCCTCCGGATTCACAATTTCTTCGTCGATTCTTCATTCGGTAAGCTTCTTAAACTTTAATTCATGAATAATTGTTGCATTGTTTCTTGAATTGAATTTTGAAGTTGAATTCATATTATGGAGATTATGTGCATTGATTCTTGATGTGGTTGTTGATTGATGCTTGATTAATTGATCCTAATAATTGTTGTTGTGCATAATTGGAAATGATTGTTAAAATTGACAAAGACTAATCGATGCATGTTAGATGTTTGATAAAATTCTTAAGAGAGTTAATTATTGTGACTTGATATTGATTGAAGTGCTTGACTTTTGAATTCATGTTTGTTTCATTGTGTAAATTCGGAATAGGATAGGTTGAAGCTTAATTGTTGATGTTGTTCATATGTCGCGTGTCGATAAGTGCGTTTTGGTCATAACTTCCTAACCGTAGCGCGTTTTCGCGAATGTGAATAGTGTAAATTGACTTTGTTGATTATTCCGGAGCCATTGGTAAACTTTTTAGTCGATTTCGGACAATTTTTTCCGGCTATTTTGCTACTGCCAGCCGATAAAATCGGCCAAAAAGTACCACTTCCGAGCGTAATTTTCAAAATCCGATTGCATATTTGAATCCGTTGGCACGTTTGCAAGTTACCATGCGATTTTCGTTCAATTCCGAGTCGGTGATTTTTGACGCGTTTTTTCGTTTTAAGGCTTTTTAAGTTCGGTTTGGTGCGATTTTGATGCATTGATCTTGTTTTGACTTGTATATATGTTTGTTGATCATTTTCCATTCATTGCATGTAAATTTGTTCGATTCCGGTTTGAGTTTGCATGTTGTTTATGTTAGAGCATAAGTGCTGCCCCGTTTTGAAACGTAAATTTCAATGCATGTCCATGACTCGTATATTCATATTTCTACTTGATTTGGAGTTGTGAGGCATAGGTGCAACTTCCGGTTGCACCTCTTTTTGGTTTCTAATGCGTTTGTTGAGTTCATGCAAGGTTCTCGCAAAGATCTTAACGACGGTTGTTTGGTTGGTATTCCACTTTATTTATGGGATACCTTTGGATTCAAATGATATTTTGTGTCGTTGTTTTTGTTTCGATTATGGGGGATCTTCACAAAGCAATTATGGAAGATGAGCATTTATTTTGCTCATGGGAGATTACAAGGCTTGGCTTGAAGTTTTTTTGGATTTCTTTTATGTGAAAGAATCGGCACTTCGACCAAGTAAGTAATCTCGATTCTCTACTTTAATGCACCATTCTAGTTGTATGCGACTTAGGATCATATAACTTAAGGTGCATATTGAGCCCTCCCACCTGAGGCATTGGATTTATTTGTGATATATATTGATATGTGTCGATTTCGGAGCTTAGGGATTATGCTACGGATTGTAGAATTCACTTCCTTTCGCTTTCCCTTAAATTACCATTTTTTGCCCGTTTCGTCGCAATTATTAGACATAGTTTTAGGTGTGATAAAATTCTGGAAAAATTCATGAGTGATCCTTATCCTCTTAATTAATTTGTCATATTTTTTGTTTCCAGATTTGGGTGGTTTTAATAATTAATTTGGATTTTAGATCATAAGCTGTCCCAAAAAGGAAGGTTTTGGCATAAGGGACCGAAATCGATTTTTCCCCATAGGTGTGAAACCTATTTTTTGTGTGTGATTAATCACTGTAATTTATGATATTTTTATGCTCCTTAGGCATTTTTTTCATAATTTTAGATGCCCTTTTTGATCCACTTTGTGGAGTTGTTTTTCGATGATCGTGATTTGTTACCTTGCTAGTCAAGGAATTGTTTTGGCACTTTGATGCATAATTTTGTAGAATCCTTTTGGACCATGTAATATAATTATTATATCATTCCAGGGATTTAATTTCATAATTTTTAAAGGCTTTTTGCTATTTTTCCATGTCACCTAGATCCTAGGCTGATTCATGTGTTTATGTGTCGCATAACCTAAGTGTTAAGAAGGCATTCATGCCATTTTATTGAGGAACTTTTTGGTAGCTTTTAGGAGTTGATTATAGGTCATTTGTATGTCTTTAATTCCAGTCATAGGTCACTTTTTGAACCATACTCATTTGGTTTGTTTTGGTGCTTTAAAGTGCATACTTATGTGAATTAACTTTAACCTAAAATAGATTCTCTTCTCCTCTAATTGTTAACTTGAATTATGTGGAAATCATTAATGCCTATTCATGCATTATGATTGCATCTCATACCTTGTATGCTACTGAACCATAATCATTTCATGCATATTCACATGCCATTTTTCCTTAACTTTCATCATGTGCGATCTTATGCGATTTTTGCTCGTTTCTTCTCATATCTTCTTCTCATTGCTCCATATGCCTAATCCATTGCATCCATGATTGTATATTCATTCATCCATCTTCATAAGCATTCATTACTGACTTTGATGTTCATTTTATGCATTAATCCATTTTTGTAAGCCATATGCATTCATACTTCATCCATGAGTCTTACTTTGCATTTAGGTGAATTTATGTGAACTTTTTGTACATAGTTTGACATAGTTTGATCTTGTGAGATATCCTAGCATACTTAGGGACTTATATCATGTAGCTACTGACTTTAGAAGTCATGTAACCTTTAGGTACCTTCACCTTTAGATTTAGGTCTTATTTTGAACCCTAGTCCCATTCTAGGACGTTTATGGTACTTAATCGCTTTCGTGCTTTGATATTACTTTCAATATGCCTTGTCATGCTAACTTTTGTTTTGTAGGGGGGAAGATTGAGGTAATAATTACTTCATTCCCATCTATTATGCATTTTAATTGTGTTTGCCTTAGCACTTTGTGCTTTTCTTTTAGGCTTTCCCTTTCTTTAGAGACAACTTAACTTCCTTAGGAAGTAAGTTAGTTTCTAGCTCTCTTTTTCTTCTTTTCCTTTTCTTCATTAGGATTAGAATACCTCATTAACCATAGGACCTCTATTGTAAATAAAAAAAATTAGGGTGTGTCTTAGTTCCCATTAGATTTTTCCTTTTCCAACTTGAGTCATTCTTTCTCATCTCATAAAGAAAAGCAATAAAACACTTAATAAAAACCGAACAATCTTGTACGACACGAGACTTTGTTGCGGAGTGTTTATACGCATCCTGTTTCGGGGCGAGGTGTAAATACTTCCCGCAATGGATAGGTCTTAGTACAAGACAGTTCACAAACAAATTCAAAACACTTCTCATAAAAGACAAAAACAAATAACAAACGACTATCCTGCGGGAACTTCTTTTCTCATCTCATTCACTCACAACGCGAACTTGCGACGACTTGTCTTTCATGCAAGACGGTAAACGCACTCGTACCAGACGAGCCTGCAACACCTGAGCATAGACATACGCAGTTCCAGCATAAAAAACACAAACAAATAGTTCCCGCCTTAGTTAGGCGAACTACGTCGACTCTGATCCTCATTATCCTGATGAGGTACGTAGGCAGCGGGGTAGGGCCCGTTCGAGCACATTCTTTATTTTCCCTACATTTCCCCTTTTCTTTCCATTCTCATGTTCTTATTTCAGTTCATTTCTCATTTCCATTCCAGCTAGCGGTTTTATTCAGCAGCATTCTTATTTCTCACCCTTTGAAACAAGCAAGCAAGCGTGGATCCCGTCGGGTACGACGGACGATCTGGGGTGCTAATACCTTCCCAGTTCGTAACCGACTCCCGAACTCAGATCTTTGGTTCGCAAGGCCTTGTCCTTTCCTTCTTCCTCAGGTTTGTGCAACATTACCTTCCCATTCATTCGGGATAAAAATGTCTGGCTGGCGACTCTACCTTTTCCGCGCCACTTTCGCGTTTGTACTAGGATGAAAATCCCGGGAGCGACACATGTGCCTCCGAATCCTTTGAACATCATGTCTTCACCATGGCCCTTTGCCATGTGGGGCATCGACATGATTGGCAAGATTGAGCCAACTGCTTCAAACGGCCACAGATTCATCCTGGTCGCCATCGACTATTTCACTAAGTGGGTTGAAGCAGCCTCATATGCAAATGTTACAAGGCAAGTGGTAGCCCGATTTCTGAAAAGAGATATCATCTGTCGATATGGAGTCCCCGAGCGAATCATTACTGATAATGGTTCCAATCTAAACAACAAAATGATGGCAGAACTGTGCCGGGACTTCAAGATCCAACATCACAATTCTTCTCCTTACAGACCAAAGATGAATGGCGCTGTTGAGGCAGCTAATAAGAATATCAAGAAGATTGTGCAGAAGATGGTAGTCACCTACAAAGACTGGCACGAAATGCTACCATTTGCCTTGCATGGGTATCGCACATCAATCAGGACATCCACTGGGGCAACACTGTATCAACTCGTGTATGGTATGGAAGCAGTCCTACCAGTTGAAGTTGAATTACCCTCCTTGCGAGTCTTGATGGATGTCAAACTGAGTGAAGCAGAATGGGTTAGGTCCCGATACGAGCAACTGAGTCTGATTGAAGAGAAGAGATTGGCTGCAATCTGTCATGGACAATTGTATCAGAAGAGAATGAAGAAGGCCTTCGATCAGAAAGTCAGGCACCGAGAGTACCAAGTGGGAGATCTTGTGCTGAAAAGAATCCTCCCTCCTCATACAGACCACAGGGGCAAATGGACTCCAAACTATGAAGGGCCATTCGTGGTAAAGAAAGTTTTCTCTGGTGGAGCACTGATGCTCAGCACCATGGATGGTGAAGATTTTCCATCCCCTGTGAATTCAGATGCAGTTAAAAAATACTTCGCATAAAATGACCCGCTGGACATAAAAACAGAATATAAGTCCAGGCAAAAATAGGGCATCCCGGCGAGTCAAAAACAGAATAAAATACTCGGGCAAAAATAAGGGAAAATAAATGAAAATGTACACCCGCTGAGTTGAAAAGCCGCATTGGACAACTCAGGCAAAAATGGGTATCCCGATGGATTGAAAACCCGAAAGGGCGATCCATGCAAAATAAGGGAATAAGCGAACAACTGCATTCTGAATTCGTCTGTATCACTCACAACTTGGAAAGCTTCAACAGAGTCAAGCTTCAACCAGAATCAGCCTTTTCAGAAGGCAAGACGAGAAGAACGTCATTGTCATACGAGTCATAGCAGGAGAGGAAGCTCTTTAAAGAGTCATCAACACTGCCAGCACTTTGTTTCTCAATTTGTAACAATCTCCTCATTTCAGGAGATATGTTTCTTTGACTGTATCTTGCCAATTCAGGGCATATGAATTAATAAAATCAGATTTTCAGTCATGTCTCGTTTTGTACATTTTCATTTTTTGCAAAGAATGTCTGATATCTTAAAAGAAAAAAACTGATTGCATAAGAGTACAGATGATTGTCACTAAAAATAGAAACACATGCTTGCAGGGAATATACTTACTCTTGAGAATGCTTGACTCCTATGACGGAATCCAGTAAAGGATACCTTGGGACCTTTTGTGCGTCTCCTTATCTTTGCAGGATTGCAGGTATCCAGAACGCAACCTGGGGCATGCAAGTTACGTCTCAGCAAGCTGGCGAATCATTATCAACTCGGTCTATCTTCCACGTGGCACTGGAAGGTGCCCATTTCCCCAGCGAAGTTGCCAAATCAACATACACTCAATCTCAGCATCTGAAATGCTCTATCCCCAGCTGAGTTGCCTCTCATGACTCCCCCAGCTGAGCTGCCACTTGCTACTGCTCCCAGCCATAGTACCAATCGTTCTTCCTCAGTAAGATACAGGAGTCAAGGAATCACTTCCCCACAGAGTTCCAGCCTCTATCCAGAAGAGAAATGCATGAAGATCACAACAGAGTGAAGAAAGCTTCTGCAAACCCCAGCCGGGTCCCATATTACAAGGATATGTCAATCAATGACCCATATCACCAAGCAAATATCATCTTATTAGATCTACCAATGATCTCACCCCCAGCTGGGAGGTCCATTTCAAACAGATCAGCCAGAGATCTTCGCAGCAACGGGATCCGAATCCCGGTTTGATATCTTTGCATAATCATGGCATTTTGCATCATATTATCCCCTCAGAGCGTAGCATTCCGTCTAATACGGAGCATTACGGCAAAAGTCAAACGCATAGCATAATCATAAGCCATGTTCTGAATTAACACTTGTGAATAATAACCGTTCATCATCATTATACAGAAATCCTCACCAGAGTCCCAGCAAAAAAAACAGTTGCCTCATATTCACAAATACCAGCATATTTCCTTTTGATACCCGTCCGTATCATCACTCCCCAGTAAAGTCGTCTGAACACTCTTTTACAGATACTTCATGACACCCGTCCGTGTCATATTACCAGCAGAAAGCCAAAGACATTCTTTTTGCACTCACATATGCTTATATACACTTTCTTGACACTCGTCTGTGTCATATCCCCAGCGCAGTCGCCTAGACTTTGTATAGCAGATACTTGTTCATATTACACTTTTCTCTCTTGGCACCCGTCCGCGTCATTCTCCCCAGCAGTTAAAACACTCATCTATATATACTCACTACTCACGATACGCTCATACAGATACTCGTCTGTATCTAATATACACCATCTATATCCCCGCAGATTCGACAATAGTCCGTGTTCTTTGATAACCAGTTGATGCTCGTCCGTATCATCATCTCAGAACATTGCGTCTAGTGTTTGTTTCTACATGATACTCGTCCGTATCATAGTCTTAAGGATGCTCGTCCACATCTTTAATCCATACACCGTGTCAAACACTTGTGTCTTCTTGAATATAGATGCTCGTCCGTGTCTACTATTCCCCCAGAAGAACCATCAGATTCAACACTCGTCCGTGTTCCTTGTTAATCAGTTGATACTCGTCCGTATCATCATCTCTGAACATGTGTCAGTTTGTTTCTACCCGATACTCGTCCGTATCGTAATCTTAAGGATGCTCGTCCGCATCTTTAATCTATACACAACATCTAAACACTTATACCCTTTTGTTTCTTGGATGTAAGCACTCGTCCGTGGTTACTATTCCCCAGTAGATCACCAACAAAACAAAATTTTCCTTCTTATCTGACACTCGTCCTGTGTCATGATAAACCCTGAGAGCAGCCGTCCCCTGCTGAGTGGTCGTCCTCCACTTCTTGATGGTCGTCCTCCATCATGCTCATCCGATGGCCGTCCCCATCGTTGTTTTTAGCAGCCGTCCCCTGCTAGGTGGTCGTCCTCCACCTTTTGATGATCGTCCTTCATCATTTTATCCAATGGCCGTCCCCATTGTTGATTTTGGTTATCTGGCATTCGTCTTATGTCATGAAGAACCTCGAGAGCAGCCGTACCCTGCTGAGTGGTCGTCCTCCACTTCTTGATGGTCGTCCTCCATCATGCTCGTCCGATGGCCGTCCCCATCGTTGACCTTTTCTATCCGATGGCCGTCCCCATCGTTGATATTTTCGGCAGCCGTACCCTGCCAGGTGGTCGTCCTCCACCTTTGATGGCCGTCCCCATCATACTTCCTTTATTCCCCAATAGAGCAGCCGTCCCCTGCTAGGTGATCGTCCTTCACCTTTGATGGCCGTACCCTATCATCTGTTTATTTTCATTTATTCTTTAACCCGACGGCCGTCCCCGTCGTGGTCCCTTTTCCTTTAGCCCGATGGCCGTCCCCATCGTCGGTTACCTTGCTTTATGAACTTGATGGCCGTCCCCGTCATGTTTCATTAACTCCCAGGAAATTTTACAGCTTTATCCTGATGGCCGTTCCCATCATATTTCTTATTTTCCCCCAGCATGTCGGCCGTCCCCGTCATCGCTTTACTTCACACACTTTTCCCAGCATGTCGGCCGTCCCCGTCATTGCTCCTTGCCCAGCAGTCGTCCTCTGCTCGACGGTCGCCCTCCGTCGCCCGCTTTACAATATACTTTGTTTTCTTTTACAATCTATATCCCTTTTCTTCTTCATTCTGTGAGTGCAAATTTTGGACTATTTTTGGTATTCAACCACAAGTTATCTTGTTTGCCTGTTAAGCCGTTGCTTACATCCTGCACAGCTAACTCATGTTTGAATAGGGGCAGCTGTAAACACCCCAAATTTGCCCTCACCCATTCACCATGGCTTGTGATCATTATCATATGCATAAACACAACCATAATATCTCATATCTCACTTTTGATTCACTGCATAGTTTCTAAGGCATCTGCACCTAGGGTTTGTGATCTGAGCAAGCCAAAAGCCTCTTGAGCCACCCCAAAGGCAACCAATCACTTCAAAGGGATCCATGTGTGTTCAAGCATCATATTACATCCTCTCAAAGTCAAGATTTCCAAAGAATCACAAGAACTAGGGTTTGAATGGATGCAGAGCCAGGTTTGACTGCACAGTTGACTTAAAATTAGGGTTTTGGTTTCAGAGGCCATAACTCCAAAATTTTTGGTCATTCTTGTTTCCATTGGTCTCTATATGGTATAGGGAGTATGCATGTCAATTTTCATGAAGAAATTCCATGGGGAAGTCATCTGATCAAGAGTTGACTTTTCAGACAAGTCAGTGCGAAATCAGGGCATCTGAGGCCCCCAATGACCCAACCAATGGGTGATCTTCATCATTTTGAGTGTATATGATCTTTATTTGATCATGGAAGAAGGTTTAAGTTCATGGAAATCAAGAATTTGGAAATTTTGCAAATGTTGACTTTTTGGGCATAGTTGACTTTTCAAGAATGCTTCATTTTAGGTCATTTTTCAAGTCTTGATTATTGATCCAAAAAAGCTTCAAATGGAAAAACTTTGGTCATGAAAGTTGTAGATCTCATTTTTCCCTTTTCAAAAAGTACAAGAACATGATCAAACTCTTCTTGGATCAAAAGTTATGGTGTGGCAAAGTTGGCCAAAATCATTGATTTTCAAGGCATGCCTCAAATGGAAATTTTGCAAAATCATGGACCAAAGCCAATTGTGACCCCTAATTCATTTCAAACCATGACACAAACATTCTACATGTCCTAAAAGTCAGGATTGGACCAAGGTTTCTCATGTTTTGGTTCATGTAACAAGACTTTCTTTCATGTGAACCATAAAGGCAACAAGTTGCAAAACCACTCATTTCTCTTCACCAACTTGCTGCATTGGCCCTTGAACCAGGCTAGCCCTTTCCCCTCATTGTGCTGCGCATAGCCCATGCCATGTACTTGCCTAGATCATGAGCCATACTTGCCTTACACAAAACTTGACTTTTTGCAAAAGCAAACTTACCAATCACTATAGGCCAGGTCACATCATCTGACCTATAGGATTAAAATACATTATCATTTGGCAAGCCAAAGATATCAAGAAGCAAGGCTGAAGCTCACTCATTCAACACATTCACAAAAACACTCCTCTTTGCATAAGCCTTCGAATCTGCCTCCACAAGCTCAGAACACTAAAACCATCTTCATCATTCATCTCACCACACTTCATAGACCTCAAACCACCAAAAGCCAGGCCTGAAACAAGCAAGAACACCCCACTGCCATTCTTCACCTCAACTTGCAGTTCCATTCGAATCTCTCTCCCTAGCTCACAAACATCAAAACAAACACCACATACCTTCTACACACATCATCTGGACCACAAACAACCATTCACCATGACCTGAAACTGCCTGAAACTCCATTGCCATTTCTGACTGAGCTTGAGCAGAAGTTTGTCAAACTCCTCATCCAGCCAACATAAATCCCTTTTGAGCATTCAAACATCATCTGGGGATCAAGTGGAGTGGATTGCACAAGGAGAAGTGGCCAGAAAGTCATCAGAGTGAAAGCTTCGAATCTCAGGTAGCTTGAAAAATATTTTTCCAGAAGTCATTTCTTTTGTTCTAAACTTGTTCTTTGTGTCTTCCTGATCATGAGTATGCTTTTGGTTTTGCAAATGGTGGTGAATTGAGTATTTAATTAGCTTCTGAAACTTGCGTGCCCTAGTTCTTATTTTCTTCGATTCAGCTTTGTTAGGGAAAATAAATTTGTTTTGAGTGAGGGTTTTGGTTCGTGAGGGTGTAAGGATCATTTCCCAGTTCTTGGATTTCATTTTAGTTAGCTTTTTGAGGTTTTGGGGATTTTTCAGGGGAGATGCTGCCGGAGAAGACGACCGGAAGTCTTCTCCGGCAGCCTGAATGTCATTAGCCCTAACCTCAGGTCATTAATGTTTGTTTGAATTCTGGGCGTTGGATGCGTTGAATTGTTTGACTCCCCGCGCGAATGGAAGGCTCAGATTCATTCATTTGCTCTAATCTTATTTAATTAAGATAATCATAATTAATTAACTCAGAGGCCATCTGGACCCTCCATTCACGCGCCAGTCAACGCATTCAAACCCAGGGCTCATCTCAGCCTTCCATTTGGCTGACTTCTCCTTTTATTTAATTTTAATTCATTTTCTTTTCATTTAACTTGCATAATTAATTTAAAATAGTAAAAAATGCATAAAAATTATGAAACTTTTTCTTCTGAGTTTTATTAATTTTTATGACCCAAAAATATTTTTGTTTTATTTTTTATCATTAAAAAAGTATTTTTAAATATTTAAAAGATTATTTTTAATTGATTAATGGAAATTAATTAATTAAAAATACTTTTAGGTATTTAAAAATCACCAAAAAATTCATGAAATGTTCTAAGACATTTAGAAACATTGTCCAACCTTCAAACCAAATTTCTTTTTTGATCTTGATGCATTTTAAGAATTTTTCATTGAATTAAATCATATTTTGTGCATTATTTTGATCATAAGTTCAAAAAATCATTTCTGCCTATTTGAGAAGAGTTGGACATTGATTCTTTTTGCTTTGTTTTGTGTTTGGCATGTAGTTTCTAGGGTAAAATGGCCATGATTTGTTTCCTCATTTTCAATTTGTTTGGTATTTCTTTTGTTTAGGAACCCTAAAAACCCTAATAACTTAGAAAATTCATAACTTGAGGTGGGTTAAGAGTTGAGACCTCCCCTTTGGACCTTGGTTTAGTATAGGGTTAGGGTTTCTTTGAGTGGCATTTTCCATTTTTTATCTTAGGGTTTGCTTCTGTTTTGGGTTTTTGTTTGTTGTTTGATTCATAAACCCTAATTTGGGCTTTCATTTGCATCCCTCTTGCATTCTCTTGCATAACATGACTTGTCTTAGCATTTCAAGCATTCTTGTGATCCATTTGACACCATAAGACATGTAGAAAGTATGTTTGATCATTGCATTACATATTTGCCATGTTGTATGCTTTGTATGCTTCCTAACTTTTCATGTATGTCCATGCTTCTTAGCTTGCCTCATTTGCATCCATGATCTTGTATGAACATCTCCATGCCTTGCCTCATGTTTGCAGCATCTCATAACATCATTTTCATCACCAACATGCTTCTGGTTTTGTTTAGCATCATACCATTTCATATCATTTGGCATTGCATTGCATTTCTTTCTAACATTTCAGGTGGTAAGTAAACTTGAGAAGTGAATTTGCCTTCACTTCTCATAACTTTTCTTTTCATCTCCCTTGCATCCATTGCTGCATTTCTATATGTGTTTGAGATTGAGCTTGCTCATTCTTGTTTCTCCCACTTTCTTTCTTCAAGTGACTTGACTTCTTGAATGAAGCAAGTCACTTTGCTTTTCTTGATCCTTTCATCTGCTTCCTGGTGGCTCCTTTGAAGACTGTTCTTGAAAACCTCACAAACCTTAGGAACAACCAAGCATGACAATGAATTAGGGTTTTGATTAGTCTCCCCTTTTAGTCTTACCTTTGTGTCTCCTTTGAGTCATCTCTTCTCGCCTCATAATCAGGGACTAAACCCTAAAGGCTTTAAGGCTTTGTGATTAAGCTTATGCCTGCATCCTTCTATTAGGATGGAGTGTATAACTTTAATCCTAAGTGTTAAACCCTTAATGTGTTTAACCCCCTTAATCAATCCACTTAATAAGTATCAAGACTTCACACTTGTAACTTGGGCCTTGCATTAGGGTTCTAATTCTTCCTTAATCGGTTAAGAAGGACTAACCCTAGTGTTAATGGACAAGTCCCCCTCAAGTTGTCTTACAAATCATAAAACTCACTTCATCATCATACCATTAAATAAAATCCACTTAATCAAAGGCTTGTTTTGTCATGAGTTTAATCCCTAATCATGGATTAAGTTGAGGAGTCTTCCTCAGCTTAAACATTCTCATCTATTATCCTTCTTTTAGGATGGTGTAATGAGTCTGTTTAATCCCTGATTATGGCTTAACCTCATTACTTAACACTAAACAAAACACCAAAAACATCTAATTAATCTCAAGTAGGTTAATGATCTTAATCCTATACCAAAGGTGATTAAGTGTGAGAATCTGACTTCACACTTAAGGTATTCTCATTACCCCTAATCAGAGGGAAGATGTGATGAGTTTACTAACCCATTGGTTTAGGCTTAAGCTCATTAATCTATGACAAACTTTCAAAAGCAATAAAAGACTGAAAACTCAAAAACAAACAATAATCGTCTCCTCCGGGATTCTTTCCTCATCTCATTCACTCACAAACGAGAACTTGCTTCTTCCATCTAATGCAAGACAGTTTACACCTGAGCCAGACAGGTCATACACTTGAGCATAGGCAGGTAAGCAGTTCACAAGTCAAATCATCTTTCAGTCTCTTTGGGTCGAACTACGGTGTTCTGACTTCCTCATTGCACGAGAGGATACGTAGGCATAACTTAACGGTTATCGAACAAAAGTCTCTGTATATTCCCCCTCTTTCCAGCTTTATTCTCTTAGCCTCATGATCTTGAGCATTTCACTCTTATCCTTGCACTGACACTTTCATACTTCATATCACTTATACACTTTACACTGACACCTGTACATCCTTTTCCAGCTATTTTACACACAAATTGCACTGACACTACCCCTTTAAAACACAAATCTTTTAAGCGTGGATCCCGTCAAGTACGGCGGACAATCTGGGTGCTAATACCTTCCCAAGTTGTAACCAACCCCCTTTCTCAGTCTCTCTGGTTCGCAACCGTCTTATCCATCTTTTCCTAGGTCTATGCAGCATTACCTTTCCTCCGGGATAAAAATGCCTAGCTGGCGACTCTTTTCATCTCCAGTGAGTTCACGGCTGTGTGTTCTCATTGTCCCTTTCGCCGACCGTTCGCGTCTGTACCTTCATCTGATCCTCTTCATTTGTCGGGAGCGACAGGGGGCAGGAGTTCTCTTGTGAGCAGCATTTTCCATTCCAAATTTCTTGACTATGTTCTTGGAATACTTGCTTTGTGAGATGAACATTGAGTCTTCCATTTGCTTTATTTGCAGACCAAGAAAGTAGGTTAATTCTCCTACTAGGCTCATTTCAAATTCAGATTCCATCTGCTTGACAAAATGTTTGACCATCCTGTCAGACATCCCACCAAAGACAATGTCATCAACATAAATTTGTGCAATCATGACATTTCCTTCTTCATCTTTAACAAACAGGGTTTTATCAATTCCACCTTTTCTGTATCCTTGCTTGATAAGAAATGTGGTCAGTCTTTCATACCATGCCCTTGGAGCTTGCTTCAAACCATAAAGTGCCTTCTTTAGTTTGTATACATGATTTGGACAGTTTGGATCAACAAATCCTTTAGGCTGTTCTACATACACTTCTTCATTAAGGTAGCCATTTAAAAAGGCACTTTTCACATCCATTTGAAATAGCTTGAACTTCAAGATACAAGCAATTCCCAACAGTAGTCTTATTGATTCAAGTCTTGCTACTGGTGCAAAGGTTTCATCAAAGTCTACCCCTTCAATTTGAGTGTATCCTTGAGCCACAAGTCTAGCTTTGTTCTTTGTAACAACTCCTTGTTCATTTGACTTATTCTTATACACCCATTTTGTACCAATCACATTTATGTCATCAGGTCTAGGAACAAGAATCCACACTTCATTCCTTGTGAATTGACCTAATTCCTCTTGCATAGCACAAATCCAGTATTCATCAGTGAGAGCTTCCTTGATATTTTTAGGTTCTATTTTGGAAACAAAACAAGAACCTGAAATCACTTCTCTTGATCTAGTGCTCACACCTCTGTTGGGATCACCAATAATCAAATCTTTGGGATGATCCTTCTGTATTCTGATGGAGGGAGGTTTGCTGGATTCTTCTGTCCTTGTATCAGTTTGAGTGAAGTTATATTGATCATTCTCTTCTTCAGCTTCAATCTTGATATCAACAGATGTTCCAACATCTTCTGGGACATCTGTAGGAGCATCATCAATTATCACATTTATGGATTCCATGATAACCTTGGATCTAGAATTAAATACTCTATATGCTCTGCTGTTTATGGAGTATCCAAGGAAAATCCCTTCATCACTTTTAGGATCCATTTTTCTTCTTTGCTCCCTATCTGCCAGAATATAACAGATACTTCCAAAAACATGGAAGTACTTAACTGTGGGTTTTCTGCCCTTCCAGACTTCATATATTGTGGACAAAGTTCCTTTCCTTAAAGTAACTCTGTTATGGATGTAACAGGCAGTGTTCATAGCTTCAGCCCAAAAGTATAGAGGTAACTTTTTAGCATGGATCATAGCTCTTGCTGATTCTTGAATGGTTCTATTCTTCCTTTCAACAATCCCATTCTGTTGAGGAGTGATAGGTGAAGAATACTCATGATTGATTCCTTCTGAAGAGCAGAAATCTAAGAACTTTTGATTCTCAAATTCTTTTCCATGATCACTTCTTATTCTGATCACACAGCTGGATTTTTCCCTTTGCAATCTTTGACATAATTCTTTGAATACATCAAATACATCTGACTTTTCTTTGATGAAGTTTATCCATGTATATCTTGAAAAATCATCAACCACAACATAGGCATACCTCTTACCACCAAGACTTTCAACCTGCATAGGTCCCATAAGATCCATATGTAGAAGTTCCAAAACTTTGGAAGTTGTCAGATGTTGGAGCTTTGGATGGGACATCTTGGTTTGCTTGCCTATTTGACATTCACCACATATTTTGCCATCATCAATCTTCAGTTTAGGAATACCTCTTACAGCATCCATAGATATGATCTTCTTTATGCCTCTGAAATGAAGATGACCTAGTCTTTGGTGCCATAGTTTCACTTCTTCTTCTTTAGCTAAAGAGCAAGTTGAAGTGAGACTGAGATTTTGGGATTCCCACATGTAGCAGTTGTCTTTAGATCTGGCTCCTTTCATGACAACCTCTTGTTCATTGTTAGTCACTATGCATTCAGTTTTGGTAAAGTTTACACTGTACCCTTGATCACATAACTGACTTATACTGATCAGGTTAGCAGTTAAACCTTTAACAAGCAACACATCATCTAGTCTTGGAACATCTTGACAGTCCAAGGTTCCAACTCCCTTGATTTCTCCTTTAGCTCCATCTCCAAAGGTCACATACCTGGATGAATGTGATTTTAAGTTTACTAGCAAATTCTTCAATCCAGTCATGTGTCTTGAACATCCACTGTCAAAGTACCAGTCTTCTTTAGCTGATACTCTCAGTGATGTATGTGCTATGTATGCAGTATTTTTCTTTGACCAGATGAGTTGAGATTTCTTTTGATGCCTCTGCCCTGTGTGTTGTTTATCAGCTGATCTCCAAGCTTGATTGTTGATCTTGTTCTTGTAGCTTTGATCAGCTTCAGTGCTAGCTTTTGGTTTCCATACCTTCTTGAAGTTTTCAGTCTTCTGCTTAGGAGGTTGCTGATTTCTATGATGTTTATGCAGCACTTTCTTGGTAACTTCTATTTTCTTCTTGGAAGGTTGCTGATACATCTGATTTGGATATCCATGCAACTTATAACAATGAGGTTTGATATGTCCAAATCTTCCACAGTGATGGCATCTCCATCTTTGATACTTCTTCTTCATTTTGTTCTTTCCAGAATGTTGAGACATCTGTTGGAACATTATGTTTGTCTTTGTGTTCTGATGTTGAAGCATCTGTTGGGACATCTTGTTTGACTGTGTAGTTTTTGCAGTAGCTTTGCTAGAGCTGACTTCATCTCTGTTATATCCCAGTCCACTTTTGTCCCCTGAATGTTTATTATTGCTGAGAATAACATCCAGTGTATTTGAGCTGCTGTTCAACATTTTAACAGATTTGGACATATGTTCCAACTTAGAGTTGAGAAGAGTTACTTCACTTTTCAAGGTATCAATGATTACTTGATCACTTGCTTTTTCATCTTCTAATACCTCATTCTGCTTCTTTAGCTTTATAACCTCACTGCATATTTCAGTGCTTCTCTTGTATAGATCTTTGAAAGCTTGCTCAAGATCTGCATAAGTAAGCTCTCCACAACTGGAATCACTATCATATTCACACAGTCCAGCTAAAGCAGTAATATGCTTAGCTGATTCTTCTTCTGAATCTCCTCCTGAGTCTTCATCAGACCAGGTTACAGATAGTCCCTTCTTTTGTCTTTTTAAGAAGGTAGGACATTCCTTCTTGATATGTCCATATCCTTCACATTCATGGCATTTGACTCCTTTTTCTTGACTGGTCTTTTCAGCATAATTTGACTTTTTATTATCATCATAATGTCTCCTGTTCTCAGAAGAGATTGTGAATTTTCCACTGGATTTGGATTTGCCATCCATTCCTCTGAGAATCTGTTTGAATTGTCTTCCAAGCATAGCTAGGTTTTCTGATAAGCTTTTACCATTTTCTAATTCATCATCTTCTTCTTCATCAGTATTTGACACCAATGCTATGCTTTTGTTCTTTTTAACATTTGTCTCATTCATTCCCATCTCAAAAGTTTGAAGGGAGCCAATGAGTTCTTCAACTTTCATGGAGCATATGTCTTGAGCTTCTTCTATTGCTGTAACTTTCATGTCAAATCTTTTTGGCAAAGATCTGAGAATCTTTCTTACCAGCTTTTCATCAGTCATCTTTTCTCCCAAAGCTCCAGAAGTATTGGCTATATCCAAGATGTTCATGTAGAACTCATGAATTGATTCATCTTCCTTCATTCTCAAGTTTTCAAACTTGGTGGTGAGAAGTTGAAGTCTTGACATTTTTACTTTTGATGTTCCTTCATGAGTTGTTTTGAGAGTGTCCCAAACATCTTTGGCCAGCTCACAATGATGAACAAGTCTGAAAATGTTCCTATCAATGCCATTGAATAAAGCATTTAAGGCTTTTGAGTTGCCTAGTGCTGAATCTTCTTCCTCCTTACTCCATTCTTCTTCAGGTTTCAGCACTTTTGTTCCATCTTTGGTGTCTTGGACAGGATGATCCCATCCAACATTGACTGCTCTCCATGCCCTGTTGTCAAGTGATTTTAAGAATGCAATCATTCTTGGCTTCCAGTAGTCATAATTAGATCCATCCAGTATAGGTGGTCTATTTACTGACCCTATATCTCTGTCCATGTTACAGAATTTGTTTTCCCTAGATCTCACCCAGTATAAACAGGCAGGGTGCCTGCTCTGATGCCAATTGAAATTCTGTGATCAGGTATGAGATGTCCTAAGAGATGTCCCAACACTTGATAGGACACTTGACAGATTTAACCAAAACTTAAATAGCAAGAAAAGTAAACAACACAGAAGTTTGTTAACCCAGTTCAGTGTATAACCACACCTACATCTGGAGGCTACCAAGCCAGGAGGAAATTCACTATTAGTAATATTAATTCTAGACTTAAACCACCCTGTTTAATCTATCACTTAATAACTACCCAATGCAATTTCTACCTAAGACACACCTTAGATAAGAGTACCCTACTCACTCCCCCTCAATCACACAGTGATCAAGTTTACAAGTTTACTGAAATTGAAGACATCCTTCAAACAATACAGCTTGATCTTACTTCACAGTTTCAATCAAGTTACAAATGCACTTTTGCTTAAAAGCTCATAAAGTGGTACATAAAACACAACCTGCTATTAAATTCTAGACACCCTATTTTGTCTTCTGTAATTCGTACTCAATTCTATGAGTTTCTGTTAATTAAATAGGTATCTGAATTTTAGGCTTTCTGTAGAATGATCCAGCCCTAATGCGCAGCAGCTTCCACCTTGAATTAGGGTTTGTTACCTCCTAGATTCTAGGTGCTTTTAGGTCTTCTGTTTTAAACTGAAACTTCAATATAAAACTCCCTACAGATGCGCCTTGTTCTGTTTTTATCCATCATTAATTAATTCCAGATAATTCTCCTTAAATATCTCTGATCTGTTAATCAATAATTAATTCTGGTAGCAGGTCTGAGATGTCTCAACATCTGTTGGGACATCCTGAAAAACTGAACTAAGTTATTAACACAATGTCCCAACATCTGATGAGACATCCTGATATAAGTTCATATACTCTGTTTGATAATGTCCCAACATCTGATAGGACATTCTGAACTGAATTGAACATTTCTTGTTTGGTCAAAAATTCTGCCAATTCTTAAACATCTACAAACTCCCCCTTTGGCTAATTTTTGGCTAACATCTTTTCTGGTTATCAGAGTGCAGCAGAAGTTCTTTTTATCAGAGTATAGCATTACTTTTCTGTTGATTCTTATTTGAGATTACTCCCCCTCAAACATATATGTATCCAATCTTGTTGTAACAGAAAAACACTTATTCAGTTCAGAAGCAAACAAACAGATTTTTCCATTCATACTTAAACAGCAATTACAATAATTTGATGTTGTTCTCCCCCTTGGTAGACACAAAATTAGGGGCCAAAGACACTATTCCAAATACATTGCTGTCATTACATTTGCCTCACATACATTGATCACTCAGATTCATCACTCTCAGTTTCTTCCTC